>CM075652.1:144936596-146186596 GCA_037953625.1 Crotalaria pallida | reverse complement strand
ATATGAAGTAAAATGGTACCCTTTCTGAATTAGATTATATACTCATGTTATGCTTCTGCCCTTTATGAATGTCTCCAAATTGAAGTCTTAAAGAATTAGGAGTATGCTTAGTGAGGATTGGAAAGTCATCTTCAAACACATTTATAGAAACTCCAATTACATTAGACAATTACAAAACAGTCAACATCAACATCAACATATAACATTTTACAATCCTTTACTTAAAAACACAAACAACAACAACCACAACCAAGCTTATTAACAAAGCTACTACATCATATCTTTTGCCTACACAAACACCTTCTCCATTACCACCTTTCCTCTTAATCTTCAACTTCATTTCTTTCAACTCCAATTGAATCTCCCTTATTTGCAATTGCATTTCCTTCAACTTTGACTGAATTAGATTAACCTCCCTGTTGTGTTCCATCACTTTCCCATCTTCAACCTCATTGTTCTGAAGCACCCTTTCTTCCCATTCATCAACCCAAAAGAAAAATGTGCAATGTGGCTTTCTTTCCTGTACCAATTTCAGAAAAATGACCAATTTCAGAAACTTCAGCATATGAAAGACAGAAAAATAAAGACAACATATATTCAAGAGTGGCTGAAAAATCGTGTGAAGTTAACACAAATACCTTGTAGTATGAGCAACCATAGAATTGTCTGTTAGGGTTCTGACTCGTTTTTGAGGTGTATATGCCACTGTCAATCTTGCATTCACACTTTGGACGTGGAAATCTTGAAACCACGCCGCTACCACCGCCTCCGACGCTGGAAGAGGAGGAATACCAACCCCCATCTCGCCTGGAACCAACACCTCCGTCATCGCCGTGGCTTCTCATCGCAAGCAAACAACCACTGGTTTGGGCTTTGGGTTTCGGGTGTAGAAGTTATGATTGGGGGAGATTGAATTAGAGATCTAGGGTTTACAATTGGGGGAGATTGAAAGAACTAGGGTTCCAATTTGGGGGATTTATAATCCGTGTGTCAAGGCTGTTTTATTTTTTTTTCCTTTTAACATTATACGGCGTCGTTTTGAGCCCAATTAACGGCGTTAATGGGCTGACGGAACGGCTAAGTAACGCCTCTAACGGAGGGACTAAATTGTCTTGTTTTTAAAATTTTTAGGGACTAATTTGGGTTTATAATTTATCAGGGACTAAATTGGTACTGTTGAAATTCCTCAGGGACCATTTTGGGTCTTCACTCGTAATTAAATGATAGGGTTGTTCTCTTTTATCCTTCTTAAAATGTGGGAAGACTCTTCATCATAATGCTTAAGTTAGACTTTTTTTAATGGAATTGCAATTTATTGAAGAAAAAAATTTATTCTTATTGATTAGAAAATATAACTTTCTATTTTACTCCCTCTAATCTTTATTATATTTCACACTTAATCGAATTACTCATACCAAGAAAAGTGGTTATGAATTCTATGAAAATATATAGGAAATAAGGGCAAAAAAAAGTGCCCTATGTATAGGACCAAATAATTAATGATACATAGGACCAAATCATTTAATAAGGGTAAAAAAAAGAAAAAACAATTAATGATACATAGGAAATATAAAGTGCCCTATGTATATGACCAAATATTTCTTCTAAAATGTGCCCTATATATAGGATTAGAAGAAGTATCAATTATTTAAATAAATCAACCAACAAAAATCGATGACACAATGTTGTGATAAGAAAAATGAGATAACACATCTGATGTCGATGTTGTCCCCTTTTTCTCTTGATGAAGTGGGAAGAACCATATCTAAATCAAATTAATATTTCAATGTAAAGACTGTATAATCTTTCATTTTGTCAATTGTATCATTTGTATGTGCCATTCCTTGCTTTTTAATTTTAACATGATTAATTGCAGTATGTTTACAAAGAAAGCCAAATTATTAAAGAAAGAGCTGAAAAGGAGCTGGTGGATGTTGAAATAGACCTCTTTCCTGTGAAGTCTGGTGATTCTGATCAGGAAACTGTTGTACTAAGAATCTTGCCAAAAGATGCATCTGAAGCAAAAGAACAAGCTGTTCTACTCTTCGCTCATGATACGTCGTTTGTTCTCATCATCTATTCCCTCTCATAATTCCATCTTCTTTGTTTTTAATATGCTGCTTACAGATTAGCAGGATGCGCTTATATATATAATTTTGCTGATGTAATTATATATATTGGGTATATAATAATCATGTGTATGTTATTAGGAATGTCAATTTGCAATCATATTTAAAGATTTTAACAAAAACTGTTTCATTTGGGACTTTGTGGGTGAGGATTTTTTTTCCGTAAAAATATGGGGATAAGGAAAAAAATCCTCCCAAAAACAATTTTAGGAATGGGGTGGGAATCGTGTTCTAGTTACACACGATCCCATCCCCGAGAATATTATTTAAAAATCATTATATATAAATAAAATATACTCCCTCCGTCCGCGTAAGATAGTCCAGTTGGTGACTGCAGGGACACTTAGGATTTCCCCTTCCCCCAGGTCATGGGTTCTAGTCCCAGACCTCCCATGTAAACAAAAAAAAAAATATACTCCCTCCGTCCCATTATCTTGGTAAAAGTCAAACAAGTCAATGAAAATAAGAGAGTATCTCTTTAATATAATGCATGATTCATTTATTAATTCCAAATTGATATTACACAAATTTTCTTATCATTGCAATTAATACATATTGCAATATTGTCTCCAAAAAAAATCTTTAAATGTATTTTCCTTATTTACTTATCAATCATCGATACAATATACAATCTTTAAGATTTTTCATTTAATTTTTTTACTTTAATATGGGACAAATTTTTTTACCAAGATAATGAGACGGAGGGAGTATATTACATATATAAGTATTTTTTATTTTCTTATTTATATTACTCCGTAACTGATAAGTTTAATTTTATCTAGCAAAAGATAATAAATATAAAATTAATTTTATAATATAATGTTAGAAGCATAATGGACTCAGCAGGAAATTTTAGGAAGAAAATCAAAATCAATAATGACCCAAAATGTGAGGAATATTTATAATCTCATCATGCTTTTCCAGGAAGATTATTATATTAAAATATTTTTCAAGGCCTTTCCTTATATACGCGTGGTCCTGTACTACTGAAATTCACTAGCTAGAAGCATGTAAAGCAGTCGAGGCTAGAATATAATATTTGAGCTTTTAAAATAGGGTCTTGTTAACGAATGTCCTTACTTGTTAATGTTATTAGAAATGGTAAATCAATTATAAGTTAACATTAATCACTTTTTCCAATACTCCAAAAATCACGTTTTTTTATAACAATAAATCACTTTTATAATTTTAGGCCTTTAAAATATCCAAAGACACGGTATTATTTTGCTGCTAAAGATATAGCATTGATTTAACAGAAGCGTTGCTGTGATGCTGGAACTTTCTCGAGTGGCTTCTCAAAGTACTGCAGGATTCAAGCATGATGGTGTTATATTCTTTTTTAATGCCGGCGACGAGGATCCTGGACACATGTTTACCCAGGTATGCAGACCCGTCCCATGGACAATAAGGGCAATCGTCTAGGGCTCCTAATATTTTTTTTTTATACCTATAGGCTATACCTGAAAAAAAAAAAGTTAATTAAAAATTGGGAGCTAATGATAATGTAAGAGTGGTTTAACATGGTTTAAAAATTGGAAGTTTACATTATATAGATATGATTCAACTTCACACGATTGTGGTTTTACAAAATTAAACTTAACTTCAAAATTATTCATCCTGACGTTTGCTTGAATATCTATAACAAATATCTAGCTGCTCTATTTTGCTTTATTTAGTCGCGGACGGGTTTGTGCTGTAAGAGGATTCCTCTCACATCCTTGTTATCATTAGTTTTTTTAGTGCAAAAAACCATTCATTAATAGGAACTAGCATATGTATCAAAGTGGAAACCTTCCCCATCTTCTAAGAGTGGTTGTAAGGAGATCACTCCTTCTTGAATTCGAATCCTCTACCTCAAAATCTCTCTAACTCATTAATAATTAGTCATGGAATACTTTTAGTGTCTAAAATTAAAAGGGGTTTAATATAATTTAATGGTTGAAAAAATGCACTTATAAAAAAAGTAACACAAAAATTAAGTTAGAGGAAAGCGTCCAAAGTGTTAATACCTTGTTAAAGTGCTTTCGTGATAAACAAGGGATGAAGATGCTCTAAAGCCATGTAACTTCGAGATTTCATTTGCTCTCTCACCGATCCACTTTATGATCCAGTATGACTAGTCCACTCTCAAAGATGAATGCTCATTCATTTGTTGTAAGCTCTATTAACATTTAATTCCCTACTTTATTACCATTTTCCCCTTTGCAAACTCTATAAAAGGAGAGCATGTGCCCCCGGCACATTCAGAACCAGCATTGCTACAACCTAGCACCATTACTACTCCTCACTCTATTAACTAATTTCAATGGTGGACTTGAATTTCTCAAAAGAAACATATACTCTAGGAAAGATAGTGATTGAAATTTATAAAAACTAAATTAATTTTTATAATGGTCCCCTAAAAATCAAGGGCTTAGGGCGATCAATCTTATTGCCCTACCATTATTGGGACGCGCATGATCGAGCAGATTTGTAGGTTTCTTTGATTATACCAATAATAATTTTCATTTTCAGTATGCTTTTTAGAAATCAATCACTTGAACTTGAACTGCCCAAGATTAATGCCGCAGGATCTTTTTCCAACTACACAAGTCGCAAATTCTTCAATAGATTAATGTGTATTATTTGTGTTAAAATGTTATCGTTCAATCAATTCAGATACTTCGAAAATATATATAATTATTATATTATTTGACATTCAAATAAATCTTAGTGTTTCGGAAGTTTGGTTGTTGATTCTGATAAAATTTGAACAATTACTTTGTACCTCTTACTAATGACTTCTGCTTTAGTGGGGCGGTCCTCATTCATCGGCTATTGGAAACTCTGCTTCGGAAGCAAAATACCCATCTGGCCAAATCCTCGCGCAGGTTTGTAATTGTAGCCTTCCTTGATTATACATACTTTTGATCTATACCAATTTTTGAGCAATGATTTTCATTTTCAATATTCTTTAAGAAATCAGTTGAAATAACCAAGATCAATCCTGCAGGATATTTTTTCTACAGGAGTCATCCAATCTACAACTACAACAGATTTCCAAGTGTACAAAGAAGATGCTGGCCTCTCTGGCCTTGATTTTGCATTTGGAGATAACAATGCTGTATATCATACCAAGGTTCGTTTATTTCCTTCTCTTCTTACTGTTTTACACACAGAATACTAATTAACATTGAAATTCATCGTATATAGTACGTGTTGGTTAAAAGAATGAGATTTTAGCCGTGAAGGCTTGCACAAGTGGAAGGGGCTTGTGTCCTTAAGCATGTGGTCGCGGGTTCAAGTCGTTTCCGAGGCGCATGTGAATGGAGCAAGCCTTACTGGGAGCATCACCCCCGAAAGGGCCCGACCGTGGTGCGAGGGCGAGGGATTAGTCAACCAGTTGTGCGGGTGGATACCTAGTTCATAAAAAAAAAAAAAAGAATGAGATTTAACATTTAAAAAAAAAACTCTTCCTTCAAGAGAGCTCTCTAAGATGAATAAAACCAAATTTGACCTGGTTTATTTTCATATCTAATGATAATAAAGTACGTACTAATGTACTATAACTTATAGTATCTTTTGGCCTCTCAGAATTTGCATATCTAATAATAATTCATAATAGAATATAACGTGTGTATAGTAACTTTTTCCTTCCTCATGCAGAATGAGAAACCAGGGCCTTTGAAGCCAGGAACTGTTCAACATCTGGGGGAAAATTTGCTTGCTTTCCTGCTTCAAGTTGCCGGTTCTAATGATAAGTTACCTTCTCAATATTGACCTTACATCGCGGTCCATACCTTCAAAGGATAAGGCAATATGCTACAATTACAGAATTGAAGGAGTGGAAGACATATATATAACTCAACGAATAAGGGGTTTGATGGAATTGGCTGTTGGAAATATAAAATAAATTTGAGTGCTGCTGTTTAAAGTATGGATATTAATAAATCTGTGAAAGTTTGAATTTTGTCTGAGTGTGAATTTGTGTACTGAGTGTCAAAATAATCTTTAATAATATGGTTTGGAGATGTTTATTAATTTGCCCACCTTGCGAGATTATCGTTATGATTTTGGATACGAAATGAACTATATAGTACTAGTGGTAGACTGGTAGTGTACTATCATTATGTTTATTTTTTTACCGATGAGAATGAATGACACAAATTGTGAGACAGAAGATGCGTTCTCATGTGATATGTAATTGTTAAAGTGTATGTCTTATAATTTTTAATTAAAACCAATTATTGACAATGATAAGAAGATAATCCAAACATACGATGTAGGACTTCCAATACGCCCTTTCCAAAGAAGCATGTCGGATCATGCAAATGACAACATTAAGGGCAATTCTTGACTCATGACAATCGGGAAGAAAACAAGCAAGCGACGTGAAACTTCCAACGGTTATGCCCTCAATGCCTTTTTACAATTGAGAGTCGAATTATGTGAATGGAGTCTGTACTCCCTCAGTTCCTGTTTCAATGTTTACTGTCATATTGCATTTAATTTCGGCTCAACCTCATCATTGCTCCTGCTTTGTGTTGGCTCTGCTGCGTGTGACATTCCAACAGAATAATACTACTACATCACAAGCTTCAAAGCCATGATGAAGGTTGCAGAAGCAAAAGGCAATTCGCTCGCAGTATTTGACTATATATTGAAGAAGGTGAGCTTAGACTTTGCAAAGATGTAACATATATATGACTAATCTTGAATCACTAGATCTCAAATCAAATACGCTTAGTGGTGATCGAGATTATTCCCCCAGAGTTAACCAATTTGAACTATCTCTCTGTCTTGAACCTTTCAGAAAATCGTATTGTGGGATACATACATATACATATATAAAGGAAAACAGTTCAATACATGCATTTTTTTTTTTTTTTGGTGAACCCAATACATGCATTTTTCCCAGTGATTCAAATGCCGGGTTATTATATGGACTACTTCCATTGTCATATATATATATATATATATATATATGCAACAAGGATTCTGAAGAACAATACATCACCATCTTTGTGGACTTTCAAACTTGAACAAGGATTAATTATTTGGGTTTGGGTGGAAACCAGTGGAATAATATGTGGAGTGAATTTAGGATTTTTTTTTATTTGTCACATTACACAAAAAATACATCATTTGCAAAATGTAATGAAATTTTTAATAAAGTAGTTGTGTTTTTTTTCCTTGTAATAAAGTGATTTTGGGATGTTTGTATTCAATACAGGAAAACCTCGTTGGCTTATGAGAATTTTTTATGGTTAGCCAAATAAAAAGAGTGATGGTGTCAGTTGTGAATTTGAATAGCATAAAAAAAAAAATGAATTGTGAACTTCTTACCAATGAATGTTTCCTTCTCTTCAGTTCTTACTGTTGTCCAAAATAATTGGACTGCTAGTTCTGTATGTATTTCATTGTCAAAGTTGGAAATTCATATTTTGTTGGTGGTTAAAAAAAATATTAAATACTAGCTTTCACCCCGTGCAATGCACGGGTTATTGATAATTTAATTTTTGAAATTAAATATTTTAAAGTAAAGATTATTTTTATTTTAAAGTAAAGATTATTATACACAACAATAAAAAAAATATACAAAAAGGCAGAGACTTAAATCAAACACTACACTTAAAAAGATTAATTTAAATGAGTTTGTTGAGAAATATTGTACTTTCTTGTATAAATAAAAAGTAACACTTTTTCTCTGATATCTTCCTTATTTATTTAATAGATAAATTAACAATTTTATATGATTATCAACTTTATTTTAAAGAATCAAAAGTAAATCATATTTAAATATTTTCATCTTTTTGGTTTGGTGGTATTATAAGAAAATTTAAGGATAAATTAGAATATTCTGTATTTCATAGGACATGAAGACGACATTGAACTTGGAGTGGAATCAAAATTAAAATTTTTTTAATATTTTTTTGTTTGATGGTATTATGAGTATATTTAAGGATAAATTAAAATATTTCCTATTTTATGGGACATGGTAATTTAGTATTTTTTTAATATAAATTATCATCTTTTTAATATGATTATCACATTTGTTATTATTATTCATATTTAAATATTTTGATATTTTTCATCGCTTATCTTATCTCAAATTAATCATAAGATTTGATCCTAAAAAATCTTTATCGTAATTGTTTTAATCATCTTGAATTTTTTTTTTCAATTTTTGAAATGTATGTACCTTTGTTTTTAATCTGTTACAGTTTTTTTGTAGAGATTATAATAACTAAAGTATTTATCCATTGCAAAATTTTTTACAAAATGATAATCATTATATTTAATCATATATCCATATTATTTGTAATATTTGAAAAAATCTATACTTTATTAGTATTTAATTTATTTTACTTTTAAAAAAATATTGGAATATTCTCAATTTCGATATTGCATTTAAATATTGTCTCAGGTAAAATTAAAAAATGAGCTCATAATAATAAATAATATAAAATTATGTAAAAAAATTGTCATTTTTATAAGATAATCTACCTTTATTATATTTTTTATTATAATTATCATTTAAATTTTAAATATATTTTTTTTTCTAGTTTACCTTTAGAGTTGACGTACTGTGCCAAATATTAAGGGAAGTTTGTGAGCTATGATGTATACTCCAAACCCATCAACCTATACAGAATTATGACCTCTCCATGGATTACATGAAAATTTTTAGATGAGACATGCAAATTCTTTTTCTTATGTGTTTTATAAGTATTGAATGTATCTCTTTTTTGTAATTTGTGGATAGCATCAAAATTTTTTATTCCTGAATATCCTAACCAAATATTCCCTAAGTTTTTTTTATAGATTAATCCCTCAGTTTTTTAATATAACACTTTTTATATTAATTATTATTTTTTCATAAGTATTGTGATAAAAAACAAATAAATTTATCTACATTTAGATAAAGTGGTTACAGAAAAAGTATGAAGAGATTTAGATTGAATTTAGCTGTTTTTATCTTTGGGTCTGAAGTTTGTATCTTGTTTTTTTGTTATCTTTTAATATACACTTAGATAATGTTGTTTTTTTTTTTAATGTTTTTGTTGTTCATCTAGTTCCTTGCCTTATGTTATCATTATTGTGTTATTTCTATTTAGCATGTGACAGAAACACTGGGTCACTCCTCTGTCATTGCCTTCAATTTATTTGCTACCTCTGGTTGAGCGTTATTTTCATAAAATGAATTTGGGTCCTATTAAATTTGACATGTCTTTTCCTTCTAATTGGCGTAAGCAAGATTTTCAAATATTATTTTAAAAATAATGAATTATGTTTTGAGTACGATAATATTTAACAATGTAACAATACATACAATGTATTTTTTATTGTTACATGCTTAATTGTTACTATCGTTGTTTTTTTTAACAGTTACTATCGTTGTTTTTTTTGTGAACAGTTACTATCGTTGTTTATGTTATGAAGATTGGACGGAATCACATTATACATGCATTTGTATTGTTTTATTGTTTAAAAAAAAAAAAAAATTGTCGATAATCTTGGGCCACACCTTTTTATGCATTAAAAAAATATGTTACGATTGGGTAATAACTTGAGAAATTTTATATTTTCTTGTAATTCTTGTCTATTTGAAAAGAAAAAAAATTCTCCCTGCAAAAAAAAAAATCTAATTTACTCTCCCGGTAATTCGTTCATATATTTTGACTTCATCTCATTTTATAATGAAATGAAACCCATTTCGTTAAATTTCATCTTATACTTCCTAGATTCTCAAAAAAATTTACTTGGATTCATAAGGAACTTATCCATTTTGTCAACAATTAGTGTTATTTTTTATAATTATCCTAGAATTTTAGAGTTAATCTTTTGGGATTTCTGAGTGACTTTCCTTATGTTACAATTCACGCTCTTTTGAAGTCTTCAATAAAAATTAGAAATAACACCTAGAGTTTAGAGAATGAATATCAAAGCCGTAGTAGATCCGGAATGAAAAATCCAAACCTCAAATGAGTTTATGTTTTGGCCTCCAAAACGGGTTTGAAAATTCGAATCACGGTGAGATAGCTACGATATGATCTTGGTTGGGTCCGTCGAGGCTAAGCATGAAAATAAGAAGAGTTGGATGCGAGTGAGTGTGACAGTGTCAGAGTGAGAAACATTATTTACACATTATTATTATTATTATTATTATTATTATTATTATTAGTGTTGTGCTCTCTTATGCGACAAACACGCAACAAAAATCAAATATAAAATAAGAAATAAATAATTAGGAACATAAAATACGAAATAATAAAATTAGAGAATTTTTGGGAGTAGAGAGAGATTTGAAGGTGAAACAAAGGTAAAGAATGAAGGTGAGACCATGTTATATATAGTGATTTTTTTAAAATATTTTTTTTAGGATAATGATTACTTCTTTTTTCAACAAACTGAGGATAATGATTTTATATATAGATAATGCTCAAACGTCATCTCTTTGTGTTTATCGATTTTTTTGAGGATAGTGATTTTTTTTAACAAAATGAGGATAATGATTCAACATATTCCACATATAGATAATTTATTTAATTTTAAAAGTTATAATTTCTCTATAGGTACAAATGACTAAATTTTTAATTTACTTTTTATGTTGGACTAAATTGCAAAAAACAAATTTTAACTACTTCAAATAATAACATGGCATAGGTGACAACTTCTTATTGGTTTAAGAAAAAGTTGCATAGCAACCATCCAATTTTGAATTGCATGATAAAAATACCCTTAAAAGTATTTCTAAACTACTACTGTTAGCTAGGACGACCAGCTATGGACTTATAAGGCTACTAAAACTATTTAAACTATTTCTAAACTACTCTCTCCGTCCCTAAATATAAAGTCTTTTTGGGGATTTTATATCCATTAAGAAAGTGGAATAATTTAGTTAATTGTATTGGAAATGTGAACTTTTGATATGTAATTTCAAAATTACCTCTATTAATATTATTGAGAATCTAAAAAGTGTTAAATAAATAAGGATGTATGTAGAAAAAAGTAATTAATGATTATTGAAAATTGGTATGAAACTTTATAAATAGGAACAAGATAAAAATACCAAGAGGGCTTTATATTTAGGGACCGAGTGAGTATCAGCTATGGACGTCCATAGCCGGACGTAGCTGTGATTTATTAAACTATTTATATTTAAAAAAAAAACTAAAACTATTAGCCCTTATATTTATATGGGTCTTGCTAATCAATGCCCTAAAAGCATTGGTTAAGGAATACACTAAGAGAAAATTTACATTGGAAATCTAAGTCCAGTAGTTTTCGATGTTATAAATTCAACAATTTTCAAGACAAAACTACTTCTTTTGTTTCTCTTAAACAATGCCCTAAGGGCACTCTTTAGTATTTTCCTATTTATATTTATGTATATAATTATATTTATATTAAGAGTGCGGGGTAGGTTGTGGGACCCATTTAAAAATGAAAGTTGAGTTTAGGAATGGAGTGAAAAAATAGATACGGTGCTTAACCATTGGGTAAATGTAAAAAGTAATAAAATATGTAGGGCCCACATTAAGAACCCAAATATGAGTTCACTAATGTGGATGCTCTTAGTGGCATTGGAAATGTGAAAATTTGATATATTTTTCAAACATACCGCTATAATTATTATTAAAACTCTAAAAAGTGTTACTCAGTTACTTCATCCGGTCCTATTTATAGGGCATATTCTAGAAGAATTCTTTGGTCCTATTTATACGACATTTTGCATTTTCGAGGAAGCATTTATTGTTATTTTCTCTTAATTACCCTTTATCCATTAATGTGAAATAATACATTATGAAATTCTCAATACAAGATAAGAAGGTAAAATTGTAATATTAATGTATTTTTTTAAAGTTCAAAGAAACTTAACTACCTTTCTTGATCGTGTGATATGGATAAGTATGTCCTATAAATAAGACCAGAGAGAATAATTTAATAGGAGTATCTTTGAAAAAAATTAATTATTAACAATTGGCGTGTCAATGAATTGACAATGACTTGATAGGAGTACCGTGTGCCAGTGACTTGACAAGTTAAAAGCAAATTTTATAAAAAAAAAATAAAAAAAAAATTACCGAGAAACCAAATAACACCAGTAGATTTTAGTTGTTGCAGCATACACCAAAGTGTCATTGCACTGAAGCCGGCACCATCAATCTTTTCTTTTTCTTTTTTGGGTTTTCTTAAGAGCCTAAAAGTAGATGTATTTCATTGAAAAAATAAATACAAAGTCTTTTTATTCTATCAATACAACACTTCCCAATGAAATACATCCACTTTTAGGCTCTTATCCTCAGCCCTTAGGGCTGAGGTTAAGAAAACCTTTCTTTTTTTATGAAAAAAATAATAATTTTATTAAATGCAGGGGACAAGAAGTCCATCAATCTTTTCTTACTTTTATAAATTTAAAAAACAAGGGTTTCTATGCAATACTCACCAAAAGTGGATGGGCATGTATACTAACTGCATAATCTATGGTTGTGGTGCATTATGGAAAATGGAGGGTGATGATTAAAACCGGTTACCTGAAATTGAATTACTTCCAAGTAACATAGGAGTACCAAAGATGTGCCCCTCCACTTTCCTTAAATTATTTTTTTCCCATTTTCAATGGTTTTTAAAATGATTTTTTTTTAAATATTTTTTTTAAACTACCATAGTCTTTGTGTTAATTTTTTTTTTGTTAAAATAGTTTTTTTAAAAAATCTAACATAGTCTTTGTGTTAATTTTATTTCTGTTAAAAATAAATTAAAAATTAGGAAAAATAAATGAAAATAATATTAAAAATAAATGAATCTGTCCCATAATTTAAGTCTTTTTAGTTTTTTTATTTGTCCCATAATATATGTTTTTTTAGAAACTCAATACTCATTTATAATTCTTTTTTCAAGCATACCCTTATTTATTATATCATCATTTTCATAACTCATCTCTTCATCTCTCTTTAATATAATTTTCATACATTTATTACTCCCTCCGTTTCACAATATTTGGTCTTTTATCCTTTTTTATTGTTTCACAATGTTTTGACCTTTTACATTTTCAATACACAAACAAGTTTTTTTTTCCAATATTAACCTTTTATTCAATCATTTCTCTTACTCCTCATTAATTCTACTTTTATCATCTCTTTCATCTCTAAACCACTATACATTAATTAATTAACACACTTACTAATAAAAATTAAATACTATTACAATTTTCAAAAAGAATTAAATATGGACATTTTATACAAACTATACATAATACTTACAATAATTAACATTTTCTTAATCTGTGTGCTCAGACCTAAAAGGCCAAATATCGTGAAACGTAGGAAGTATTACATATTTCAACGCATAATCTTTTAAGGCTTATTAAACATTTTAGTCCCTCAACTTAGGTGCTCTTAAACTTTTTTTCCGATAATTTGGGTCCCTGAACTTTGTTTAATTTTTTGAAATGATCTTTTCGTCACTTAAGTGATAAAATAGCCGACGACATCTCACGTCACTTTCACAATATCTACAAGTGATGTGTTATATATAGCCATTTTATTATAAAAATAATTTCTTTTCAAATTTAATAAAAGATTCGATTTAAAAAAAATACAATTTTAATTATTTTTAATAAATTATAATTTTTTTTTAAATTTAAGAAATTCAAAAAAAAAAAGCACTAAACAACATATGGGTATTGAAATTACAATGCTTAATTGCAAAAAAATTAAAAAAAAAATACATAAAGCAAATCTTCTAATGAGTCTTATTCTCAAAATTGAAGTGGAAATCAGCGGCGAATGATGAAACCCACTATTAGAACTTGAAAGTCTTCTGTGTTGTTAGTTGAAAGTCTTCTCAAAGCAGCTTGAAATAATGAAGAAACGTGTGAACAAGTTAATGGCAAATAAATAGAGAGAGAGAGACAGAGAGAGAGGAGAAAAACGATGAAAAAGGTGTCACTGAGAAATTGCAGAAAGAACAACGAAAGAGGTGAAAGAGTGCTTACAGTTACCAATAATATTAAACCGGGAACACTAGGTTAGATAGTAGTTAGTATATGTACTAACCACTTTTCGGTTAGTGAAGTAAAACGACCCAAAAAACAAGTAGCAATACATTCATGTTAAATTGGTTCTCCTTTTATTTATAAGCAATTAAGCATGCTTTTTTTTTGGATATATATATAAATATATACAGAATTATCTAGCCAATTGTGCCAAGTCTAATTAGGTTCCTAACTACAGACACTGTCTCTGAGATGTATGGCCTCTCTCCATAGGAAAGACTGGCAAAATTTCCAGCTGCTTTATTCTAGCTCAATTATCAGCTGCATCCAAAGATGAAAAAGGAATGAGAAGTGTTTTTATCAAAAGTAGGTTAAATTAATATTACCATAGAAAAAATCAACAATTATGAAGGGGATTAAATCCCTAATAAACTGCAACAGATCAGATGTCCAGAGAAGTATATTGTTAATTTGTTATTGTAGAACAGAAAAGGTAACAGAATTTCCCCCATCATTTTTCAAACTTTTTTTTTCTTGATAGAGTTAATTATAAAACAGACTATGTTGTTTGAGCCTTTTAGCATGGATAACATTGGCATGCTCAAATTTTCCTAGCGTCTAACCCTTAAAAGTACAAACACCTTATACAATAATATATCATAATCAAGAATGAAAATATTGTAATGATATTTGGCTAATAGAATATCAAGAGAAATGATATTTGTAGATTTGTATATATTGGTATATACTGAGATTATGATGCTGGGGCAACCCACACTACCTTATGACAGGTCTCACAAATTGAATGAATGAAAGGATAGGTTAGTAAGAAATTAAATTGCCTCAACGCTGATGAGATATACACACGTAAGGAATTGCAAGCGGCTTATATCCCATAAATAAATTCAAGGCCATTCTGCACCACTTGTTTGTTTCTCTGATTGAGGCTTTAGATATTACTACTATCTACCATACGTTCTCTTATTTATTAGTATATCATGATGCATCACTAAAACGTACTGCTCTATGTGATGTTCTAGACGATGGAGTACCTCTGAAACCAGGGAATGGTCTAAAGGAGGTCACAAGCTAGGATTAATGTAGGATCTTTGAGGTTCTCTTAATATCCAGTAAGGATATCAGGGGTTACCCTAATCATAGAGTGTGTGAGCTTGTAATTAGGGTTAAAAGACGTACCTGAGCCCCTTGTAACACCCTACTACTTATAGGGGTGGCTGTGAGTCTTATGGGCCAAGGGATGAGAGGCCCATTAGAACTAGCCTGGATGTGAGCTGTATTGGGATAAAAAATTAAGAATGTTGAGTTACCTTATCCTGATTTTGTACTGGTGAGTCGGTTGGAACAACTGTAGATGAGGGGTGGGACGCTCTCAGCCAGTTCGTGGTGATCCGATCGGTCCCTAAGGATTGATTTCGGCCAGGTATCTAGGAGATATTAGTGTGTCATGATCGGCCTAAGATGCATGTGCTGATCACGTGATTAAGGATCTCGACCCTAAGCAAGGTGAACCACACTCTAGTATTTATTGAGTACTCTCTTCATTTGGTTTTATACAAAGATTTATAGGAGTAGTGTATATATATATATATAATAAAAAAAAAGGAAATACTTACTACATTATAAAATGGAGGGAGTAATACTCTATAAAAAGTTATCATCAATTATCAAATACTAAGCTGTGAAATTGTGGAGTGGCAAGAATATAAACGTGGGCCAGTTTTCTATTTCTTTCTATCTTTAATGTCAAACCTAGCTACATTTATATCATGTTAATGGACTTGTCTCCCCTTATTATCAATCGTTCCCGTTACAAATAAATACTACATTATAATATCATAAAGTGTGAAGGGACACTTTGATCCCTCAAGTTTTTCGACGGGGACATTTTAGTCCTTCAAGAAATTTAATTCATTTTTAGTCATTCGTGTTTTCTAAAAGTACCGATTCAAGGCCATTCTGCACCACTTGTTTGTTTCTCTGATTGAGGCTTTAGATATTACTACTATCTACCATACGTTCTCTTATTTATTAGTATATCATGATGCATCACTAAAACGTACTGCTCTATGTGATGTCTTAGACGGTGGAGTACCTCTGAAACCAGGGAATGGTCTAAAGGAGGTCACAATCTAGGATTAATGTAGGATCTTTGAGGTTCTCTTAATATCCAGTAGGGATATCAAGGGTTACTCTAATCATAGAGTGTTTGAGCTTGCAATTAGGGTTAAAAGACGTACCTGAGCCCCTTGTAACACGGTACTACATATAGGGGTGGCTGTGAGTCCTATGGGCCAAGGGATGGGAGGCCCATTAGGACTAGCCTGGATGTGAGATGTATTGGGATAAAAAATTAAGAATGTTGAGTTACCTTATCCTGATTTTGTACTGGTAAGTCGGTTGGAACAACTGTAGATGAGGGGTGGGACGCTCTCAGCCAGTTCGTGGTGATCCGATCGGTCCCTAAGGATTGATCTCGGCCAGGTATCTGGGAGATATTAGTGTGTCATGATCGGCCTAAGATGCATGTGCTGATCACGTGATTAAGGATCTCGACCCTAAACAAGGTGAACCACACTCTAGTATTTATTGAGTACTCTCTTCATTTGGTTTTATACAAAGATTTATAGGAGTAGTGTATATATATACATATATATATATATATATATAAAATAAAAAAGAGAATAATGTATCTCCTGTCAACAGGATAGAAGATATCTCCTTAACTCCACTCAAACAATGATATGTGTCTTTTTTTTTTTGAGTTTTTATTTTTTATTAGTTATCCAAAAATACATAGAATACTCTGCGACCTTCACCTTCCATCATCTGCAACCACCGCCGCACCACCGGCCAATGTCACACTCCATGCTCTCACCATTGCCATGCACTGTGGCACAATTATTCAAGCCACCGCACACACCTTCAGCAAGCTAAACTGCTAGTAGAATCACTGTCGCATGCCAGTAGCCGCCATCACACTCCATCCTCATCATCACCGTAATCGTCACCGTCGCTCCGTAAGTTAATTTTTGTTGGCTTTATCATCTGTTTGTTGCATAGTATCCAGGTTATGTGTATTGATTTCTGTTGTGATCAGGTTGTCATTTCTGGTTAATTTTGTTCTTCTATGAGAAATGTTATAACCGTGTCTGCTATCTGTTTGTCACAATGCCTCAATGATAGAAAATGAGAGGAAAAAGATAATTTCAGAGGCATGAATTTTCTTTTAACTTGGTCTGTCATATGCTTGAACAAGTTTACTATATTCACACTTTAGTAGTGATGCGAATTCTAATAAGCCTTTAAAAAATAAGGGGTTGAAAAGAGTTTTACTTTTTGAACCCCGTTGTTTACTCATCGACCTCCATTTTTTCCGTCTTATACAAGTCGGTAGTGCATTTTTCCGCCTTATACAAGGTGGTAGTGTAAATTATCAGTTTTTTTCACCTCTTTCTAGGCGGAAAAATGGTAATTTTGCACGTCCGCTTTGTATAAGGCGGAAAAAATATGATAATTTTACACTACCGCCTTTTATAAGGCTGACAAGGCGAAAAAAATGGGAGCCAGTGAATAAACAAAGGGGTTCAAAAAGTAAAACTCGTTGAAAATTCTCAGCATATAAATGTTTATCAGAGCAAGAATGATAAAGTATTATCTTAGAAATGTGTTAGCTTTTACCAATATTAGCTTTTTTCCAAACTCTCTCCTTTTTGTATTAATAGAGAAATGTATAAACTCATATAATATGTAATGGGTTTTAATCATTAGTGTTTCTATCGTTGAATATTATGTCAAAGTGAATGTTTCACCTAAAATAATGGAACTTAAAATTTCTTAATGCTTGATTTACATATAGAAGATTGATGATAAAGGCGAGGAAAAACTTCTAAGAAACATGTCCATTAGAAATAGTCTTCCGAGGACTATCATGAGTTGTGGTGAACACATCACTACTGATCTTTATGTATAGAGTGTGCATATTCGGAACCTGCCAGAGCTTAATTTTACCAGAAATCACACTCATAATTTTCTTTTATTCTTCTATCAGAGCTTAACAAACCAATAAAGGAAGAAGAATTTTGATCACTTCTATTCTTTTGAATTGCAGGGTTTCATATGAACTATGCCTTTTAAATCTTACGGATAAGTGTTTGAATACTTTGTATTTTTTCAGGGAGGAAGCTCATTCTTGTTCACAAAGATTGATTCATCTATTATCAAAAAAAAAAAAAAAAAGATTCATCTGGGTTTATGTCTTTGGTTTCTTCAATTGTGTGGCTTATTTATGCCAATTCTTACAGTATTGAAGAAGTTATTTTGAGGAATTCATGCTTATTTAGATTTATTTTTTCATTCAATTTCATGTTGTTGGATTATTTGTATATTTTATAGTGGTGCACATGTGGTGGGTTATCAAACAGTGTTGACTTCATTTCTATTAGAAAAGAATGAATGAGTTCATCTTTTGTTAATTGAATTAGGCAACTTTGTGTTGGTTGGAAAGGTTGTGTTGTTTTGTGTGTACCGTGAATAAAAATGCATCAAACAACAATTCATATTACTTTTGAAAAAATAGAAAGTTTATAGTTGCATGCAAAAATGCAAAAACTACAGATGCATAAATACTAGCAACAAAGATTGAGCAAAGAGAATTTCATTAATATTGAGATAATAAATATACATCTCCTACAATTTTATATCAGTACACAATTACATGTCTTGTACATTATATACAATTTTCTTTCACAAGCTTTTCCTTGGTTTTCTAAGCTGCAAAAATGGCATTGAAAACTATCTTAAGATGATTCTCCATCTCTTGTCTAGTATTCTTTCTCCACTCCTTCCTTTCTATGACAGTTGTTGGATCATCTTTTTCACTCTGCACATATAAATGACATATCAGTTCAAGTATTAATGTAAAGATAAATTACAACCAACTCAGAATAAAATAGTTACCGTGTGGATTATCTTGAAGGAGTTTCCATGATTAGCTAAAAAATGCTTATTGCAATGTGAGAAATCCTAAATCAATCAATTGCATCTACAAGTATAATATTCATATTAACTCAGTGAGAAATAAAAAGAGATGGGTAATTAACATCATCAAGACTTGACATTAATGTTCTCCAATCCAAAGCAGAAAGCTCCTTCAACAACCAAAACACTTCTCCAACTGAAATCTCAAACTCTAATAATTCAATCGGTGGATCAACCCTTCAATCCTATGATCCTCTGATGAGATGAAAAATAATAGCCCAAGAGAAGAAGTTCTTATATGCACAACTCTCAAGTTCTGATATGATACCTGGAGAGACAAATAACAGAGAAATTGACAACATAAAGTTTGGCAATATTGAAAGGCACTCTAAACAATTTAATTTCAACATTCTAGAAATTAAATTGCATACATGAACAAACTACAGAAATCAAATCACTTCAATTAAATCAAACTGAAATTGAGAAGGAGTAGAAGGAAAAAGAGACATGTGGTGAGACTGTGGCGACACGATGGTGGTCTGAAGGTGGCACGCGGTAGACAGCGACCAGTGTTTCATTATCCTAAGTTTAAGGCGAGTGGGTTCAACGGCAATAGCAATGCAAGAAGAAGGTGAGCGCGTGGAGGCGTGGCGATGGTGAGCGCATGGAGCGTGATAGTGGCGGGTGGTGCAGCGCTGGTTGCAGATGATGAAAGGTGAAGTGCGGCGGCGGTTGCCATTGATGAAAGGTGAAGGCCTCCTAGGGTTTTGTGTGTTTCAAAAACAGGGTTTGGTCATCTTTGGATAACTATTAAAAAATAAAAACTTAAAAAAAAAAGACACATGTCATTGTTTGATTGGAGTTAAGGAGATAACTTCTCTCCTGTTGTCAGGAGATACTTTATTCTCATAAAAAAAAAAGGAAATACTTACTACATTATAAAATGGAGGGAGTAATACTCTATAAAAAGTTATCATCAATTATCAAATACTAAGCTGGGAAATTGTGGAGTGGCAAGAATATAAACGTGGGCCAGTTTTCTATTTCTTTCTATCTTTAATGTCAAACCTACATTTATATCATGTTAATGGACTTGTCTCCCCTTATTATCAATCGTCCCCGTTACAAATAAATACTACATTATAATATTATAAAGAGTGAAGGGACACTTTGATCCCTCAAGTTTTTTGACAGGGACATTTTAGTCCCTTAAAAAATTTAATTCATTTTTAGTCATTCGTGTTTTCCAAAAGTACCAATTTAGTCCCTCAACGAAGTGGCTAACGGAATTATTGGACATGGACTAAATTGTCACTTTTGGAAAACTTTGGAGACTAAAAATGAATTAAATTTCTTGACGGACTAAAGTGTCCCTGTCGAAAAACTTGAGGGACCAAAGTGTCCCTTCACTCTATTATAAAAAATTATACTCTATATATTTTTCTATTCTATTTCAAACAAAACACATCTTTTAAAAAATATAATCATTACTTACATTTTCAATACATTAATTATGTTTTTCCCTATTATACTCTTACTCTTTTTATAATCATTAAATTTTCTCTACTATTTACATAAACAAAAATTTATTAAATAAGAATAAACATAGAAAATAACATTTATTACACTTTTAAAATTGTTGAAAAGACAAATAAAAAAATATCTCTAAAAAGAGAACAGATAATAAAGAACGGATAATGTAGTATAATTTAGGCTTAAATACTATTTTGGTCCTTTATCTTATATTTAGGTTTCAATTTGGTCCTCTAACTATTAAAAGAGTCAATTTAGTCCTCTATTTTTATGAAGTTTGTCAATGTTGCCCTTCCATCATAACACCGTCAGAATTAATCGGAATATTCCAGATTCTCACCGGAGATTCCTTCATACAGTGCATGCGTTGGCGACGGATTTTGCTATGGATTAGCGACGAATTTTTTGAAAAAATAAAAAAAATTTGAAAAATAATAAAAAAATTCATATATTTTTTAAAAAAACTGAAAATATTTTTTAAAAAATTCTTCAATTTTTTTAATATTTTAAATATTTTTAAAAAATAATAAAAATTTTCACAAAATTTTTAAATAATCAGTAGAATATTTTAAAAACGAATTTTTCGTTATTTTTCATAAAAATCATAAAAAAATTTCGTTTTTTTCACAGCTTTTTTTTAAAATAATTTTATGATTTTTTTTATTTTATGAATTT
This sequence comes from Crotalaria pallida, assembly GCA_037953625.1. Classification (NCBI taxonomy): domain Eukaryota; kingdom Viridiplantae; phylum Streptophyta; class Magnoliopsida; order Fabales; family Fabaceae; genus Crotalaria; species Crotalaria pallida. The sequence goes on along the minus strand of CM075652.1, from coordinate 146,165,281 downwards.
TATATTAATTTTTAGAATATTAAAAAACCAAAAATAAAATTTTAATAAATTTTAAAAATATTTTACTAATTTAAAATTTTTATGAAATTTTTATTATTTTTCAAAATATTTAAAATTTAAGTTTAAGAATTTTTTATAAAATATTTTCAGTTTTAAAAAAAAATGATTTTTTTTTATTTTTCGAATTTTTTTATTATATTTTAAAAAATCCGTTTCTAATCCGTTGCAAAATCCGTTGTCAACGCATGCACTGTTTGAAGGAATCTCCGGTGAGAATTTGGAATATTCCGATTAATTCAAACGGTGTTATGACGGAAATGCAACATTAACAAACTTCATAAAAATAGAGGACTAAATTGACTCTTTTAATAGTTAGAGGACCAAATTGAAACCTAAATATAAGATAAAGGACCAAAACAATATTTAAGCCTATAATTTATGTATAGAAATGTATAGAACCAAGCACGTGCCTTTCAAAAAAATAAATAAATCAAACCACGCGTCCTTTATGAGAATAAGACCCAAGCTCAAATCTTCTTCTATATATATCCTCCTCAACGTAACCATATATATCATCTTTCAATTATATTTCAAATTCTCTTGAGTTGAGTACAAACTAATTAAACACGGTAATCATCATGTTTGGACTTGGTTCAGCAGTTGCATCTGAAGTAGCATCAGCTGCAACCGAAGTGGCAAGTTTGCCTGTGAAAGCTGGCAAGGCAGTTTTCTCTGAGGTCGAAGCATTCAAGCATATCAACGCCTTGACCGAGCTCTCCTCTAAGCCCGTTGATGATTCTCAACTAGTAGATCATCATCATCTTCCTCCTACCCTACAGGTAGGTTTAATTATATTTAATTTAATTTGGTCCTCCGATCCGATCCATCTTTAATTACTTTATTTTGTTGCTTATATATATATATATATATATATATATATATATATATATAACTTTCTCTGGACGTGCAAGTTCTCATTTCCTCTCTTATGTTAATTCACTATATAGATAAATACTCGTTTGATCGTTTCACAATGACATTGATGTTGCAAATTGTGACAAAATGTAATTTCACAAAAGCTATATGTTGCAGCGAGGGACAATATAATGGTCTAACTCTAATCTTATTGTATTAGTTTTCGCAACAGGAAAGCATTTAATTTATTGTATGTCCTATTTTATGTGTTATTTATTTTATTGGCTTAAAAATATTGGTGTTTGTACTTTTTTGTTTGGCCGTAATAATTACAGTAAATGATAGGGTTGTTCTCTTTCATCCTTCTTAAAATGTGGGAAGACTCTTCATCATAATGCTTAAGTTAGAATTTTTTTTAATGGAATTGCAATTTATTGAAGAAAAAAATTTATTCTTATTGATTAGAAAATATAACTTTCTATTTTACTCCCTCCGGTCTTTATTACTCCATCCGGTCCATATTATAAGCATCCTTTTTGTGAGAGAGAAATGGTGCTTATAATATGGATCGGAGGGAGTACTGTATTGCATACTTAACCGAATTACCCATACCAAGGAAAGTGATTGATTTTAAGAATTCTATGAGAATATATTGTTACATTACAATTTTATCCCTTCAACTTTTCTTGAAAAATTCATACTCATTACTAAACAATGAAGAACACATACATGGTTAAAGCATTTAACAGGGGCAAAAAAGAGAAAAAAAAACAATAAATGATGCATAGGAAATATAATGTGACTTATAATTAGAACCAATAAAACCTTCTAGGATGTGACCTATAATAAGGACCGGAGGGAGTCCGGTCCTATATATAGGGCATACTTAACCGTATTCCCCGGACCAAGAAAAGTGGTTAGTTTTGTGAATTTTATAAGAATATATCATAGCATTATAATTTTACTCCCTTCACTTTACTTGGAAAATTCACATTCATGTCAAAGCAATTAATAAGGGCAAAAAATAGAAAAAACAATTAATGATACATAGGAAATATAAAGTGCCCTATATATAGGACCAAATATTTCTTCTAGAAGGTACCCTATATATAGAAGGAGTATCAAACTATCAATTATTTAAATAAATCAACCAACAAAATCAATGACACAATGTTGTGATAACAAAAATGAGATAACACATCTGATATCGATGTTGTCCCCTTTTTCTCTTGATGAAGTAGTGTCAAGAACCATATCTAAATCAAATTAATATTTCAATGTAAAGACTGTATAATCTTTCATTTTGTCAATTGTATCATTTGTATGTGCCATTCCTTGCTTTTAATTTTAACATGATTAATTGCAGTATGTTTACAAAGAAAGCCAAATTATTAAAGAAACAGCTGAAAAGGAGCTGGTGGATGTTGAAATAGACCTCTTTCCTGTGAAGTCTGGTGATTCTGATCAAAAAACTGTTGTACTAAGAATCTTGCCAAAAGATGCATCTGAAGCAAAAGAACAAGCTGTTCTACTCTTCGCTCATGATACATCGTTTGTTCTCATCATCTATTCTCTCTCATAATTCCATCTTCTTTGTTTTTAATATGCTGCTTACAGATTAGCAGGATGCGCTTATATATATAATTTTGCTGATGTAATAATTATATATATTATATTGGGTATGTATATAATAATCATGTGTATGTTATTAGGAGTGTCAATTTGCAATCATATTTAAAGATTTTAACAAAAACTGTTTCATTTGGGACTTTGTGGGTGAGGATTTTTTTTCCGTAAAAATATGGGGATAAGGAGAAAAATCCTCCCAAAAACAATTTTAGGAATGGGGTGGGAATCGTGTTCTAGTTACACACGATCCCATCCCCGAGAATATTATTTAAAAATCATTATATATAAATAAAATATATATTACATATATAAGTATTTTTTATTTTCTTATTTATATTACTCCGTAACTCTGATAAGTTTAATTTTATCTAGCAAAAGATAATAAATATAAAATTAATTTTATAATATAATGTTAGAAGCATAATGGACTCAGCAGGAAATTTTAGGAAGAAAATCAAAATCAATAATGACCCAAAATGTGAGGAATATTTATAATCTCATCATGCTTTTCCAGGAAGATTATTATATTAAAATATTTTTCAAGGCCTTTCCTTATATACGCGTGGTCCTGTGCTACTGAAATTCACTAGCTAGAAGCATGTAAAGCAGTTGAGGCTAGAATATAATATTTGAGCTTTTAAAATAGGGTCTTGTTAACGAATGTCCTTCTTTGTTAATGTTATTAGAAATGGTAAATCAATAATAAATTAACATTAATTACTCTTTCCAATACTCCAAAAATCACGTATTTCTATAACAAAAAATCACTTTTATAATTTTAGGCCTTTAAAATATCCAAAGACACGGTATTATTTTGCTGCTAAAGATATAGCATTGATTTAACAGAAGCGTTGCTGTGATGCTGGAACTTTCTCGAGTGGCTTCTCAAAGTACTGCAGGATTCAAGCATGATGGTGTTATATTCTTTTTTAATGCCGGCGACGAGGATCCTGGACACATGTTTACCCAGGTACGCAGACCCGTCCCATAAGCATGGACAATAAAGGCAACCGTCTAGGGCCCCTAATTTTTTTTTTTATACCTATAGACTATATCTGGAAAAAAAAAGTTAATTAAAAATGGGGGACTAATGATAATGTAAGAGTGGTTTGACATGATTTAAAAATGGGAAGTTTACATTGTATAGATATGATTCAATAGTTGATTTGCTTTTTTTAATCAAGTTTAAAGCAAATGATAGGGTGGGTTTTTTCAACCCTTCGTAGAAGGTGGGGAGAATATCTACTATGATGCTTATTTAAACTTGATGTTATTAATGAAATTTCTTAATTATAAAAAAAGATAAAATTATTATGTTATTGTGTTGTAATTTATGTTGCAAAAGTTTTATGTAGTTAATTTTATGTAATTAAAAAATTTAATACGAGAGGGTCCTTATTTCTAATTTTGCCTAGGGCCCCGAAAATCTTAGGAACGACTCTGGAGGTATGTATGTGTGTGTCTATACATATATATATATCATCCGTTTTATATGTAATGTTTTTTTAGCTTTTATCCAATGTTTTATAAGTCCTGTTTTTTTAATAAATTGAATACATAATTAATGTTATTTTTCCAAACATATCCTTATTTATTACACTTTTATTTTTACTTCCAATACCTTTCTCTATTCAATAATGATTATATAGTAACATTATAGTCAAAATACAACAAATCCTTACATCATTTAATAATTTCTTAAAACCCGTCCATAACTTTAAAACACATTACGTACAAAATGGAGGGAGTATCATGGAAGGGTTGTATGTGTTAATAAATCGTATCTTCAGAGTATTCTTCAAGAAAGAAAAAGAAAATAATACTATAGTACTATTCCCTCCGGTCTTTATTATAAGTTCATTTGAATAATTTTCACATCTTTTAAGAAACTTAGTTAATATTATTGGTGGTATTGGAAATGTAAATATTTGATATACTTTTTCAAAAATACCCCTATGATTATTATTGAGAATCTAAAAAGTGTTGAGTAAATAGAGGTGTTTGTGGAAAAAGAAGTAATTAATGTCATTGAAAGTTAGAAATGAGACTTATATTAAGAATCAAAGAAAATTTTTCAAAAGATCCTTGTATATAGGACCGGATGGAGTATAATTTAAGTCAAACATTTCGAGATATATAAAAAACATAATTTTCTTATGTAAAACTAGATGCCTTGTTTACTTTCTTAAACAATCCAACAATTATTAACAATCTCCCATTTAATAAAGCAAACTAAAATATTTTCAGTAAGATTTAAGGTCGACTTCCTATATTGAGTTGTTTAAACATTGCACCTATTTTTATTTTTCTATATTTATGGGTGTTTTTAACCTCTACATCTAATACATAAATTAATCATACTTTAAAAGTAAAATTTTCTTAAAATTGAGATACTTAATGAATTAAAAAATATAATTGCTTAGTTCTCAAATAGTACAATTTTATTATTTATGTTATATTATTTTATGTATGGGGTGCATAAGATAAAAAAATTGTTATATATTATGGGTGTGTATTGTTTAAATATCACACTATTGCTAAGATCAGTATATTAAAGCCCAATCATTTGCTTTTAATTGGATCGTTTGCTAACCCTTTAGTAAACAATAAAGAAAAATCTTATAAAAAAAAAACAATAAAGAAAAATCAATTTTTCTTCATGAAAATAAAAGAACAAAAAATCAATTTTCAAGTTTGACTTTTCCGTCTTTTTTTTACTTATATATTGTATAGTGATAAACAAAACTCATCAAACTATAATAGACCCAATCTTACCGGCCGGTTAAAGAAATTTGTTGATGATGTAGCATAAATGGAATGATACTGTTCGTGTGGCTATTGATTTGGACTCCGTGTTCAGTGAAGGGAAGAAGCCTAGTGTTTTTCAGGTTTGGTTATTGATAACAATTTAATCATAATCATAATGATGAAAACTTGATTTCCTTATTTTGCAAATTGGCTATGTGCTTTAGCTCATTTAAACAAGTATATAGAACTGTACGTAGTGTTATAAAATATTATTCATGAACTTCACATGATTGTGGTTTTACAAAATTAAACTTAACTTCAAAATTATTCATCCTGACGTTTGCTTGAATATCTATAACAAATATCTAGCTGCTCTATTTTGCTTTATTTAGTCGCGGACGGGTTTGTGCTGTAAATTTAATTAAAGGTAATCTCCAAAACAAGTTATAGCCAGTTAGGAAATTATTAAGAGGATTCCTCTCACATCCTTGTTATCATTAGTTTTTTTTAGTGCAAAAAACCATTCATTAATAGGAACTAGCATATGTATCAAAGTGGAAACCTTCCCCATCTTCTAAGAGTGGTTGAAAGGAGATCACTCCTTTTTGAATTCGAATCCTCTACCTCTAAATCTCTCTAACTCATTAATAATTAGTCATGAAATACTTTTAGTGTCTAAAATTAAAAGGGGTTTAATATAATTTAATGGTTGAAAAAAATGCACTTAGAAAAAAAGTAACACAAAAATTAAGTTAGAGGAAAGCACCTAAAGTGTTAATACCTTGTTAAAGTGTTTTCGTGATAAAAAAGGAATGAAGATGCTCTAAAGCCATGTAACTTCGAGATTTCATTTGCTCTCTCACCGGTCCACTCTATGACCAAGTATGACTAGTTCACTCTCAAACATGAATGCTCATTCATTTGTTGTAACTTGTAAGCTCTATTCACACTTAATTCCCTACTTTATTACCATTTTCCCCTTTGTAAACTCTATAAAAGGAGAGCATGTGCCCCCGGCACATTCAGAACCAGCATTGCTACAACCTAGCACCATTACTACTCCTCACTCTATTAACTAATTTCAATGGTGGACTTGAATTTCTCAAAAGAAACATATACTCTAGGAAAGATAGTGATTGAAATTTATAAAAACTAAATTAATTTTTATAATGGTCCCCTAAAAATCAAGGGCTTAGGGCGATCAATCTTATTGCCCTACCATTATTGGGACGCGCATGATCGAGCAGATTTGTAGGTTTCTTTGATTATACCAATAATAATTTTCATTTTCAGTATGCTTTTTAGAAATCAATCACTTGAACTTGAACTGCCCAAGATTAATGCCGCAGGATCTTTTTCCAACTACACAAGTCGCAAATTCTTCAATAGATTAATGTGTATTATTTGTGTTAAAATGTTATCGTTCAATCAATTCAGATACTTCGAAAATATATATAATTATTATATTATTTGACATTCAAATAAATCTTAGTGTTTCGGAAGTTTGGTTGTTGATTCTGATAAAATTTGAACAATTACTTTGTACCTCTTACTAATGACTTCTGCTTTAGTGGGGCGGTCCTCATTCATCGGCTATTGGAAACTCTGCTTCGGAAGCAAAATACCCATCTGGCCAAATCCTCGCGCAGGTTTGTAATTGTAGCCTTCCTTGATTATACATACTTTTGATCTATACCAATTTTTGAGCAATGATTTTCATTTTCAATATTCTTTAAGAAATCAGTTGAAATAACCAAGATCAATCCTGCAGGATATTTTTTCTACAGGAGTCATCCAATCTACAACTACAACAGATTTCCAAGTGTACAAAGAAGATGCTGGCCTCTCTGGCCTTGATTTTGCATTTGGAGATAACAATGCTGTATATCATACCAAGGTTCGTTTATTTCCTTCTCTTCTTACTGTTTTACACACAGAATACTAATTAACATTGAAATTCATCGTATATAGTACGTGTTGGTTAAAAGAATGAGATTTTAGCCGTGAAGGCTTGCACAAGTGGAAGGGGCTTGTGTCCTTAAGCATGTGGTCGCGGGTTCAAGTCGTTTCCGAGGCGCATGTGAATGGAGCAAGCCTTACTGGGAGCATCACCCCCGAAAGGGCCCGACCGTGGTGCGAGGGCGAGGGATTAGTCAACCAGTTGTGCGGGTGGATACCTAGTTCATAAAAAAAAAAAAAAGAATGAGATTTAACATTTAAAAAAAAAACTCTTCCTTCAAGAGAGCTCTCTAAGATGAATAAAACCAAATTTGACCTGGTTTATTTTCATATCTAATGATAATAAAGTACGTACTAATGTACTATAACTTATAGTATCTTTTGGCCTCTCAGAATTTGCATATCTAATAATAATTCATAATAGAATATAACGTGTGTATAGTAACTTTTTCCTTCCTCATGCAGAATGAGAAACCAGGGCCTTTGAAGCCAGGAACTGTTCAACATCTGGGGGAAAATTTGCTTGCTTTCCTGCTTCAAGTTGCCGGTTCTAATGATAAGTTACCTTCTCAATATTGACCTTACATCGCGGTCCATACCTTCAAAGGATAAGGCAATATGCTACAATTACAGAATTGAAGGAGTGGAAGACATATATATAACTCAACGAATAAGGGGTTTGATGGAATTGGCTGTTGGAAATATAAAATAAATTTGAGTGCTGCTGTTTAAAGTATGGATATTAATAAATCTGGGAAAGTTTGAATTTTGTCTGAGTGTGAATTTGTGTACTGAGTGTCAAAATAATCTTTAATAATATGGTTTGGAGATGTTTATTAATTTGCCCACCTTGCGAGATTATCGTTATGATTTTGGATACGAAATGAACTATATAGTACTAGTGGTAGACTGGTAGTGTACTATCATTATGTTTATTTTTTTACCGATGAGAATGAATGACACAAATTGTGAGACAGAAGATGTGTTCTCATGTGATATGTAATTGTTAAAGTGTATGTCTTATAATTTTTAATTAAAACCATTTAATGACAATGATAAGAAGATAATCCAAACATACGATGTAGGACTTCCAACACGCCCTCTCCAAAGAAGCATGTCGGATCAGGCAAATGACAACATTAAGGGCAATTCTTGACTCATGACAATCGGGAAGAAAACAAGCAAGCGACGTGAAACTTCCAACGGTTATGCCCTCAATGCCTTTTTACAATTGAGAGTCGAATTATGTGAATGGAGTCTGTACTCCCTCAGTTCCTGTTTCAATGTTTACTGTCATATTGCATTTAATTTCGGCTCAACCTCATCATTGCTCCTGCTTTGTGTTGGCTCTGCTGCGTGTGACATTCCAACAGAATAATACTACTACATCACAAGCTTCAAAGCCATGATGAAGGTTGCAGAAGCAAAAGGCAATTCGCTCGCAGTATTTGACTATATATTGAAGAAGGTGAGCTTAGACTTTGCAAAGATGTAACATATATATGACTAATCTTGAATCACTAGATCTCAAATCAAATACGCTTAGTGGTGATCGAGATTATTCCCCCAGAGTTAACCAATTTGAACTATCTCTCTGTCTTGAACCTTTCAGAAAATCGTATTGTGGGATACATACATATACATATATAAAGGAAAACAGTTCAATACATGCATTTTTTTTTTTTTTTGGTGAACCCAATACATGCATTTTTCCCAGTGATTCAAATGCCGGGTTATTATATGGACTACTTCCATTGTCATATATATATATATATATATATATATATATATATGCAACAAGGATTCTGAAGAACAATACATCACCATCTTTGTGGACTTTCAAACTTGAACAAGGATTAATTATTTGGGTTTGGGTGGAAACCAGTGGAATAATATGTGGAGTGAATTTAGGATTTTTTTTTATTTGTCACATTACACAAAAAATACATCATTTGCAAAATGTAATGAAATTTTTAATAAAGTAGTTGTGTTTTTTTTCCTTGTAATAAAGTGATTTTGGGATGTTTGTATTCAATACAGGAAAACCTCGTTGGCTTATGAGAATTTTTTATGGTTAGCCAAATAAAAAGAGTGATGGTGTCAGTTGTGAATTTGAATAGCATAAAAAAAGAAATACGAATTGTGAACTTCTTACCAATGAATGTTTCCTTCTCTTCAGTTCTTACTGTTGGAGAAAATAATTGGACTGCTAGTTCTATATGTATTTCATCGTCAAAGTTGGAAATTCATATTTTGTTGGTGGTTAAAAAAAATATTAAATATAAAATAGCCTAAAATTGATTTCAATTTTTTTTAGTTACGGCAAAAAAAGGGCTACCTAATTTGTTGGGTAAATCTGAACACTAAAGAAGGAATGAAGGATATGGTGGCCTTGAGGATGTTGCTTTTGTATGTGGGAAAAATTGGTTGGGCTCTAATTAATAATAATCCACATCCACAATCATCCCATCTCTTGTTCTAAAGTGCAAAATATACGCGTGGTAACGTTATCCTTCCCCGAGCTCATGCTAATCAAAAGACATTTAGCTTTTGGAGAAGGAAAATGATAATGATGACGCTCTTTAAGGAATCCAAATAAGTATAATACTCCATATTATATTCAATACATAAAAAATGTTTCGTGGACTCCAAATAAAAATTGGAATTTCTTAACCTAAAGGCTGAGGATAAAAATTTCAAAATGAATAAATTTTTTTGAAAAATTAAAATTTTAAACTTTTGATTTTTTCAATGTATCAACTTCAAAAAAAAAAATCATCTATTTTACGGCTGAGGTTAAGGTTAAGAGAACCCATAAAATTTACTTTCAATGATTCATTAAAAAATGCTAGCAAGAAGCATTCGAAAAATGTCTCTCCAAAGTTTGTACTTTGGAACTAATCAATTCTATTTTATAGAATAATCAATTCGGTTTGAAATATAAGATTTCTTTTTTATTTAAAATATAAGTAAAAATAATTAATTTTTAAAATTTTGTTTTATTCTCAATGTCACTTTTTTTAAAAAATATCTAAAAAATTATTATTTCATCTAATTTTTGTTTTACTCCCAATACAATTTTCTTAAAATGTCTATATTTTTTTTTGATAAATCTAAGAAAATTAAATACAATCAATTAACTTCATTAATTAACATGATTTTATTTTTTTTCCCTTACTATATTCTAAGGTGGAGAATGTATGAGTTTGATTCCTAGCTAACCCGTTGCCATTCGTGTAATCAAGTTTTATCCATCGGGTGCAACACGCCATCGAGGTAGCTGAGTGAATAAATATTAATTTTGCGGTAGGATATTTGTAACACATGCCAGTGAGATAATTAATTGGCCCATAAACCTCTGCAATAAAACATACAAGTTTAGTGGGTTTTTTTTTTTTTTTTCCTAAGTATATCATTCAGTCAATACTCGCAGATTAATTTTTTCAAAATATAGAAATTATCGGGTTTTACTTCTATCAACATAATCTTTTTCACATCTATAATATGAATCCAATCTCTAATATCAAGCTTAAGAAATCAATCATCTACCAATACCAATTACGTGGTAGTAACTTCCAAGCTAAGCTTAGAACTTGTGTATTATTAATAATACTAGTACTACTATTGATGATAATCAAACTGAGCCTAAAATTATCAGTTTTATTTATGCAAGGAACAGCTAACGAACCCATGCATCTAAAAGTCCGAAGAAATGAATGCAAGCCCATTCTTCTATCTATACCGGACTGAACTACTACTAGGTTATCAAAACAGCCATGCAAAACAGCTAGAGATAACAAAGCAAAAAATAACATAATAATGTTCCCAAAAATTAGCTTAATCAGTATTTTAAGAACTTAACAAAATTTATGTTGGTTTTCAAGGGATAAATAGCACTATATTATGAATGTTTTGATAAAAATAAAATTGCTTTTCAAATACAAAAATCTTATTTGAATATATAGCGTTGACATCCAAATTCAATATCTACCATTTTGGATAAAAAATAATGAACCTTTCAAAAAAGATAAATTGTTGGGCTTACCCTTCTTTACTCAAAATGGTAGGTGTTGGATTTAGATATTAAAGGTAGATGTTCAAATGATACTATTGTTTCAAATATATGTGATTTAGACAAAAAATGTAATCCCTCCGTCCCATTATCTTGGTAAAAAAATGCAAAAAATTTTGTCCCATATTAAAGTAAAGAAATAAATGAAAAATCTTAAAGATTGTATATTATATCGATGATGGATAAATAAATAAGGAAAACACATTTAAAGATCTGTTTTTGGAGGAATGTTGCAATATGTATTAATTGTAATGATATGAAAATTTGTGCAATATCAATTTGTAATTAATGAATGAATCATGCATTATATTAAATAGATACTCTCTTATTTTCATTGACTTGTTTGACTTTTACCAAGATAATGGGACGGAGGGAGTATAAATATATATTTATGGAGAAAAATGTATTTAAGGAACCACCAAAAAAATTAAGTTTAATCTAATTTTTTTTAGATCGAAACATAATTTGATATATAGAACCAACCACGTGCTTTATAAGAAATACAAAATTCATTAGAATAGGGGGTTTAGGGCCATGTGCTTGATGAGTTCATTATATAAGACCCTCAAATCTCCTTCTTCATCCATATCATCTTTCAAGTTTCTTCCCTCCATCAGTTCATTTCACACATTCAAAAAACCATGATGTTTGGTAGTTCAACTACAACAACTACTGCATCCAAAGCTGGCAAGCCAGTTTTCTCAGAGGATGAAGCATTGAAGCATTTCAAGGCCTTGACCGAGCTGGCCTCTCATCCTGTTCATCCTCAAGCTGATCTCACTCCTGCCCTACAGGTTTGATTGGTCCTCATCATCTTAATTACCATAATTTAATTAATTAGTTTCATATTTTAGTTGCTTCCTTCCTTCATCACGAGTAGTGCATGCATGAAATTTCTTATGTTGATCACTCTAGACAAGTTAGCTAGCTAATTTTAATTATCTTGTATATATTATTATGTAGTATAGGCAACATAACCAGCAGGGTTTAAATCATAGTAATAGTATTGAATATTTGCAAATAATAATAAAAAAAAAAAGACAACATTATTATAATGAGTAATGAGTTTGGAATATAACTTTTTATATCTCTCAGCTCATATTATATGTGAAATTTGAATAAGAGAATAATTTGGTGACGCTTATATATTTCTGAGACCTACATAGTTTTATTTATCCTATAGTATATCATATATGTCATCATTGTAAATTGTGTATTTACTGTATGGTTTATTTTTTGTTCATTGTTCAATTTTTTTCCGTAACTAACCTGCATGCTTCAAAATACAGTATGTTCTCAAACAAAGTCAAAATATTAAGGAAGCAGCTGATAAGGATGTGGACGTTGATGTGAACATTTATCCTGAAAAGTCTACTGGTGATTCGAATCTGAAAAATGTGGTACTAAGAATGTTGCCGAAAGGTGGTGTATCTGATCCAAAAGGGAATGCCGCTCTGGTCTCTGTTGATATTGATGATGCTGCTTCAAAGTTTGTTCTCACTTCATCTGTTTGTCATACTAAACTCTTGTTTCATGCAAATCATTATTCAATTGTCTTTATTTTAAGGGTTAATCAAAGTTTTTAGTCTTTATAAATAATTAAGGCTTATTTATGGTTTTGGTCTTCAATCTGTTTTGGTTTTAGTCCCTTTATTTTGACCGGGACTAATTTTGACCGGGACTAGTCCTTAATTTTTCAAACATTTTGGTTTTGGTCCTCTCCATTACAAAAAATCAGTTATTTGCTGACATGGTTAATGAAATTCATACCAGCTGCCACGGGTGTGAGGTAGCGCCAAATAGATGATGTAACATGGATGATTTAGGTTTATGAACTCAAAATTTTGCGTACGAGACCATTTTGCGTATCAGACCATTTCGTGTCCGTGGATCTATATCATCCACATTATATCACCTATTTGACGTTAGTTCAGACCATATGGACTGCTGATGTAATGTTCCGCTAGTTACACAAACAAATAATAGATTTTTACTAACGGAGGGGACCAAAACCAAAATGTTTGAAAATTTAAGGACTAGTCTCGGTCAAAATAACTTTTAGGGACTAAAACCAAAACACGCTAAACTTTCAAGGACTAAAGACATAAATAAGCCAATAATTAAATATTATCAACTTCAAATTTAGTGTCTAGAAGATTTTTTCTTTCTGCAAAATTTTAATCCTTACAAAATTTAAAGTTTTGGAATTAGTCCCTCCATTTATCTGATTCTATTAAATGCTGACATGATAGGCAAAGTGAAAAATATTCATAGTTACTGCATGTTTTTGGAGGAAGATTATTAAATTAAAATATTTTTCACAAACCTTTATTTCCTTAGCTTATGGTACTTGGTGCTCTAGTCACTGAAATGAATTCCAAACAAGCATGCATTTGACCCGGCAGCTAGAATATTTGCTTGTGCTTTTACCATGTAAAGATATTTGGCATTGATTTAACAGAGAAGCACATGGAGGAGATAAGCTATCAAGTGCAGCTTTTCAGCTGGAACTTGCTCGTGGAGTTTCTCAAAGTGCTCAACAACTCAAGAATGGTGTTATATTCCTTTTTAATACTGGCAAGGACTCTGCTAAGAACTTCATAACTCAGGTCCAGGCATTGTTATTTGTTAATTCATCCTTTAATTAATTATTGTTAACTATACTACTATTTACTATTATATGAAGCACCTTTCCTAGATGATGTTGGAGTTATCTGAAGCACAATGATTATAAAAAAAAAAATCAATCCTTATTATCTTACAAATTAAAGAAATTTGTTAATGCAGCATCATTGGGGTGATACAGTTCCTGTGCCTATTGATTTGGGCTCCTTGTTCACCGGAGGGAAGAAGCCTAGTGTTTTTCAGGTCTGGTGATTGATCACAATTTTTAATCATAATTAAAACTTGTTGATTTCCATGTTTTGCAAATTAAATTGCTTCTGTACTTTATATTAGCTCATTTAAACTGGTCTTATTCACATGTTTTGCAAATTTCTGTGAAAACAAAGTGTTCGTACCTAACAATGAAATCAAAAAACAATTTTTATTTTAATTGGAAATGTGTGTGTTCGATAAGGTAAGTAGTGATGTAATCCAAATTTAGTTTTTCAATAAAAATGTGCACCAGCAATGAGCAAGAGCTTAAAGAAAAAGGATAAATCACTTAAATTAAACATGGTTAATGCTGCAGGGTCTGGTACCTCCTCAAGCCATAAATTCTGCACTAGACTTCTTGGGGAAATTGATGGGCAGTTCTCCAACAACAAACCTTTTTGGTGGGAAAGGTTTTCCATTCCCAGATAAGGAGGATCATTCCAAGCTTCCAAACCTTTCTGGTGGGAAAGATTTTCCATTCCCAGAGAAGGAGGATCATTCCAAGGTTTCCTTCTATCCTTAGCTTGTTGTCCTACAAAATAATTTAATTGTTTCATGTTCTGCATTGCCGAGCAAACGTTCCTATTTAGTTGTTGATTATATATTACAAGTAACTGGTTACTGAAATAGTATTAGCTATAGTCTTGTTCATTGAGTTATAAGGAGTAACTGGCTACTAATTAAAGTAGATAATGTGAGTATTAATAATATGATTTTGAAGTTTAGGGGCATTATAGGCTTGGCCTTCTCCTTCTAAGATAACATATATAAGTTGGAGTGTTGATTACTATTGAGATATTATATAATAATAACAATAATAATGTGTAATGTACGATTTTTCCTTGTGCAGAGTCACAAATTAGGCCCTCTGAAGCCAGGTTCTTTTCAACATCTGGGGGATAATTTGCTTCCTCACCTGCTTCAACTTAATCCTATGGTAACTGTACCATTACTAGTGTATCCCCAACCAATTACATTATGAAATCTTTATATTATAAGACCCTGCCTCAAATCTTCTACTCAAATCATATATATCACTGTTCAATTTTCTTCCCTCCATCCAGTTCATTTCACACATACAGACAGCCATGATGTTTGGTTTAGCTGCTCCCAAAGCTGGCAAGACAGTTTTCTCAGAGGCTGAAGCACTGAAGCATTTCAAGGCCTTGACTGAACTGGCTCCTCATCCTATTCATTCAAAATCTGATCACAACCCTACCCTACAGGTTTTGTCATCTTCTTCTCATAATTCAATAATTCAATTACTTTTATTTGCTGCTTCCTTCCTTCATCATGAGTACATGCATGCCATATTTCTTATGTTGATCACTCTAGACAAGTTCTCTTGTTTTCCCTTGTATTGTGTATAGGTAAATCAATGATATAAGTGTAATCTCAACCAAAAAAAAAAAATTGTAGCAAAATAAATTCATGAAATTTAAAAAATAACAGCACATCCAACCTCAAGGATTTATTTATTGAAAATTTAAATCTTCCTTTCAAAAACTTAATTTTGTATTACATATATGGTGGATTGGTGGCCTTTGAGTCGTTGACAATTTATTTAGTAACACTTCTTTTTGAAATAATCAATTTTGGTAATTTTTTAATAAAGTCAATACTTTTTAGAGTTCCAATAATAATTATAGGGGTAGTTTTGAAAAAGTATATCAAATTTTTACATTTCCAATGTCACTAACAAATTTATCCACTCTCCTTGATTGGAGTAAAAAACCCGAAAATGGTCTTATAAATAGAACCGGATGGAGTATTTGGAAGACTAATTTGACCTTTACTCAATACTATATCCTCTGTCATTGTAAATAGTGCATTTACTGTATCAGTCTATCTCTTACTATTATTAATTGTTCAATTCTTGTCTCTTTTTTTAAACATGTTTCCAACTACTGCAGTATATTCTCAAAGAAATTCAAAATATTAAGGAAAAAGCTGACAAGGGGATGGATGTTGGAGTGGACCTTTTTCCTGTTAAGCCTGGTGATTCAAATCTGAAAAATGTGTTGCTAAAAATCATGCCAAATGCTTTAACTGATGCAAAAAAGAAAGCTGTTATGGTCTCTGCTCATGTTGATGCTACTGCTTCAAAGTTTGTTCTCTTCATCATCTGTTTGCTCACATACTCCTCCCCTGCTTAAACCAAATCATTTTTTTCACTTGTGTTTATTATTTTAAATTTGTTGTTGCTCACATATTTAACGTCGATTTAATTAACAGAGAAGCTGCTGAAGCTAAACTTTCAAGTGCAGCTTTTTTGCTGGAACTTGCTCGTGGACTTACACAAGGTGTTCAACAACTCCAGAACGGTGTTATGTTGCTTTTTAATTCTGGCAAGGAGGATGCTCAGAACTTTATAACTAAGGTCTTGGAATTATATTTGTTAATGCACCCTTTAATTAGTATATATTTTAATTACTTCTCATCTTCTTTGACTATAGTAGGGTCCATCATTAATTCAGTAGGTCCTTTAATTTGCCACTGCATATTAGAATTTGAAGCACAATGATTAAAAAATAATCAATCCTTATTATCTTACCAGTAAAGTAAATTTTGTTGATGCAGAATAATTTGAGTAATTCTATTTGTAAGGCTATTGATTTGGAGTCCTTGTTCACTGGAGTGAAGATGCCTAGTGATTTTCAGGTCTGGTTATTGTTCACAACTTAATCATAATGAAAACTTTTTTATTTAGATATTTTGCAAATTGCTTGCTTCTGTATGCTTTCGCACATTTAATTTAAACAGATTATTATTCACATTATCTAATATTACTCACCATCTTCTCATGATTGAAGTTTTGAAAATTGCATGAATTATCTTTTGCATTTAGACTTGGACGTTTGTTTTGAAACTAGATTGTGTTTCATTTTGTGTTAATAATGTTGAAAAAAAATTCAATAAAAGGTACTCTCCTAAACAAGTCATGGTCTCATATTAATGGTGAGATAAATGGTGCAGGATCTCTCATCTTCTGGAGCTACAAAATCTGCACCAGGAACAGGACTACTCGGTTCTGGATCAGGTCTTTCTTCTGGGGTTGAAAAGGTAAGGATGATGAAAGTAAGAAGAAAAAATAACTAACTACTTACAAGTGAATGTATATAATAATGTCTGGTTGATTAACTTATCACACGTAATTGGTTTCTAAAATAGTTGAGTATTATTATTAGTAGTATGATTTTGTAGTTTAGGGGCTTTTTAGGCTTGGCAATTTATTAGTAACATAAGTTGCTGTGCTGATTCAGCTTGTTAACTCAAATGTTTGCATATTATGTGATCTAATAATAATAATAATACTAATAATAATAATAATAATAATAATAATAATAATAATAATAATAATAATATAATGTGCATCATTTTTCTTGTGTAGAATCAGAAATTAGACCCAGCGAAGCCAGGATCTTTTCAGAATCTGGGGGATAATTTGCTTCCTCACCTGCTTCAGCCTGTTCATACCTTCAAGGGATAAGGCAATGCAAGCAATTACAGAAGCAGCACAAGATATTATTAATAACGAATAAGACATTTGATGGAATGGGTTTGGAAGAAAAATAAGTGCTGCTTAAAGTATGGCTATTAATAAACCTGAGAAAGTCAGGGTAATGTATGAAGTGTGGGAACTCTTATGTTATCAAAATAATCTTATAATAGTTTACCAAAAAAACAATCTTATAATAAATAAAATGGTTTGGAATGTTTATTAATATGATATGATACCTTTGGAGATTATTATGATGATTTTTATTTTTTTTTAAAGGTATTATTATGATGATTTTAGTTTTTAGATAATGAAGAATTACACAAAAAAAAAAAGAATTACAGCATGCCATATTTTATCGAAAAAAAAAGAATTACAGCATACCATTTTATTTTTATTTTTTTTGGAATAAAGATGATGTGTTGGGTATCACTTCATGCCAATTTCACCGGTTCTTATGTAACTTTTTTTTTTTTTTTTTGAAGAGTATATAGATTTCTTAAACTTGTAATCTTATGCAAATAATTATCATGAATTAGTTTTTCTTCCTAATTAGCCTTTAATTTTAACCATTGATGAAATTAGTCCATTCATCGAATCAATACTAAATTATTGAATCTCAATCACTCCTTTTGTTTTAATCTAAACAATTAATCCATTATCCATTAATTTTAATTAATTTTTTGGGTCATTATACAGAATTCATCATTTGGCTTAAATTTGTATACGAATATGTTTAAAAAAATATTCTCAATAAATCTGTGTTAATTTTTTTTTAAAAAAAATGTCATTATTTTTTGGAGAATTTATCATTTCTTAAAAAAAATAGTTTTAAAAAAAACCTACATATGACCTTTTTCTCTGGTGCACTCAACTTAACCAATTGTATACATACACTATTCTCCCATCCATCAATCTCAGCCGTTCAATGACTTAAATCCACATTGGCCTTAGATTTAGACAATAAGTATAGATACTCATCCACAAATGATGAGTATTGTATCCTTACCCTTTTTCTCCTTGCCAAAAACTTTACCTCTTGAAGAAAAATTCGGTTGCGAATGCTTTGCTCATGATCAATGAGCATGACTTACTGAGTCCATTGAAGATTTTTGAACTGCTCCAGATTTTATCTCCATTTCTTTGTTGGCTGATTTATCAGCTTCCTTTGTCCAAATGGAACTTAGTTGGTTTCCTAAAATATTAAGTTAAATCGAGGAACCAAAGTGTTACTCTTACAGAAAAAAATCTGCGAGGCACATGCAATAGTTTTCGATCACATGTAAACCATTATTTTAATTTCTGAAATTGAATGTATGGACATGTTAATAGCCCGTAACTTCATGAATTCAACCTGCAAGTCACTCAAAATTTGGAAATTCTATTTATATCCGAGTTAACCATACTAAAGTTTTTAAGTTATTTTTCGTTAAAATTTTTAAAATTGTCATTTTTCATTATGTTTGCTTTGTACATCCAAAAAAATAATCCTATTTGATAATTTTTCGGAATGTACAACAACAATGAATAAAAAAATAGGTGTGAATATAGATATAAGACAAAAACATTATGGAAAAGAAATTATACAATCGACAATCTTTTTCGATCAAATAATTTTTTTCTAATGTAAAAAAAGAAAAAAACTAAAAATTGACGTAAATTCCACTTTAAAATTTTAAGTGAACAGTCCGCGTAAATCAGTTCAGTTGGTAGCTGCAGGGACACCTAGGTAGCTTAGGCCCCCAGGTCCTGGGTTCTAGTCTCAGATATCTCCTTTGTAATAAAAAAAATAATAAAATTCAAGTGAACAAAAAAAGGGTGCAATTAACAAAACTGGGCATGAATAGAATTTTCCTTTAATAAAAATTCGTCAAATTGATATTTAAGCTTAATCAAACCAGACCATGGGCTTTATCTAACGAACTCCTGCTCGTTCCTATACAGTAGCAGTATTTTACATGGGTTAGAGACTTGCCTGGATAGAAATATGCAGGATGTGTCTACTTCTAAATATAGAGATTTATCGTGAATAATTATATAATTATCTCTTATTTTATCTTATCTTATCTTATTATCTTAAAATTAAATTGGATTCCCCTATTTATAAAATAAAATAGGTTATATTATCAATAAATTAGATTCACATCATAAAAAATAAATAATCAATAAATTATTCCCACAGAAAAATGTAGTAATTCTATCATTGTTTATCAAAATCAATAAATTAAAAATCTATCATTAATCTTTTAATGCATAAGCCCAAAAAAAAAAAAAATTGCTAATTTTGTTTCACAATTGGTCTCTATTTATTTATTTATATATATATATATATATATATATATATCTTTGTTTTCAACGTATGCTCCTCAGTGCAATACATCTCGGTGGGTCAAACTCACATTAGACGTAGAACAAGTACTCTTGTCGTGTTGTGAGTTTTCGTCATCTCCGAATCATGTTCTTCAACCCACTTCTTCATTAAATTCTGTTCCCTCTAATTCACTCCTAACATACATACACAGGTTCTCTTTCTTTCATCATGCTTTTGTTTTGTTTTGTTTTTCTTTATTCTGCAAGCCACATAACGCTATGAATTATGTTTCCTCTTGCGACTTTATTTGCCTATTTCGTTCTTTAATAATGGGTATGATTTGGATTTCTACATAAACATATTTATACAATCAAGTTGTGCTTTTTTTCCCTACAATTTTTGGGGCCTTTTTCTGGCTTTTAAAATTAATATGCACTTATAAGATTTTGGTTTGTTGACTTTGTTCAATTGGATCATCTCATTCAAATGAAATTTGCATTCTGGGTTGTTATCAAAATTTGTTTTTTGTTTTGTGCAATTTGGCTTAATTAAATCTGTGAACCCCACCTGAGAATTTTTTTGGGTTCATTGATCAATGAATAAGTATTAGTCATTGTAACACGGCATTGATAATTTGGCACTCTCTTAATCAGCTAATTGCTCACTGGATTTTTCTAAGAATGCGGCGGAGGCGTGAAACTGCTCCAGCGGCAGCATCTAAAGGGTCAACCAGTGGTGAAGCGAGTGAGAATTCCACAAAAATCAATGCCAATGTTCTTGTTGGAAACACAAGGAGGTCTTCATTTGTGTTCCTGGCATTGTTCCTCATTATCATTTATTGCTGTTCAGCCATTTACAAATACCAGTTTCAGAGCATGCCTATGCCTCTTACTGCTGAACAAGCTGGCAAGAGGGGTTTCTCCGAGATCGAAGCCTTCAACCATGTCAAGGCCTTGACTGAGGTTGGCCCTCATCCCGTTGGTTCTGATGCACTGAATCTTGCCCTGCAGGTTGGGTTCCTCAACTTTGTTAAAGATATTTAACTTTTTTGTTGCATTCTTTCTGACTCAGTGCTGGTGTTATTTGGCTGAAATGAAATTGTCTCAAGAATGAATGTAAACGTGCTTATATTGTGGATGTAAATATCCTTTATGCAGATTTTTTTAGTTTCTTTATAGTAGATTATTAATCAGATGAACTGACTCAATGCAAGGATTATGACATCTTAAGATCACTTGGCTCATATTATGACAAATAAGAAAAATATGATTACAGAATCTTTATGAACTTGATAAGACAAATATGACTCCTTGTTGCTTTTATCATGTTCTGGTTGAGGGGTTCAGCGTCTTGAGGATAGGAAAAGTTATCAACATATATTCTTATCAACACCTTTTCGACAATGTTAAAGGGGCTAATGCTGGGTTCTCTTTGTTTCAAGCTGAGTTCAGATTGATACTTAAATTTCCATTCCCTGTTATTCTTTGATATCTTATCAAAAATTTCTAGGCTATCTTATGCTTGCTTTACTTAAAAGCAAATTGACAGTGAATTGATCTTCACTGTATTACGACAAACATCAAAATATATGCTGTCATTGTAAAGTTACCGATTTTACTTGGTGAACAAGGTGGGTAACGACAAGCTATTCACCTTTTAACATGCTTCCAACTGCAGTATGTTTTGACAGCATGTCAAACTATTATGAAAACAGCTCACTGGGAGGTGGATGTTGAAGTG
This sequence comes from Crotalaria pallida, assembly GCA_037953625.1. Taxonomy (NCBI): domain Eukaryota; kingdom Viridiplantae; phylum Streptophyta; class Magnoliopsida; order Fabales; family Fabaceae; genus Crotalaria; species Crotalaria pallida. The sequence goes on along the minus strand of CM075652.1, from coordinate 146,143,531 downwards.
GATCTTTTTCATGCAAAGTCTGGTGCAAATCGTCTGGCCAGCGGCTTATTTATGGGGAGATCGCTTGTTTATTCAGATCTGAGTCATGTCGTAATAAGAATCTTGCCGAAATATCTTTCTGAAGCAAAGGAGCATTCTATTCTGGTCTCTTCTCATATTGATACTGTTTTTTCAACGTATGTTTTCTTCATCTATCTGCTCTCATACTTCTCTTTTTAATTTTAAATAAGCTGCCAATATTTTGTCTTTGTTATAATAAGATGTTTACGGATCATTTGGCTGCATTTATCATTGTGGTTTAATTTGCCACATAAAGGTCAGACTTCTTTCTATATTGATGTGATCTTTCTTTCAATAATTTGGTAATCCGTTGATTTAACAGAGAAGGCGCTGGAGATTGCAGTTCATGTGTAGGTGTTATGCTGGAACTTGCTCGTGGAGTTTCTCAATGGGCTCATGGATTGAAGAGAGGTGTTATATTTTTATTTAATACTGGAGAGGAGGAGGGTCTTGATGGTGCTCACAGCTTCATAACACAGGTTTGAAATTATTTGTTAATGCAACCTTAAATTAATTAATTTCTTTGTTTGCTTACTGACTTTAGATAAGAGTGATCAGGATTAGAAGTCCAAATTATAAAAGTTTAAGGAATAAATGAAAACTTGCTAAATTATACAAAAACTTCTTAATACAGCATCCTTGGAGTGATACTGTTCGTATGGCAATTGATCTGGAGGCCATGGGCATTGGAGGGAAGTCTAGTATTTTTCAGGTCTGGTTATTCACCTCAAATTCACTGTAATTTTATTTTATTTTATTTTATATTTCCATTATTTGAAAGTTGCTTCTTTGCTTTTGCTCATTGAAAGTTGAAACAGATAAGATGTAGATCACATTTTAATGGTGTCATAGTTGTCTTGGTTGGATCATAGTGAAGAGTAATGTTTACCCTGAATGTTAAATCTTTCATCCTGACATTAGTTTGATTAACGTTAACAAATATCAAATTGAAGTTTTTAAGAGATCAAATCTATATTTTGAATTTTTGCATTTACACATGAATAATTTTGGGTACTTGATTTTTATTTTCTGATGGGTAATTGCATAAAGAGCCTTTCTCCCATCCCTGTTTCCATTATTTGGGTGTCCTATTTCTTTAAAAACAAAAAAAGTGAAAAATATTACCACCTGTAATGCACTTCATGTTGTATAAAAAATCATGTTTAATCATCAATTCTATATATATTGATATTTAAAATGAAAATAAAGTTCTTCATAACATGTTAATCCTGTTGTCAGAAATAAAGTTACTTCTTAAAGACCTGGCTTGCATGGTTTCCTTTGTCTACTTTCCTGAGCTTCCCAGGCTTTTGATTATTTGATGAGTTTATTTTTTTTTTTGCACAATGGTCTTGATTTGTTTCAACAATTTGCTCGTTTTCACTTGATTTTCTTAGTGAAATGGGTGAAAAGTAATTTTTGTTCTCTTATCAAGAAATATTCCATTTTCATGGGGGTTAATCATGCTTTAAATGCAATATAGGTTGCTATCCCTTCCAAAAGGGGGAAAAATATGTATTTCGTATTAAAAAATTATCGCACAATCACTTCAGATGCTTTGAAAATAGAATTATTATATTATTTGACATTCAAATCTTATTGTTTCTGAAGTTTGGTTGCTGATTCTGATAAAATTTTAACAACTTTGTACCTCTTACTAATGACTTCTGCTTTAGTAGGCCGGTCCTCATCCATGGGCTATTGAAAATTTTGCTTTGGTAGCAAAATACCCATCTGGCAATGTCATCGGGCAGGTTTGTAGGTTTCCTTGATTATACTTTTGATCTATACCAATTTTTGACCAATGATTTTCATTTTCAATATTCTTTAAGAAATCACTTGAAATAACCAAGATCAATCCTGCAGGATCTTTTTTCTTCAGGAGCCATAAAATCTGCAACAGATTTCCAAGTGTACAAAGAAGTTGCTGGCCTCTCTGGGCTTGATTTTGCATATGTAGATAACACTGCTGTATATCATACCAAGGTTGCCTTCTCTTCTTACTGTTATACAGAATAATTAAACATTGAAATTCATGGTTAAAAGAATGAGATTTAACAAAAAAAAAAAAAAACTCTTCAAGAGAGCTCTCATGCTATAACAATTTGAGTACCACAATTTGACTGGATTTTCATATCTAATGATACTCCATAATAAAATATAACGCATCATTTGGCCTCTCAGGATTTTGCATATCTAATGATAATAAAATATGACTTACCGTTTTTCCTACTGCAGAATGATAAATTAGAGCTCTTAAAGAAAGGATCTCTTCAACATCTGGGGGAAAATATGCTTGCTTTCCTGCTTCATGCTGGTGCTGCTTCTGATTTTCCAGTAGGCAATGCAAAAGAAGAAGAGGAAGATACAAGCAACAACAATGCCATATATTTTGACATTTTGGTACCTTTTATCTGCCGAAACTTTGTTGATCTTCTTGGTTATGCCGGCCATATTTTCATTCTCTGCTTTATTATGTATGCCATGTATTACTTTCCATTTGACAGTGGTTTTAGCATTCTTTGCTGCATTCGTATCGTTAGGCTCTGATATTGGTAATTGTCTGATCTTTCCAGGGAACATACATGGTTGTTTACCGTCAAAAATTTGCAAATATATTCCACACTTCTGTGATTTTGCAATCGCTTCTAATATGGATGGCATCATTGTTTATGGGTGGTATACCAGCTGTAGCTTCCTTGGCCTTGTCATGTTTAAGTGTTCTCCTCATGTGGATTTTTTCCTTGGGTTTCTCCTTCCTTGTTGCCTATCTTCTACCGTTGATATCTTCGTCACCAGTGCCGTATGTTTCAAACCTGTGGTTGGTGATTGGATTATTTGGTGCACCGGCTTTTCTTGGAGCATTGACTGGTCAACATTTGGGTTATCTTCTGCTTCAAAGATATCTTTTGAAGGTACACTCAAAGAGAAAGCAACTACCCCCCATTATTCAAGCAGATGTTGTCAAGTTGGAGGCAGAAAGATGGCTCTATAAAGCTGGATCGTTTCAGTGGCTTATTCTCCTCGCTTTGGGAACCTATTTCAAAATTGGATCTTCTTACTTGGCTCTTGTTTGGTTAATTTCTCCTACATTTGCATGTAACTGTCACTACCTCATCTTCTTCTTTGATAGACCTGCTTTTTCTTTTTGCCTTTTACTAAACTTTGGTTGAAATTTCCAGATGGCTTTTTAGAAGCAACACTAACACCAGCCAGGTTGCCTAAGCCGCTCAAACTGGCGACCTTACTTCTAGGGTTAGCCACACCAATTTTATTTTCTGCTGGCTCTTTTATTCGGATGGCTGGAACAATAATAGGGGGAATGGTTCGACTTGACAGGTAAATCTTGTGGGTGTGTTCTTTTTTAATTTTCTCCCCCTAATCAATATACATGACCCTGACCTGTATATGAACCATGCATCTGTTTTCTCTTTAGGTTTAGCTTCTCGTGGCTCTGTTCATATTTCCAGCCATTGTTTCTGGTGGCTGTGTTCATTTTTTCCAGATGTCATCATCATTGTATTCATCCCTTCGTTTTATGTTCATTATCATTGCCACCTTGACTAGTTGCCTTCACCACCACCACCATCGCTGTTGTTGCCATTGTCATTAAATACCTAAGTCCTTAATTGCACCGCCTAATTTGTCACATAAAGGTCAATTTTCACTTTAAGTACATTTGGCATCTGATTTACATTTCTTTACTATATGCAGGAATCCTGGTAGTACTCCTGAATGGCTGGGAAACTTCATCATTGCTGCTTTTATTGCTGCTATCTTGTCTCTGACCTTGGTGTATCTCCTTTCATATGTCCATGTTTCAGGTTTTGTTTACCATATAGCTCTTTTGCTAGTATCATTGAAGTATTATTATTTGTGAAAATAGGATGGCTATTTGCTTGGTTTTGTGGATGCCAATTTTTCAAAAAAATTTCTCCCATCACATAACATGCCTTTTGAACTCTGTAAACTTTCTAGAGCTGGGGTGTGACTGACGTTTTTATTTTTGGTTGGGCTAGATAAAGGGGGCAAGCAGGGACGAGAGGGTGAATTTAAATTTGTGCAAACTTATGAATTCGCAGATGAGCTTGGTTTAGCATGGCACAAGCGTCTTAATTTCTCGCAAATTTATTGTATAATACTTAAGATTCTATAAATCAAGTGTATGTAGACTTTATCAAGTTTGTAAACTATGATTAAGTTATTAACTGATATATCTAAATGAAGTTTCTCTTCTTGTAAAATATAAAGAAATATATATTTTGAAGCACAGTATTTAATACTCACTGTTGTTACTTTTTGTTCAATTGGTGTCCAGGTGCGAAAAGGACAATCATCGTTGCTACTTTGGTGGTATTTAGTTTATCACTTGCAATTGTATTGTCAGGTGTGCTTCCACCATTTTCTGGAGACACTGCCAGAGCCGTGAATGTAAGTTTCTGTTTGCATGCATATTCTACTGTCTTTTTGCACTGAATTGACAATCACTTTATTGTATGTAATGATAATAATACTCATTTAACTGCCCTGGCTTGTGTTGTGGTATTTTTTATAATGCCTATCTAGTATTACTAGTTTCCATGATGTATCCGATTGTGTATGTGAAAAGTAATTCCTAATCCGTGTGTATGAGCAGTTTAGTTTAGATGTTAACTTGCTTTCTCCTATTGTAATGTACTCCCACGGAACATATTTTCAAAGAGAAATTCAGAAAATCCCTCCAAATTCATTGCATTTTTGTGCCCATCTAATCTCTCTCAGTTATATCTACTATCCCACCACCCCCCCTCCCCTATCTCATTTTAGTTTCTCCTTAATTATCCCACGTGTTTATGTTTTCAAGTAAATTTGATCACTTACTTATCAGTTCTCCATAAAGTGATTGATTAGGTCCATGTTGTAGCTTCTTTCTAATTTTGGAATGTCATAAAGAGATTAGTCAGATCCAGACTCCCCGTTCTATATATATTTTTATGGTCTTAATGTAGCTTAACTTACCTTCGAACTCTGTGGCCTCAGTACTTGACTATTGCTTATTCGTTCTTTACTTTCACAAAGATCAATGATTCTTGAGATGATCTTGTAATAAATATTCTCTATACTCAGGTTGTACATGTCGTGGATGCAACCGGCAGACCTGATGAAAGGCTAGATCCTGTATCGTTTGTATCTTTATTTTCTACTACTCCTGGAAATTTGAACAAGGAGGTGCAACAGATTAACGAAGGTTTTGTATGTGGTAGAGACAAGACAGTTGATTTTGTAACTTTCTCAGTCAAATATGGTTGTTGGACGAATAATGGCACTGCAAGTGGCTGGAGTGAGTCAGATATTCCTACGATTCATGTTGATAGTGATAGTAAAGAAAATGGTAGAATTACACAAGTATCAATCGATACCAAGGGTTCTGTCCGGTGGGCTCTTGCAATCAATACAGAAGAAATAGAAGATTTCGAGTTTAAAGGTACTTGATTTTTCATTAACAAGCATCTTTGAAGTTTCTCTATATGTATTATTTTGTTTCTAAATAATTCCTATATGAATCAAAAGTTTGATTAACTGAAACAAAAGTAGCATGGGAAAAAGATCATATTGTATTAAAAAGTTGCATAATGGAAATAGATGTTTCGATTGCTTAGAATGATTGTTCTTGTTTCTGGTTTGCTAGTATCGCTACTTGTTATTATGATATTTTCAAGTAATAACGTTTCCTCACCAAGTCTTTGTCTATTTTAAACCTCAGATACAGTGAATTCTGAAGAATTAATTTCAGTGGACAAAAAGACTAGTGAGGATGGTTGGCATATTATTCAGTTTTCTGGAGGAAAGAATGCACCAACATTGTTTGATATGGTTCTTTATTGGAGGTCAGGTTCATCAACTAATAACACTGATAGTCCTCTTCTGAAACTAAGGACTGATGTGAATAGATTAACACCAATAACTGAAAGGGTTCTTACAAAGCTTCCACGTTGGTGTTCTTTGTTTGGCAAGTCTACCTCACCCCATACCTTAGCTTTCTTGACAAATCTTCCTGTTAATTTTTAGGTACTTAAATTTGAATATTCAATTGTATCATTCATTTCTAGGTGTTGGCCAAAAGAAGTGCCATGTTTAAATCTTCATATTTGCACTCATATCATAGGTGTTCTAATTTTTTATACGATTTTTGCCCTCTTTTTTGTTTTTCTTTTTTTTTTTTTTTAATTTGTAAAAGCCAATTATTAGATACTAATGTGAAGAGATGTGTTAGTTGTTTAATAAACACGTACATTATTGTTCTACTAGTTCAATTCATTCAATTCAGTTGACCCTACTTTTAAGTTATGATATAAGTATTGAAATAGTAATAGAGTCAGCCAAATTGTTTCTCTTGCATGTTCCAATGTGGTGCACAACTGCACTACATTCTTAAGTAAGAGCCGCCTGGAGTAAGAAGGTTTCTCACCATTCAATTCAGGTAAGAAATGCATGGTGGTTCTACTTCCACGCTGCATATGGGTTATTTCTAATTAACTAATTGCACGCCGATATATTTTTTTTTAAATAGATAAATTTATAATTTAAAAAATAAAAAAACAGAGAGAGAGATTGACTGCAAATCTGCAATGAAAACCAATCACGTGATCTCATGTGTTTATTTTTTTACTTATTATAATTTTTTATTTTTTTTGGTAAACCTCGTGTTTATTTTAACTCTTTCAAGTTAGAGAATCTCGTTGAGAATAAATCAAGCATGCATTGGATGTAAAATTAAAACTTTAACATTCTTCTTTTTTTTTTTAATTGAAGATTGTATTGTTATTATTATTATTATTATTACAAATACAAATATCAACCGAGCCTTACACAGTTGGTGTGAGGTTGTGTCACTTAAGCAAATGAATGGATGTTCGATCTTCAACTCTTGCGAATGTAAAAAATTTCAGTTGTGAGAGTCGCCTCCGAAAGGGTTGAACCATATCTGAAAAATTAGTCATCATATTTGCGTCGGTAGATACTTAGAAAAAAAAATACAAATGCTTAACTTTTTTTAATTCAAGCCTTTTTTTTTTTAACTCTCTTATATGTCAGTTAAGATAATGGCATAATGCATAAGAGAGTAAAATCAAAATTAAGATAGTTGATCAATCAAAAGAAATATTAACATAGTTGAAAACTAATTCAAATTTTAAGAGATACAAGGCATTTGATCTCTGTAAACCTGTGGGGGTGATGAGGAAGGTTATCTGTGAATGTGAGTATCAGGTGACGTCATAAATTTGGAAAGAAGTATTTTAAGTTGATAACGAAACTTGTAACCGAAGCTGTCCAATTTATTTGTGCTTAGCTAAGCTAGCTAACTAACCCGTGTTAAGTTGTGACGATGACTCATCACATTCACACCCCTCTCTCTAATCTCTATAGTATAGCGTAGCAATAGAAGTAAGTAACCAAACCAAGTAGACAACACCCAACACAAGTACAACACAACACAACACAACACAACACAAGTCCAGGAAATGCGGTCTATTATTCCTCTTGGAACCTCACTCTTACTCTCTCCTCCTCCTTCTGCTTCTATGACCACCTCATTAAAAATCTCACCTTTCAATATTAGTAGTATTAATATTGTTAACAAACCATTCCCTTCCTCTCCTCCTATTGATTTCTCCCTCTTTACTCTCTCCCAATCAGGTACCATCCCCCTACCCCTTTTTTCATAATCTCCTAGTGATGGGTTATTTATCAAGTTACTGCTATTAGAGTTTTTGTTAAAAAGTTACTATTTTTCTTTTCAAGAAATTTAGTAGATGCATGGGGGGTGGGTTTTCTGAATTTGATGTATTATTAGCACATCTGTGTCAAAAAAAAAAAAACCTTTTTACAAATTGAAGTAGATTTAATAAGGCTTACTACTATAAAGTGTGTTCACATGTGAATTAAGCAAGAAAAGAATGTATCCAACTTGATCTGATTAAGTTCATAGAAATATTAACCCATTAAATTAAATAATGAATGACACTCTTGTTAAATCTATCCAATTCTTGGAAACCAATTATGACTAATAAATTTGAAAGCCATGGTGGTGGTCAACTAGTGTTGTTAGGAAGAATAGTAACAGAAAAAAAAAGTGGAAGGAAAGATGATTGTTAAGAGAATTAATCTAGAAGACTTTCAGTTAGTGTGTTACTACTTGATAGGGAAGCATGATTCACTGCTCGTGAGCATGAGTTTTCATTAGAATACGATTACTGACATTAATCACAAATTTAGCATCAAAAAATGGTAATGTGTTTCCTCTTAAAATCTTCGGAAACACATAATTCAGTTCATATGATTCAATTTTTATTTTTTTATTTTTTTTCCCAATGTTACCTTAATTGAATAATCGAGAGTATTCTAGATATAAGTGTAGTTTACATTTTTTATTAAGATGATATTAAATTTACCAGAATTAAAACTATGGTGTTTGGATTTAGGATTGTGCAGAGCAAGTCAAGTTGCTGATTTATTCCCAGCGGTGTCTCCTGAAATTACCGTGCGAGAGGCGAGGTTAGAGGACTGTTGGGAAGTGGCAGAGACACACTGCAGCTCCTTCTTCCCTGAATATTCGTTCCCTTTAGATTTTGTTCTGAGGATGGATAGATTGGTGGCTATGATAGCAGGATTCTCATTACCATATGGCTGCAAAAGAACCTGTTTGGTTGCTGTTACCGGTAGCTCACTTGATGAAACTATCTTATTTGGAAGTGAAGATTTCAAGATTGGTGGTTTTGATGGGAAATTCAGCCTCAACAAGGGATATGTGGCTGGTATTTTGACAGTAGACACTGTTGCGGATTTCCTTCCTAGAAAAGGGCAACTGCGACAAAGAAGGTGAGTTAAAGCTTGCTTCTGGAACTTGGATTAGTCGAAATTTATGTGTGTCCTTAGGATTCATGGCTTAAACCTGAGCTATATATATAATGTTGTCAACTTCGCCCATGTGCTTTTTTCTCAAACTTTATGTATCCATTCCCAAGACTGGTAATGTTTTCTGTGTCAAGTGGATGAAAATATTTTGTTCAAAGTATTTTTTGGTTCCTAAGACTGATAGTGTTTTCTGTGTCAAGTGGATGAAAATATTTTGTTCAAAGTATTTTCCACCCAAGAAAATAGTCAAAGTATTTTCCAGAAAGTTATTTTATGTTAAAACATCCCGACCCTAAGTACATTTCTTCAGCAGCTTGTCAAGTTTTAAGTCTCAAACTAATAAAAAATTGTAGGATATTCCTGTAAAGCATAAAACTTGTCTGTCATTTGTAGTATGGCAAAAATAGCTCATTACATGTTATCTGTCATTTCATGTGCATGGTTATGATAGGAAGCTTACAGGCAGGCAGGCCTGGTGGAGGCGAAAAGCTTGCACGTCAGGTTCCGCCAAAGCTTAATTAAGTTAGGAAGTTTTAGTTATAAATCGCAGCCTTTCACTTGCTTAAAATTAAAATTTAGCTGTCTTCAGAATTCAGATTGATCACCATGAGTCATGACTGTCTTTGATGCCTTATATTGACCAAGAATCTTTTACTTCCGATTTTTTGAAAGCTTTTGGACCCTCCATTACCTTCAAAATGGTTAACTTTTGATTTGACTAATTCTGTACCTGGGCATGATGGATGATGGTTTCCTTGGTTTATTGTAGGACTGGAGTTGCATACATATCAAATGTGGCAGTCCGGGAAAATTATAGGCGGAAGGGAATAGCTAAAAAGTTGGTAACAAAGGCAGAATCACAGGCCAGAAGTTGGGGCTGTCGCGCTATTGCATTGCACTGTGATCTGAAAAACCCTGTAGCCACAAAGTTATACCAAGGCCAAGGTTTCAAATGTATCAAGATTCCGGAAGGAGCAAACTGGCCTCAGCCAAAGACATCACCGGATACTAAGTTCAACTTCATGATGAAGCTTCTCAACCACTAAGCTTCTTCCAAATCTAATTAGTTACTTTGGAGGGGATGTACTTATGATGTAAAACATGATAATAATGTATTGAAGGGAAAATGGTGGGAGGGGACTGTCTGTATGTTATTGGAGTCATGGAGTTTGTATATAAGTAAACCAAAGAATTAGATGCAAAATCACTTGTTCCCTCTTTAGATTGGACCAGTAGCAGCCATTTGTATAGCTATTGGCATTCTTTTCCATCCGAAAGCATACAAACAGAAAGTGGCAGGGTTGGAGTTAAAACCATCGTTTCATACCTTATATAGTTACTCAAGTCATTCCAATTTAACTTGATTTTTCTTTGCTTTCTAATTTTTCACTTTACCCTTTTCCTTGTGATGCGAAAGATGATAACCAGGAGATGAGTTGCTCCGCAAATGCAAATGCCACATCCATTACTGTAAGCCTTTGCCTTCAAATGCATATATTAAACTAGAATGAGTGTAAAGTGAACAAGTAGTGTGTACTCGTTATTAATTACTTAAAATGACTTGAGATTCCTATACATTTTAATTAATGGATGATGAATATATTATTTCTTGCTCACTTTACACTCAAGCTCTAAGTCTCATCCCCGAAGAAAATAAATACCATACTGCTATGATGCAAAAGCAGAATAAAACTACACTACAGGTACAAGATTTCACAGCTCTCAAAGTGGATATATCACTGAAGTTTTTATCTCTTAACATCCAATGGTGGTAAGTCTGGTTCACTTGTATAATGCAAAAATAGAAGCAAAACATTTCCACTGTCCAGCACCCATCTCCATTCTCCTTTGAAGCATCAAATTATCATGCTCCTACGAATTTGTTCAAAGCAGATACGTCTAAACCTGCGAAGTCCTTTACAGCTGCAAGCACAGCCAGTCCAAGCTTCACGGCATCGTCATTTCTCTGTGCCTACAGTAACGAGTATGTTCAATTTGAATTAGTTGCAATGTTGTAATATTTGCATACAGAAGCTCCAGCACAAACTATGAGGACCTTTTACGTCTTTACCTCAATGTTCAGGGGAAGTACAGGATCATGGAGTGATAGTCTAAGAAGGAACCATCCACCGTAGCCAGAAACTCGGACCTAATTGAAGATTAGATCAGACAAGTAATAAATTATCTTGGAAACACAAACTCAGCAAACCAACTATTGCAGGTCAGAAATTAGCACACTGGATTCGCATTATATGATTTTTCCAATTGTGGTTATTTGATAAATTTTCACTGGCAAATGCTAATTAAAAAGGTTTAAAATCTAGTGACAAGCAGGTAAAGCATACCCCTTCGTAATTTACAGGAGCCTTTTGTAGGCTTGGATCAGAGCCAACTAAGTTCTCCAGATGTTTCAGCACAGCTTCTCCATACTCCCGAAAAGATCTGGAAGCTCCAGCGTGTCAGTGAATTCATAAAACTAACATGAGTAAACACAAACAGAGAATCATTATTCACTGACTTACCCTCCTTTAAGATCTGGATGGCTTTGGTTTATCTTTAATCTCAGTTCCACAGCAAACGCTGGTTCCTGGAGTCCTTCTATCAGATTAGTCAAAACCATGCTTCCACCGCTCGTTCCAGAAGCTCTTGCTGAAGCAAGTTTATTTAAGATCTTGACCTGCACATGGCCACATACAATGGTTGAGTAGTTAAGATTACTAGAACTAATCTAGGGACCCTGCTTAGCTTAAGCTTTTTGGTTGAACAGTTCTTTAACATGATACCAGAACCACCTTAACCCAATATTATCCATTATTTGATTCTAGTAGTGTCAAGTTAAGGGCCATTTGGTGCAAAGGAATGGTGCATATGCGCTATGTAAATGTTTAAAACTCGCTGAACTTTCTCCCAGAAGGGACGTTAGAGTAAAAAAGTCATAAAGGGCTCTTAGCATCTTGAACTTTTGTTTGCCTGGTTCATTTTGACAGTTCCTGAATAAGTATCTTAGTGCCGTATGAATTTATTCATAATTATTAATTTGGCAGTTAGATTTTTTAACAAGTACTATTTCAATATATTACCTTTTAAAAAATTAAGAAGAAAAAAATAACCTACCATTGTGTATGCACCATCATCAAGCCAATGATTCTCCTTGAGAGCTCCATGTCCACTGGTTTCAATTGCCAGATGTGATTCCTCGCCAATTGAGTTCTGCCAGCAATATTGCTTCCATTAGTCACACGTTGATATTGAATTTTGAAAATAAGAAATTCAAATTTGAAATAATGGTATAGCCAAACACTCAGACGAAATGCTTTATTTGGATATAAAAGTGATGTGTATAATTTATTGAATTAGTATGAAAGCGCTCCTCTTACCAAACGAATAGCTTCATCGATCACATTTTTGTAGCCTCTTTTGAACCGGTGGTGTTTGCCACCTGAGGAAATAAAGCATTTGCAAGATATTAACACCATATTTCTCAATTGAAAGTAAATCACAGCTTCAGATTGAATTAAAGAAAGGGATTAGCTAATTATAAACAAGTGAGAAGGCAGGAGGGGGAAACTAGAGATTGTGCCAGTTTAGATTCGTTCATACCAAGTTTCTTCTCGATAAATGTGGTAAGGCCATCAGAGGTTACACTGTCTGTGACAATAGTTGTTCCAGGATGCTAGGGAAAATGATAGAGTGAAAATAATTAAAAGAAAGTATTCAGAGAAGTTCAAGGTTAAAAAATACTTGGTCTGAGATCGCTAAAATTAGAACCTTACTTCCTCAAGAACAATTGCTGCCATTAAGGCAATCAAACGATTCCGGTTGAATTCACGGCCAGTGAAATCCACAGCAGCAGATCTAGATAAACTCATAAAAGTGATTGGTTTTTAACAAAGTTAAAACAGTGACATGTCAGCTAAATTGGTAAGTATGAAGATCCTCACCTATCCACATCAGTATCAAATATAATTCCCAGATCAGCTTTGTTATCAAGGACTGCCTGAGTTATTGCTTTCATGGCTGTCTTATCCTCAGGATTGGGGATATGATTTGGAAACAAGCCTGAATATAGAAGCCATTGTTACTCATAGTGCAAGTACCATACTCATCGAAATCATTACCCCGAATAAAGTTATTACCATCAGGCTCCAAAAATTGACTACCAGCAGTTATTGCCCCCAGTGGCTCCAGCACCTTTGCCTGATTATTCACAAAGAATATCTTAGCAACATGACAAAAACACATAAATCTATATCTGAATTCTGAACGTCTTTTTTTGCGGGAGACGTCTCGTTAAGATATTTGAGTATATGTTTATTATTAAGTGGAACAAACGAGTGACTAACACTTAGATTTCTTATTTCAACAAAAAAATAAAAAAATCAGATTAGCTAAGATTTTTGTTTCACTGGTATATCCTTTAGGAATGAGAGCCTAAGAGAGAAAGTTGGGGTAACTCCGAATCTCCTATTGTAGAAAAGAGGGTAGAATCCCACCTTAGGTGGTTTGGACATGTGTGAAGGAGACTAGTAGAAACTAGAAACCCTGGTGAGGAGAGTTGATCAAATGGAGGCTATTCCAATTGCTAGAGGTAGAGTAAGGAGAAGAAAAACTATAGACGAAACAATTAAGAATGATCTAGAGATTAATGCCTTATCAATGGACATGATTTATGACATAGCACCATGGTGTCGATTGATCTATATAGCCGACCACACCAAGTGGGAATAAGGCTGGATTGTTGTTGTCATTGTATAGATAGATCCCTTTGGTAAATCTTCAAGTGAAAATGCCTTGTACCAAAAATAATTTTAAAAAATAATAAAAGTCAAAGAAATTATAAAGACCACTTACCGCAAAAAAACCTCCTGCTCCATTGCCTGCATCAACAACTATATGGAAACCTTCCAATGGCTTCTCTGTTGGTAGACAATACACACATGACAATATGTTGGTAGAGTGCCATTATTCCTCTACTTCATTTAATGAAAAACTTATAACTTATATCTCCAAATATGTTGACTATTATCAGAACAATACTTCAACAAAGTCATACCTATGTTTCCAGCTGCTTTCCGAACTGCATTTACTAGATCAGATGTATACACATTCATGTAATCAACTCTCTTAATAGCTAATGAACCCTTTCTCTCTGAATTTGTAAATCTTTCTTCTGTGAATTGATTGTATAAGTCTGCAGCTCGATCTAAGATGTCTTTGATGTCAGCTTTCCCAAGCCCACCAGCATTTGTGAAAAATTTGAATCCATTCCTGTTGAAAGGCAAATGACTCGCTGTTCACAGATAGGGAATAGATGAATTTCAGTTAAAAGTTATTTATCAATGAAAAATAATTTTAGACATCATCAGACTCTAAACGAAATTCACTTAAAATTGTCATTCACAACCCATGGACGTTAAAAAATAAGACAAAGTTAATAATGTACAAGAAAATAAATTGGCTAAAAGAGAAAACCACTCAACCTAACAACTTTAGCTTTTGGCGTATAAATAAGTTGTTGACATAGTATCATTATCCATGTTTCAAGACAGTTTCAGTAAAGTAAAAGGAGGTTGTGCTTTGTCCACAGTCTCAACAGATCAATTTACCAAAAGCCAAATGGGCTTTTTCATTTTTACTTATTTTTTTTTAGTTTAAGACTATAACTAAACAAAATCAAAAGGGCTCTTTCATATAAAAAAAAAAACGTCTCAACGATTAGAATAAATTTATTTAGCTAAAACTTTTTTCTTGTGTGAGGGATTCAGCTAAAGCCTAAAACTTTATAATGTACCTGTTATCATAATGGACCCATCAACAGGACACAAAAATGCTTCATTCTTTGTGAGTGTGCTATTGAACATGGCTGGTGTTGATGCTAATCTACAAAGAAAACAATAGCATTAAGTTATTAGGCCATCAAATGCACCTCATCAATTTAGATTTTTCGAAATAAAAGAAGAAAACCCATCACTACTATTGTTCTCAAATTCTAATATGCTAGGTTCCTGTGTTCAACTTCTTCCAGAGTTTCTCTCTTGAATATGACCTTCAGTTTAAATAAAATAACATAACTGTCAATCGTGAATGCTATACTTAAATAATACTTAATAATATTAGTTACAACTAATCAATTAAAAGATACCAACAAGTAAATAACTCTAACAACAATTTTACTAAACTATCATCTACTTATAAGTGATAAGAAGGTATAATGCATACAACAAGAAAAATGCCTTAGCTAGACAGGAATTGCATGACTTAAAGCATTCCGAGCTAAATTGTTTCAAATACCTTAAGCGCATTCCACATTATCATGTTTACCTATGAAATGAAACACACTTAAAAAAATACCCTCAATCCTAAATACAGTTCATACACCTAAAAGCAAGGATCTTGTAGGAATTTTGTTTCTCTATTGTTGAAGTGACAACTAAGAGGGGAGTCCAATAATCTACGCTGTTAGAACAACAGTGGAGACTTTAGCCTTTTTTTTTTCTGTTTGGTCACTGTGTTGCATATATTTATTTAGATGGTAGTATATTAGTATATATGAATGATACCAAAGTTTCAGGCTTTGAACAAATATTTTTTGCATGTTTGATCCAAATTAAGAGAAAACCCATCCTCAATACACAGTTCATAAATCAGTTTCAATTCAAAGGCATCTCTTTGCCAAGGTGACTGCTGTCATTATGGTTCAAAACCATTGACATTACTAATCCTCATGTGCAAAACATGAATATATAAATAATCAATACAAAAAAAATATAAGTATCACTCACCCATATTGGACAACTTCTATTCCAGCACCAGCAAGACCTCGAGAAATTGCATTCTGAAATTTGACAAGTTTATAACCAAATAGCCAGTTTGAAACAAAGTATCAAATAGCAAGCAAATTTGATACTCTAAAACCAGGAAGGCGGTCAAGAAAGATCTCTTTGTAACAATATTTTCTATTCACTTCAAATTACAAAATATTTGAAAAATTAAATAAAAATGAAAGTTTCTCTATAAGAAAATGAAGTGTTGAACCTATTTTGACACAAAAGATTAACAACAACATTACAACAATATAGAGCAATAATTTTTCAAATTCATATTGTCCATTCTAACTTGAATGCCATAAGAAAATATGCATTTAATTAAGACAATATATCTCTATCAAATTTTTTTTTAGTCTCAAAACCATTACAAAATTTTAATACAATCAACAAAGCCTTTAATATGTTAGGCATTAAGGTAGACAAAAAAAATTAATCAAATGATAAAAGGAACAATGTGGACCTGTAATAATTTGGCTGTTATACGCGAATCATGTCCAATAGAAACTCTCAAATGCTGAGAAGTGTCTGCTTTCTTTTTATCCACTAACCATGCAGCAAAAGCAGCTCCTATTGCTTCAGCAACAGGTTCAGTCAGATTAACTGGCTCTCCCTCAACACCCTCAACAGCCACACCCCGTATATCACTGTACGTATTGATATCATCTTTAAGTTAAACTACAAGACCCAAAAAATTCTAGCCATCTAAATAAAAAGGAAGAAAAAATGAGCTTCTGCAGCTAGAAGCTTTCCAGAAATACTCTCTCTGCTATATTCAGTTGTTATTGCGGTGAAAGCAAATATATGGCCATTGTCAATAAATTGCCCATGAAATGGTTATTCTTTTGATGTTTGGTGTTGAGTGATAAAGTACACTCTCAAGAATTAGATAGAACACATCACTTTACTTTTTCCTTCTCTTTTGTCTAAATACTACCTTACACCATAAATTAACTAGCAGGGTAATAGGAAGGAAAGGATCAGAGAGTTTTCTACTCTATGCCATGACAATCTTGTTGCCATTTTTTACCATTCAAAACTTTTCAGATTATATCTCTGCCCTCTCTGGTCCCTTCATTTTCACTCAGTCTTCCTCTCCACATATACGACAGTGACAGACCATCCTTTGGCCAAAATCAGTTATGAGAAGCACAGGCAAATTTCTATTAAGGTGAAGATTGCCAATCGTGGTAAAATAAAATAAAGATAGGGGGGAACAGAATAACATGCAACCGCACAGGTAGAATTCTTAGCAATCTAAACTCATTAGCTTGTCCTCAGCGGAGTGGTTCTGACCTGCCATTTTGAAGCCTCAGAAAATCAACCTTGTCTAGATACGGCACTTCAGTAGCAGATGCAGAAGCTGCAAAAAAGGCCCAAAGTGGAAGATGGAAACATCCATTAGGAAATGAAGTAGTAAAAAACTGTCAAAAGGTACAGAATAAAACAAATTCTATTTAAAATAAAAATGAAATGTGTGCCCATATCACTAAAATGTGTTTAAACTTGAAAGCAAATATATGAATTTTTAGTCCATTCATACGAACTTGCACAAATGACTAATGAGAGTCTAGAACGGACCATTGAAATGAAGATTTCGTTGGATAATAAAATCATTCCGGGGTTTGAATAAAGTGCGCAACATTTTCATGGAAGCCGACTTCCCTACTGGTGCAGAGGGAAGCGAATTGCGCTTATGAGGGGGAAAACGATCCCTTCTACTCTGTTGGTAGCAGCAATGTGATACAAAAACATTTTGAACAATCTTCCCTGATATTGCTGCTGCATATAAAAACACACATTTACACCTTAATCAGATTACACAATTACACAATTCCACTTCCAGCTTCATAAAAAGTCTCTTTCTTTCAATTTTCTATCTAATAATTTTCCCAACGATTTTTTCTTTCATTCACTCTTGCTTTGAGGCTTGCAAAAATCATAGTATCATTATCAAACTACCAATGAAACTTTTTTTGTTCCTAAGAACAAACCTAAGTTTAAACTATTCTTTAATTAAAATAGATTTTTATTTGATATGATTTAGTGTTTTGAAATGTTGATAAATTATTTAAATTAAGTAATGGTATAAGACTAGTGGTGGTGGTGGTTGAGAGGTGGATGGATACTTAAGGGTTTGTGCATGAAAATGAAAAAACGAAAATAAAAGAAATGATTAAAAGAAGAGATAAATTAGAAATAAAGCTACCCGCCATGTTGCAGAGATAGAGAGTAAGCTGCTTCTTCTTCTTCTTCTTCAATGGAGAGAGAGAGAGAGAGAGAGAGAGAGAGAGAGAATGTGTGATTAACAGAACAGGGCGAAGACAGAGGAGTTCTTCTTCTTCTTCTTGTTCTGTAACCTTCTTTCCACTTCCACCCACCCTTGCACGTGTTACACTCACGTGACTCTTACAAAATGTTTTTTTTTTCCTTTTTCTTTTCTATTTTAGTATTAAGGTATTCTTCCATGCCCTTTTTGAAATATTTCTTTGGTGATTATTTATCTTTCCTATTTGAAAGTAAAAACAAAATTATTTATCAACATAATTACTTTATTTAATATCAACATAATTGTTTATTTGAGATGTGATAAATAAAAATTTCGGGGTCAGCTGTCCCACCCATTAGAGGTGCCTACAAGCCAGCGAAGAGATTAGTCACTGCGGTCGGCGGTGGAAACTCCGGTCATGAACCAAATAAATAAATAAATAAATATGAGTGGAGGACATATCATTTTTAGCAATTACTTTTCCAACATATTAACAAAGAACACCTTATAATTTACTAACTTCCTTACCACTTGATTAATGTTAGAAATTAGAGAAAAAGAAATCCTATACAATCACTTATATTGATGATGAATTTATGGGTATTTAATTTTTTTTTTTAGCCAAATGTATTCTTCATGTGATTTTTTTTTTTATTACAACCGGAACATTCACAACTTAACGTGGTTAGCATTTATAGAAGAAGTTTTTCCCATATACAAAATTTGAATTTAGATTATTAGTTTATGTGTTTCATTTGAAGTTTTGAACTAATTACTTGTTAATAAGTATTTATATTTGAAGGAAATGGAATAAACATAACATATAAGGATTTTAAAAAAACATAATATATATGGAATAAGAAAATATTAACCAAGGTATCAAATTCAGCACATCAAAGTACAAACAATAAAATAAAGTCATACATATTCAAAAATCATGCATTGGAATTTCCGACCACAATATATAATAGGATAGGAAATTAAACTATGTACTTATTATGGACTATGGAGGTTATGAGCCTTATGTTGTTTTCTTCCTCTTGCTCCAGGTAGGGCTCATTTCCGTTGGGCGTAAATGTTCTAGAGGCCCGTGGCCTGCTCTTTCTGGGCTGGCCCCAAACTAATTTCTCTTCTTATAGATATTTTAGGGATTTTATTTTGCCACCCCAAGGTCTATGGATGTCACCCATATGTATAAATTATACCTATTATGTCCTTTTTAAAAAAACAATTTTTAATACGGGTCGTAGGAGGTACTTACGACCTGAAGGTCGTAGCACCCCCTTACGACATTTTAAAAAACTAAGTTTTAACACAGGTCGTAAGCAGGTGTTACGACCCAAGTTTTTTAAACTTGTCGTAAATGAGTGTTACGACTTTATGGTCGTAACAGTCACATACGACTCTTGCTGGGAACTTCTGTGCATAAATGACCATTATTAAAAGTTGCTAAGCATATCTATTATGTGCTTCAATAGCTGATCCAAAACGGAATGTATAGAAACAGATGAGGCTAAACATTCAGGGATTGGTATCATCTCACTCAGTCTCCTCCCTACTTCATCATCAAGTGGATAATTGTCATTTAGCTCTAATGAGGAATCCTCTGTTTCACAAGGACTAGAACATGAACTAGAAGGTTCCGCGTCATCATTTCCTTCTTGGTCATAGTCATGACCTGCATATATAAAACATTTAATTGAATTAACTGACGCGAGTAAGAGGATAAATCCCAATCCCAGATAAAAATCCCAATACCTCCGGGGCAATAGTTCGAAATTGCAGGGCTATGCCAATCATATGCAAGCACAGTCTCGGGAGCATGGAACTGTCGTATGTGGAAGAGTCGTATGTGACTGTTACGACCATAAAGTCGTAACACTCATTTACGACTTGTTAAAAAACTTGGGTCGTAACACCTACTTACAACCCGTGTTAAAACTTAGTTTTTTAAAATGTCATAAGGGTGTGCCACGACATTCAGGTCGTAAGTACCTCTTACGACCCGTATTAAAAATTGTTTTTTTAAAAAGGGCATAATAGGTATAATTTATACATATGGGGTGACACCCATAGACCTTGGGGTGGCAAAATAAAAACTCATATTTTAAGCCTACGTATGAGAAAAATTGACAACCCACAATGTAACCATGGAAAAATAAATTCACAAAACTAAATTGACCCTTAAATTAAAAAAATATGGGATTAGTTATTATTGTTAGTGATATTAAAATTGATAATGTTTAGTATATTTTTTAAAAAATTATCTCTATAATTATTGTTACACTTTAAAAAATATTCAATAAATACGGTTGTGAAAAAAAAGAGATTATTAATACTAGTAAAAATTAAAAAATATCTTATAAATAAGACAAAAAGAAAATTTGTAAAAGATACATACCAACGAATAATTATTCGTATATTAAGTAACGTACTATGGAGGGAGTATACCAATTTTGTTTTAAATTTATGTGCAAGTAACTTATAGAAACTGTAGAATTGAAACTCATCTGGATCTTATTACTTTGAACTTCTGGAGTTCGGGTTGAAGCCATTACATCAAGCTAGTTTTGAAATCAATGATTCCTTCTTCATATGAATCATGCATGTTCACAATAATTGTGCGTCTAAACTCTAAAGTAACTAGAGTAGAGAGTCAACTCCATAGACATATGACAACCTATGGCAAATGCAGTCATGTAGATCCATGTTTGAAAATGGTGCTTTTGATCATAAAAAAATGTTGCTTTTGACTTTATTTTTGAGGTAGCAACATTGACTCCACCTATATATGAACAGCTAGATTATTTGGATGTTCCATGTTTCTAATTACTATCTTTTACTCCCTCCGTTTCACAATGTTTGGCCTTTTAGGTCTGGGCACACAGATTAAGAAAGTGTTAATTATTGTAACTATTATGTATAGTTTGTCTAAAATGCCCCTATTTAATCCTTATTGAAAATTGTAATAGTATTTAATTTTTATTAGTAAGTGTGTCCATTAATTAATGTATAGTGGTTTAGAGATGAGAGAGATGATAAAAGTAGAATTAATGAGGAGTAAGAGAAATGATTGAATGAAAGGTTAATATTGGAAAAAAAAATATGTTTGTGTATTGAAAATGTAAAAGGGCAAACATTGTGAAACAAGGAAAAAAGTCTAAAAGGCCAAACATTGTGAAACGGAAGGAGTACTGTTTGCCAATTAAAAATGAATATAGATATTGTAATAAAATTGTTTCAGAAACCAAACCAGTTGATGAACTTACAATTGATAATCCCCATGTGGGAAATCTGATATCTTTAGTTGACTTGTAAAGTTGTCCTTGAAATGAAACCTCTTGGGATCCCAAAAAAAAATAACATGGCAGGTTAGCCAACCAATTCCAGCCCTTATAATAAACCACCATTGACATTCACAAATCACATGCAAACCCTTGTAGTTGAAGTAACTTCATATATAGCATGTCATATTAAAATAAAGGGTCTCTCGCCAACCATTGTCCACAGGACAGTAGTTAAGTAGTAGTAATACACTAAAGCAAAGTTTGTGTTTAAAATTAAAGTTTATTAGTTCATAAAATCTGAAACTTGTCATTTTTTAAATAAAATCATTCTTAATTTTTTTTAATAATGTCCTAAGAATCAATCAACTAGGATTAGTACAGTTGATATGGGATTGTGTTACTTAAGCAAGTGATCCTTAATTCTTATAAATATAAAAAATTTCAATTAACATGAATAATCAATCAACGTGCTCACATTGACGAATACATGAAAGACCAATTAAATGTCCTAAATTAAATTAGAGTATTACACACACTACTTACTAAACAAGTGTACATAATATTTGTCCAACACAAAAACACAGCTAGTGCCGATGTCGGGGGCATGAAATTGTTGAAATGAGCTGTGTTTCTTGACCTTTGCATATCTTTGTTTGTTTGGAGCAAATGAAATATTATATTATAAACGCTACTCACACTCATGTATGTGTATACATATGGTGCTATATTATAATACTAATACAGTAGTAGTACAGTATAAAACCATGGTGGAGTAGGTCATAATCTGAACCTCATGTGAGAGAAAAAAAAGTGATATAACTGAGATCCCAACGGATCATTTAATATTTTCCTGCAACTGCGTCAAACTCTTGCGTATAGAAATGTAGATTACAATGCCATTCGTTTAATTTCCACCGTTTCTTAGGCGGAGGAGTTGCAATGTAGTACTAGTTGCATTGCATTAATATTCGTGTTTGTCATGTGGGATTGTCATGTGTATGCTATTTTTCCTTTTTTGATGAGAGTGAGTTTAAAGGATAATTGGTCAACATTGATGTATGTTGTGTAAGAACTTGATGGTAAATACCGGTAATATGTTGGAAGTACTCTGAGTCTTGAATCTTATATCTTGTAAGAGTTAGAGCCAACTCACATATACTTTATTTTATAGTATAAAAAAAAAATTGTTCTAACATATTGCAAGGGATCGGTAGTTATTTAAGCAAGTGGCTAGATGTTCGATTATTGATTTTTTTTGCAAATGTAAAAGCTAAGGTCTTGTTTGGGAACTACCTTCTACCTCCGAAAAAGTTTGATAATATCGAAAAGATTAATCACTCAATTACGCAGATGAATGCTTTGAAAAAAAAATTGTGACTTTTATGAGGATATTATAACACTTATCTGTTAATCATTATAAATAAAAAAAATAACTAATTGAAATAATTTTATTTCCGGGAAGAGACCGTTATTTATTTTTAGATGCACAAATAATACTGCTCGTCTCTTTAATTAGTAATTTGACTGATTTAAAAGTCCAAAAAAACAATAATGGCACCAATATCACCTAAAATTTCCCAAGCCAACCTAAAAATATGTAAAAACAACCGATGGAAGTCAGCACAGATGGTAAGGAATCTGTTGCTATTTAAGTAAGTTGTTGAGGGTTCGATCCTAACTCTTGCGAATGTAAGAGGTTTCGTTGGGAGGCTACCCAAAAAGACCTGACAATGTCGAAAAGATTAATCACCTAATTACGCGGGTGGATACTTTGAAAACAAAAAAAAATATGTAAAAACAGCTTTGATGTTCCTTGTGAATAGATCGTTGGGATACATGGTTTGATATAAGCTCTTCTAGAAAATATGGTCGCATATTTGGATTTGATTCGGTTATTATTTTGCTTTTTTTTAAATAAAATTTCAGGTGAGTTGGGCCTTGAAAATTCACCAGGTTAGGGCAGGCCTCACGGCTCATTAAAGAGCACTTGCATAGATAAGAACACTTAATATACTTAGAAATTACTCCGTCAACACCCATCTTTACATCAATAAGATTCGAAGTCGAAATATATCACAAACCCACACTTAACCCTTACCAATTGAGTTAATGATTGTTGACATTATTTTGCATTTTGTGACTTTGGTACTATTAATTTGGAATCCAATTGTCCAATGTTAAACTAAAATGATTGACTCCTCATTCAATATGTTTTATGATTGATAAATTATCATCAATTATAAACAAAATTTATTAATAACATTGCCCCATCAAAGTTGGTTAAAATAAGTTCAACGGTAAATAATTGTATTCCAAAATGATCCAAAATCATCAAAGTCGCCGAACTTCAAAATCATTCAAACCAAAATAAATATAAAAGCTAAATTAGGATGTGTGAAAGGGGGAAATTGAGTAACGCCCTCCTAAAAGTTGTTCATATTCTAATTGGACGAAACAAAAATAGGTGGTCTTATGTTAATGAGCAGTAATAACTACATATCTCGTTTATTCAAATTATCATGTGTTCACAATTTTCTTCAATTGTGATGTGTGGTATACTATTAATCATTGTCTTCTCTACAATATTTTTCTTCTAAGCAATATTTTCAATTGCGATGTGTTGATTTTATATGTGTACATATCCTGTATACAATTTATTAGTTCCTAACTGAACATAATAAACATGAAGCCTTGAGTGTATTTATTAAACAACACGTACTTCCCTTTCACATTCAACGACCTCAACCTTGTAGCATCCATGTACATGTTTCATTTTTAAGAAATTAAAAACTAAGATCTTGCCTTATTATAATCAAAAGCTTATCTTTCCACAGCAACCACCACACAGTCCGTAGGAATAATGTGATGGCACGTGGAAGGGCATGAACTGTGGAGGGAAATAATACAATTACAATAAGAGAAGAGAGTGTGCTTGAACATGCATTGTCTACGGCAAATTCACGTTGTTAGACTTGGAAGGAAAGTTTTGTGTAGCCAATTTTGGCAATTGCTTTCTTTGCATTAATTGTTAGATCTGTTAGAATTGCAAATCCCCTAGTCCATCACAATCCCTAATTATAAGACGAGCATTTTTACGTTGAATTCTATATTAAAATTAATATGTTTTTTCAAAAATACCCCTCTACCAATTATTAGAACATAATATATTTTTTCATTTTTCAATAATTAATTTAATTCCTAGATACTCCTTCATCTATATTTAAACAAGCTCCATTTCATATTCTAATACAATTTTATTTATTTTTTCTCACAAAAACCTAGACCACAATAATTAGATGTAAGGGTAATTTTGGAAAAATTACAAGAGAGTCTTATATTTAGGACCAAATTTTTTTTACCCAAAAAGACCTTATAATTAGGATTAGAGGGAGTACTAACCAAAGATTGAGGAAGTAGGTGGAGGTCGATTCGTTATGCCTCTTTACAACATATCAGTAGATGGATAAAATTCTTTATTACTATATCAGTATTTCACATAATATCTCTTTGAGATGGATTTTTTTTAAAATAAAGTAACTTTTTTTTTTGGTTTACAAATAAAGTAACTTTCTATTTAAACATTGAACATTCATATTTTGAAATGTAATGAATTTATATCCAGCCCCCACATGTTTTTCTACTTTTTAAATTTATTTTCACCATAATATCAAAAAATAAAAAAAATTATTTTCACCATTATGCCAATCTCTTATGAGATTATAGTTTATGATGGAATTTGATGTATATCTAGAAGTTGACTTTTGATTGGTTAAATTAAATCTTCGTAGAAAAAAAATATATAGTATTATTGTAGATTCATTAGTTTCAAACTCCTTCCATGATACAATTGAATGATGTTATAAAAAAAATTTACATTAAACAGAAAAGTTAAATTTTTATGTCCTTTCTATCCATTCAAAATACCTTCCATTTGGTATAGACAAGACATTGTTGGTAGAGGCAAAATCCACTTCGATAATCTTTACATCTCGAAGGAAATTAGTCTTCGGCTATCGGCGGCGAAAGGATACCTTTGGGGCACACCAAAAAAATACCCTCCATAACTCCATTTAAATTACCATGATGTTTTTGTATCTTTTGAGTGAGAAACTAATCAAGCTAAGTGAAACATCAATTTAATCATTAAAATTGATACTACTGTCTAACAATTTGGTCATTAATATTATGAAATAGTAGACAATTAAAAATCTGACTTTATACATTGTTGAGTCTCATTCACATTGGTGATGATACATGACGTGCATGTTTAGGTAGTTCACTCAGCTGCTACTATGCCTAATAACTCTTGGGGATAATATCTTCTTCTTTTTTAACATTTTATTCCTTACATTGTTAATATCTAAACAACTGAATAAATTTCATCATAAGAGGCCACTTTCTTTCATTTAATTTATACTTAACTAAATTGATGTAGACAACATTTGGTAGTTAGTAGCTAGTATACATCATTATTAGTTACTTTAT
The DNA here is from genome assembly GCA_037953625.1 of Crotalaria pallida. NCBI lineage: Eukaryota > Viridiplantae > Streptophyta > Magnoliopsida > Fabales > Fabaceae > Crotalaria > Crotalaria pallida. Next base: position 146,117,711 of record CM075652.1, on the reverse strand, counting down.
TTTTGGGACAAAAGGCTTATGGCAAAATCTTGTTAAACTAGATACTCCTCCAACTGAGGTCTGAGGGACTCGGTCCAATTTCATGGTATAAAAATGGCCAACGGAGTCTACAACAAGGTGTTGTTGCCCACTTCAATTCAAATAAACCATGCTAACTTCCTAAATCCTTAAAAACACTTTGCCTGATGTTGCCTGCTTTTTTTGCCTTGTGATTATCAACTCCAGCTTAATAGGATATTCAGTTATTCACCCAATCTTTGTATAATAAGTATTTTAAGTCATTTTATATTGAGAACTTATAGTAGTGTCATTTTCTTATTGTTCCAGCTTCCAATGTCCTAGAAATTAGAAACTAGAAACTTCGTGCGCAGTTTGGCCGTACCTCTGAAATTCAAAGAAGAAGAAATCAGAATAGAAAGAAATTCTTTGTTTTATTTGGGACCAAAGTTGCTGATTAGTTGAGTGTCTCATAAAGTAACTACATCTACAAATAGAGTAGTAATAGAGCTTTTCTTGTTCTTGAATTGTAATAGTAATAAATTTGTTAAATGCATATTTTTTTAACATCCCCTTGCATTAGGCATAATTAAAGACTAGAGAAATACTTTTGTTTACACATATTTAACATTATTAAAGTAAAATCAGATTTGGTGATAGTATGTGTAAATGACATTAGTTAATCAATGTTTACAGCTATTTACTAAGTAGTAGTAATTGTCAATATTTACAAATACGTCGTGCCAATAAAAATGCTTCTATATAATATTATTTTTCCTCACAAGAAAATCACAACCACATAAGTGCCTTGAGTAGAATACATCTTATTTCACGTAAACTTTCACTTGTCAAACTAATATGCTGGCATTTATGCCTGTTGTGGACCGTTGAAAAGTGTTACTATGTTGTACTGGTAACAACTTTGTTTTAGAACTCCCATCTTTGGACATGGTACAGGAAAAGCAGAGGAATAAATGCTTTTTGGTTAAGGCACACCATTTGAATCAAGAAACAAAGACAATATCTTGGATAACATTCCTTGGTAGAAATCCATGAGTTACATCATCTCATTATTGGAAGAGGGATTTTCCCACATTCCCTTAAATAATAAACCTAGCAGAAGAGGAGAACTTCAGTTAGGTGCAAGTTAACAAAAATATTACCCCTTCACTTCATCAAAGTGATATTCAATTTGCAATACATCATAGCTGCTTTGTTATGAAGTATTTTTCTGAACCAATTAAGGAATATTTTTGTTAACTTGCACCTAAGTAGCATTGTGCCATAGGAAAATCAGCAACTATACAACAAAGGAAATACTACTGTTTTAGTGGTAATTGAAAATTGCAAGAATAGTTAGCCTCCTTGACCTTGATGTCCTTCAAGAATTCACTGGCACAGCAACTGAAACGAATTGGTCTATTACAAAGCCAAACATAATAGGTTAACGTTTTCGGTTGCAAGATCGGTTTTGTGCTGATCTTTGTACCAGGGAGACCCTCCATCAGAAGAGTTCTCAATCGGACTATTTTGATGCAAAGCAGAAGAACCCTGGCCATCAGAAGCAGTTGATGTCTTCTGTGAAGTACTATCAGATGCACTGTTCCCATTTGTACCAGCAGAGCAAGTGTCAGAACTCTTCTGCTCAGTATGAATGAGTTTTCCAAATAACAAGATGTGTGGTGCTTTTGCTTCAGTGGATTCCTTAAAACTCTGGCCAGGATTTCCTATGGTCAACAAGCAAGATATATCAACATTATTGTTGTTGGTGCTACTTTTATAGATTGGCCTAACAGGTTGTGCTGCTTGGTCAAGTCTTTGGAAGCCAAAAAGATGCATCTCTGGTTGCACTTGCTTGTTGTTGAAGGGGATATCAGATGGAGTTAGTCCAAATTGAGCATGCCTGGCTCCCTGTATGCTTGAAGAACTATGGTCTTGAATGTTACATAGAGAGTTAGTGTGATTCAGAAGATTGCTGGAGAATGATGGCATTGGAAGTTGATTGTTGAGGTGAAAATCTGGGTCATGTAGAAACCTTGGTTTCTTTCTTGGTTGTGAGAATGGAGAGAGGTGGAAAGTGGGGATGTTTGTGACTAGTTCAACCAACCAAGGGTTTACACACCTAACATTTTGAAGTAGGTCTGGTTCATCCCACACTACCTGAAACATGACATCATAAAGAAGAAATTCAGAGCAATTTAGATTATTTTAAACGAACTTCAAACCAAACAGGTACCAACTAAAATAATTTTAAGCAGTGTATGCAGCAACAGTAATGCTACTATAGGGTTCCTAGAACTTCCATAACTAAAATTCAATCAAGTAACTTTGGTACTTTGGAGTTTGGACAGACACAATTGAAGTGATTTGCCACTTTAATGTAGTTTTAACGGTTAATACTATTAACCAATATTCTTCACATCAATCAATCAGACCCAAAACATTAAAAATTTCTATTTGTGGCAATAAATATGCTGAAAATTTGATTGTTGCTTATCGGTTTATATAATTGACACAAGAAGTCGATATTATGCATTATATTTAAAAAGGAAGGCGACAGAAATAAGGAAAATAAACAAAGATTTTGAGTCATATAATTGAAAACCAGCTCAATCATACAACTGTAAACTCTTGTCCATCTTTTTGCAGCATTGAACAGTATAAATAAATATATATTATTTACATGGGAAAAAGGGTCTAAAAATAAATCCAACAAACAGATCTAGGTCCAGTAAAGTTAAAATTCAAGATGCAAGTTCAGTATTACTCAGAATCTGAATATAATATACTAGTAAGGAAATCACTGAAACATTATTTTTTTTTTTTCAAGATGTTGAATCTTTTGAGACAATATATGATGAAAATCTAAGTGCTGTACCTGCAGAAGTCTCCAGGGAGAATCAGGCCAACGAATGGGATCTGAAACCTGAACAGAAGATATAGTTCCCATAAACCAGCTGATCCTAGAAGAATCCTCAGTTTCAAAGGGCATCTTGAATCTCATCCCAGAACACCACTGAATTTGCATTGCAGCCCTCACAGAAGAAGCCTTAACACAAAACTCTGGGGTACTAGCCCTTGGATAGTACACAACCTCAAATGGTTTTCCGTTAACAGCACAAGTCACAGCTTCAACAACAGATTCAGCTGCCACTCTTCCCATAAACTCATCACCACTACTACCTTTTCTCATCATCAAGGAAGTATTGTTCCCATTCCCAGAGAAGAAACCAGAACTTCCACCAAATAGAGGAGGGGATGCATGGTTGTTGTTCCAACAAGAAGAGAACTCAGTCCCTCCACCAATTCCTCCCTTCTTAGCCCTCCTTATCCCAACACAAAGATCACCATTCTCTGCCCTCAGGAACACAATTGAATCACCAGCAACAAGCTTCTTCTGGTTAACAAAATTGCTCCAACCAGTTGTCAAAAGATGCCTCCTAGGTGTCCCTCTATAGATATGCCTGAACTTCCAGCACTGTCCATGCACATCCTTGGCAATAATGGTCTGAACCGGTGGTTCTGCTGAATAATCCAACCTTGGGAAGATAGTCTCAGCACAGTAACGAGGCACAGAGAAACCACCACCATTGTTGGCATCAGATTGTGTCAATGTCTTTGCAAACGAAGCAGGTTTTTCTTGACCATCCATTCCAGTAGCAGTGTTTCCTAAGAAACAATCATCTTCAAAATTCATTAATTCATTTTCTCTCAAAGGGTTCAGCCTCATTTTGACAAACACCTCATCTGTGTCAGGGTCTGCCATGAATTTCATAGCTGAGACCCTGCAAGGGATGAGTGGTGGAACCACCCTGGTTTGTGGAAAATCTACTTTGCCATATGCATGTTCTGCATGACCCTGAGGAAAGTAGAAGACTTTAGTGTTGAGGGGTGGCATTTGAACCATGGCACCAGCACAGGCATGCCATAGTTGAGAATCTAAACACCTTTCTGAGCTCCTCCTCTCCATGGAATTAGCCATAAACATGTCAATGTAAAAAAAAACAAAGTCTTTGGTTGTTTTTTTAAAAAGAAAACTAGTTCCTTCAATTTGATGCTGCAAGCATACAGAAAAAGGCAATAAAAGAAGAAATTTTGAGTATACCCTTTTGAGATTTGGTAGGTGAGAAGATGAAGAAGAGAGATAAAAAGAATGGATTTTGATGGTGAAAAGTTGAAACCCAGCAAAGAGAAGAAGCAACGCAGAAAAAAAGAAAGAGAGAAATGGAAAAAGGAGACAAGGGTGTTGAGAATTGTGTTGTGTGAATAGTACGTGACACTGAAGGAGAGGAAGAAGAAGGAAGAAGAAAAGTGAAAGCGTTGAATGAGAGAGTAGTAGTGATGTGGAAGACACACACACAAGTCACAACACAGATAAAGAGAGTGAGAGAAAGCGTTGCAAGTTTTAAGTGCAAAAAGACACACACTGTTCACTCTCTCTCACTTTCTCTTTCTCGTTGTCACACGCGTTAAGGTTCTTCAGTTGCCGACCAGAATGTTAATTTGACAGACATGACCTCATATCAAAATCCGAGATTACAGTTTACTAGACTCGAATTATTTTAGTAGTACAATACTCAGCTCCATAGAGCACACTTCACCATATTTCCCGAATCAAGAAAAGGAGTTAGTTTTGTGAATTCTATGAGAATATATTATAACATTACAATTTGACCCATTCACTTTACTTGGAAGGTTCACATTCATTAATGAATAAAAAAAAACATAGTTAGTCAAAGCATTTAGTAAGGACAAAAAAAAAAGAAAAAACAATTAATGATGCATAGGAAATATAAACTCTATATATAGGACCAAAAATTTCTTCTAGAACGTGCCCTATATATAGGACCGAAGGAAGTATCCCCATAGACTTTTGAGATTTTTATTTGTTATTTCCTCGTGCCTGAAATATAAGAAAAAAAACATATTTTTCTTGATTTAAAATATAATCAAAACTAACCAATTTTATGAATTTTTATTTCATTCTCAATGTCACTTTTCAAAAACATCCTTAGAAAATTATCATCTTATTTAATTTTTGTTCCATTCTCTACGCAACTTTCCTAAAATACCTATATTATTTTATAAATTTGAGAAAATTAAATAGAATTAACTAACTTCCTTAGTAAGCGCGTAAAATTAGTTACTTTTGCTTATAATTCGAGTCGGATGGAATATTACGTAGGGAGTATATAAAATTAGTTACTTTTGCTTATCTATTTTTAATGATAATTAAACTTTTTTTTTAAGAAATTGCTAACAAAGGCACTTGTTAAGAAACTAAAAATAATATTTTGGCATAAATAGATGTGATTTTTGAAATTTTTGAGAGAATGATTAATGTTAACATATGGTTGTTTTACCACCCTTAGCAATCTTAACAAGTGCCCAAGGACACTTTTTAGTTAGATCCTTTTTTTTAATCAACATGGGCTGGGACGAGGGGTAATTGGCTCGGTCTCACTTAAGCAAGGTCTTGTATTTGATTTCTTGTGAATGCAGAAAATTCATGTTGGGAGGCTCACCGACTCGAACCGGATCCGGATGTATCTACGTAGTACTTGAACTCTTGAAGAATTGGATGGGTAACAAAAAAAACTTTTTTTTAACGAATGTTCTTATTTTTAACATTTTTTACATTTTTAATAATATTAATAGAGATAATTTTGAAAATACATATCAAATATTCACATCTTCAATACGATTAACTAAATTAACCAACTTTCTTAATAGCCATGAAATCGAGAGTATTTTTTTCAAGATCTTCTCTCATTGATAATCGAAGACTAATTTTTTCCAAAACATAAAGATCATCGAAGTGGGACTTAATGCCTTAATCATATCCACAATATATATCGAATTTCTAACCTTATGTTTAAATAACTCAATTATCTATCAATCATACTGAACCTTGTTATGTAATATTTTTTTCTTTCAAGAGTCATTGTACTTCCTTTTACAATATTAATATTATAAAATGTAAACTCAATCGAAAAAAAAACATTTAAAAAAAGTTAGTTAATATTTCTTTCGTCTCACAAAGATGGTAAAAAATAATAAAATTTAGTAATTAATGAAAAAATTAGAAATTGTGAACTTTAAACTATTTAAATATTTGTGCCAAGTGTGACAGAAAAATATGTCCAATATATATATCTTCTAAATCTTTACGATTATGATATACAACTTCAAGATCAAAAATCTATTAACAAAAATATATTATTAACAAGTGTTATTAAGACATCTATGTTTAGGTTATTACAAAGAGAAAAAAAATCATATGTCAATATTTACATATTTTAAAAAAATTTAAAAAAATACATTTTTCAATACTACTATATTTTAGGAGTACTACGATTAAAGTTCTTAACAAAAGTTCAAAAACACTATTCAAAATCTCAAATAGATTGGCCCATAGGGACTTTAGGATCAAAGGCTCGAGTCACAGTGAGGCAATAATTCCTGGAGAAAATTCATACCTTTGAATTAAAGACTCGCACAGTTCGCGGATCCAACGTGAATTAGTTGGACCACAAAAAATGTGAAATCCAGACACCACTTAATTTCGAAAAAAAAAATAAAGTTCACATTTCCAATACAATTAACTAAATTATTTCACTTTCTTAATGAACGTGAAATCTCTCAAAAGAACCTTATAATTAAGGACGGAGGTAGTACTAATTTTTTCCCTCTCTTATTCTCGACCTTTAAATATCATTGATGTCATCCCATATTACCAACACCACCGTTATGGTTGCCGCATAATCAGTTAATCACCACAACCATTGCCCTGCACTACCAACACTATCGTCTCTTTAAGGCTCACATTTAAGCTACCCCATCACCACCCTCATCCCATTGTCCTCAATAATCACTAACCCTAAAAATTAAAAATACAAAAAAAAAAAAATAAATAAAATTACGTCAAATTATGTAATTTAACACATACTCGTTTATAATTTTACTATTTATATTATTTTATCCTATGCATCTCATGCATAGAATAATATTTGAAACCAAATTTTTTTTACTATTTATGTTATATTATCCTATGATATATCTCTTGTTTTTCTCATGTCCCGTGTGTTAATAATATTTTTTGCTTGTAAAAAAAAAGAGACCAAAGGGATCGAGGGAGTATTATTTTATAAAATTGAGATACCAATAATTATTATTTTTACAACTTTACTTATTTAGTTAAGTTCTTAGGGATGAGGATAAACAACTAAAAATAGTTGTATCTACTTGAAAACTAAATAAATAATAAATTTAAAAGTTTTTAAGCTATTATCCTCCATAAAATACATTCATTTTCGGGTGTTTAGGATTGAGATTAATAAAAAAAATTAATTAATATAAAATATAATAATACATGAAAAAAATTCATTATTATAAAAAATAAAGAGTAAAAATAATAAAATAAGCACTAATTTATTAAAATAGATAAATATTAAATATAATTTTTAATTGATGCATTATAATCTTAAATGACAATTATTTAAAAAATTAGGATGTAGTTTATAACTATATTTTTTTTCTTCTTTATACTATTAGAGAGGAAGAGAATCAATTAAATGCTGGTATATCCAGTATAGAGCTGTCAAAATGGGCCGGCCCGACCGGGCCGGGCCGAAAAGCCCGAAAAAACGTAGGGCTTGGGCCGCACATATTGAGACATAAATTCAATCCGGGCTATTTAGCCCGGACCGGCCGGGTTTTAAAAAAACCGGGCTAGGGTCGGGCCGGGCCGACCGGGTTCGGGCCCTATAACATTAAAAAAAACAAAAAATTGAAATATGCATATGAAATTATGATCAATATGTGTTCCTAATTTTCAGCATATGGCTAGAAAAGTGAAAAAGAAAAAACACACATAATGACAGGTAATTCTTAATAATCGAAGTTAACTTTCTGAAGTATTCAATCTCTTTTGCCGCATCATCAATTTGTGTTCATCGCCTCATTGGTTGTTGCATTTGCAATGAACTTGACGAAGTGTTCAATTTCTGGAATCTGGATTATGATCCCGTTGCTGCAGCAACATTATTTCTCTTACCTTTGTGTCCTCTAGTTCTTTCTTTGTGTGCTCCAGTTAGCTTCTTCAATAGCGCTATTCTGAAGACTTTGCTTCGTTTTTTCAAGTTCAGCCTCCAGTGCTCCAACTCTAGACTTTGCCCCCGCAGCATGTTATATATATATATATATTTTAAATTCATCTATGTTTGAACATTTAAAAAGGAATTAATAAAAATTTTATTGAAAATTTTTTTAAAAAAATTGATGCGGGCTGGCCCGCAAAAGCCCGTGGCCCGCTTAGGGCGGGTTTGGGTTCTATGTTGTTGTAGTTAATTTGCAACCGGGCTTTTAAGCCCGAACCCGAAGTGGGCCGGCCCGAACCCGACCGGGCGGCCCGTTTTGACAGCTCTAATCCAGTATAGAGCAGTAGTAGCAGTAAGGTACATGTACTACTAATTAGTATGAGGTAAAGTAAAGCGTACATTGGCATTGAATGCATCACTACTAGAAATTTGTAATTTAATGACTGCAATTAGTGACGGAAAAGGAAAAGGTCATAAATAGTGATCAATTTAATGAGCAATAAACTATTTTTGAAGTTGGAATTTGGAAAAAAAATTTGTGATTGAACTAGTGACCTAAATGTTCAGTCACAGAAATTGGTGTCACTAATACGGTCACTAAAAAGATTTTTTATTTTAATCAAAATCATTTACCCATTTTATGGCCGAATTTGTTACCAAATTAGATAGGCAGGAATTTTCATTATTTTGGAGGGATTTTTGTCATCGAATTTGTGACCGCAAAATATAGTGTGAATAATTTTCGGTCGCTAAACTTGAAAAAAGAAAATCAAAAGACACTCCATCTCTAAACCTCTACTCATCCTCAACGTACTCCCTCCCTCCCTCCCTCCCTCCCTCCCTGCTCTCTCTATACGCACTCTATTATGTCACTCTCTTCCAAACCCTTATTCCCTTCCTTTTCACGCGTACTCTCTCCCAACTACACGCCATTCTTTCTCTGCTCTCTCCCCACGCCCTTCGAATCCTTATTCCTTCCTCACTCGCGGCAGTCTTCCCTTTGATTCAGCTCAGTCACGGCGGTGCGCGATTTCAGCGATATTCCCTCTGGTTCAGCTCACTCACGGCGGAGGCGCGATTTTGACGGCTCATCACTCAGTTCTGGTTTGTTCTTGTTCTTCTCCTTCTTATTCTGGGTTTTCATGCTATTCATTCCATTTTTCAACCTTCTTATTCTGGTTCTCTAATAGTGTGTCTTCTCCCTCTTCATTTATTGATTTTGTTTCCCTTTTTAATTTTGTAATAACCCTAATCTTGTTTTGGTTCTCTCTAATGCAGATATACACAATTATATATATATATATATATATATTATAAAACACAACATTGAGTGTTTTGGACTGACAATACAACCTATTTTCTTCTTTTCTGTTTTTTTTTTCACTTCACGAAGCATAGCATAATATTTTCCTGAGTGACTAGGTTACATAAAGATGATAAATTGGTGGTAATGATGTTCAAGTTACTAAACTATGAAAGGGCTTTCTTTCTTTCTATTATTGCCAGTAAATTAACATACCGATGGTACCTAGCCTTACTCTTGGATTCTAGAGCTACATAATAGTTAAGATTTTTGTAAGATTAACCTTTAATTTATACTACTATAATTTGATAGCTTCCAAGTACGCAAGTCCCACTTATTATTTGTTCAATTTTATTTTTTTTTGAGATTTTTTGTTTTTTTTTTATATGTCCTATTGAGAATTTCAAGAGTGTAATAAATGTTATTTTCATGTTTGCCCCTAGCTATTCAATAAGTCTTGGTTTACGTAAGTAGTATAGAAAAATTAATGATTACAGTATAGAAAGATAAAGAGTATAGTGGAAAAAAACATAATTAATGTATTGGAAATTTGAGTAATGATTGAGTTTCTTAAAAGATATGTTTTATTTGAAATAGGACAGATAAATAGGAAGGGATGGAGTATATATATATATATATATATATATATATATATATATATATAAGTTTATTAAATTCAAAATCTTAAATGTTTAAATTTTTAATGTAAATATGCTTTATAAGATATTTTGTTTTTGATCATTAAGATTGATATTAAATTTTGTTAGTATTAATTGTATAGTTTTCTATGTTATTTTTAATATTGAATTTGGTTCTTAATTTCTTTTACTTATTTTTATCCTTTATTTTTTTTCCAAAAATTCAATTTGATCATTTCATCATACTAGTTGTGTTAATTTTATTGAAATATTCGCATTCATTACCGAAAACTGGAAAATGTCGCTAGAATTTAAAATTTTCAGAACACCACCAAACGAAGGTTAGGAATAGTGGTGTTGCTTCGCCAATGGTGAAGTAATTTGACTAATGGTGGTGGTTGATAGATATGGACAGAAATGACATTGTGATAAAGATATGAAAAAAATGGCAATACGAGCTCTATCAATTAAGCCGTATGAATATATGTCAAGTTTTATCGGTTGAACGATAATATGTGGAAATATTTCAGGTAAAACTAACATTGTTACGACGAAAGGACCAAAATGATTTTTTTTTAAAAGAAAAGGATCAAAATAAGTATAAAAAATATTAAAGACCAAAATAAATCTCAAAAATAAGATAAATGATCAAACATATAATTAAGCATGATAACATTGAAAAGCCATGTTAATTAATTTGAGTAAAATGTCACTTTGGTCCTGAATTTACACAGCACTTTCATTTTAGTCCCTGAAATTATTAGCAAAAATACTTTTAGGTCCCTGACTTTGTAAAAAGTCATTCACATTAGTCTCTGCCCCTAACCCCCGTCAATAGACGTTAACGGAGTGACAACGTGACTGTCTGAGGGCCTTAAACGACGTTGTTTTTGCTTTCACGTGCACTTATAACGGAGTAAACTGTCACGTTAGTCTCATCAGCTGCACCAATGCCATGTTCAGTTTCACCAGTCTCATGTTCAGCTGCATCAGTGCCATGTTTTGAAGTGTGTATATTTTGAAGTGTTCAGCTTCAAAACATGAGACTGTTGCAGCTGAACATGACACTGATGCAACCGATACGAGTAACGGGACTGTTTACTCCTTTATAAGTTTCACGAGGACGCAAAAACGACGTCGTTTAAGGCCTCAGTCAGCCACGTCATCACTCCATTAACGTCCGTTGACGGGGGTTAGGGGCATGGACTAACGTGAATTACTTTTTATAAAGTCAGGGACCTAATAGCATTTTTGTTAGTTTTAGGGACTAAAGTGAAAGTGCTGTGTAAATTCAGGGACCAAAGTGATAATTTACTCTAATTAATTTTGGTACAAAAGTGAAAGCTATTTTACCGAAAAAAGTAACACATTTAATATTATTATCTACTTTAATAATTTTTTTTTATTTGCATGCAAAATTATTTCAAAAATTATATTTAAGAACAAGTAAAATACTCCCTTCGTCCCTAAATATATGATCTTTTGGAAGATTTCACGTCTATTAAGAAAATGAAATAATTTAGTTAATTGTATTGAAAATGCGAACTTTTGATATGTATTTTCAAAATTACCCCTATTAATATTATTAAGAATCTAAAAAGTGGTAAATAAATAAGGGTGTTTGTGGAAAAAAGTAATTAATAATCGTTGAAAATTAGTAAAGTAATTCTAACACCCTCATCATTTTCACTTAGCATCAATATCCCTAGGTTTTCATATTCATTATCCAACATTAATTTATAGTTTACCAAGTCTACAACTCATGTTTCCTTTTCTTTATCTACTTCACAAACATCCCTGGGGTTCTATATTCCATAACTATCATAATCACATATTACTACAAGCATACAAACAAGTTCCTTTTCTTTATTTACTTACTCAAAATCCTATTATCATCAACTACCTTAAGTTCCTTTGGAGTATAAATAAGGATAAAATAAAAGTGTCAAAATGGTCTTATATTTAGACAGGGAGGGAGTACTATTATTTTGCGATAGATATTTATCAAAAAGTTTCGTGGTTACATCTCTACCGCACTTTTCACAAAACATTGATATATGAATTATGTTTTGTGATTGATGTATAATATGGAGTATGTTTTTTTTCCTAAGAGTATCATCGCCATTGGATACGTGTGCAATTTATTTCTCGAGGTGCGATTATATTTTTAAACAAGGGCTCCTTTGGATCGTATTTTTTTATTTATACACGAATCTAAATATCAAACTTAAAATCAATATTTTAAGTGATCACATATGACAAAAAAAAAAAAAAAAATTTGACATCATATTGTTTTGTCGTTGTGCGAGACAAACACTACCTAAACGTTAAAAGAAGATATCGTGAGATAAAAAATGTATATGATTTTTTTTATTCACGTATATGATTTTTTTAAGTATATAATTAATTAGTGTTGCAAAATTGTTCTAAGAATGAAAAAAAAAGTGTTGTCAAATTTATACTCCCTCCATTCCTTTTTATCTGCCGTTTTTTGAAGAGATTTTTTGTTTCTTTTTATCTGTCGTATTGAGGATTTCAAGAGTGTAATAAATGCTATTTTCCATGTTTGCCCCTATTTAATATGTCTTGGTTTACGTAAGTAGTGGAGAAAAATTAATGATTATAGAAAGAGAAAGGGTATAGTGGGAAAAAACATAATTAATGCATTGGAAATTTGAGTAATGATTGGATTTCTTAAGGGAGTGTTTTTTTTTAAATATGACAGATAAAAAAGAACGGAGGGAGTATAAATTTTGGAGTATGAAACTGTAACACCCTATCCTAATTAATATACTAATTACTTTGATTAGATTTGATTACTTGAAAATTTCTTTTAAATACTTTTAGTTACTCAGGAAAACTCTGATTACATTAATTACTTATGAAAATATTCGTAAAATCAGACAAAGTTTACTTTGTTTTTGGGATATTCCCAAAATATTAGTCTTCCCCGTAAAACCTGTGTGATCACTTTTATAAAATCATCAGTAAGCCAGCAGGGCCAAAAATATCAAAAGGTATTAATTATATCCTTTTTCAAAATATTTACAAGTTACTGAAATGGTTTGATTTTCCCAAAAATAATGCACATACATAAGATTCCAAAACAAAACCCATGACAAATACATGGTCCCCCGACTAACTAATTACACTCCACGATGTTGAGTGTACTCCTGCTCGGCCATGACTCATGTAAGCTCTTTTTGTACCTATAATAAAAATAGCAAGAAGGGTAGCATTACATAGAACTCAAAATAATAGTTTCTACAAAAGCATAGCAATAAACCAAGATACTATACTATGACTTATTGTCCAATTAGTATGACGTTTCCTATTCCTTTTTATTCATTTTAAATCTTCCTTATTTTTCACTATCTTAACTTCCATAAGCCTTTCTACCATTTTCATCCTATCTTATCCTTCACTCACCTCTTGGTGGATCCTATTATTCTCAATTTACACACACTCTAAGGGCAGGTCCTATTTACAATTATTACACACTCCATATTAGAGGGTCCCTATATACCTATTCTCGCTCCGTTATTGAGGGTCATTATACACGCTCCTTTATGAAGGGTCCATTTATATACACGCTCCTTTATGGAGGGTCATTATACATATTCACATACATCCTAATCATACCTCTACACACATCATAGTCGTCATACATTCATACCTATCATAATTCTACTCTATAATCCTATATTCACACACCATAATAGGTGGGTTCATCTCACATTAATAGTATAGTTCTCATTGTTCATTTGTCAACACTCATAATTAATTTGCTCATTACTTAGCTCCTTCCAGTTTCATTCTAAATTCTAGAGTTCTTAACCTATTCGCTTCATAATCCTACTATCCAATATTAATATTCAAATTATGCCCTTCTCTAACACCCTCATCATTTTCACTTAGCATCAATATCCCTAGGTTTTCATATTCATTATCCAACATTAATTTATAGTTTACCAAGTCTACAACTCATGTTTCCTTTTCTTTATCTACTTCACAAACATCCCTGGGGTTCTATATTCCATAACTATCATAATCACATATTACTACAAGCATACAAACAAGTTCCTTTTCTTTATTTACTTACTCAAAATCCTATTATCATCAACTACCTTAAGGTTTATTATTCTATTCAATTCCTTATCCTTAGTTCTCACTATGACAAAAGAGGACTTATTCTCTAAGTCAAGGTAACACCACCTTCTTACCTTGAGTGAGAGAGAGGTAGAACCTCACATCCCTAGCTCTTACTCCTTATATCTTGACTTCCTAGAACTTGAACCATCTAGCCTTAGCTTGCCACTTCAAAGCCTTAGCTCCTTATTCCTTGTCCTTGTGAACCTTAAAGCTTGAATCTCCTAGGTTTGACTTGAGAGAGTATAAGAACCCATTGTCATGGAGCTTAGTAATCTTAAGGGAGGTGGGGATGGAGGGCGTGTGATGTGGGTGATAATGAGGAAGTGGAGTTGTGCCATGAGATGGTGTTGTAGGGGTGGAGCTTGATCTTGATACTCTTGAGTTCCAAGGCTTGGTGTTGATTTAGGGAATGAAGTTGATAATAATGGGTGCTTTTTGATGAAGATGATGGCGTGTGGTTGTGTTGGTGATGGAGCTATGGAGCTTTGCCTTTGAACTTAAGGTTTAGGGTTGATGAAGATGATGGAGATGATGATGGACTCTTGTGTCCTTGAGAGAAAAGATGAAGAATGAAGAAGATGATGAAGTGTGTGTTGTTGTGTTGTTTTCTTTTCTTTTCATGAAAGAAATGATATGTGGTCATAAATTAATGGCTTCTCGGAGAAGCCATCTTTGTGTGGTGTCCAAGTCTTTTTTTTTCCAACTCTGACGAGGTGGTAATCGATTACCTTCAAAAGTAATAGATTACCCCATGAATTCCTTTTTATTTTTCCTATCCAAAGAGGAGGTAATCGATTACTTACCTTCAAAAGTAATCGATTATCTTGCTAGATTTTCATCCATTGCATTTGAAATGTCATATCTTTTTCGTTAACTGTTGGATCTTGCTCAAATTTGGAGGTAAGCTCCCTAAGACCATTATCTTCACATCCAACGGTGAAATTTGTGTTTAGAGTTGTAAATTTTTTATTTATAATTTTCTAATATAGGGTGTTTCCAACACCGAAAACACCGTTTCCTACACTCATTTGTTCATCTTTAATTCTCCTATTCGATGCCAATGCTTCTTAACTCCTTCATGGAGCTCAAAAGGATCATAATTCATCACCTTAGTTCCTCTTGAGCATTAATTTTCATTTTCTAATCTTATTATTATTTTAATTATTTTTGAAATTAAAATTCGGGATGTCACACAAACACTAGTCAGTGTGAACTTTGGTGGCTAAAATTCATATACAAGTTGTCATCCACTCTTGAACTTGATGGTCCGCAATCATACAATAAAAATTGGCTATAAAATTCTAATTTATTTGAATCATTCACTAGAAGAACTTAACCAATCGATAAAATATATATGCACACAGCACCGATTTTTTTAAGGCTTCTAACAAATGCCGTTGACTGTAAATAAATATTTTTAATTTAATTTCTCTATAATATAAAACAGTACTTGACAAACATATCTATAATTCAAAGGATCAACCAAAGGACAATGATTGAGTATAATAAATCAACCAACACCTTCAATATTTCCATTGGAAACATTACTAGACGAAAAATACAAAGATAATAATTTCGTTTTATATATATTGACTCCTGTTTTATTCTGGCTTCATGCGGAAAATATTGTTCACAAGTTGTTTTAATTTTGTTTTATAAGGATATATAGTAAAAAAAATTGCAAAAATCAAATAATTAAATTAATATGTATTTAATGGTTTGTGTAACATATTAACCGATCATTAAATAACTAATTTAATATAGTTTGCAATGATCAATTAATCAAAATTCAAAATTTGTAATTTATAAAAGTAAGTTTATTCATTAATTACTTTAACTTTACCTTTTAAAAAAAATTTGCTACTATATTTTTTTTTGTCGAAACCAGGTGGTGTCTGGGTTTCACATTTTTTGTGCCACAACTAATCCACTTTGGATCTGCAAACTGTGCGAGTCTTTGACTCAACGGTATAGATCCTCCCCATGAATTGTTGCCTCATTGAGACTCGAACCTTTGACTCTGAAGTCCCTAAACGATCAGCCAGTTTCCACTAGGCCAATCCACTTGGGTTGGTACTATAATTTTTATCATCAGTATAAAAGAGAGGAAATATTACTTAAAATTGATTGCTTAGATAAGATTTGAAAGGACCTTACTTATACAATTAGTTAAGTAAACTTACCCTAACACAATCACTATTGAGATTTGAGTGCGGTACATTCGTTTTAAAAAAATATTTTGGTTTTTAATTTCGACTTTTCACTCATATTAATAATATTTATATTAAAAAAACAACAGCTCAATGTATTACTTCCATTTCTTATCTTATTTTGAAAGAAACTTTGTTTTTATTTAATTGTCCTTTTCAAATTTTAATAATGAATTAATTGTTGTTTTTTTATTCTTGCCCGGCCCTTTTATAAGAAATTAAAAAATACTTACTTTGTTCTTTAAGGTTTATTAATAATAGTCATAAATATTTTAAATTTTAAAATAAATTTAAGATAATTTACTGTAGTATTATTACACTATATTAATAATTACTCTCTCCTGTTTAAAATATAAGGAAAAAACACATTTTTTTGGGTTCAAAATATAATAAAAAAGCAACTAATCTTCCTAAATTTTGTTTAATTTCTGATACTACTTTCCTAAAACATTCATAGAAAGTGATTATCTCAATTAATTCTTGTTTCATTCCTAATAGCACTTTCCTAAAATACCTATATTTTTTTTATTAATATGAGAAAATTAAATACAATCAATTAAATTCTTTAATGAGCGTGATTTTAATTTGTTGTTCTTTATACTCTAAACCGGAGGAATTACAAATTCTCAATATTTGAAAAACTAAAAGGAAAAGCTGGAGTTGAAAGAAAATACTAATTAATACGCAATTGATTTATAAAATGATAATTAAAGTATTAAAACGAAAGAAGTTGTTGGTGGATCGGAGCAATATTTTTTTTGGCGTACACTAACTGATATCCGAATTTGATTTACCCAGAATCTGACTCATCCGGTCCAATCCAGGAGCAATATTAATGATGTAAGGAATAATTAGTGGAGTAATGTTAATGACAGTTAGTAAAAAGATAAAGATTAAATATTGAAAACAAAATAAATAATTTGCGAAAGATCTCTAAGATATAACACAGTTAGTAAAGTTACATGACATAAGAAATATAAGCACTTGTTTTTTTTAATGAACCAGAGTATCCACCCGCGCAACTGGGTGACCTATCCCTCGCACCACGGTCGGGCCCTTTCAGGGGCCATGCTCCCTTTTTGTCAAAAATAACTTTGTTAAAAAAATCTCCCATACTTTCGACAAAAATAACCTCTTATTTTGGGCATTAGAAAAATTAAACCCCTAACCTATGGTTAACTTATTTAGGAAACCCGTCTGTAACGTTTCTTTCTTTCACTCAAATAAAATAAAGACTTATTTATGTTTTTAATTCCTGAAAGTTGAAACCGTTTTGATTTTAATCTTTATAAGTTTTTTTACCTTGACCAATCCTTAATTATTTTGAAATTTTGGTTTCATGCTATTAGGAAAAATTCGCTAACTGCTGATGTGGTTATCATAATGTCACATCAACATACACTTGTGCAAGTATTGCATATTATCGATGTGATGACGTGGATGATCTAAACCCGCAGGAGCAAAAGAGTCAAAACCCAATTCACAACACACATTTATGTTGGGCTTTGGCCCCTTTGCTATTGCGGGCCCGGATCATCCACGTTATCCTACTAGTGGCATGCAGTACTTGCACATGTGTATGTCAATGCGGCGTTTCACTAGTCACGTCAGCAGTTAACGAATTTTTTCTAACGGCAGAGACTAAAACCAAAATTTCAAAACAATTAAGGATGAGTCAAAGTCAAAAAAACTTTTAGAGACCAAAATCAAAACACTCCCAACTTTTAGGGATTAAAAACATAAACAATGCGTAATACTACTAGTAGTATATAGCATCTCTTTTTTATATAGTCAAATATTATTCTCCCTTGTTTATATTATAGATCAAAGTTAACTATTCCTATATCACAAAGATCAACAAAATTAATCATATTTTTTGAAACTTTGAAAATGTATTTTAATTTTTTTCATTAACTTACATAAAAAATTTCATAAATATATAAATTAATATTAAAAAATAATAATAAATAAAATAAAAAATAATAAGTATTTCTTAAAAAATATAAAATATAAGTACAGTATAATTTATAAATAATATCAAAAAGAGTACATAAAATTATTCTAAAAGCACAATTTATAAATAAGACCGAAAAGAGTAATATATTTTCACGATGAATTTCGATATTTTAACATCTGAACCTACCTACATATTAACTGGGGTAATAAATTAGAATGAGACCGCATGCGTTAATTGGGGAGTACATGTTTGGCCATTTTATGTTCTTGTGTGTATCGAACTAGAGTTTTTTAAGCCACATGTTTAATATAAAAATCTACTCTCCGTAATTGTCTAATTGATATGAGTGATAGTAAGTTTAAATCGAAATTTTTTAATGCAAATTTATCAAATGCTTTCTTAGGCTTATTTATGCTATTGATCCCTAAAAGTTCAGCGTGTTTTGGTTTTAGTCCCTATAAGTTATTTTGATCGAGACTGGTCCTTAATTTTTCAAATATTTTCGTTTTGTTCCACTCCATTATGAAAAAAAACTGTTATTTGCTGACGTAACTAGCGGATTGGAACACCATATATATCAGCAGTCACGTTATGTAAAAAGACGTCAAATAAGTGATATGACATGGATGATACAGATCCATGAACACAAAATGTTCCTATAAGCAAAATGGCATCATACGCAGGATTTTGCGTTTATGGACCTGAATCATTGATTTCACAATACTTATTTGGCGCTA
Source organism: Crotalaria pallida (assembly GCA_037953625.1). Classification (NCBI taxonomy): domain Eukaryota; kingdom Viridiplantae; phylum Streptophyta; class Magnoliopsida; order Fabales; family Fabaceae; genus Crotalaria; species Crotalaria pallida. Next base: position 146,098,618 of record CM075652.1, on the reverse strand, counting down.
TATCACACCACGTAGTTGTTGCCATGTTGGTGTGTGTTTCTGTTAACCACGTCAACAAATAATTGATTTTTTCTAACAAATTGGACCAAAACCAAAATGTATGTTTGGAAAATTAAGGACCAGTCACGGTCAAAATAACTTTTAAAGACTAAAACCAAAACACCCTGAACTTATAGGGACCAAAACCATAAATAAGCCTAATTATTATTATTAAATATATAAAAAGTGTTGATTAAATAAAAATTATTGAGAAAAAAATAATTAAATATGATTAAAAATTAAAATGAGATCTTATAAATAATATTTGAAATAAATTTTTCAAAAACATCTTATATAAAAAACCGGAAAAAAAAATATTACTGTAAATTTTTAACATATCCTCTAGTTGAAATATAAGGAAAAAAAACTATTTTCGTCATTAAAATATAAGAAAAAATTAATTAACTTTGTTAAATTATTTTGTTTTATTTCTAATGCTAATTTCTTAAAATATTCTTAAAAAGTGTTTAATTTTTGTTTCATTCAATGTTATTTTCATAATTTCCTCGATAAATATGAAATTAATTTTTTTTATATTTCAAACAGGAGGAAATATCATTAAACACGCATGAAAAAAAAATCCTTAAACTATTTGCAACCACCGGTTTAGCTAGCTAAAAATATCGCAACAACCGGAGAAATGCAGAGAAAAGAACCAAAACCAGAAATTGACACATGAACCTTAAAAGATCAAGAAAAGTAATTGTAACGAAATAGACAACGGCTACCACAACAAACTTTAATTGGTGGCCCTATTTTTAGTTATGCCAGAAATGATGACATAACTGAGATAATCGTATTGGCCAATTGAAAATCACAATATAAAGTATTCCCTCAATTCTTTAATTTTTACTCTTAAATAAAGTTCTTATATACCTTTTTGAAATTTTTATTTTATACCTCTTTATTTATAGAGTTATGATAATGAAGTGCACAATTTCTTTGGTCTTTTCAATGCCTATTGCCTTTTGTAGAAGTTTGATGAGGGCCACTCTAATTAGTACTAATAATATGTATGCCGTCCAGATCATGCCATTGTTTCGAAGTTTTGGCTGATATCCTCCAAACAGTTCTCTGTATAGGTTATTCTCTTTACTTTTATTGTTTAGCTCCCTCATTCAATTTATGAAAATATATTTCAACTTAGACTCTTCATGTTTAAGGTTATAGTAATAAAAATCGAAATTGTCACATTTCATTTCCCTTCATTTTCACTTTAAATTCACTATATTCCACTACCTTTGGAACATGCATGCATGTCTAAAATAAAATTTTGGAGTATATTAGTAGTATTTCATTTTACTATTCATCATTCTCTTAATATTAAATTCAATATAGAATGGCAATTGCAATGCTACTATCATCCATAGCGAGAGTCTGACATGCTGAGAAAAGAGTACTGATCACCTTTCCTTTTTTTGTCTACGACTGGGATGAGGATCCTCTGTTCCCAATTTTCCTATCTTCCTGTTTTCAGCCAATCATACTTCATCAATTATTACAAAAATGTCATGCAAGTTGGGAAGTTAATTTTCAGTTTTTAAAAATATGTATAGTGGGTACAGGGTTTGGAACAGACTCCGGGACAGGTGATCTTTGTCCCTATGACTGAAGTGTACACCGTCGACCGCAGTGACTAATCTCCTCGCTGACTTGTAAGTATCTCTAATGGGTGGGACAACCCCGAGATTTAACGCTAGTTATCACCTTTCTTGGCCTTTGAATGAAATAGTAGTAATTTTAATAAATTATTTTACTTTATGGGTCTTGCGCACTTGTTAAGATTACTACAATAGGAAAAACAATCATAAGTGCACATCATTTCATCTCTCAAAAATCCAAAAAAATACAAATTTCAATGAGCTTTTACCATAATTGGCTTGTTAACAAGTGCACTAAGGGCACTTGTTAGCATTTGCCTTACTTTATTTATTAATGTATAAAGGCTTATCTATACAGTAGTAGTTTCATCCAGGGAGGTTGACTTTGAGTTTCTTTGAATGCAAATGAGATAAATATTGGGTAGGAAGAATTTTATTATATCCAGGATCTTGTTCTGATCTATTTGAATCTAGTAATTAGTACACCTTCCGTCTTATAAGTATTTTTATTTAAATTTTTTATTTTGTTTCATAAGTTATATTTTTTTATATACCTAATATTCATTTATATTTCTTTTTTCATGTATATCCTTATTTATTGCATTCTCTTTTACATTACCTATTTCTTCATATCTCTTCAATATAATCTTCATACAATTATTATTAATCTTTCTCCTATTATTAATTGAGGGTAATTTAGTCAAAATATACCAAATTCTTACATCATTTACTCATTTCTTAATTTATGTGCAAAAACTTAAAAAAACTTAACTTATGAAACAAAGAGATTACACTTTATGCCTTTATGTTGTATTGATATATCAGATTATTTATGCATAAAAAATAGAAATAAAATTTTTCTTAATGATTTTTCCTTTTGTGTGTACAGAGAAAATTAAGAATAATTTTATCTTAATTTTTGCAAAAAATCTATACATATGTAGCTATATAGGTGAATCTTTTAACTCCTCTAAGATATCAACATTGGTTTTAATTCAAATTTTAATTATTGAATTTTTTTTGTTCAAATTTAATTTTTTGAAATAATCTAATAATTAAAAATTGAGTTTATAAAAAATCACACAAAATCAAATCAAATTTGATGTTTCAAATGCATAAATACATCGACTCTCCTATTACTAAAAGATCATTGAATGAAGGATATATCTTTCTCTTTGCATTGCCATCCTAAGTGACAGTATATTCATCATCTTCCTCCTTAAAATCGTGGCATGGACAACGCACCAAGAGTGGGATTCACCAAGATATAGCCACTCTAATGATCACAAATATAGATACTAGCACTAGCTGGCATCAGACACCTTCACACAACTGTAACCATATTGATTGTTTTCTTAATTACTCTCTGGGGTCCTATTCCTATATATATCTAACCTTTTTTTTAAAGAAATTTACGTAAAAAAAATTAAAGTTATTAGTGATATAGATGAAGATGTAAATATTTAATATATTTTTTCAAAATTATTCATATACTTCGTAATTGTTATTGAGTTTTTAAAAGTGTTGACTTAATAAGTAGTATATTTTTAGAAAAAAGTAATTAAATGTTATTGGAAATTGAAAAATGGTCTTACAAATAAGACCAATTTTTCCTCTCCTAAAAAGATCTTATAAATATGATCAGAGTGGAATCTTTATCCTAAATACTCCCTCTCATCTTATATATGTAAGATTCTTCTCGATAAAACTACGTTTATCGAGATAGTGCATTAAGGTTTTAGAAATGTAAATATTTAATATACTTTTTTAAATTTAGCCATATAATGTCCGAGTAAGTCAGTCCAGTTGATAGCTGCAAGGACATCTAGATAGCTTAGGTCCCCAGGTCCTGGGTTCTAGTTACAGATACCTCCTTTGTAATAAAAATAAATAAAAATTAGCCATATTAATAATTATGGAAATTCTAGAAAGTGTTTAACTACCTTCCTTGATTGAAGTGAAATATAATTAATTAAGAAATATCAAAAGAGAACTCCTTTGTAATAAAAAAAAAATTAAAATTAGCCATATAATTATTATGGAAATTCTAGAAAGTGTTTAACTACCTTCCTTGATTGAAGTAAAACATAATTAATTAAGAAATAGTATCAAAAGAGAAAATAGATGGTGCACCGACAGCGTAAAGGTTTTTTACACCATCCGTGCATCATTCATTATTCATGTATTTATTGTCGTTGACTTTGAAATAAAAGTAATACAAATAAATGGTGGATGATGGACTGATGGTGTAAAAAACGTTACACCGTCAGTGCACACCTATTAATCTCTAAAAAAAGGATTTTTCACTACCCCTATAACCCCAAAAGATTTTTCACTAACAAATTTAACTATCTTTCTTGATGGAAGTGAAAAATCCCAAAAAATCTTAAATATAACATCGCAGAGAGAGTATATTATGAAACATATGGACTATTTTGCTACTTTCCCCTAATCCTAAATGTAATAAGTTCTCCTTTTAAAAAAAAGTGTTTTTAGAAAGTTTCTTGCTTTTGTTAATGGTATTTGAAATGCAAATATTTAATATACTTTTTAAAAATATCATTTAATTATTATTGAAATTTTAAAAAGTGTTAATTAAATAAAAATGTTCATTTGTGAAAGATAAATAATTAATACTATTGAATTGAAAAATAAAGTTAAATTAAAAATCTATTTTCTTTTTAGAGATTAATGAGTATGCACTGACCCTAAAATTTTTTACACCATCAGTTCATCATCAAACATTCATTTGTATTACTTTAATTTAAAAGTCAACAACCATAAACGGATGAATGATGGATAATATACTGATGGTGTGAAAAACTTTACACTTTTTTCGATGTATTACCAATTTTCTCTTCTTTTTAAATGAAACTTATATTTAAGATCGAATAGAGTAGTATGGAAATAATATATCTTTTATTATTTCCTTTGAAACTGTACTAGTATTTCATGAATCAAATAATATAATAACAGCAATTTTCTGATCCATATACACAGGTCAACAAACAACGATGGAAGACACAGCTCAAGTCCAAAAAGGCAACCATCACTCTAGCCTATGATCCCAAATTAATCTCCATCACATAATGAGTTAAAACGACTTTTTTACTTGAATAACAGGGGTAACAATGGTTAGCATGCATAAGAAAATTGGTTAGAAAATCTCCATGCATAACTACGGTATTTTACAAAAATTTAGGAATAATTATATTTATTGAAACTTTAAAAAGTATTTTTTTATTATAATTTTATTTTTTTAATTTGAATTATTTCATATTAATAAATAAATGGCAGATAAAAGAAATAAAAACAATAAATATCTCTTCTTATGCATTTAGAATATAAAATATATACTAACTTATAAATGAGATCGAACTAAAAATGTAAAATGTGACTTCTAAATTGGATAGGAAGAAATAAATTGCTGGTATGTCATATGTGTTTAGAGTGACATACAAGTTTTGTGAGCATGTCATGCATACTTAGCTTGATGAGAAAAATAAATTAATGATGAGAATGAGGAATGAGGAGGAGGGAGTAGCCTATAAATAATATTATGTACTATTAGTGAAATCTTCTTCATGCAGTGATATTGGTATTAGTACTATGAACGGTAATATATTGATTAATGGTGCACGTGGTAATACGCTACCGGAGGCTCCTCCAGTGCCGACCCGTTGGCCGTGGCCGCCGCTCTCGCTTCTGAGCTCTTTCTTCTTCAAATCGGGAAGTGTGAGCAGTTATTAGTACTCATATTCTAATCCGTATAGTACGCGCAAAATTAAAACCTTACTCCTCCTGCTTCTAAAGCTGGATACAACAACAGGTACCGTGTATATAAGTCTTTTTCTTATTACGTGGAGAAGGTTGCATAGAACAAATGATGTAGAAAAGGTTTATTAAAAAATACTGTGTTTTTTAATAAAGTGTTTATTTTTATATATTTACTCATTGTTTTATTTATAATTTTTCTTGGTTTTCTTCTGGATCTGGCACATGGAGTATTATCTATTTGATATACTCTTCTTTTATTCATCTCCTTCGCACATGCATAAATCACCTAGGACGAAATTCAATCATTTTTTTATAATAGGTGCAACACAAACTTTTTCTCGAATACACTCATTCTTAATCCAATCTTGTTTGGTGTATTCGATGATCCATTATAACATCCTCATATCTGCTAGCTATATGAAATTTATTCTCCTCCCGACATTTTGTTGCCCAAAATTCGGTTCCATATAACATTGTTGGTTTATAGCAATGCGATGTTAAAACTTCCATTTAAGTTTAAGTGACATCTTTCTAACACGTAGCACACCTAAAAGCTGAAATACTCCTACATTTCATCTACCTCTCTTGAATTCTATGGTAGTTTATCTCTCCTTCTATTTTCACATCATGATGTATGATAGAACCAAGGTACTTAAACCTAAAGACCTGTGCTATGGCATGCTCTCCAATCTTCACCTCTAAGTAGGGCTTAGGCGCCTCTTGCTAAATTTACACTCTCTATACTTAGTTTTACTTCGACTTATCCGAAAACCATATGCTTCTAAATCTTGTCTTCAAATTTCTATTTTCCCTTTTATTTCATCCCTAGGGTTCCAGGTAATAATAACATCATCCGCAAAAATCATGCATCGAGGCACTGGCACTTGGATATGCTCAATAAGCATATCCAAAATCATTGTAAAAATGTAGGGGCTCAAAATTGATCCTCGATGCAGTCCAATAACAATAGTAAAATCTTTTAAGACCCCATCACGTGTTATTACACTCGTCTTGATCCCATTATACATATCCTTAATTTCTCTAATGTAGACAATATGCACCTCTTTTTTCTTTGGAACCTTCCACAATACATCTCTAAACACCTTATCCTACTACTTCTCTAAATCAATAAAAATCATATATAATTTATTTTGTTTCTTTCGATAATGAACCATTAGCCCTTTTTTTCCCTTGATGCAATGCTTAAAGAACTGGGTTGCATACTCATTGGAATATATTGGATCTCATTGAAGTATTTTCTTAATTTTTATTTCAGTGCTATATGTTACTTCTTATTGAACATATTACTCATTTATTGAAAAACGAAAATAGGAGTAAAGTTTTTATTGTAATATTATTTTAAGAAATTTTTTCCAAAGATTAATCTTAAGGCAATTAGTAAGAATTCAAAAAAAAAAAATATACAAAATAAGAGTAAAGTTTTTATAAAAAACAAAAAACTAGTCTATTTTTTAAAGTAAATTATCATATTGATACTTGACCTCGGAAGTTTTAGTCAATCCAATCTTTTTAGGTACGGGTAAGAGACAAGTCCAACCTATCCCAACCCGTCTTATGCTCACCCCTAAATAGAATACCTATTGAAACAGCGTAGTGAATTTCTTCCAAGTACTAAGATTTTTTAAAAGTTTAATCTCACATACTAATGGATTTACTGCCCTTGCCCATAGAATGCGACCCAGAATAAATTAAATGTTTGATTGGGCCGTTTCAACATATGTTTTCAGTCATGTGCACATTTGTATGTGATAATTGAACCCCAAAAACCAAGTACAGTCCATGGAGAGAGAAAGACAACAAAACAAAAAACAAAAAAAAAGTACAATATGGGGAGCTTAACTATTTTTTTGATAAACCAGGGTATCCACCCGCGCAACTGGGTGACTAATCCCTCGCACCACGGTCGGGCCCTTTCGGGGGCGATGCTCCCAGTAAGGCTTGCTCCATTCACATGTATTTCGGGTACGACTCGAACCCGCGACCACATGCTTAAGGGACACAAACCCCTTCCACTTGTGCCAACCTTCACTGGTGGAGCTTAACTATTTGATTGTGTGACTTTCAAAAAAAAAAAACTATTTGATTGTGTGTATAGATTTGATTATCACATTTATTTGTATGTTATAATTGAACCCCAAAAACCAAGTACAGCCCATGGAGAGAGAAAGACAACAAAACAAAAAACAAAAAAAGTACAATATGGGGAGCTTAACTATTTGATTGTGTGTATAGATTTGTACTAAAAAAAAGTGATTTTGATTTGCTAAATAACATCGAAAAGTTTTAGTGCATTATTCAAATTTTTGTTCTTGAATTTAAGACCGAGGTAACAACTTAGCCTTATATTTTTTCATTGTATCAATTAGGTCTTGGAAAAATTATAAATACACATTTAGTCTTCAGATGTACCAATTTGATCCTTTAAAATTTTCTTACATACCAACTTGGTCCCTCATGTTTTACACCTTGTTTGTTTCAATAGAAAGAAAATGGGAGAAGAGATTTTGAAGAGAAAACTTCATTTTCCCCTGTTTGGTTTAAGAGAGAAAATGGAGAGAAGAGAAAAAAAAAACACGTGGGACCCACAAAAAAAGTTTTCTCTCCGAAAATGAAGAGATTTTGAAGAGAAAACTGTGATTGACATGTAAAATTACTCATCTGTTCTTCACTTGTCCATTTTACTTCATCTTTTTTTTTAATATTTTAATTCTTTAATTGAAAAAAAATAAAACATTTTTATTTTAATAAAAAAACTATTTTTATAATATTTTGGATTCGAAAATTTTATTATGTAATAAAGAATTAAAGTAAAAAAAAAATTGACCATATGAAATATAGATATATATGAAAAAGTAAAAAAAATATTATTTATATTTTTGAAAATAATGGTGTAATTGTCTTTTGAGAAACTTATTATTTTCTTTCTTCTCACTTTTCTCTCTAACCAAACAAAAAGAAAGAAAACTCAACTTTTCTCTCTTTCCAATTTCTTCACATTTTCTCTCATACCAAACAACCATAAAATCTACTCATTTTCTTACCATAATCTCTCTTCCCTATTTCTTTCTTCTCATTTTCTCTCTTCCTATTTTCTCTCCGTTAACCAAACAAAGCCTTAAGGACCAAATCGATTCATCTGAAAAGCTTAAGGGACCAAATTGATACATCCAAAAATTTTGAAAGATCAAATATGTATTTATAAATTTCAAGGTCTAAGTTGGTGTAGTGAAGAAATAGGAGGGACTAAATTGATACTCGCTCTGAATTTAATTTAATTGTAGCCAAAAACATGACTTTTGTAAAATGCATCTTTAGTGTTACCTAAATTTATAGCAAGAAAGAAACACGGGTGCTAATCATCTCCAAGAGCACACATGGATCGACGGAAAGGTTTGGCACCCCGATTTTGGATCATCTATGGCTGTAAAATGTTCAAAGGTTTAGACATGAAATTTGCTAACCCAGGTTATGTGGTCAGTGAGCTTCAATTCCTACCCAACAGAACGTTATTCAACTCTAGAAGTTTAAATATGATTTATTTTACACTAAATTTCTAGCATAGTTTCCGTATTATTTATTATACACTAAACTTCTAGCATAGTTTCTACTGGTAGAAATATTCCACTGCCTCTAGAGCATGATTAATAACCTTCTGAACATTTTTTTCACTTATGCTAAAAACCTAAAGTCATGACTCGGTCTTTGTGAAAAACATTTAGACTTATCACCAATACTTGAAACCTCCACAATGACAGAAATTTGAGACTGAAGCAGCCTCGTTATGTAGTCATTTTCTATTAAAGAGTTGGGAAGAAGTTGCTCTCACTCTTCTAGACCAACCCAATTTTGATGGATAACTTTAAACATATTCAACTTAGACTTCAGAGGAGTATAGCCAAACTATTTGAATAAATTAGTTAAGTGAGCAATTCACCCAATTTTTATACAGTATTTAATAAAATAAGATGAACTGTCTACTGTTCACAGTAGACCAGAGCTGCACTTATGTGTATATGTTATTATAAACAAAATATGTTAGAGGAGTTTGTCCTTTTAATGAGTTTTGTTATTATGATCAAGGCATAGCTTAAAATATAGGAGATGTATTTGCTTGAGAGAAAATATCATCCGTACCAGCTGGAGAAGTTCAAGTGATTGAAGTTCTTTTTAAGCAATAATCAATTGAGCTTACCAGCAAGGTATCGTTTAATTTATTGTTAGTTGAAAAGTAATGGGAGATCATGACATGATGCCAAATCCTTCACAAAGAGCCTCAGCCCTCAAGGCCATTATTACATTTTATATGTAAGCATTTGTTCTTACCTTTCAAGGCATCAAAGAGTCTTACCAATCAGAATAATCATTTCCTTCCATCTCTTCCTTTTTTTGTCTGGGTTTGGTAAATGTCCACCAAAGCAAAGCAAGTAGGAGTAATTAACGTTATACTCCGTAAAAGATACTCCCTCCCTTTCATGATATTTGTACTTTTGGACCTGTACATATAAATTAAGAAAATATTAATTATTGTAAGTATTTTGTACAGTTTATCCAAAATGTCTCTATTTAATCTTTATTGAAAATTATAGTAGTATTTAATTTTTATTAGTAAGTGTGTCCATTAATTAATGTATAGTGATTTAGAGATAAGAGATGATAAAAGTATAATTAACGAGGAGTGAATGAAATGATTGGATGAAAGATTAAAATTGGAAAGAAAAATATGTTTATGTATTGAAATTGTATAAAGACAAAAGGTATGAAAAAAAAGGTTAAAAGGACAAATATTATAAAACGGAGGAGTAACTAATACTACCCACTTTCCTGCTTAAAGGGGAATTAAACCTGTTTTGTTATTTTCAATTCTGACCTTAGACATTTAATCTCAAATGCATATAATCGTTGCAAATTACTACTAGTAACTTTTTACCGAACTAGCAAACTTCTTCAACATTATCATTTTTAGCACCATGGTGTTTTGAGAAAACAATTACTACTATCCTTTAAAGGTTGGCATATAGAACTAGCACAGCAGCAAGGGTTTAGTGTCAACGCCTATGTTTATGGTAAGCTTTTGCTCGGCCAAGAAATATGAGCAATTGGGCAAGAATCTAATACTGCCAAGTAAGCAATCTTGTACTAATAAACTTCATCTTCAAGTTTTACTCCAAAGATATATCTGGCATATATGCATAGGGAGATCTTAGGAGAGGATATACACAAAACAGAAGTGATTGGAAAACAGCAAATGAGGCATAACAAATTTAAAGTTTCTTACTCAACTCAGAATATTTGCTACAAATGAACTGCAAAAAGAATTCCCATGGATAGGGATATTTAAAAAAGAGAAAGAAAAAAATAAAAAGAATGCCAAAGGAAAATAAAAAGAAGCCAACGGGGACACCAACTCTAATGACTGACCTTAAGGGACCTACAATTACTAGACCTAAAACCCTACCCTTTTGACTTCCATATTTCTACCACTTCTTTTTCAGTTCTCATTAACAGCTAAAATATCATCATCATCAGCATCATCTATGCTCCTATTCCCCCAGTCCAACTCTGTACAAAAATTTAAAAAAAAAAAAAAAAGAACAATGAACAAAAGAAATGAAATATCAATAAGAAATAACATAAAGACATGACTCTAGATGCTCCAACTAGATTGATTGATTATTCCCCTCCTCACAACATCACATGTACTCCAGGATAAGGAATGCTGCTGTTAGTATTTGGAATGAGTTCTGGAGAGGCAGCTGAATGGTTTCCAAAACCACTTTCCTCAATACTCCTGCATCTCATTTCCAGGACCTTCTTATGAGAATTGGAGTGCACCGATGGGCAGAAAGTTGGACTAGCAGCGGGACGGTATTCAGGGAAAAGCCGACCGGACTTGTAGCGAACACCACATGCATTGCAGAGTGTTTTTGGCCCCATTGGCCCTGCCCTCCACTGTGGTGTCTTAGTTATCTCACAATGCATACATTTCCTAACTGCTTGTGAACCATTCTGGTTGGTATCATCAGCAACCGGAGCTGATGGAAGAGTCAATTTGATTTTCTTTTTCTTCTTATGCTCCCCGGAACTTTGCTTCGGCATCTTGGTCACAGGTTGAGACTCAGCAAAATTCTCAGAATCCGAAGAGGCCTTAGCGGAGATAACATTGGGCTGCATGTTCTCCCCAACAAAAGATGAAGCAGGGGAGATCAGCTGCATCGCGGGGCGAGGGTTGAAAGCTGCCGGGCGTGGACGCTTGCTGCGTGCACGTCCGCAAGGCACGGGGATGTAAATCTCCGGGCTGCTGCGAGGCACAGTCTTCCCACCAGTGTAGGAGCTGCTGCTTTCGAGGACAGAAACGGGGCTCGATGTCTGGAATTGGTTGTGCACCGATGATGAGTCCTCCTTGGTGATGGTGGTAAGGTTGGTGGTGGTGGTGTTGGTGTTGCAGGACGGTTGCTCCACTTGCTTCATGGTAAGGCTCCCTCCAGAGAAGGAGTCTTCCACAAAGTTGGACAGCCATTCCAATTGAACAATGTCTTCATACTGAAATTAACAACACACTCATCAGAATTATGTATTGCCATTGATGATTGATTGCAACAGTGTTATGAAATTGAAATTCCATTTTCACATTAATTAATTATTAATTAATTGTACATAATTGACAATCCAAGAATAACATACAACCTGGTACAATAGCAAAGGATACCACAAAAAATAAAATAAATAAAATATGGTACTCCATAAGATCTTCACATTGAACTTAGAATAAGAATTTGTGCTCCATGTACCAAAAAGTAGTGTATAATCAAACATACCAACTAGCTAAGAGTGACTTCACTTCAATGTTTCATTATTCAAGGTGGGTGGACACATCACGTGATGATCACATGACAAATCATGTGACATCTAATAATGATGATCCAAATAATTTAGACACCGCAACCCCAGTGGATGTGATGTGCCACATGTCACCGACACAATCAAATTGTAATTCAAAAAGACCAAAATGCCCATCCTCACTTAAAAAAATCAAAATACATTGAATTCATAATTCCCCCAACCCCAAATTCAAATTTTAAATATAAAATTTTTCAATTTTGGACAACCCACCACGAAAAAAAATAAAAACAAAAACCTCATTTGTCCAGACCTCTAACAACAATTTTCTTTTCTATCAGTGTAACTCTTTTCAAAATGTCCAAATTCAATTTTTAGTTTGAAATTTCAAAAATTTTGGATTTTGGACTACGCAAACGCAAGCCACTATTTACGAACAAATGACAACACTCAAAACAGTGTTTCCCACGAGTAGAACCAAATTATGATGAAAACCCCATTAGGCGTGTGTATGAAAATTGAGAAACACAGGCTGGCACACAATTGAACTTTCTTTCTAACCGGACAATCAATCATGTCCGTACACGAAACGACTACGTCATTATCAAGCTAATCCAACGGCTTGCAACAAAAGCCACTTAACCCGGGGACGTTAATGAAAATTATACTCATGTATTACGGAACACACTTCATATAATTCACGTGACCGCGCCAAAAAAACCTTTTTCCCAAATAAAATAAATAAAAACACGAGTTTGTAAAAAACAACAGCGTTTTGAGGGGAACTCACCGGAACAGAGAGCTCCGCCGAGAGGTCGGAGGCGCTTTTGCCGGAGAATATGGAGTCGGAGCCTGGGAATGACTCGGGCTCCTCTGGCCAGATACTGGCGAGAGAATTGCAGTCACCGGGGGCTGTGACGCCGGGCAAGGCGGTGATGGTGGTGGCGGTGGGGTCAACGACGTCTTCGACGGGGAAGTCAAGGAGGTCGTCGATGTGGTCAAAGAAGCTTCCGCAGTCTATCTCATCCATGAAGTTGGGTCCCACCATCTTCTTCTCTAATGTATTTTTCCTGAGAGAATATTTTCAAAGTTTGAATTGAAGAGAGAAAATAATAATAATAATAATAATAATAATAATAATAATAATGAGAATTAGAGAATGAGAAAGTATAGCAGCAGAATTTGTTTCAAGTTTGAATGGAATAAGTAGAGGTGCTTAAATTGGGCATTAATCAATTTTTGGAAAGAGGAAAAAAAAAGTTAATAAAGGTAAAAGCGCGTTTTTATTTTTGTTTAATTTATTTTCCATTTTTGTGAAATGAAAATCCGGAATTGATGATTTTTTAGCATGTTATGAAATTATGTATGCAGCCTTTGAAAAAAAAAAGTGGGGTGCACAGCTGGTCCCAATTCACCATGCCCAATTTTGTTCCATTTTATCCTGAAACACCTTTTTTTAATCTATTTTTTTTTCCTTTCAACTTTGAATTAATCAAGTTCAAGATAAAAGCATTCCAATTTTGACATCCCCTTTTGATTCAAAGAGAAAAATATTGAATGGAATGTGAACATTTTGGAAAATTGAGGAAGGCCAGCTAGCCTTTCTCTTTTTTCAATTTTAGAAATTCTTGAGCTGTGTTTGAAAGTAATTTTACACAATCATGCAAAATTTTCAAAATAGAGTAGAAGAAATTAAGTAATGGGACAGGCTCAACAAATTAAATTTTTGTGCTGTCTAAACTTTAGTTTATGAAAAATGAAGCCAGTTTTTTTCCATTGTACTTGAAATCCATCAATTCCCTTCCACCAAGTTATCTTTAAGAAAAAAAGTACAGCCCAAAAGTGAAGTTGAGGCAACACAAGTGTTTGACATAATTGGTAAGGTTCAAAATCAAAACTTGGGAACCAAATGAAGTGGAAAAATGCAGCTAGGGGCCAAACCTGGAGCTAAAAATCCTGTCTTTGAGCTCAAACTGAAATGGGAAAGTTGAAATCTTTATAGGAGTGGCAACACAATGAGAGAGGCAGAGAATCTGAGAGGGAGAGAGAGGAGTGTGTGTTATGGGGGGTTTGAAGTTAGAGTTAAAAGAGGGGAGAGGGGGTTTATGAAAGAAAGGAGAGAGAGAGGAGAGTGAGGAAGGGTTAAATGGGGAAGTGGGGTGGGTTAAGAAGGCACTTTGAAGAAAGAGAGAAAGGAAGAGAGAATGTGATGGGCACTGGTAGGTGAGGCTCCTCCTTCATTGCTAGCTGTCTTTTACTATCCTCTCTCTGTCTTGATGTTGAAGTCTTCTCTCTTACACTTTCTTTCTTTCTTTCTCTCTCTCTCTCTCTTCTTAGATTACCCCTCTGGCCCCACAGTCACACCCAACACCATCTCCACCCCCTCTTCCTTCCTTTCCTTTCCTCCATTCACGGATTTTTACAATCTTAACCCATCTCTAACCCCCTTTCCCATTTCACCCCCAACAATTAACAGTATTGCCCTCGATCAAAGTAGTAGAACTAGTATTTGGTAATGGCTGTTGCGTTTCTCGGGTTTTTTTTTTTTTTTTTTTTACATGGGAGGTCTGAGACTATAACTCATGACTTGGGGAGGGGAAAATTCTAAGTGTCCCTGCAGCCACCAACTGGGTTGTCTTACGCGGACTCAGGTTTAGTTAGAATGAAAGTGTGGAGTTGTTTGATAAGAGTAACGATTTACAAAATCAACCTGTGAATAAGTTATATCATAAGAAAATAACTTGTGTAATTTATTAACCGATTAACGATTAGTAAATGATACATGTATTTTTTTTACCGTAAACTTATTTGTAAATTGATTTTATAGACATTTTATTATTTTTTAAATAAAATTGATTAATAAATTTATAACTACTTCATCCATTATAGAAGGAGTATAATGTAATAGTAATTATTATCTTTCATATCTTTCCTTATTCAATAAAATTTTCATTTATACAAGTAGTGGAAAAAAATTAATAATTATGAAAAAATGACATATTAAAGAAATACAAATAATTTGTTGAAAATCAATATAACGATTCCATTTTTTAAATAAGATCAAAGAAAGTAACGTGTCGCTTTGTTTCTAAATGAGAAATATTTTTCTCAAATTTACATGTATAAAAAAATACTGATTAATTTTATTAATGTATTGGAACGATAATTAATTGATATGTTAATTAAGACATGTAATTATCTATCTCCACATAATAGAGTAAGTATTATTTAAAGAAATAAAATAAGTGATTTAATTTTAGGTAATTATGAATTACAAATTTTAGTGGATTTAGATTTTTAATGTATTTTTTCAATAACTTGCTCTTTAATCAATACTTAAGAATAAGGATTTTGAGTAATTTTTTTCCTTCTCTGCCTTCTTTCATCTTTCTCCGTCTCTCTTCTCCTCTTTTCTTGTTCTCAGGTCCGGTCCTGACATGTTATAGGCCCGAGACCAAAATATTTTTGGGGCCCTTAAAATATAAAAAACTTGTAAATAAATAAAATTTTAACAATAAAATCTCTCTTAATATAGAGACTTTTCCAAAATATTGTTAATACTTATAACTCTATAAATTTGCAAAAACACAATTAACCATAAATAAATCACATAGGCTTCAATCGCTTCAACGATTCTATTAGTAGAGAAGTTTGAGAATAAAGAGGTGTTTCAAAATCATAACTAATAAAAAAAATTTGGACAAAAAGTTAAAGGGAGATGAAATAAAATATTATGCAATAATATAATTATATATCTTAATAATATAATTACTTAATGTTTGAAATCTACTTTATAACCCTAGGTTCTAACTTTGGCACACATTGTTCCACAATGCAATCTTATATTGTCATTTAACTGATTCGAAAATTATCTATTTTAACGTTGATTAATTAGAAAAAATAAACAACATTTCTCTAATAGTTGTATACTTTCATTCTATTATGGATAAAAATTACAATCAATTCAACAAAGCTTGAAATTTAGAAATAAATTTTTCCTTCGGTGTTTTTATAAATTGTTTTTTAGATGATTTTTTTGTTCTATTTATAAGTTAATTTGTATTTTTTACAAGACATTAATATAATTTAAGATATAAAATTGTAATGTTAAAGTATTTTTTAAAATTTAAGAAATATAACTATTTTCATTGATCATTATAATATAGTTAAATATGACTCATAATAAAAATGAAAGAAAAATTTAAAAAGTGCATTTAATTTGAACAAAATAAAAAGGAGAACATATATAAATAAATAAGTAAAAAGAAGAAAAGATGCACATAGTGGGACTCGAGCTACTATGAAAAGTAAAAGTCTCAATGACCAACTGTGCTAGCCAGTGAAGAAATTAATATTTTTGACGTTATATATATATAAATTTTGGGGCCCCTAAAAATCATGGGCCAAGGGCGGGCGCCCTTGTTGCCCTCCCCCTGGGCCGGGCCTGCTTGTTCTCCTAGTTCTCCAGTCAATGAGTGAGGGAGAAGGGGAGGGAGTTTCAGTCCCTCCCCTTCGGTGCGTGAGTTTTGTCTTGTTTCTTCAAGTTTTCTCCCAGTTTATCTGGGTCTCTATCTTGCCTTTGTGCAAGTTTGAGTTATAAATAAATGTTAATTCTTCAGTTGTTTGGGTGTTTTTGTTTGGGGGAGGTCTATGTGTTCTTCACATATGTGAGATTCAATTGTCGCCGAAAAGTGCTTACTTCCGGTATTGGTGAGATTGTTGTCTTGAAAATTAAGGTTGTTGTATCTCTTGTTCGAGACCGCTTTAGGAAGAGGTTGATGACGCATGTCCGTTTTTGGAAAACTGGTGCAGACTACTTTTATTTTCTTAATGATGTTTGTGTGAAATCTATGTTTTTTGTTTTGATATTGCTGGTTTTGATTGTTCTCTCTTTTCTTCTTAAATGAATTACATATTTCCCAGTAAAAAAAAACAATAAGGAGTTATTGTAATATTACAAAATAAGAAGGTCAATATTTTTCATTCAATTTCAACACCTCTCCATAAGTCAAATGAGAATATTATTTTCTTAAAATAAACTTCATTGATACTCGCTTTGATCATATTTACTACTCGTATAAGTCTTTTACTAGAAGAATTTTTGGGTTTTATTTATAAGTTACTTCATAGTTTTTATAAGGCATTTATTGTTTTTTTATAGGTAAAGTTTTTGATAGAAACAGAGGAAGATAAATTAAACCATCAATAATCCAACAAATAAAATCATTAGGGATTGATACTGAGATCTCCAACTTTCAAGCTTTGGAAACTTTACACATTACCATATGAGCTACATTGATTTATCATTGTTTTTTTTTTAATTAGTTAATTTATTTATTTACCCTTTGTTCAACAGTAAACGAAAAAACTTGTTTCAAAAGCAATAAAAATTGCATGTTGAATGATATTTTTAAAGAGAAAATAGGTAATGCATTATCAGTGTAAAGTTTTTTACATCATCAGTGCATCATCCACCATTTATCCGTTTATGATCGTTAACTTTTAAATTAAAACAATACAAATGAATGGTGAATGATTGACTGCTGATGTAGAAATACTTTACACCATCGGTGCATAGCCATAATCTCATTTTTAAAATAATTTGTTTACATATCAAATTGATCCTTATAAATATTGACTTCTTTAAAAATGGTTCCTATATTTTTTTTTCCATTTTTTGAAATTCTGTTTTTGTTTTGATTCTTGTCATTAACTACTCCCTCCGTCCCTAAATATAAAGCCTTATTGACACTTTTATTTTATCCCTATTTATAAAGTCTCATACCAATTTTCAATGATCATTAATTATTTTTTTTTTCACAAACACCCCTATTTATTTAACACTTTTTAGATTTCTAATAATATTAATAGGGATAATTTTGAAATTACATATTAAAAGTTCACATTTCCAATACAATTAATTAAATTATTTTATTTTTTTAATAGACGTAAAATTTAAAAAAAAAAGCTTTGTACAGTGTATCTAGGAACGGAGCGAGTATAATTTAGGATAGGGAGATTTGTTATCCATTAACCTTGAGATAATGTTTAAGTAATTTGAAAATGATAAATTAAGATGAGTAGTGCGAGAAACTGCGAACTACCGAAGCTTTGCATAAATAGAAGGAACCTGTGCACTTGAATTTGTCAGGCAGGCTTTAACCGCCGTTGTTTCAGACACGGCTCGTGTTTATGATTTCTTTTTTTTTTTTTTTTCCTTTCAAATAAAACAAAATTCTTACTGCATACCGTAGGTAGCAATAAAGGTGTAGTACTACAGTAAAATGTCCAAAAGTCAGAATTCCTGACTTTCCTTGAAGCGCGTGCCATACACGGAAAGTCAGAATTTACTACCGGTACTTCTTTAACATCATATTGGACTACTCTCACTCTCCTTAATTACAAGGTTCTCTTGAAAAATTTCACGTTCATTAAAAAAGTGGAATAATTTAGTTAATTATATCGAAAATGTGAACTTTTGATATGTATTTTTCAAATTACCCCTATTAATATTATTGAGAATCTAAAAAGTGTTAAATAAATAGAGATGTTTGTGAAAAAAAATAATTAATGCTCATTGAAAATTGGTAAAGAGAATTATAAATAAGAACAAAATAAAAATGTTAAAAGAGCCTTACAATTAGGTACGGAGGGAGTATATTGTACTGCTTCGATTTAAAATATAAATAAGAGTTTTGTTTTTAAGACACTTGTTAAAGTTTCTATCGAAAAATCAATAATGGGTGTGTATTATTTTATGTTTCAAAAATATAAAAAATCACATTTTTTTTATGAATTTTTATTATATTTAATTTTTTAAGAGCACTTGTTGGCATTTGCTTCTGAATGGAAATAACTATTTTTTTTAAATTTTTTTATTCTTAAATTACTTTTTCAAAACATATTTAAAAAATTATTATCTTATTTAATTTTTATTTCATTTTCAATACTATTTTTATAAAACACATATATTTTTAATAAATTAAAAAAATTAAATACAATTAATCAACTTTTTTAATAAACTTAATTTTGGTTTTTTTCTTCACATATTCTATACCGAAAGGTGTATGAGTTTTATATTTGGGGTTCAAAAATAGATGATTTTCACACATTGACACTCTCATGTTTGAAATATAAGAAAAAAATAATTTAATATTTATTAAAAAGATTCATTGACTAAAAAATAATTAATTGTATTTAATTTTTTAAAAAATATATAAGTCTTTTAAAAAAGTAGCAATGTAAATAAAATAAAATTTAAATGAGATAATGACTATCTAGAGATGTTTTATAAAAGTAACATTGAAAATGAAACAATTTTTTTAAAAAAAAGTAATTAAATTTTTCTTATATTTTAAATTAAGGTAAATGTATTTTTCCTTGAATTTTAAACCGGAAGAAAGATAGGTCAAGATAATTGATAATTCTCATAAATAAATTCACAGAATAGGACATTGATAATTATCATAAATAAATCGGAAGAAGTATGTTTTTCTTTCTTCCTTATATTTCAAACTTATATGATGTCTGTTATAATACAAAAATTAGTTAAAAAGTGTATTCAGGATTTTGGTTGAAAAAAATAAAACAAGTAAGTGAATATTGAAAATACAAGTTCAAAGTTTTTCAAAGTATTAAATGCATCAATTTTTAAGATAAAATTGATTTTGATTGTTTAACAAGTGATAGACGGATACTACTTGGTATTTTTCAAAAAAGAATTCATATTTATTAAAAAATTTAACGAATTGTATTATTTTTTTAATTCATAAAAAATATAATTATTTTAAGAAAATTGTATTTAAAATTAAACAAAAATTCAGTGAAACAAATACTTCATAGAAATATTCTAAGAATGATTATGTAATGAACTAAAATTTATTAGTCGAGCCGAGGCCACAAAATCAACCATCTTCCTCTCGTCACTCCATGATTCTTGTATAACATCAATACTAAGAGTTAATAGCAATCATAAAGCTAGTGAAATATTCTCCATATTCCTAACCTTAATTTTCTCCCGCCATGACTACTGCATACTAAATGACACCGGTACATATTCCTCTCCTATTGTTTGCCTTCTCCTCCCTTTAAGTACAAAGTTTATTATAGGGGTCAAGCAAGTCTACACGATGCACATCGACATACGTCTAGTACCACTCAAGTATGTCTTCTCAGCCTTTCTACTAAGAATTACGCGTGTCTTGATTCTCTTTTTATAAGGGATATGTAGAACTGAGGTCACCCTCGTTAAGTGAAACAACCCCAAAAACATATCGTGATGTATCCGATCACCAACACTAGGCAATATTGTTACACCAAAGATTATATTGAGCATAATTTTTTTTTATCTAAATGTAAGCACTAGTTAGTATGATGGTCTTCTCTCTTTTTACAGGTCTCTGTTAAACAATTTTCAATGACATTAATTACTTGTTTTACACAATCACCCCTGTTTTATTAAATGTTTTTTAGAATTTCAATTATAATTATAGAAATAATTTTGAAAAAAAAATGAAATTATCAATTCAAATGTCACTAATAATATTAACCAACTTCCTGTTAGATATTTATGTGAACCCTTCGTGTTTAATTAATACGGAGTATTATTTTGTTTTTTAAAAAAATATTAATTAATTTCCTTAATCCCATGAAAGGTATTTTTTTTATCATGAAACCAAAATATGTATGATATTTTTTTTACTTTAAAAATCAGAAGAATTACTTATTCCGTTTCAATTTATCTGTCATTTTATAAATTTCATATGGATTAAGAAAGTCATTTAATGCTTTAATTTTTAAGAGAATTATTATATAACTTTATTATAATATCCTCACATTACATTAATTATCACTCATTTAACATATTTCAGCATATTAAATGTAAGATTAAAGTTGGAAAAAAAAATCAATTAATACATTATTGAATTTCTAAAGCGATAAATTGATTTTTTCCAACATATTTCCAACTTTAACTTCTAACGCAGTATGAGTTCTCATATAACTTGTCAACTCTTGGTATCAACTATCAAGCAAAGCAAAAATGATATGATATGGGTTTTATAAACATAAATATTAAAATTTATTGTAAAATTATATACATTTTTTTACATCATTTCAACACCATTCTCCACATATAGTAATTTAACATTTTAAATTTGTTTACCTTATGCATCCGGTACGTACTTAGTTTTTAAAAAATGTAAATATTATATTATTGTAATTTTTCGTGTGAGAAGTCATTTACTTATTTTGTTATAAATTAACAAAATATAAATTCAAGGTGAATTTAAGTGTTGATTTTTGTATATAGATTTGTTCGGATTAAATTTTATTTAGCCGATACACTTTGTTTGCATTTTGACTTACATTTACCTTTCTTACACAAAATAAATCTTCGATTAAAAATATTGGTGAAAAGAAAGAGCACCTTAAGTCCGTGTAAGACAGCCCAGTTGGTGGCTGCAGGGACATTTAGGATTTCCCCCTCCCCAGATCATGAGTTCTAGTCCCAGACATCCCATGTAAAAAAAATAAAAATAAAAGAAAGAGCACCTTAAATACAATCTTAGGAGTTAGAACAGCTCAAGCTTGTTAAAATTGAGAGGGACTTTAGGGTAAAGTAAAGTACTCCTCTAAAATTAACAAAGTACACGTTGCAACTTTTACAATCTGTTAATTAATTAATTACAAATGAAAAAGAAAAGAAAATCCAAAAAAGAATAAAAGAAAAAGGTTTAAAAAAGTGACTGCACAACGACTGAAGTGTGTTCAGTTTTGGGCCAAATGGAAATGATGGGCTCACTTACTCTCCTCCTTAAATTTTTTATTTTATTTTATTTTATTCCCATAACTAACTTGGGTTACACTCCTTGAATCAATCCCTTCAAAAATACTCACCCTTTCTCTTTCTAGAAAAAAAAATCTGTTAAAAAGGCAAGAGAATGAGAGAGTGTGTGTGAGGTAGTGCAGTGCTGCTACTTCCATTCATACTTTACTTCTTTAACTAACTTGGGTTGCACTCTTTGAATCCCTTTATTTCTTCTAAAATACTTCTTCTTCAACGGAAAAAAAGAAGATAGTAATAACAATTGGTTCAAAATCCAATTAACTTTCTCAAATAGTCAAATGTTAGGCACTTAGGCTTAATAGAGCAATCAAGCATCCAAAAAATTGCAACTCTCAAAGTTTGTTGAAACAATAGCTAAGACTAATAGCATACATTTCTTTTTTTCTTTATTTGGTATAATGATTATAATTCAAGGCATTAATCAATGCTTAATAGAAATAAATCACTTCCAAAATAGCCTAACACACAATTAATGGAAATAAAGTGTTCCTTGCCCTAACGTGTTCTGGATTTGACAATTTTGACATGGCATATTTTGTCCTCTCTTACGTTCCTTGACTTGCATGCATGCTTCCCTTCAATGACTAGCTAGTTGTATTTGTATAAAGTAAAAATTGTGCTGAGAGTTCTATAAATTTTTTCTACTCCTAAACAACTACTCTTTATTATTTTGAATAAAACAATGACTGGTATATCTTTTCAAGATTTGGTGGCTAGTATTAACCCCATTAAATGGAAAAACAAATAATAGAAAAACACCGAGCTACTGAAGCTAGATAGAGAGGTTTTATTTGTTCCCTTTCGTATATTTCAACACGCTTATAAGCACGAATACAACTGTTTTATACTTTTTTTGACTTCACATGGCAACTATATTTTCCTTTTATCATAAGCAACTTTCTAATAAAAAAATTATCTCCTTCTACACCTTTCAAATTTTTGTTGTTTAATAATTGCCCTAATTAATTGGTAATTGGTAATCTAATTCTAAATAATAAAATATAAAAAAAATTCCCCAGCTAATATACTGCGAGAGCCCAAACGTGATGTTGCACCGACGCTCTAGCTACTCATTCAGTCACAGATCAAAGTTAATTACCTCTAAATATAATTGCAGACGTAACTAATTTGAATAAACGACGTGATTGAACGTGGAGTTGCATCCTATGTCGATGTCGATTAAAGGGTTGAATTGATTTTTATTTATATATAATATAAAATAGTAACAATCAAGTTTCCCTTAATTAATTATCTGTGTCGGTTGAAGGAACAAAATGTTCTATTACTTGTACGATTTCAAAATGGCACATGGGTTTGTATCCTTATTGTGTAAGGATGCATGATACGCTACATAAAAACCAAGATTTAATGCCAAAACATTTCCTTAAAATGAAATATTCATAGTACTTACCACTTACACGACCACATATCATCATGATGTGTATTGAATATAACAAAAACTAAATCACAAAATTAAAAGAATGCTAATCATTACTAGTTAGTGTTAAACTTCAGAAATTAAATTTTTCTTTTTTATTTTTCAAAAACTAAATATGAATGTGCATGCGAGGTTCATACTCTCCCAAACAGTAAATTGTTAGAGTCTTTGTAAATACTTTTAGTAGATATAATTAATCGTTAAAAAAAATATAAAAACACCGGTACGCACACTAATTATTTATTATCCAATTTCTATCTCAAAAATTGAAGTGATTTTGAATTGTGTGGTATTCTTCAACGCATTAGTCTAATTTATTCTGAAAGTATTATTTTTATCTGAAACCTTGCTTGATCCCTAGCTCATGGCTCATGTTCTAGTCCAAAAGGAATCACATTCTGTTTTAGTGGAAAATTTTGAAGTTTTGAAGATTGAGCGCATTCTATACAAGAAAAAATCGTAATTGAAGTTTGGAATATGCAAAACAAAACAAAAAAAATCAATTTAGAATTGCGACAATTTGACAGAAATGTCATGAAAATCAACCTCATCATCTACATTAATAGAAGATGGCAAAACGGTCAAAAGAAAAAGGATTGATGAGGTGGCAGTTCCCGGCGAGATAAGCGGAGATGAGAAGGACGCAGCGTGCGTGCGAGCAAGTAACTACTACTCGTATTATTAACAAACAATTGAACAAACCTTGTCTTAGCCTTACCTTAAACCATGTTCGAGGCGGTCCCACGAGCATGTTCGGAGGGTCGGTCCACACGTTCATCAACGTGGCGAATATGGACCTACCACTGTTACTGTGGACCCCACCCACGAAATCACCACACCAGCTGGTTCATTTGTGTTCCGCTGGAGCACGTGCCGTGGGTTCCTCCTCACGTGACCATTGCGTGGACATTTTTGTTGGCCAATGGCCATCGCTCACTGTGATTCATTTTAGCCTATTAACTCCTGCTACGTGTTGTTGCTGACTTTTTAATTTGCGTCAAAGTTACTGTATATTCAATCAATAATAAAGTAAAATTTTAAGCAATAAACAGAAATAGGGATATATTTTAACATATTGTGTTTTGAATTAAATCAATTATTATCAATTATATAATATAGTATACAATTTTAATTTTTTTCATTTATTATCATAATGTTAATTTAGGATGAATTTTTTTCTTTACCAACTTTATCTAACAAGGAAGAAGTAATTAGTAATGATAGAGTAGCTACTTAATATTTTTTTAAAGTGTTTTTCTAATATATATTTCAAGACTTATGTTAAGATAGTCATTATGAAAATGTTTCTAGTAAAATTTGAAATTATTAATGAAAAGTAATTGCATTAATTTTTTATGCAAACTTATACGCGGAGTACTTATTATTAAAAATTTAATGTAAAAGTTATTAAAATGAATTTTATAAAAAAAATAATTCATACACATACTAAAAATTAAACTCACCATGCTTAAAAAATTTAATTATTCACCATGCTCACTTGTTTGATTTTTTATTTTCCTTTAAATGGTGTTTTTTTTTTAAAGAAGGTAAGGTGAATGAAGTACTGTGATTTTCTTACAGTTTTAAGATATTTGGTGGATCATGTGGTAGTGGGCCCTTGTGTGCCAGCTCCGTACCTAAAACAATGTCCCAGACCAAAATGTGATATCTCAGGGACTTTTGTGGGTCATCCCGAGTACAATAGCCCCCTGTCCCACAAATCAGTCCTTAATTTAGGACCATCATTATCACTTAATTAATCAATTTAAATTATTACTCCTAATAACAAATATGAAACATATATAGAATGAAAATCAATTGTTTATCCCCTGAAATAATAGGAGTATTTGTTGACTTTCAAAATCTTTATGTAATCATTCAAAAAAAAAATCTATGAGTTAGTTTTTTTTTAATTATTTAGAGTTTTTTAATCTCAATACTGAACTTAAAATTGAAAATAAGAAGTTAAAAAGTTATAATAATACATTGAAAAAGTTAATTCACTACTCTAAATATTGTAAATATTTAGTTTTTCCGATAAACAACAAAAAGTACTTTTTAAAACCTCTTATCAACTACTATATGTTAGGGCTAAAGTTTTAAACAAAATATTTTTTCTTATATAAAAGATAGAATTAGGAATACGTTTTTTTTTTTAATCATAGGAATTCATTATTATCAATTTTTTTTTTTAAAAGTTTGAGCTAGTGAGATACAATATTTTGCTTGAAGTGAGATATAATATTTAGGTAAAGTATTCTCTAAACTAACAATTTTAATATTTGAACATCTAATATTATATACAGTTGCATGTGTTTTGATCTAGTGCACTTTATTTGGATTTTTTTGGGTATGTATTCTCCTAAATTTTTATATAACTAGACTGAATAATATGTTGGTTCACTTGTTGAACTTGCACAAGACGAATTATTTATGTGCGAATATTATTCTAGAATTCATTATTAAATAGCAAATGACAAGTTGCCTGTTAGTCTATAATTATAGAAGCTAAGTAGGAAAATAAAGACTTTGGAAGTTGCTTGGTTAAGCATATGTGATCAGAATGTCTGGGTCATTCAGCCCATCACAGCTCACGAGCAGAATGCATTGAGCTGAAACTTAAAAACAAAACACGGCAATGGAGAAACAACAACGAGCTGATCATCAGACACTGCATGATTTTGAGTGTCTTTTAATTGACCATTAAGTGATGAGTGCTACAGATTGCCTTTTTTAATGTTGAATGATTGAACTTCGGTTCAGTTTTCAGAATATATTACTCGTTGGGAACCAGTTGTTAGGATCCCAAAACACACAAAATTCTTCCTTCTTTCTTTAGTTTATTCTTTATACCTTTTGATCTGAAAAAAATTTCAAACCAAGTGGACAATGATTAGTTGTCACCTTGTGTATTCCCTATCAAAAGTTATTAGTAAAATTTATCCAATTCATTACTCAGACATCGTAATAGTATAGATTCTTTTAGGTAATATTCTTAATCTCGAAGTAGTATAAATATACATTTAAAGTTTAGTTTTGGTGTGTTATGAATAATGTAACGTAATTCACTTCAAAAATAAAAAAATGTAACGTATTTAAATTACTATCAACAACTCATAGATTTACCAAGTATGCAGGGAGAGTTGAGACATGGAACATGCCTGGTCGATCGGGTTTAGGTTAGACATGATCGAAACGGAGTTATAAAAAAATATTCATGGATTGTTTCAACAAAAAGTTAATAAGCCAAATTGGTTTGTGAGTCAATTTTTAAAGAAGTTGTTACGAGCTTTTTTTAAGTGACCCGAGATAATTGGGTTGTTAGTGAATGTCCAATCAAAACAGATCATATTCATTAGAGATTGTCTATGCCCGAGTTTGTTCATATATCAAACAAATTAAACTTAGATCGTTCAAGTTATGTAGACCTTTTTTTATTTTATATTTTTTTTATGTTAACCAGTTTACATTACTTTTTTTACGGACAACTAGCACTCTAATATTTGAAGGTTCAAATACATGAACTTGATCTAAATCGTGTTATATATTTATTAATTGAGGTATATTGATGTTAATCAGTTGTCATATTCCATGATGACACATGTTCCATATTATTAGTACAATTTAACCTTTAATTGATGCAATTTACTACTTTACTGATCAGAAGTCGCATACAACCATATATATACGTTACGTTCTACATTTTCAAATAGCTCACCATCTTGGTAATTTGGCATCACACAACATACGTGAAGGCTAAATTTTAATTGGATGCTTCCCGCCGGGTGACCAGCAAGCATTATTTTGCCATAAATTTATTTCAATAATGTTGGAAAAAAGAAAATTAAACTTCACATAGGCCAACAACGTAACTATTTACTAATATAAAACCAGCATTTTGTTTTTAGCATTGGGAAGTTGGTCTAAGCCATATTTTGTCAACAATCTGCTTTATTTTTATTTTTATTTTATCTTAAGCTTTTTAAAAAAAGGAAATCGAAAAGTTTATTTGGTCCAAATTGATTTTTCAACATAATTAAAAAAAAAACTTATTACTTTAAGAAATCGGTTAAACCCAAATTAATATCTCAACAAAATAATGGTAATTTTTTTTTCACCCTGTAGCATCTATTCACTCATTCATAATTAAGGATGTACATTCTCAACAACAATTAAATATTAAGAATATCCTTAACCCCTCCCACATCCATTCACACTCATTCTCAACAAAGTAGTGGTAATTTTTCCTATTATATAATATTAAGAATTTGGAACAGTATGCGAGATCTATTTATGAACAAAAGTATGTTTATGGACGAAGTAAAAAAATAATTGATGTTCTTAACATAAATTTTTTTTTAAAAAATAATTAAATATCAAGTAAAATTCATTTAAGAATTAACAAAATTTCCAGGTACTGATACTGTACTCTTGGAAGAAGGAAATCTTTTTTAAGGATGTAAACGTATATTTTATGGAATAAAAATAAATAAAAATTTGTCAAATTTTGAACTCTCTTTAATTAGCTTGGTCCTACAACCAAATATAAGTTTGTCTTTGTTTATTCCCTTATAATTTTGTCTCTTATTAAATCATCTAATAGTTACCCATTCATTGTGTATTTTAAGAAATGATTACATGATATAAATTTTTTTTAATATAATATTTCTATATAATTATTATTATAAAGAAAGAAAAATATTTGAGGTGAAAAAGAGATTATAATAATTAAATAAGGATATAATTGAAAAGAAGTATATGTATGAAATACTTAAAAGGAAAAATCTTTATAAACATGAAGCGGAAAGAGTACTATTAAGAATGCATGTTAAAGTATGCACAGTTTGGTCTTTTCGACTCATGTGTAACGACTCGGTCTTCAATAATGGTTACTAAGACATTGCTTCCCTTATGGACATTATTAAAGTTAAGGCTTGACATTGGTTTGTTTATCTTTGTAATAGAAATGTAATCTTTTCGGGTTGGTGTAATACAAATAGAAGATTAAAAAAAGTCTTAAGTTTAATTATTATTACGTTAAAAACGTCTTCACATGTTTTGTAAATTAAAATGGTTACAATCAAGTAATAAACAATATAATTTTCTTAATATCAGTCTTAACATCTCGTAGTGGAAATATTTTCTTGAAAAAAATTAGAAAAATGTTTGTTTAATTTATAAATACATTATTTTTCATAAAATTTATCCATTTCAAATAATATATCTCAAAATATTTAAGAGTTGAAGTTGAGAAAATTCAACAATAAAGTATGATTTTCCTGTTTTGGGTTTAGTTTTTGAAGCGTGACTGTCCTAATTATTGAGCCGTTGATATAAGTAGGAGGCTTTTTCAGCAAATGTGGGTTGTAAGTCACGTGCATGCATGATCTTGGAGTACTTTGTCATCCACGGAACTGGATATACTGATATACAGAACTCCACTCTCTGGGTCCCACAGTACACACCATACAAGCCTGCTCCGCACCGCAGGTAGTAATTCCCACGTGACAAGTGTCACGTCACCTGGAGTGATATATCGTGAAAGCAGGTACTCGTAGAAAGGACCAAAGTTCACCGCTTAAAATGTGGATGACCGGGAGTGAATCTTGCGTGTCGGTGCCGACAGGTAATATGCACCGACAGGGAAACCGGAAATAAAAGGTTGATTACCGGTTAAGGAATGGAAGGCGAACTGAATCCTATGCATGGCGTCGGTGAGTACCATTTTGACTTTCTCGTGACCCTGGTTCTCCAACTGTTTGCCGTTATATTCTATACTCCTCCCTCGAAGAATTCTTGTGTCATTTTGAATTTTGTAAAAAGTATTTATTTATTTTTTATCTTATTTATCATTTATCCATTAATGCGAAATACATATTTGTGAAATTTTAAATACAAGTTAAAAGGGTACAAAAATTATAATATTAAAATATTTTTTTACATTAAATGTAACTACCCTTCTCGATCTTCATGATATGATTAAGTATCACCGATAAATAGGACTAGAGGGAGTGCAAGCAAAAAAAAAAAATCACACTTATTAATGAAGTTAGTTGGTTGCATTTAATTTTTTCAAATTTATCAAAATAAAAGTATTTTTGAAAAGTAGTATTGAGAATGAAAAAAAAATTAAATTAGATAACAATTTCTTATGTACTCCCTCTGTCCCACAAGGATGGTAGAAAATGACTAAATTTTTTATCTCAAACTATAGTTAAAGTAGTTAATGAAAAGTTTAGAAATTGTAAACTTTGAATTGTGATTGGTTGATCCATGCAAAATGTATTAAATTAGTTGTTTGATAATTGGTTGATGAGTTAAACAAATCATTAAATGCATGTTTTCTTAATTTTTTGACTTTTGAATTTTTTAACCATCTTTGTAGGACGGAGGGAGTATGTTTAAGAAAGTAATAATGAGAATAAAAAAAATTATAAAAGTTAGTAACTTTTTCTTATATTTTAAATAAAAATAATTTTTTTAAATATTTCAAACAAGAGGGAGTACTATTTTTGTTATCTTAAAAAAAAATTACTCATACTTAAAATATATATATAACAACTCAGTGCATGACACGGAATAAAAGATTAAAGAATATTTGTTATATTCTATATTTTCGGTATTTTCCCCTCAAGTTCATATCAAAATTACTTAATATTCCTTTATTTTTTTGTTATAAGTCACATTTTTTTAAAAAAATATGGTTAATTTTTTATATAACACTTTATATTTTTTATGCAATATTTATTATTTTTCTTTTATTTGACTTTATTAAATACCTTGATTTTCTTTAATTTTTTATTGTTCATTTATTATTTGTGAATTCTTAAAAAAAAATTAAGATGGTAAAATTGCAATATTATAATTCATATGATAATTTAAATAAGATATTTTGAGAATTTTATTTTAGTTTACAAAACTTCATTCTAATTTTCTATAAAATTCAGTTAATTAACTACTAATTTTCGAAAATCAGTTATTTTTTTTATACAACAGCCCATTCAAATATAAAATTCATTATTCCAATTTTCTAAAATTCATTTAAATTCTTTTTTTTTATAAAATCACAAAAATTAACTACTTTATGTGTAATTTAGTTTTTTATAAAAAAAAAAACTCCATTGCAAGGAATAAATTGTTGGTTGTCATTTAAACTATATTTTTTTTTGGTCCGTACATATGTATGTTATTTAAAAAAAAAAACTGTAAACCAAGAGTACTGAGTGCAATTTAAACAAAAATATGAGGATATCTATATCCTTAAGACATTTTAGACTTTAAAGATTTTGTGATCATATAAACATTTTATCCACTCAGATATCTTAAAATTCTTAAAACTTTGTACCCCGATATCTTATACTCATATTGTATTTGAGGCTCATGTCTAAGTTAAAACTCCAATTAAGATTTTCTTGAAATTAGAGATATATTATCAAAAAAAAAAAAAAAAATTAGAGATATGGATGGCCTATGAAATATAAAAACAATCTTCTTTAAAAATTTTTACCTTAAAAGCTTGTTTGTTTCAAAATCCAAAATAATCTCGATACATAGGCATATATACTCAATTATTTAAATAGTATTATTTAACTTCTGTTATGAAACGTATGAAACGTATGAAAATAAGGAAGAAGATAAGAAGAGAGGAAACAATATATTGTAATATATTCAGTGTACATTTTACATCAGAGTCCTATTTATAGGGAGATAAGAAATCCTAATATGGAGTGGTATCAACTAAATATAAACACAATCCATCCTAATATGTAGTAGTATCAACTAAATATAAGCACAATCCAATAGATAGTCATCCACTAATTAGATAGATATTAATTGTTTATAACAACTTCTTTGTTTTAATTTTTTTTTATCAACAATTGTTGTGCAGTAAGGATTCGAATCTTGATTATGACCAATAAGGGGGCGATACCCTCACCATTTGATATATAATTGTCGGAGTGATACCTTTGTTAGATAGATATTAATTGTTTATAACAACTTCTTTGTTTTAATTTTTTTTTTTTTATCAACAATTGTTGTGCAATAAGGATTCGAATCTTGATTATGACCAATCAAGGGGGCGATACCCTCACCATTTGATATATAATTGTCGGAGTGATACCTTTATATTAAGATTAATGCACCAATGTCAATACTTTTGTGTGTGTTTCTTTGTAAAAAAGAAGTGAACGTACTTGAGGTTTCGGCCTATTTTTTATAGGGGTGAAAGAGCCATTGTGAATCACGTACAACGATTACAATATGATCTGACTTACATATTAGTAGTGTTAGTTACATATTATTATTATTATTAGTTTTATTAGTTTTATTCATCCCTGTTGAAGTAAAATGATGGAATAAATAAGGTTCGTGGAATTTTTAAATTTTAAAAAATAAAAAATTATTTATGTTATAACATTGATCCCGGTTTCGTGTTTTTATTATTCATCCCAGTTGAAGTAAAACAACAGGATAAATAAGGTTTGTGTGATTTTTAATTTTTAAAAAATAAAAAATTATATATGTTATACATTGATCCTGATTCTGTGTTTTTTATAACCGGGATCAATAAATTCATGGTATTTTTTAACTATCATTTGTCTATTAATACCAGTTCCGGAACGGAACGAATCAGGATTAATATCCGGCTACTTTTTTGCAATTATGTAGTAATGTTAGTAGGGCGGTTGGCTTAAATTGTGTTATGGAATGTTAAAAGATTGAAACCGTGTAACGGTGGATCGGGCTAGATTAGGCTAATAGTCTAGTCCACAATAGCAAAATTTTTTGATAGGGAAGAAGAGGAGAAATTATGAGCTTCCAAGGTTCGAACTTAGATGCTCACACTATATGTCCCGCAGTTCTACGAATTGAGGTTCATTTAATCTTTAAAAATGTGAATCAACCCCATGTACTCTAAATGACATCATGTATAAAATCTAACTATTATGAACATGACTTGTTCATTTGGAAAGCTTGTTTCGAGTACCCTAGCTGAATGATTAGATCATATATTACATCATGGCACTTGGGCGATTGGTATGGGATTTTCGCTCGAATATTTATGGATCATCATGTTGTCTTGGTAAACGATAAATCGATTATTCTCCTCGTAACAAAATGAGTTAGATACGGGTGGATAATCACGATAATAAAGATCATACATGATCATTTACGATACAAGTTTTATATAAACTGGTAAGTGTCAAGGTATGAACAAACTTTTCTCTCGCAATCACACTCAAAAATATTTTTCAATGATGCAGAGTCATTGCTGTAGTCATCATATAATAAATAGGAGTCCATTTACCTTTAGAACTTGGTAATCAGAACATTCAAACCTTCTACGACAAAACACTAATTTATAATTCTATATAAAATATAAAATATAAATAACGAAAACTTGCTTCAATGCCATTAAAAAAAAACTTCAATGCAATGTCATTAAAATTGTATCGATGATCGAACTAATTAGGGTAATGTGATTTTGATTTAAGTCAGAGATATACTAATTAAATCGTATACTTATGATGTATATTATAAATTGAAAAATGAGGAGGAATCGATTTACACCCTTGTAATTCAATTTAAAATTACACTCAATCTCTATTGTCCGTTTTAATTTGATCCGAAGGTTAAATCCTATTGTTTATCTCTCTTCCTAATTTTTCTCCTTATTTTGCTTATTACCGTTTTTTCTCCTTCATCTCATTGCCTTCGTAATTTTACTTTTCTCTCCCATCCTTTCACCCTCAAGCATATCTGGGCCATGCTAATATATGTATTTTTTTTTTTTTTATCGAAGTCTACTACATCCATATTTCAATATGAAATGATATCGTAATTAGCAAGTGGCTTGTTAGTTAGAGCTTTTGCTTTTTAATTTTCAGGCCCTTGGTTCGAAGCTGGCACATGCCAGAAAGCAGAGCAAACTTCATCCCTATTTCAATATGAAATGATATTGTAATTAGCAGCATATGGACACATACGCGGTGAACATTCAACTCCATTTAACCCTTGTATTAGCATTGACCATTCAAGCATTAATCTAATATAAATTCTAATGATGTATTGATTTAATTTTAGGACACTATCTTAATGGACCAATGTTTATTTTGACAAATCAGCTAATCTGAGCTAACATGACAGTAACTTAGAACTTCATTAACTGACGTGTCAAACAATCATTGATTCATTTAAGGAATTGTTGTGCACCCATCCAAAATTTGGTTGCATGGTAGAAATATTTTTAATTTTAATGTACCTTTATCTTCTTCGCCAAATAGGGAGAATAGAGTGATAAACAGTGGACAAATAATAATAGGCACCAAAGGATTATTCGGATTTCAAGTTTTAAGATGAATATATATAGTCTCCTTTCATAAAAAAAAAAAAAGAAGAAGATGAATACAGACTCATGGTGATTTTAAATGGGTTTTAGTGAGAGAAGGAAGATTGTAGTAACAGAAAGGGGAGGGGCGAGAAAGGTGGAGAGAACATGGAGAAAGAAAAAAATAAAAAAGTTAAATAATAAGATAAGGAGAAAAATAAGGAGGAGAGATAAATATCAAAATATAAATCATTGGATCAAATTAAAATGAACGATTGACATCAGGTGTAATTTAAATTGAATTACACTGGTGTAAACCGATCACTCCTCTTAAAAAATTGATAATTGTTATGAAACATATGAAAATAAGGAAGAAGAGAAGAAAAGAGGAAACAATATATTGTGATATATTCAATGTACATTTTACATCATAGTTGAGTATTATTTATAGGGAGATAAGAAACCCTAATATGGAGTGGTATCAACTAAATATAAACACAATCCAATAGACAGTCATCCATTAATTAGATAGATATGAATTGTTTATAAATATGTATTTCACTCGAGTTTTTATAAAGTTAAAATAGACAGTCATCCATTAAGGAAATTAAAAAAACAATATTGTATCAACAAAGTTAACTCGCGATTTTGAGCGAGTTTGCACGAGTTTACTCGAGTTTATCCGAGTTTACTGGGAAGCGAGTTTGCATGCGAGTTGACTCAATTCTATGGGGTAGGCTCGTAAACTCATACGAGTTTACGAGTTAACTCGCGAGTTTGACAACCTTGTATACTATACTCCCTCCGATCCTTATTATAGAGCATACTTAACCGAATTACACATACCAAGGAAAGTGGTTGGTTTTATGAATTCTATAAGAATATATTTGTAACAGTACAATTTTACCCTTTCAACTTTTCTTGGAAAATTCACACTCATTAATGAACAACAAAAAACACATAGATAGTCAAATCATTTAATAAGGGCAAAAAAGAGAAAAATCAATCAATGATGCATAGAAAATATAAAATAACTTATAATTAGGACCAAGAAAACATTCTAGAATGGTCCTTATATATAGGACCGGAGGGAGTATTTTGCAATGCAATTCACAATAACTACTTTTCCATTGTGGTAGCCAATGCTCTTATTGAACAACGGGTATGGAGTTTGATCCCTTGTTATTCATTTTGGTAAGATATAAAGATCATTGTTTTATTTGTTGGTCATGTGGCCAATTCTATTGAACAGGGTCGACTGATGATCGTACCAATTACTGATTCATCCAATTCACCAATTTTTCAGTATAACTAGCCGATCCAAGATGTTTTGATTACACTACTTCATCAATGTATATTTTATATACCGCAAAATAACTTCATTGTGATATTTTTGTATTAGGTGTAACCTATCTTGTTAACATGACTCAAACCATGTGATAA
The DNA here is from genome assembly GCA_037953625.1 of Crotalaria pallida. Lineage (NCBI taxonomy): Eukaryota > Viridiplantae > Streptophyta > Magnoliopsida > Fabales > Fabaceae > Crotalaria > Crotalaria pallida. The sequence goes on along the minus strand of CM075652.1, from coordinate 146,063,285 downwards.
CTAGAAGTGGAGAACAGCTCAATCAAGGCCAATAACTTATATTCAAAGAAAAAGGCATATATGTCCCTAATCTTGTTTCTATAATACCCAGGCAAAAGACAATATAGCAACGGTCAGATTTGTCAATATTGTATGCAATTAACTACTACTAACTAGTGCTGCTTTCTTTTAAAAAGTATTTAGTCGGTATGAAAGGCTATATCGTTGTAACCCAAAAAAAAAAAAAGTCCATTGTTTTTTTTAATCTTAAGTGATATTCGAAGTTCATTTTTTGTACTCAAACTAGTCTATCTTATGCAAAAAATTATTGTATCATTAGAAATCAGGCCTCTAAAAAGATATCCCCTTCTATTTTCTAAATGAATTGAATTAAAACAGAATAAGGGGCGTCACCCAAAAAAAAAATCCATTTCATTAGCAAATACAGTAATTCTTATCAGTTTTTATTTATCGAAAAAAAAAAGTTGTTAGTCAGTTTTTTTTAGCAAGGAAAATGTCTGTTTTATATCATTAAATGTGCATATTAACTTTATAAGTCATATTTTCCTCTCACTTTAACTATCTATATTATGATGTGATATGCTTAACATATTATAAAAAAAAAGAAACATTTAATTTCCAGTTTATATATTGTTTTTTTATTTTTCTTTTTTTTTTTGATACAATATTGTTTTTTTAATTTCCTTGACCAACTTTGTTGCCATAAATTTTCTTCGCTATTACGGCATGCAGTGTGGTGGAGAATAAATGAAGCACGTGATCTTGCCACGAGGATCTACTTATTTGAGAAAAAAAGATTATATTATGTGGAAAAAAGTTATTTCAATCACCGAATTGAACGCCGAGAATAGGGAAATGGAAGCGATGCTTACATGTGAGATGTGCCTAAGAAGGTCTTTTCCCACAATTAATTTAATTCTTAATCAAACAAAAATGCAATTATATTAAAAAGACTTTAAAAAAATATTTAATTAATGTAGACACGTGCCACGTGAGTACCACAATCAGATGACACTACGTGGGGACGACGTTGCAAATTTAAAATGTTTTATGCGTGCCAAAATTATATTGTTGCCCTTAGTATAAGATGGTTTTGTAGTTATGAGTGAAGGGCACTTCGGGGAAGAAGATTAATGAAGCATTGGAGTGCTTATCGCTTAAGGGAGCAACATTAATACAATGTGGAAGTGTGGAACAAAAAAAAAAAAAAAATAGTGTTATGGAGAGTGGCAACCCACTCCTCATCAAAGACCTTGGGGGACATAATTCCAAAGGGCTCAAAACATTGTATCTATCAATCACAATCCAATCAAAAAACATGTCTAGAAGACTATAACACGAAGAGTAGGGTAAAAGTATTAGACAAAACTGTTTTGGGCGTTTATTTTTATTTGGTTTTTTTTTTTTAAAAAAAGTGTCATTTAAGTTACAGAAACTTGGACTATACATGAGCTTCATCACTTGGTACTAGGTAATAATACTATATTGTAGTATTGAATTGAAAGGGAAAATAAAAATAAAACTAGCTCAATTTGTATATAGTATATTAAATTCAGCTTGTGAACTGTGGCTTGTTTTTTGTTGAGAAAGTTACATTTTAACTTTTGTGGGCCAAGCCGACGTCCAACTACCAGAGCCCAAGCCATAATTAAAGAACCAACTAGCCAATTTCCACCACCACACAACCGGAAAAAACAAATACTACAAAAATAAAAATCCCAAAGAAGTAAAGGCAATAAAAACGGTGATGCTCGAATCAACATCATGGGAACTATTTGACTCTATCACCGACACCGATCATTTTATTTATATATTTTTTTTTAAATTTGTTTTGCCTTGCAAATCAGTGGAGTACTACTATTTAAGAGCAATATTCTTCATCAATTATAACTATGCTTGATGTCACACGACCCTCACAAGGAAAAACAATGTGATCAATTTCAGAAAACCATGGCCACATAATCACATGGGTTAAACTCAAGCTTCATTTGGATTTTGACATTAAACTGTTCCTCTATGAAAGGAATATCATAAAGACCATTAATACGCAATGATATTGATAACCCTCCTAGGGAAAATAAAAGAAAAAGACATGAGAACTATGTTTGAAATAAGTAGCACTATTGCAATGCCCATTTCCTTATCACTAAAGTTTCACATGTAACAAGCATTAAGCAGTTGATAATGGCAGGGTTGTGAAAATCACAATCAGCATGTACTTGTTAGATAGAAGCAAACAAGGTGAATGTGAAAAATACACGCTAAGTGGGTGTGACTGTTGATGGATTGTATTGGTGGACAGTAGTATGGTGCAGTGTCAGATACTACTAGTACTATTTTGCAGATATAGAGTGCATACTTGAAAACATTGACATGTTTGCCAATCATCATCCATGGCTGTTCATAATAATTGGATCAATAATGCATTGTGATGAGGTCATGTGATTGGACTTGAGACTTGAGAGTACATTTTTAGGCTTGTCTTAGCATCATCACCTTGTCCAAGCCCAAAACTCAGGTCTAATTTATTTTCTTAATAACATTGTGAACTATAACATGAAAATTAACTGTATCTAGGGATTTTTTAATACATTAAATTTTATTGTATATAGGTAATATTTTTTTGAAATATAAACAAGTAATAAAGTATAGTATTATGTTTAATACATTTGGTGTCGTCGTGTCGACGTTTGGTGTGATGGAGTATAAAATAAAAATATAAAATAAAAGATAAATGATATTTCTATATATTTTTTTGAAGTGCTATATAAAGAAAAGAGAGATAACAAGAGAAAAGAAATAATCGATAGTGTGATATAAAAAAAATATAAAAATAAAAATAAAAATAAAAATAAAATGAACTAGGTAAAAAGAAAAAAAAAAGTCATAAGAATATAACATTTGAAAATATAAACAACCCATTTTATATTTTTTAGAGGTGCTTACAAGCCAGCGATGAGATTAGTCACTGCGGTCGGCGGTGAACACTCCGGTCATGAACCAAAATAAACAACCCATTTTCAGCTCAAATTAGAAGCCCAGCTATTAGCCAAAAACTTAGAAGCCCAATATTTTTTTTTTCAAAAATGGCTTAAGAAATGCTGCCAGGCCTAAATTTAGGGCCTGTGCTAGAAACACATTGAGCTAATTTTTTGAAGGGAGTGAGTGAAGTTTTTGTCATTTCATTTATGGTTAGGTGCATTATTTTTTAATTTCAATTTTACCTTTTAAAAAAACTTAGTATAAAACAAGTTATGACGTATAAATCACATTAATTACAGATCATGGCCATGCACTTAAGAAAAAAAAGATCGTGCACAGACCTACTGTAAAAAAGATTTAAAAATTATGAGAGTCACGACCCAAAAAATTTGACCTCACTAGCCAATTTTTTTTCTTTTCCATACAGATCTTGGAACTTTCTACTGCCAAAGTTGTGAAACAAAATCAGATGGCTCTTCAAATGGGAACAACAATTCTGGGGAGAGAAGACTCGTTTTCTTGGTTTTAATGGTTCTTTTTTCTATTCTGATGGTAATTACTTAAAAGGTTAACTAGTGGGTGTATTCCATCTTTGATTGTAGTTGATCCCTTTCGGCAGCAACATTATGTTTAGCTTGAAGAAAATTTTTTTCAACTTTTCGTCACTGTATGGTTTTATTTCTGAGTTTCTTAATGGAACCCTGCTTTCCTTGAACTAGTTATGGTTTCAATTTTTCAAGTTAGGAGGTACTCTCATGAATGTGTCATAATTTTTCAATTTTTTGTGTGGTGAGATAAATTTTAGGCTTAATTATGTCACAAGTCCCTGAAGTTTGGAGTATTTTCGCCAGATACCCTTATTCTTTTTTTTTTCTCAATGTCTGACTTTCCGAAATTACTTATAATAATATAATGAAGTGCAATGTAATGAAGTGGTAAAAGCGTCACTCATTATTTATAAAATAATAATAATAATAATAATAATAATAATAATAATAATAAAAGCTCCACTCATTCGAACAAGTGTTTATTATCCAATTTTTTCTTTTATGAATTGTTTGGATAGTTTCCTTCTTTTTGGATCCAATATTCATTTGAATGAGGCGTCCTGTATCCAGTTACTACATATTTATATTAATCCACGGGATCAACCATAGGATAAGGCTTTGTGCAACATATATAATTGGAAAGAGAGAAAACTAAGGAACAGCTGCATTGCAAAAAATTGATAGGAAAACTCATCAAAACAATTTTAGTTGATGGACAAAATATGAAGCCTGCAGGGAAGCAAATCCTATACAGTAATATGTTGCATTTCTCATCCCTAGTTTTAGATTTGTGTTTTCTTTTTCGTTCACCAACTTCTGCTCCTCAAAGATATGAAAATTATGGTTTCGCCACAAATGATTTGGATGCATCCATATGATTGAGTCTGCATGTTCCAATGAGGACTTCTGGCAGCTCATCTTGTGTGTTCCCCTGCACACAGGTTGTATAACATGCGTCATTGATCAGTACTGTATTATCTAATGAAACAAAAATCCTTTCTCTAACCAAAACTGTTTAGCAATTATTATTATTATATTTCAATGACCTTGGTCTTGGTTTGTAGAAAGCTACATATATGCATTATATATAAAAACTCTTACAAAACAACATTTACCAATTATTTTTAATTTACCTGTATCAAAAATGCCATTTCTACTACCAAATTGTTCAAGTATCCAAGAACTAGGTTGGCCACTCCTCTTGCAACTGTTGAAGATCCCACGTTGATATCAAGCTAATACAGTGTAGTAAACATAGTTCAGATGTTAGCTTTATTTATAAAAACATGAGAAACAAACAATAATCAAAATTTGTAGTACTACATCATTTAAGTTTGTAAATCTTAAAAGCAGTGTAGTAGTAAGCATAAGTGATGAAACAACAATCACTATAATGCTTTAAGAATTATAAAGGATTTGGCAATGTTACGTTACCTCAAGATAGTTCTTCCCACGAAAGTAAAGTATTTCTAGAGCTTGGCCCACCAAACATGCTTTCTTTCCAACACTTTGCTTCACTATCCATGATCCCTGAAAGAAACAAATCACATGGTAACTTATGACTTGCCATTATAAAATTGTGTTATAACTTATTATGCATGGCTTGTCATTAACCTTGGAAATATATGGTATGAGCTTAAATCTTGAGTTCCGGTAAGCATCATCTCCATCAACAAAGCTCTGCAGTAGGGGATTGTCTTCCAAGGGAGATGTCATCATATAATAGAGTGCAATAGAGTACATCGGATTACTAGGCATCTGATCCATGACAAGAGTATAAAGTAACCAATTCAGTACTTAATAATGATGAATAATTGAATATGATAATCAAGATGAGGTCATACTCACTTGTATGTTGATAACAAAAAAGAATTCTGGACCGCCTTTTGCTGCGTATTGCTGAATGAATCCAAATGCATATAAGGTGAGGGATTTTTAGAAGTAATTTTGTGACAAATTATTAATTAGGACCCCTCAACCGTAAAAGAAAATATTCACAAGTATCAAACAAAGGAAATAGAATAAACCTGAACTATGGAACCAGGACGACTACTCAGATCATCTTCTCTTGTGTCGGATCGGAGCCAATCAGCACCAACCATTTGCATCAAGGTCCCTTTTGCCTTGACCTGTTAAAGTGAAATTTATTAATAAATATGTACAAAATTGTTTACTATAGATAAAAAATGTTAGCATCTGCTATTGATTCAAAATTGTTGGCATAGCCATTACCCTTCATTTTCAAAATCCACATCATTCAAGCATCTGCTTATGATCTTTCATTGTTTTAATGAGTCTATCATCACTATATAACCATTCATAGTTTCTGTTACAATAATCAAGTAACATCATCAGGATATGATATATCCAAGAGGTGCTTTTCCAAAACTTTCAGAAGTCATATTTGCACTCTTATAGTTTCATAAAGATACAAGTTTAAAATTGGTAAAAATACCTTGTGTTGATCTTGTAAATAAGTTTCTCCTCGAATCAAAAACAAAGAAGGATCAGAAGCAGCCCAGCTGCAGAGTAAAGTACAACTTGGATCTTTTTGAAGAGTGGCTCCATAACACCATGATTCACTTTCCTCCCTGCTTACATCTAGCAAGTCCATATACCCTCCCTTCTTCTGAACTGTAACATATGCTTAAACTTTGGAACAATTTTCTCATAAAATCAATTTTTATTATTTATAAAAAAAAATATGTTACACACCTTTCATCCATAAATAGAAAAACTTCAATTATAAATAACAATGCTAACCTTTAAGGTCGTGTAATTTTTTGACCAAACCAGCAGCTGATATTCTAGGCACAGCCTGTGCATCCCACTAAGTTCAATTCCATAAACAATTCGCATTATTAATACATATCAATGATAAAAATATCTTTAGTATGATAAATAGCATAAAAAGGCTTAAATGTTTGTGAGGCACTTGAGACATAAGCAATAGTACCATTTGTTCTGAAGGCAAATCAGAATGCCACTCATTCTCAAAGTGATTATAGTCTGTTGAATCAGGAACATCAAAGAACTCATCGGAATCATTCAATCCCATTAAACTTGTGCGGCCGGAAGGTTCATTGACCACCTCATCTTTCATTTCAATAAGATCCTCAATCCTGCTGCTCTCTGTTGAAACTTCACTCTTATAATCCTCCTTTACACTACGAGGCTCTTTTGTCATTACAATAGGACCAGAGTTGTAGTTCCCTGCTTTGGTTCTAAACAACTCTCTTAGTGCTGCAACTCTCTCAAGCATGCGAATGGTTATGGATCTCGCAGACGAGGGGCGCAAATGCAATTTCCAATACTTCCAGTCAATAGCAAGCATGTGTTTCACAACTGACTGTGTTCCTTTAGCAACGGGAGTAATTACAAATCCTCCACCTGCCAAGCGTTAAAGATAAATATAAAATGTATTAAGACTACCTTATTTACATTATTTTTAGGGACAATTGTGTTAATTTTTGCTAGTTTGAGAATTTTACCCTATCTTACGAAAGTAATAAATGTTGGGTTCAGGAACTAGTTAGTTATTTGATTTTAGTGAATTGCTTGTTCAGGACTTGACTAAGGTTTTTACTACCATTGGGTTATAACACTCTTTAGGTGTAGAGTTTCATTAGGAGTCTTGAGGATTCTTGTTTTTGTTGGTCTTCAATGTGGATACCAAATGTGTAGTAGTTATGAGTTATCTATTTCAGCATCTAGGAGAAACAACGAGAACTTGATTCTAAAACTCAAGTAAATAGAAGTTTATAACCGAAGAAATACATAGATAAGGCACATTTGAAAGCAGAATAAAACGAAAACAAATTTATTTTAAGTATGTAATGTTATTACTCATGAATGTTCTATATCCTGCAGGTATCAGAATGAGTTGATTGGTAGCATTCAAAGGTTAAACAATAATGTCAAATTTAAAATATTCATTACTTTTAAGGGATGCTCGGACGTAGCCACTCTGGGGTGGATATTTCTTGTGATACACGGAATGGTATAATAACACTGTTACAGAATCAAAGAAAAAATTAACTGATATATAACAATGAACAAAATCTTCACAGTATGTATGTATAGCCTAACTTCAAGAAATAGTACCATATGTGCCATCATCCTCTCTCCTCCAGTATCTTCGTAGCAGCAAATCTCGTCGCTTCATTCCCCTGTACATGAGATACATAATGACATATTAACAACATGTTGCTGTCCGAATTCTCTGCAACAAGGTTTCATATCCTACCATGGTAGCCAATCATTGTATAGCTGCACGTGAATCATATCTGTGTGACCGTCAAGATGTTCAACCACATTGCCTCTATAAATACAAAAGTCCCATCTGCAAGGTACATGATTATTTTACATATGAACTGGAATGAGATAAGTCTATAATCAGAAGGAAAATGACATTGATTCATTACGTATCTTGTTTTTATTATTAAATCTTAAGCATTCATGCAGAGTCCTATAGTCAGTGCTTTTGGTTTTCTTCCTTCTCATAGTCAACTGTCCTCAGATAAAATATCAATTATGAGATGAGAATGTTAAGAGAGTCATAATTATTCTGTCCAAATGAAATGACTTGTTTGATGATTCTTGCATGAATGAGCGGTCCCTACCGATTTATTACATTCAATAACTAACCTTGCACAGTCATAGTAAAAGCAAAAAATGGAATCAAATAGATGTGTACCTTTCTATAGTAGCATAAATCTCATTAAGTACGTTTATTTAATAGCGACATAGCGTATCTAATTTTAATCCGAGTTTTACACTGTCTGCGAATCATATGGTACGGCTGTATTATTGAGCATTTGCATTACAAGCAAATTAGTGTTAAAAATTTAGAAGCATAAGCTGATGATAGAAAATGCTCCAAATAAAGTTATAAACGGATATTTGGAAGACTACTTACTCTGCTCTTGAGGGATCGAGAGACATGAGAGTATGAAAAATGGCCTCCGAAGTTCCATCAACCACACCAACTGCCATAATTGCTGGGTTCTCACCCCAATGCTGAATATAGAAACAATTTTCAATTTTCAGACAAAAATAAAATGGTCAAAAATAAATGTCACTGAGTTAGGTGCAACTTACCCTTCCACCGGAATCTGAATCTCTTGCTTCTTTGAACATCCGTAGTCCTGCACAATTAAAAAACCGTTAGCTACAAATTAAGCCACAAGCTATATGGAATACTAAGAGCTAAAGCTTTACCATTCTGGCAACCAAAAATCTTCCATGGTGAAGGACAAATCACATCAGCGGTCATTGCTTCGGTATATATGCATGTTTGAAAATTCAAGTCAGAGTCATTCCAATCTGTGCTTTTTGTGCCTCCATATCTGTTTAAATAAAATGTTAGACATTAAGAAGGCATATTTTATTCAAATCACTTGGTACAATTTTATGTACAAATACATAATGACTTATGCATGCAATGAATCAGTATAATTTAATACAAAAATAATACAGTGCAAATATAAAGGAAGTTCAAGATGACGAGTTCAAAACGATAATACAGAAAATAAAAGTAGATATGTAAGTATTCACTAGTCCCTCAAAACAATGTCACAGCACGGAGGACTGAAGGAGTCTGATTGATAGTCTTAATCAGAAAGAAATTTCAAATATTCAGCAAGAAGAAGAAACAAAGAAAGAAAGAAAGCATTTAGAGGGCACTTTTGGATACCATAATCTGATGTAGGAATGCAATAAGAAAATAAAACAAAAACAAAACATATTTGTCATTTATGAATCAAAAAGTTATAAGTCATTTCAATAATATAAAAAATTGTGTTACCAAAAGATATACGCTGAATCATATTTTGTACTTTTATCGTTATATTACCCAAAAAAATGTATGATTAAATACCGAAACACAGTTGATTTACCTTAAACTTGAACGTCTTCTCCTGTATTTGGGCACTAAACTCTTTGTTGGATTTGGGCACTCCTGAAAATATTCAATAACTTATAATGCGAGCTTCTTATAACGAGACAACCATTCTTCTCATTTAAGGTTAAGTAGATAGAACCTTCAATGCAGCACCCTGCAAAGAACGTATCCATTTTGCAGCTTCTTCTGAACTACTTGCTCCCAGCTATATATTTGAAATTTTAAACCAAGGATCAATCCTAAGTGAAAATTTATGTTGTAAATATATTTATATTTATTTGGGTTTTTAGTTTTAAGTTACACACCTTAAGCATGTCACTTTGATTTGAGGCATTATATACGGTGAAAATAAACAACACCTGCACAGCGCAAATAGATTTGTAAGTACAATTACTTCAAAATTTTCAAAGATGCAAAATTCTGTCAAAGCTCTTTAAATTGAATAGAATCCAAGATCTCTTCTTACTTTTCTGTTGATACTTTCCCTTCCATTGTCAGTAACCCGAATGCAGGAGTCTATTACTGCACTTCTAAATGGTTGCTGAAAATGTAACACTTTTGATTTAGCACGATGGACAATTTAATCATTGTAGTTCATTGTGAAATACTGAAATTAATGCAAAAACTTTGTTCACCTATCAAGGAATTGGTCTTTTCTACCTGACTAAGTGACAAGTTACAAGCACAACAATGTACTTTGCAATTTGAAAAATTAGAAAAGATATATAAGAACCAAAATAATATCCAACATCATCACCTAAAGGCAATCAATTCATAAATAAATAAATCAAACCTTGTTAAAGCTGTTATCACTTACCCACAAAAAATCAAATATAGTAAGTAAAACCAGAGAAGCCATTGAAGTATAGAAATTGAGGAAACATGACTTCTTATATGTACTTCATATATGAATATATGTGTATCTATGTATGCATGTATCCAAAACCTTCTTAAAATGTGCTGTCCACAAAACATCAAATATGGTAAAACTAAAAAAACAATTAAACTATATATAAAAATTGAGGAAACTTCAAAACTTGAAAAATGCGAAGCACGGCCAATTGTAACATACACATGTTATATCATGTGTCTCGGACACATGTTATATCTCGTGTCAGTGTCACGCGTATTCATTTTAAATTGTCGCGTGTCTTGCTTCCTTTATGCCACAAAATCATCATCTCAAATTATTGAGAAAGAAAGGGAAGAATGAAACTTTATAACAAAAGAGTGAAAGTGACCTTAATTTGGGAAGTGGGATTGATCTTGAAGCTTCTGAGGACATTATCCTTGAGGATGAAGTACCTCTTACGTGAGTTATTTTGACCAAAGCGAGTAGAGCGAACGAGATAAAGCCACCCTTCCATTTTTCCCTCACTCTGCGGAATACCCATTTCGAGGAATCGTGCAAAACCAACCCCCAAACAAAAAAGGGAAGGAAGGAAATGTTCCTCAAATTTGCATTAAAAAAAGATGAAAACTTTGAATTCTCAAGAATGCAAGTGGGAAATGGGGACTCACGCAGAGGAGAGAGAAATGAAAGGGGAATGATCAGAGGAACAAGATGATGATGATGAAGATGATCCTCTGATTCCGCAGAAAGGGAATCAGAGAATCAAAGAACAAGGGATGGAAGTGGCAATGATCTTTGATGTTGATGTTGTTGTCGTTTCCTGGTTTTTCTGCTGTGTTTCCTGTCTTCCCGCTTTCCAAAATAACTAATTCTGTTATGGTACAACTTGAACTTACAATTTTGTCCTCTTACTTTTGCCTCCAAAAACCAAAAACAACTAGGTACAGATAGAAATATTGTACCAAAATAATAATAATAAGAATCCAATTCTAGTAATAACATCATAATTTCTAGAAACTTAAATTCAAACTAAAATATATTTCTTTCTTAAAAACTTACTTAACTTTAAATAAATTTGGGTGATATGTAAGGTCATAATTGCTTCACATAGCACTAATAATTAAGTCGTATTGTTTGGAGGAGGTTAATGAGTTTAGGGTGACAATGTAAAATTTAAATTGTCTATTTATCATCTATTATTTTTCATTGTTAAATTTTGTGAAATTTATTCTTACTTTAAGAGCAGCAAATAATATTACTCCATTTTTTTTCTATCCCTCAGAATCATGCCATGGTGTTTAAAAAAAAAAAAAAAGAAAATCATGCGATGGAAGACAAGTAGACGACGAAAACATTACCAACTTCCTTAGCTTCAAGTTGATTCAATTAGTCTTACACCTATTCAAATTTCCAATGAAATTGTTCAGTACACGAGGAATTCCAGGGAAAATGAATTAATTAGCATCATCACCTTACCATTTCTTCTTTAATTCAAAATGACTTATTTATCCTTTTAGTCCTTGAAAATTGAAGGTGTTTTAGTTTTGATCTTTAGAAGTTTTTTTTTTACCTTAACCAATCCTTAATTGTTTTAAAAAATCCTTAATTGTTTTGGTCCCACAAAATTACATTTGTTGCTCTTAAAGTAAGTATAACTTTTGAACCACTCTTCCAAAAATTACATTTTCTTTCCAAAATTTAACCCTCAATCATCATCCTCTTTAAAACATACTCACACCCTGACAAATCCATAACCGGCACATTCAAGATTTTGAAATCCCTTTCTCGTGCTCTTCATTGTTTTCTAAAAAAATGGTATGTGCTCTTACCTTCTTCATTAACTCTTCATCTAAAAATATCAAATGATGCAATTTTTTAGGACTATGGATTTTACTTTTAGTGGTTGAGAGAGAATCATGACTGCCATAAGAAGGTGTTCTTTTTGGTTGCTCGGAGAAAAAGACTTTTGAGATCCCAGTGATGTGAATTGTGAGGGTGTGGAATGGTACTCTTATGCCGGGTATCGATTCCTAATAAAGTCATTTCACTCATTTCCAAACAGGGCAACACTTTTAATGCCCCTCAGGTTCCATCTCACATCTTAATGTTGTACCAAAAAAAAAAATAAAAAAAAATCATATATTAAAAGCCTTAAAAAAAATACTAATTCCGAAAAAGGAAACAGAAGCACTCATTTTCCCAAATAATTCTCCCGTTCTCGATCCATGGAGGAGAGAAGAGAAATATTTCCCTGTTTAATGATTTACTTGTATTTTAAGTTTTTAACTAGGATTGCATGCTGTGACACTGTGATAGTAGTTGTCATTTAATTAGTAATTTTTTTTTGTCGAAAATAAAATAACGGCATTACCCATTAGTGATAATTTATTCTTACTTTAATTTTTGTGAAATTTATTCTTACTTTAATAGCAGCAAATAATATTATTTTTTACTATTACTCAGAATCCTGCCATGGTGTTTACCAAAAAAAAAAAAAAAGAAGAAAGAAAGAAAAGAATCCTGCGATGGAAGACACGAAAACGCTATAGTCTAACACCATTTCAAATTTCACCTGAAATTATTCAGTACACGAGGAATTCCAAGGAAAATGAATTAGTTAGCATCATTATCTTACCATTTCTTCTTTAATTTGAAATTGAATAGCACTTAACCAAATTGTTAGTGAAATAGTGGGAATCTCTCTCTTTTTTTTTTAAACGTTTTTACTCCTTTAAATATGTCATATTGATTGTTATAAAAAAATTACTTCCTCCGTTCCTAATTATAAGGCTCTCTTAACACTTTTATTTCGTCCCTATTTATAAGGCCCTTTACCAATTTTCAATGAGCATTAATTATTTTTTTCCACAAACACCCCTATTTATTTAACACTTTTTAGATTCTCAATAATATTAATAGGAATAATTTTGAAAATACATATCAAAAGTTCACATTTCCAATACAATTAACTAAATTATTCCACTTTCTTAATGGACGTGAAATCTCCCAAAAGGACCTTATAATTAGGAACGGAGGTAGTACATTTTTTGTTTTATATCCTTGCTAATTTTATTTATTTATTTTAATTCGGTTTAATTTTTTTTAAAAAAAAGGTTTGCATTTAATCTCTATCCTCAGTAAGCTTTCCTTAAGTGCTTACATGACAAGCAGATTCCAACTACCAATTTCTCATAGTAGTTCAATTTACCACACAAAGATTTGTCACCAACGTCAAAAACAACTATTAAAATATTGGGGAAAAAAAAACTTGCAAAACAATTTGGAACATGAACCGTTTTATGTTTGACACGTGTGAGATGTAGAACCCAGTTTGACCATTTGGAAAAAAATTTATCGTTGTTAGGCAAAAATTTGGCAGAAAGGACAGTAGCGATAAACGTCAGTAATTTATAGGACACACTAAAAAAAAACTTAAAAGACAAACTGAAAAACGAAAATAATTTGGAAGACCAAAGTATAAGTTTTGCCCTTTGTTTAAAAGCAAAACTTATTTAACCTTTCTTAGGCTGCATGGTTAGCTGAATAAGAGAGGCTCAAAATCTCTGTTCAAATTGAAATATTCCTCATACCAAAAAAGGAAGATATCATATAAGTTTCTTACATTATACATGGCTCCAGGATGATGGCCCTAACTAACATACCCCATTACCCTATATTTTTTAAATGGAAGCAATGGTTTAATGCTGGTTTGGATGAATGACATTAGATCAAATTGCCAGGGGAAAATCGCACAAATAAGTAAATCCATAATTGCAATTAGTCCTCTAAACTCCATGACCATACAAAATTTCCAAAATTTTATATGACCTTCACATAAAAGGAACTCCAGCAGCTTTGATCTTCTCTGACTGTTGAGCGATAAGAAATGCTTAATGATTGAGAGCACAGCCAAGAGAGAATGTTTTAATCATAAAAAAGAGTTGAAAGTGAGGATTACATACCTTTCTGAAAACTAGCTAGGTGTTCATCACTTACGTATAGAAAGATCAACGTGTAGGTATGCCACAGATGCCACAAAAAACAGGAAAAATGCAGATACCAGCATCAATGGCTCAGCAAGCATGAATATGGGGTTGAAACTGTAGTATACCTACAAGATAATAATAATAATGATAATAACAGAACACATGATTAGACCAAGCCTAAAGCATAAGGTTATTACTATAGAATGAAAACAAAAGAAAAAACATAGACCTAAACCAGGCATGAAAATAACTTTATGTTGTTATAATGTTTGGTGTAGTCTTCAACCATGCGGTTACAAGTTATGCACACAAAAAATTCTTGGAAAATAAGCCAATGATTTCAAGTCATAAAATGAATTATGATATGGCCTCCATATTGTAGTTGTAGACAGCAAATTCTTGAATGTGTTTTGTGGTTTTTTTTCCCCTTTCAATGTAGGTTAATCAAAAGAAAAGTTCTAATTTCTACAAAAATTCCAGAAGTATGAACTAAATATATTGTTCGAACTTGATCCAACACATTAACAAACTCATTAATGAATCGTTAAGCAACAAATTCACAATCTCCATTTCATCATACAAAGATGGAGGGGGAAGAAGGGGAGGAAACTGAATATAATTAACAATGGGTGTCATCATCGTTATGGCAAGCAAATTTCTTGTTCTTAGACCTCATCAAACACACACATTTCAAAGCCGTTTAGAGAGTTCTCTTTGAATTGAGTTTTGTAATACCTGGAAAGGAGTGCTGTGCTCAGGAACTACATTTCTCTTTTCCAGAACCACCACAGCCCTTCCGACAACATCAAGATATGAATACTTGGTCTGCAAAAGTTACAAATGTAAAACTGTTTTAGATGCAGGGAATCAAATGCTGTAAGTTCTACAAGTGTTAATTCTTCAGCAGTAGACGTAAACACAGGCTAGAGAAGAAAAATAAAACGTAATTAATTATTTTGTAGAGATTAAAGTTGTGTATATATAATTTCAAACCATTGTCTTTCCCAATCAAAGATTGCGAATTTAAGGCAAAACTATTACATTTGTCTTTTCTGTTTCAAATTTGTCAAATAAGTTATTTTTCCGTTCGCTTTGTTTCTTAAAATCCATTTTGTAAAGGTACAGTTTCAAAAAACTAATAAAGGTATTTTGTAGATTTTCTATTTTGAACCCAATGTCACCAAAATTGTGAATTTTGGTTGAGAATTAAAAGAGTAGTGAGGTAGGATAAAGATGGAACAAAAAAATAAGTTACATGACCAAAACAAAAAACAGAAAATAACTTTAAGGACCAATGTAGTAGTTTTGCAGAAATTTAACTATTTCTTCAACATAACAATACCCCTCTTCCCTCTTTTAAGTAATTGTATTCTATTTCAGCAAGTGTGGGCAGTTGTAACTTAGCCAGTGTTTGCAATATTATAAGAGAATATTACCTCTAGACGCTGCTCTACTTGAAAAGGAACCACGGCTGTAGGATCTCTGGATCCCTCGGGCAGCACAACCTGAAATTCAATGATACAAGAAGGGTATATCTAAGCACCATTATTGCATACAGAAGTAGATGAAGCAAAGGGGCACGCGCTTTAGTTAATAATAACAATTAATGCAAAATTACAAGCTCACACCCACTTTCAAAATCAACTTGTCAACCACTGCCCCAGCAAGAGGACAACCAAAAGTAAAATTGAGGTATCTTCTGCCATCTGGAGACTCAAAAAGAAAGTCCTGTAATGGTACCCCATAACCGATGATAAACGTTGATTTCCAGCCTCCAAATAGAGGATACCGAGGTTCAAATTCAAGTTCTGACTGCAATCAATAAGCATGTAAAGAAGTATGAGATCAAAAACCAAGATGTTGGAAAAAATATAGATTATGAAATATAGATTTAACTCTTTTTTTTCAAGACTATTGCCCTTGGTGATCTCTACAATTTGACAAAACATGCATAACTTTGCTCTCAAAACACTTCATCAATATAGAAACATGCTGTGTACAGACTATAAGAAATCATCATTTCCATCTGTTTTTATCGACTCTTTATGGTGCCAATGCTTCTCAGTAAAATGTGTCCATAGACCAAAACGGTGAACAGCACAATGCATCACTTATGAATAACGCACAATCATGCAGTTAACCATTACATCCTCGTTCTTCCTTCAACCCATGTGTCATGGCTACCAAAAGAAAGCAGGAGAAAAATGGTGCACACGATATCAAAGAAATAATACAAGTAAACTTAAATAGCTATTGGACATCAAGAGGGAGGTATGAGAAAAGGCGTGTCATTTTAAGATCAAATGATATCCTTCACCGCTTGCAATCTTTTGCGGGAACTATGTCTTATACTTCTCTACTCTTTAATAAATTTGTCTTGTAAAAAAAAAAAAAAAGATATATCTTACTTTCAGAGAACCTATACGTAAATTTGACGAGGAAATATTCCCTATTCCGTCCCGGTAGTATACTGAGTGAACCTTAGGGGGTAGTCTTGCTAGAAGATATTTAAATGAAGATCCACTAGCACCTGGTCTATTACTTTGATATTCAACCCTGTCAACAGAAAACCCAAAATCATACATAATAAACGAGACTTTATATGAAAAGAAAAAGTATCCAAATAAATCCGGAAGAGTTTAAAGATTATGCATAACCCAAAAATACTATTAAAAAGTTAACATTATTATTAACTTTAATTCAGCAAAATCCATTGGTGAAATATAAATTATAAGTGAGGCCATTTCCAAATTATGGCAGTCCTAATACATGAGTAATAATCACAATAGGAGTCTGCATAACCTACAAAATATAAAGCAATTAACATAGAGACAGGGTGCTTTGCTGTTGAAGTATGCTCTTGCCCGAATGGGATGAAAACCTAATAATGATCCTTTTCTGCTGTTAACTACTTTAAAAGGAATGATTCATCTATTTTGTCACCAAAAGATGCAATGAAAACATGTACAAATAGGACAATATTCCGAAATGTTAAGGAACTATCAAATCATGCAGAATAGTGTAAAACTAAATAATTTTTCAAGAGGAGTGAACATTTTGATGAATTACAGTAGTACCAGAATAACATCATTCTCCTAATGAATAGTATATTAAAAAAAAAAAATAGTTCATGACGAATATCTAAATTTTTTATCACTTGAATATGTAAGACAGCAATTTGTCATGCATATAATTTTCCTGTAACTTTTAATAAAATACATGTATATTCCACAAAGAACAAAATGAAGATCTGCAGCATTCAGAACAGCAAGAGACAGCAAATATACCTAGAAAAACCTTTGTGTCGAGCACCTCCATGAACCAGCTTATATCGCTCTGTAACCTGAATGCTTCCCCAGTGAGATATTTCAATTTCACGCTCTAGCTCCTCAACAATGAGGAATGGATTGTTATTTTCAAAATGGACAAGTATGGGAGCATATGAATATGGGGGACTATTTTCATATGGCCCATATTTCACCTCTTTACCAGCGCGTTTAGCGGGCTGCACTACAGTGAATGATTCTACCCGTGTACTTGGTATCTGAATGGAAGTCGTCTGTTGTGTGACATGATAGGGAGATAATAATATTGCACTATCATGGAAATATACCAACTGTGATTCTGATTGACTTATTTCTAATGGGAAAGGTTCCAGAAAATGTGTCAATTGGTAAAACACCTCTAGTGTTATGGTTTCACCTTTACTTAGTGGAGTTAATAAAGTTATAGTGAAAAACTTAGTCCCGTTTGGTCCATCAGGAAGCTCATCAGATTTAACATCAAGAGGAACGTAAGTTTTCTTAATCCGCTTCCCAGTAGTTGCAGCAGCTTTGAGTATTGCTAGATGTTCAACCTCAATAGGTGAAAAAGCAAGATGTACTTCTGAAGCAGGAGATGTCCCCAAGTTTTCAACCTGAAAGGAAAACTCTATGCTTTAATTCATTGAAAAGAAATATAAACAAAAATAAAAAATAGTATTCAGTGAAAAAGTCGCCCTAAACAAATACTGATTTGATTAGATGGCCTAAGAATCCGAAACAAGTTTCAAACTACTATTGACTAAAGAGCACAGGTGCAATGATCATTCCATTCATGCTCTATTCAGTAGGAAGATATTCTTTCATTCGGAAGGAAAAAATAAAAGACATGGAATGATGATTCCATTCCAGCTCTCCATTCCATACAGACAAGAATCCACATTCTGTCCCAAAGAGGCGACAACAGTCATTCCTTGCAGGGTGGAACGAATTGCTGATTGTTTTTTCCCCCTTACTATAACTATAATTCCATTCAACATTGGTTCCATCACTTCCATGTAGGCATGTACTAATTAAAAAACACTAACATAAAATGAAACAAAATATAATTCCATTCCGGAGCTACCAAATACAAGCAAAAAACACTAACATCTGTACCAAAGGTGACCTAAGTGTCCAAGCAAAAAACTTGAATAGTAGGCACAATTTTAAAAGGTGACAACGGCATCAGATTGCTTTGCATAGACATAAGTTTAGGTCATACCACTTTTCACATAAATCAAAGTAAATTTCATCTGGACTAGAATGAAACGATCTTTATCTTCCACAAACATTATAAAGCATAATTGAGCATAATTACACATTAAACTAGACATAAAAAGTACCCTGTGACTATACTTAGATTAAATCTTTCCTCGGAGCAAACAAAGCAGCAACAATGGCAGACCGTCCCAACAAATGATTGACATATTAATATAAGAGCGAATGTGCGGAGGGGTTACCTTCAATGTCAGGTACACCTTAGTAATGTGAGATGATAAATCAATCTGCAAGGATCATTGGCATATTAGTCATACAATACAAGGTATAAAATCGAAAAATAAAAGAACAAATAATATTAACACAGAGCCAATGATATGAAAACACTGACTGCATCACACTCATCCCAACTTACATCCTTTAATTGCTCATAATTGTAAAATAATCACAACAATGACGACATTAAGAGAGGAATGAGATATACAAAACTAAATAAAATTTTGTGTTAGATTTTCGCTCCTAGAAAAAGGGAAAGCCAAATAATAAAGGAGACACAATTGGAAGAAGAAAATCTAAATGAATCAACAAATGGTATAGGGTGAGCATAAAGGAGCCTAAGGTTCCGTGTTGGAACCTGACTAAGCTGGACATGTTTCGATTTATGAGGAGAGCGTTCAAGTGGCTGTGGGTAGATACTCCTCCCCTAGTTTGGCAAGACTCGCCAGGTCCAATGTGGCCCGATGGGTCCAGGTTCTGGGTATATATATATATATATATATATATATATATATATATATATATATATATATATATATATATAAAACAATACTCCTTGCTACCATCTCCCAAAATCATATTTTGAACACAGTGGCAACAATCCCAAAACAATTCCTTCTAATTTTTTATTAATCCGATCAGATCTTGAGGGAAAATGGAAAATGATAAATAAATGAATGAATTAATTAAAAATTGCAGAATTTAGAATGATCATAATGTAATGTAATGATAATAATTAGAAAAAAGGGTAGGGTTGAAAAATGAAATAGGAAGGGATTCGCATACCTTGCGTTCGGCCTTGATGATCAGAAGATCATGAAAAGAAGGAGAAGAGGAATTGGCAACAAGGAAGAGATGAAGGAAGATGAAGATGAAGATGAAGAGAAAGGGTTGTCGTGGAAGGGCTTCCATTGCAGTTGACGAAGTAAGGAACGAACGGAAGGAAGGAACGAAGGACGACGACTCACTTCACTTCTTCACTGCTCTCTCTCTCTCTCTCATTTTCTCCCTCTGTTTTGTTGGGGTCTCAATTTTGACCCATCAATTTTCTGTATTTAGAAATGGGTCCTCAATTTTGCTCTCTTCTTTTATATTCTAGTCCAATCTCCAAAATAAAATACTACTTCCATTTCCATTTAAATTGCATTTGTAGGCAGAATTTTGAGTTACATAGCATTGCTTATACCTTTAGGCCTAGAGATTATAAAGTACAAATGTTATCTTTATTAACAAAATTTGTCTTTTTGATGCATATGACAAGAATTAAATTTATTACATCATATTTATGAAACTTAATTTTTATTTAGAATTTTTTTTATCCTATGTATCTCATGCATATGCATAGGATAAGATAATATAAATAGTAAAATTATATTGAAAAACTAAATAATTATTATTTTTAATTCATTAATTATCTCAATTTCCAACAAAATTTTGCTTTTTAAAGTATGGTTAACCTATACACAGGTGCATAGGTTAGAAAGACCCATTTATTTATCATGTTAGGCCTCTTTGCATAACTGCTTATATATATATATATATATATATATATATATATTATTACAATTAGGAGGTACCTGAGACTAGAATCCAAGACCTGAGAGCTTAAACTAACTAAATGTCTCGCAGCTAACCAACTGAGCTGAACGTGGGGACAATTGCTTATATATATTTGATTTTCTTTTTTATAAATGAATTATATGCATTTGATTAGTCATCTATTGAGTTTTTTTGTCTCTCAAATATTCACTAATACAATTATGACGATTAATAATACTGATACAATTCGATCTATTCTCGAATGATTTTTCTAACTAAAATTTTTTACATTCATCACCTATCAGAGTTTAATCTAATTTTTTATGGTGCAAGTTTAATGGATTTTTATTAGCTACTATCATGTGTAAAAAAAAAAAAAAAAACCTACTCGTATTAGTTAGTAAAAATAATATATTTAAATATATTTTTTACGTGCACAGTGGTGTCTACCTTCTAGATGGAGAGATAAAAGAGTCTCTTTTATTCCACACTTGAATTTATTAATAAGGTTGACTATAAAATTCAAACTCACATTTTTATGAATATGAGTTAATATAACATAAATGAAATAATTACCTAATTTAGGTTCTCATGGGTCGGGGTGGATTAGTTGGGTCACAAAAAGTGAAGCCCAGACACCATCTGCGAAAGCAATAATAATAATAATAATAATTACCTAATTTGTTTCCAAACTCACAAGTAAAATGACATATGATAGATTAACAAGTTATACTTCGTTTTGTAGGTTGATATCATTTTTTTCATTTTATTTTGTTATAGATCAATTATTTTAATGATGTGTTAATGTTAATATTCCCAACTAAGATAATTGAGGTGGTACTCCTACTAATCCTAATTTTTTTAAGAAATTTATGTTCATAAAAAATTAGATTAATTTTGGTAGTCATACTAAAAATTTAAATATTTAATATACTTTTTGAAAATCACCTCTATAATTGTTTTTATCATGATAAAAAAAATGTTGATTAAACATGAATGCTTTTGGGAAAAAAAAAGTTATTATAAATTGAAATAAAATCCTAGAAAAAAAGTCTTAAAAGAATCTTTCGTTTAGGACCATAGGAAATGTTACTAATGAGTAGTAATGAAGAAGTAAGGATCTTTTGGGAAATGTTTTTTTTTTTTTTTTACTTTCAAAAAAAAAAAAAAGAAGAAGAAGTAAGGAGATGATCATAACAGTTTCGTTCAATACAGAGAGAATCAGTCTAAACACTGCCAATTGCCATAACAACTGCAACCAAGTCTTCTTCCTAGATTTCCCCCTCTAGACTCGGTATTACTTGCTTACACGTGTCCTTTTTTCTTGATTCAATCAACTGAAAAGATTGCATTTGATGAGTTAGAGATAAACATGGAAATCCAAAACAGAAACAATTACTCTAAAAGGAATAGCTACATAGCCATATGTTTTAGTGTACACTCTCATCACCACCCTTTATATTTTCACTGTCACATTGAAGTAATAACTAACACTGATGATAAGCAAGTTACGTGACACAAATGGCGTGCATGAAGCTGGGTTCCAAGTCTGAAGTGTTTTACCTTGATGGCCAAAATTGGTCAGTTATGACACTTCGTTCTTTTTGGTTACAAAATCATAATCTCATCAGTTATTCTTCTTTCACGTTGTGTTACTGTTATAACATGTTCCTTTCATCCTCTGACATATTTAGAATTATGGGTTCACGTTAATTGGAGGCACGTTTTTCACTTGTCTATTCTTTTGTTATTGCTTTTAAGACATATCACATAAGTTTTTACCTTAACAGTTGCATGTTGTATTATATAGCACGAATGAGATTCCTTTTTTCTTATTCAGAATGATGCATTGATTTGTCCACTTATTATGGTGAAAATTTTCTAAACAAAACTAGAAGTTGCTACCTAATTAAAAAAAAAGTTGAATAATTTATGTCTTGTTGATTTGGACTTAAGATTGCAACGTGAATTGAAGAGCTTTCTTAGTTTTTGCATCATGGTTTAATTTGCATGAAGCCAAAAAACGCTTTAGCTGATGTTTGTCAATTGAGAAGCATAGATAGTGTTAATTGCATTCTACTTGCACTCTTCTATAGCAATAAATGGAGCTGAATTTTTGACATGGTTGTATCGTATCATTAACCTTTTTTACTACCAAATCCCCATTTTTAGGCTATGCTCAACTGGACTTCCAAGCGATGTCATAATTGAAATTGGCGAGACATCCTTCCATCTCCACAAGGTCTGTTTTCCTTAGCCAAGAGTTAGTTATCATAATTTGATTATTGCTATGTCTAATAATAATGTCTCAAGATATCATAGTTTTGACTTTTTGAATAATGGATATTAGATGTAGTAAAAGGAGCATAAAATTGTGCTCTACAGGTATAAATCAGTAGGAGGAGTATCTCGTTTTTAGGTTTTGAACAATTATATATACATGTTTGTTGTTACTACTACTAGTCATATTGCATGTTCTTAACCCCTTTCTTGATTCATTACCAGTTTCCACTGATATCAAGAAGTGAAGTACTAGAAAGCTATATGAAAGAAATATCAAATGACAATGAAAAGTCTGTTGTGGAACTTCATGACCTACCTGGAGGAGCCAAGGCCTTTTTGTTTGTTGCTAAGTTCTGTTATGGTGTTAAAATGGAGCTGAATCCATCAAATGTGGTTACTCTCAGATGTGCAGCTGAGTACCTGCAAATGACTGAGGACTATGGAGAGGGAAACCTGATCTTACACTCAGAAAATTTCCTTAACCATATATTCGGTTACTGGACAGACACTCTTAAGGCTCTTAAAACATGCGAGGAGGTTTTGCCTTTTGCTGAAGACCTTCACATCGCTTCACGATGCATACATTCACTCGTCGTGAAAGCTGCAGATCCAAGTTTGGTTATTTGGCCTGTCTCTGGTCAAAGTTCTGTTCAGAGTCCAGAGAATGCAGAAATGTGGAATGGAATAAGCCTAAAATCAAAGGCTTCCGGTGAAGACTGGTGGTTTGAGGATGTCTCTTCCCTTAGTTTGCCATTGTACAAAAGATTCATGCAGGGTGCTAGTTCAAGGCACATGAGACCTGATAAAATTGCTGGATCCCTTGTTTACTATGCCAAAAAGCATATCCCCTTATTGGTTAGTCAATCAAGTTCCAAGAGTGAAAACTCAGTTGCTTTTAAGTCAACTCCTTCTACCCCTTCCGAAGCAGACCAAAGGAATCTGATTGAAGAAATAGTGGTGTTGCTTCCAAATGAAAAGGGCATTACACCAACCAAGTTTTTGCTTAAGATTCTGAGAACAGCAATTGCTTTATATGCTAATTCACATTGTTGTGCAACTTTAGAGAAAAGAATTGGTGCTCAATTAGATGAAGCAGATTTGGAAGATCTTTTGATTCCGAATATCGGTTACTCAATGGAGACTCTTTATGATATTGACTGTGTGCAAAGAATGCTTGAACACTTCATGGTTGTAGAGCATGATGTTGCTGATTCTGCATCTAATGACATAGAGGAAGAGATGCGCATAGTTAGAGGTTCTCAATCAATGAGCCCAATGGCAAAAGTGGCTAATCTGGTGGACAGTTATCTGTCTGAAGTGGCACCTGATGTTAATGTCAAGTTACCAAAATTTCAGTCACTTGCTACCGTAATTCCTGATTATGCCAGGACCCTGGATGATGGTATATACGGTGCAATTGATATATATCTCAAGGTACAAAAAGACATATTTGGTTTTGCTTTACACCTGCTTAATGTTTTGTCTTGTAAATTTTGACATGTTCATGGATAATAATGTTCCTATTAGTCTGTGAAAGAATAATTGGAATTGGGAGCTTGTTGCATGATAACAAAACTTCACTACTTATAGTAACCATGTTGTATAATGGAATATAATGGTAACTAGTACTATCTTTGAAAGGGACTGATACAGTATCAATTTCAGGCTCATCCTTGGATGACAGACTCAGAGAAGGAACAAATCTGCAGGCTCA
Organism: Crotalaria pallida; assembly: GCA_037953625.1. Taxonomy (NCBI): domain Eukaryota; kingdom Viridiplantae; phylum Streptophyta; class Magnoliopsida; order Fabales; family Fabaceae; genus Crotalaria; species Crotalaria pallida. Next base: position 146,038,682 of record CM075652.1, on the reverse strand, counting down.
TTAATTGCCAGAAGCTCTCATTGGAAGCCAGCACCCATGCAGCACAAAATGAGAGGTTGCCTCTTCGCGTTGTAGTCCAAGTTTTGTTCTTTGAACAACTTAAGCTCCGCACGTCTATTGCTGGCTGGTTCTTTGCATCTGATAACCTAGAGAACTCACAAAACCTGAGTGGAAATCTTGCTCTGATAAGAAATGATGGCAATGCACCGCACAACTCCATTATAGCTTTTGATAGCATGAAAGAGCGAGTGGCTGAGCTTGAGAAGGAGTGCTTGAGCATGAAGAAAGAGTTGGAAAAAATGATGAAGGCCAAAGTAGGTTGGAACGTGATCCTCAAGAAATTGAGTTGTAGGTTAATTCCTAAGCCTTCTCATGTCAAGGTCTCCAATCCATGCAGGAAGTCCAAAATATCACCAGCATCAACAACCCAGATGGAAGAAAAGGCCATGGCAGTGAAGTGAACTTGAACAGCTTGAACTGCTTTTTTGTTTTTGTTTTAATCTCTCCTAGTTTCCCCTTTACTCTGTCTAATAATGTAACTAAATAAATGATCAGTTGCATGCCTTATGCTACTTAGATATTATTAGGATTTTATTCATCATAATTTACAAACTGAATCTCCTTTTTTTTCATCATAAATGACTATTGTTATGACCTCTTTTATTGAATTATGTTTAGCTGGCCAACTGAATATTTTCTATTACTTATGTTCCTCCTCCATCAATCTCTCATAATATCGTTTTTCTAAATTCACAATCTGGTGAAATTGTTTCTTCCATTAAATTTGGTGATATGACACTTTTGCATCTGAACGAGTTTCCACATTCAGTCTGGCTCTGATGCTTTATCCATATTTAAATGCTCGATTCTATTGGCAAGGTACTCCAATTTGCGATTCACTGATTTTTAACCCAAGATATATATATATGTGTGTGTGTGTGTGTGTGTGTGTGTGGGGTAATAGATTACATCATTATTGTTAAAAGGATCCTAAAAAAACCCAAGTTCCATCCAGTTTTGAACGGAATGGGAGCTATTATATCACCATCGTCATCAATCACTTGCACCATCATCAATAAAACCACCGCTTACCATTTCACGCTTACCATTTCGAAAGATGTTACAGGCAGTTTTTTCTTGTTAAGACTGAAAAGAACCATGCGTGCCATTGTGAATGCAAAAGTGACCTCGTTTGCATTACATAATCGTTAGGAAAATAGGTTCATAACGCTAAGAATACAACTCCCAAAGGGACACAGTATCCCAATGTGAGTGTGATTGGGTATTCTTATGCCTTTACTATATGTCAAGTTGAAATGAATGTACTGTATCCCCATGCGGAGTGGGGTGTCATTTGCATATCGTATTCTGGGTGAGAAGTTTCAGTTTGTGTTGTTTGAACACCCTGAACACGACACGCTCCTAACATTTTTATACGATACATTATTCCACCTTGGCATACAATATACGATAATATCCAACCATAGAAGAAAGCATACAAATTTATTTTCTCAATTCACACTTATTAAAGTAGAAGAAAGCATGCACCTTTTGTTATTCACTGCAATGTACTTAAAAATCCTTGAAACGGAAAAAAGGATCAAAAGACTCCTAGGTTTTATCGCAACTTCCTCTACCATAACTAACGTACGTAGCCAAAAAAATACTAAAGATGCAAGGCAATAAAATCTTCTCTTACAAGATGAGAACCGGCTCTTAAAAACTTCTAAAAATTTGATTTTGAGCTCGGAACAAGAGAAACTCTGACAAAGGTTGTTATAAGTCCCCGGGTCCAATCTAGTGTTGCTTGCCTTCATTTGGTTTAGGAATTTTCTTGTACTCGTAGTCGTCAATGTTCACTTTTTGTTGCAAGGCCTACACAACAAAAAAAAAACAAAAACAAAAATGAACTTTGGATAGTCCTGATTACATTAAATTGCTAAATGAAAGGAAAAACAAAATGACCTTGAGCTCATCCTCCAACGAAATCTTTTTGGGCTTGTATGCATCAACTGGTCCTGTTCTAGACAGCGCTTTTCTTGCTTCAATTATTTCCCATTCCTGATCATCTTTGACCTTTGCAATATCCTTGCTGAGCAAAAACACAGTAGCGAAACTAATTCTTTTGAAAAAAAAAATGTATTGATTTTGATTCGTGCAAAGCAAAGTACAGTGGGAAAACATGGAAATGAAAACATGTGATGTGTGATATGAGAAAGAGAGTAACAGCGCACTAACTAACTAACTAACTAACTAACTAACTAACCTGCCTTGCAAGAGATGGCCAAGGCCAAAAGCCCCAAAGACAGTAAGAGAGATCATAGGAAGGCCATATCTGACAAAGGGGCTTCTTCTGCCCCATCTCTTGAACGGTGAACCTGAAATCCGATTTTGCTTACCATGATCCTCCTTTGCTGTATGAAGTGTAGTCATTTGGCAGATAAAAGCCAAACTTGCAGGTGGGAAGGGAATTTAGCGAAGGCTATGCGGCTATGGAATAATGCTGCTGCTGCTGCTGCTGATGATGTTGGTTTGGACTTTGAACACAGGAAATAGGGACCTGAAGCTAATGGACCAACCAAACCTGGCTGAGTTGGTTTTGAATTTAATTTAAGCAGTACATGATTGAATTGACATTATAGCAAACATGTTGAAGGCATCAAACAAACATGAATCCAGATGGGACATACATATATAGCCGAATTTCCAATCACTACAACAACAACCACAGGGTCACTCAGTATAGGGTGATATGAGAACCGACGTTTGCTTTGAAACAAAGAATGAATGAAAATGAAAAGAATATTGATAACATAACACAAAAATTATTTACAAATTCTAAGTTCATGAAACTCGAACTTAAAATTGATTGAATGAATGAATCCAAATGGGTTCACAATTCGTCATAACAGAACAGAACAGAGCAGCAAACAATAAAATTCATCATCAAAATCCATTTACATTCACATACCTGATAGATAATAAGCAGTGGATCGATGCAACCAGAACGTCGTCGTCTCGTTCTGGAGTTGTTCGTTTTCGGTTACTTTTAGTGGAGTACTGGTATTTCTTTAGCCAAAAATAAATAAAAGGATTGTTTATGGTATTAATCCCTGAAATTTGGGAGCAATGGTTGTAAAAAAGCAGTGTTAATACTTAGAAACTTACGAATCTACCAAAACGAGTTGAAACTAATGGAAACTCGGAGTAAAGTGACTCAGGTGGACTCGAGTAGATACTGGTAGACTCTTGTAAACTCACGAGTTTATGGCCGATTTAGCGAATTAGCATTCTTGAGCCCTAAATGTCCAATTTGACATTGTTTTTCAAATTTTTTTTTTAAAAATCTTCTAGGTTATTTTTATCGTATTTGTTGCGTTTTGGGTAAAAAAAACCCTTAAATCAGTCTTCTCTTCTCCTTCTTATTCAAAAGTTTCTTCAATCTTCAGTTCTTCTCCTTCGGTCGCACGCCCGCCCACTCCACACCCCACACCCCACGCCTTTCTAACTTTCGCCCTTTATTTGGTATTTGTTTACTAACTTTCTCCCTTTATTCCTTTATTTTCGTTTTCCTTTTTTCTTCTTCGTTAACCTCGTATTATAATCTGATGAATGCCTGATAGAAATCATTTTAAGTTTTAAATTTTAAACATAAATGCATTCTCCGCTTTTCAATTTTCAGTGTTACTTTGTTAGTGTTATCCATGAATCAAAACTCATTTACTTTGTCAATATTTTTAAGTGTTACTTTAATTAAAAAACACTTGCTTAAAAATTGACAATTAATTTTATTTTTTTTTGTTAAGAAGTATTATGTTGAGTTTGAAATTAAAATTACACCGAATATGTTATTTTATTATGTTTTCAATTTGAAATTTGAATATCGATGGATAAATTATTTTATATTACTTATTAGTATCAATGAATAATATCTTATTATATTTTGTTATTATGTTAAGCTTGAAATTATGAATATTGATTATTAATAGGTCATAGGTTATTACAATATAGATGTAATTTTTTTAGGTAAACTCGTACGAGTTTACGAAACGAGTTTACAACTCGAGTTTACCTAGGCAAAACGAGTCTACATAGACTCTCGAATTTGACAACCATGTAATTGGGAGTATTTTTGTTATGGTCCCTAAAAGTTTTTTTATCTTGACTTATCCTAAATTATTTTGAAAATTTGGTTTTGGAGTTAAAAGAAATTTGTTAATTGCTAATGTGGTTAACGGAACGCCACGTCAGCATATACGTGTGCAAGTATTGCATGCCTTCGGTAGGATGATGTGAGTGATCCAGACTCGCAGAAACAAAAGGGCCAAGGCCCAACCAAAATGTGTTTGTGGATTGGGTTATGACCCTTTTGCTCATGCCGGTCTGAATCATTCATGTTATCATATCGATGACATTCCATACTTGCACACGTATATGTTAATGAGACGTTACGTTAGTAATTAACGGATTTTTCTTAACAACAAAGACTAAAACCAAATTTTCAAAACAATTAAGGATGAGTCAAGGTCAAAAAAATTTTCAAAGACCAAAACCAAAACACTCGCAACTCTTAGGGACTAAAACATAAATAAGCCAAAATAAAAAAGCAACATGAACGAAGTATATAAGCTAATTTATATAAATATGATAAACATAAAATTTATATAAATATGAATTTTTATTTTTTTGACAAAAATGTAAAAAAAAAATTAATATGATGTGATAGATTCTTTATCACGAAGTTTTTTAATGGCTTAAATATATCAGGGGTTCTTGTAGTTTGGGTCTCTTTTGTCAGGTACCCATGTTCTTTTTTTTAATGAAATTACCCCTAAACTATTCTCCGGTTTGAAATATACTCCTACATGCCATTTTCGGCCACCGGTGCTGACGTGGATGACCGAAAAATCATGTCATCCACTCATTTTTTGACACGTGGATATTATTAATTTTTTTAAAAAAAATAAAAAATAAAAAATTTGTTTTTATTTAAAATAAATAATGTATATTAAAAAATTATATATATATATATATAAAGAGAAGAATGCAGAACGGAGAAGAAGAAAGAAAAAGAAGACGGGAGGAAGGGGAAACCACCACCGGGATAATTTCATTAAAAAAAAGAACAGAGTTACCTGATAAAAGAGACCCAAACTACAAGTACCCCTGACATATTTAAAGCATTTTTTAGTTATCAAATTGTATTAAAATGATACTATCTACAGTCTACACTTTAAATTTCAAGTGATTACATGGTTGCTGTATTCCACATTTACCCTACATTATTTAAGTAAAATAAAATAACCTTTTTTATGTGTTTTTTTTTTTCATAATTTGATATAATATTTGAGATCATTTAATGATGGAACTTATTTTCACCGTTTAAAAAATATACTAGTAAGTATTATCAATGCAACCCAATACTAGTAATGAATTTAATTTTAAATTAAAATATATATGCTGCCTTGGAATATTGTGTTACTACATTTTAATTTTAATACTTATGTGAGATAACACAATTCATTACATGAGTGCAAAACCTTGTTACCCTAACAATGTATTGAAATTGACCCATTGATGTATTTATTTTTAAATACCACAACAGCAATTCTTATTTATTTGAAAGGCCAAAATAGATATTTGTCCTAATTTACTTATGCCAAATAGTAACTATTCAAAATTAAAAAAATTAGTACTCCTAAAAGAAAATTTAGTATTACTATTAAGCTTAAATTTGTACTTGGTTCGTAAATTCATGATTTGTATCTAAATATGCTCTTTTTATCTAAATAACAAATATCTTCCATCCATAAAAACAGTGAAAGGTCCTACTCAAAACCGAAATATCAGAACAATAATATTTTATGTCTTAACATTACCACTTAAACTAATTCTTGGGATAATATTTTGGTTCCACTATTTTTTTTAACACTCGTCGTAAGTCCTTGATAGCAAACGAGTGTTTCATTCACTAATGTCACCTTCCAGTGGTTCAATTTGGTTACATAAGCAATTAAGTAAAGCTCACTAACATCTTGGGCCAAAAATAAAAATAAAAATAAATAAATAAAGGAACCAAAACCTATAAAAGTGCTCTATTTTTGGTGGCCAAATATATAGACATGATTTACTAATAATTTGTAAGCAAATGCTACTATAAATAAAGGGTTATTCTTTCATACTTCCTTTTGAGTTTTATGGTTTGATACTCCCCTTTCTCAGTATCATACATTTAACCTCATCACCATCTCCTTTTTGGTAATCACCCTTTTCTGGTGACCAACGTCACCACCTCCACCACTACCTTTTCATGAAAATGTAGTGACAGTCAACAAAATTGTGGTGAGAAGGAGTGGACTTCGTCAAGACTATGCCTAAATGGGAGTGGTAAATAAAGGTTCGGGTTTAAGGTGACAATGATGAAATTTCATGTCTAAAAACTACAAAAAGCAGGATGCATTGAATATCATATAAAATGGAGCATCAAAGAATTATCCATAAATCATATATACCTTTTGCTTGTGTAGTAGATTCAAGGAAACATAATCATTTTATACAATATTTCTGCGACAAAGCTTAGCATGTATTTTTTGTGACAACACTCAAAAATAAATAATATTCTGCTACTTATTTTTTTTTTCTCCTGTATTATTTATGGAACATCTTTACTCTTGTATTTAAATAGACTGAAAAGTAAAAACAGGTAATTTCTGTACGAAAAGCAAAAAGTACTCAGTTTTTTATAGTTTATATACATATACTTTAACCGGAATAAAAAAAAATTTATGGAGACCAAAAAGTTTAGACTTTAGACCACCTATTGGAAAAGTGCTTGTAACACAAGCTGGCTTGGTTTCTCAGACGGTGGTCCATCGTATCTCAACATGTATCGCTCCATTCTTTGAATCTATTAGATGGTATTTATCATTAATACGACCATTGTGCACTACATCATTCAGGTTTATCTCCACGTACCCCAGTGACTCCTGCATATCATCATGGACAATAATCTAATTTGAATAATCTCATTCTATTTAACAAATGTAGTAATAAACTAATAGTGACAAATAATTAATAGAAGATGATTTATTTATGATATAGAGAAAAATGAAGTGGTGGTGGTACCTTTGATAGAAAACTAAAGGTCTTCCTCTTACTCAAAACCTCAATGTGTATTTTCTCATGTAGGGGAGGCTCCTCTAGCATAAATTGGAATTCTTCATTCCAACGAGGGTGACGAGTTTTCTTCATCATCTGCAAAAATATAGATTTAATAAGAATAAATTCTTTCAACTAAAATATAAGAATTTGTTTTGAACCAATTGCATATGCTATAATGCTTATCAAAACAATAAATTACATATACAATAATAACAAGCATGATACATGCATCTTTAATAGACTTGTCATGAGTAAATGTCAATACACCAAATTTCATAGACTCTGTCTAAAGTTCAGACGTCGAAGTCATGTACCATTCATTAGTTAATGACTTAATGGCATTTGCCTGAAGCAATTTGTACATGCAATGCAATAATAACATGAACTTTATTCTAAAGAAAACAAGCCAGCCTATTTAACATTATACAAAAATCAAAATAAGGCCAATCACAAAGGCTCGTTTAAGTCTAGAAGCAACCGTGTTGATAAACTTGTCTCTGGGTCGCATGTATGTCGCATCAAGATGCATGATGGACAGCAAAAACGTATACGATTATATTTCCTACATTGCACAATAGATAGGAGTATTGTTTTACACAAAATTTCTTTAATTTTTTTTTTTTTTTAGAAAAAACAAGAATGTATTAAATTCTCTTTTTTTCCAACTATCCTTGTTTCTTAATTTAGTGGAAGGTAATTTAGTCAAATGTGATTTACATATTCCTGAAATTGAGGGTATTTGATAGATTTCTAAACTCTGGGAACACAATTGATCAATCTTGAAATAAATTGACCAACTCCGATTAGGCGATTACATTGATCAATCCTAAAAGCTAAAACAAATTTTGAATTGGATTGTGGTAATTGAGTTCAATATTCGTCAATTGTGTTCCAGAGGTCGTAAGCCTTTTTTTTTAAAAAAAAGGAGGAGGGAGTAGTAAGGGAAAGTTTACCTTAGTCCTTTTCTTTTCACCTCTAAAGGTAAGCACAGCATATGGGTTGTTGTGATGTTCCCCCTCAACCTCCTCAGCCTCCTGTATCACAAGTGAAAGTAAACCTGCTCCTTCTTGGACCTCATCATCAGATACCACATCGATTCCACTTTCCTTTCTGCTATATCCTTCCGAAGGTCCACCGAACTTCATACTATCTTCTTTGAAAGGAACAAATGTCAAATCCACCACAATTTGCCCTCTATTCTTCTTATTTGGAGTTTCATTGATATTTGTGTCCTTAAGTAAATCAAGTGTAAATTCTTTATTCTCATAGGGCTTAAGCAACTTAAGAGGAATTAGTTGCATTCCTAGCCTGTCATGTGCACCAACCTGTGAAGAATTGGAATAAAGAAGAGAACAATTAGGCTTCATTATTAGTGACTACTATAGCTTTAAAAAGAAAAGTATGCAACACTTTTTCTGCTAAAATTTGAACAAGTAACTAAAACCTTGTCCCAATCATAGACTTGTAATTGGAGAACTTGAGATTGAGGATCCTTCACAACAAACTTGAACTTCTCATTCCACTCCGGGTTCAAATTCTTCCTCTTGATGGTGGTTTTCTTTGATGGAAGTTTGTCTCCAGTCAGGCTTAGCTTGACATAAGGATCAGAAGTTCCCAACAAATCCATCTTCAAAAGCCTATGAGCCCGAACTACATTCACATGTAATATTCCCACAGGCTTCTTTATAGCCACCCTGTAGAGACGTGAGGAAAGTATCAGGAACAATTTTCAGAAGCTCATGTTCCTCAGAGAAAACAGAAAGTTCTAGTGAACTTAGACTTTGGCGAGCATTATTAAATTACAACAAAAGTTATGGGATAAAATAGACTTTTGCGAACACAAAGAACTCGTCGTGTTCTCTAAACTTACGCTGATTCATCAAGAATAGGAATTTCCAGGGTTTGAGGCCAGAGATAGAGGCTCGCAACTTGCTTTTTTATTGTTTCCTGCAAGCAACTGGGGTAGTTAGTCCTTCTAGTCTAACTAAACTGTGAACTGTCATGGTAATTGTGCAAGGGACCAAAATAATCATTACAGAACCAGATATTTAAATGTGCATATGATCAACAGAACTATGCACAATCTAATGCTGCCAAATTCCATGACATAAAAGGAAAAATACAAATACGAAGTTTTAATTTACTAGAAAGTTTACTGCTACAAAATATGCAAATACAATTTTTTTCATATAAAATCAAAAGTCAAAACACAAAACATTGTTAGTTGGCCTTTGTTCATTCAAATTGGCAGACAATTTAACACTATAGGAACCACCATCAGCAAGAAAAAAGAAAAAAGAAATTACCGGGGAAGTACCTGAACAAATCTATAAAGACCGGGTATTGACATGACGTCCCCTCCTGATATTTTCATTCCGAAATCCACATGAGGCTGGATATAAAACATAAGTAATTATTGAACACAAAGGGATTTCTTCGGACTTCTTATATTAGAAAAGATGCAGTGAAACAATGCTTGAATGGAGTGTTTACCTTTTCCATCAAAGATACCACGATCTTTGCAAAACAGGGGATTGTAGGCACTAAAGGTCTTAAAGTTATCCGCGGTGTTGCAAATACTTGCAAGTCTACCAGCTGAGAAGAATCAAAACAAATTCCCAAAAGGAACACATCAATCTTGAAGGAATTAAAAAAACATTTGCTATTTAGGATTATGACTTGAAGCTTATCTGACCTGAACTGTGATCTTCAAAGACGATATATGCAAATCCAAAACTATGTTTGGATTGCCAGCCCATCTAATAACTTGTTCCATGACCAATTCCTTTTCATTTGTTTCCAAGACTTTAATACCTGCAGAAATACAAAGAAGACAAAAAAAAAAGAAAGAAAGAAATCAGATATAATGTTAAGACTTCAAAACATGACAACCTATCATCACATGATAAAGGCTACAATAGAGTGTCAGGTGCACTTTATAAAGTAAAGTGGCCTATGATGAGGATGAATGGAAAAACATATGTAAAGTTAAGATTTTCTCATCAGCGGTTATTCAAGAGTTCAAAAGTGCATTTGTGCTTGAAACTTCCAAAGGTTCATGTTCGACATATTATGATATATCCTTAATCATTCATTTTATGCGAAAGGTGGTGAGTTCCGGATTTGCTGGCAAGCAATTTTGTTTAGCCTAATCCGAGACAAGAGTAGATTTCACTTTGAATTTCCATCAGTATCATCCACCACTAATTTCTCTACAGCCATGATTACTACAGCGGTTAGCACTCTCAATTCGATTACACCCTTCACTCTTAGACTCACAATAAGACATGCAATAGAAATCTATCTTTATCTGTGAAAAGTGAGAAATTCTAAGCAACTAATAAAATCTGAAATTTATATTTTCTGGGCAGAAATTAGGAGGAAAAAAATTTACTCAAGAGATAAAAATATTCAGAAAAGACTTACCACAGATGGTAGGAGGAAGAGTGCCAAGGCTTAATTTATCAAACTTGATTGCTTTAATCTGATACTTCCCAATGTAATCAGCAAATATTGGTTTAACAGTGGTTCTAATCGTCGCACAAATTGCCTACACATCAAAATGAAATACCAGTGAAGATTCATCATCCAATAAGAAGAACAAAAAAATAAACCCATTCATAAGATTCATCACTGAAGTACCTTGTCTAAGAAAGGCCACATATGCAACAAAAACTTGTTCAACCAATCAACCTGCAGAACTAAGCAATATCAATAAACTAAGAGGGTAAAAAAAAAAAAAAAAAAAAAAAAAAATTCTTCGTAGATTGTATCATCACTAATACTAACTCGTTCATGATCAGGTGTCTTCACCCACAGAGGAATCTCAGGTAGAAGTTCTTGCAAAGCTTTTGGGCCTAATTCACCGATTGGTCTAACAACAGGGTCCTGCATTGAAATTTTGAAGCACACCCAGATATCAAAATCAGATTTTGAAGCATACCCGGAATTCAAAATCAAAGTTTAACTCCTTTGCATCTATCACTGCATTGGATTGGATTGAATAAACCAAGTGCATGCAATGCAAGAAAGAGGGTTTTTTTATTTTATTTTAATTTAATTTGGTTTACCTTGACTTGTATTGGTTCAGAATAAACAAAGAGAAAGAAGCCAATGAAGAGGCCAAGAGGGATTCCAATAGCAAAACCAATGATCCCAAAGAAACTGCTCATCAATCCAATCATGTTGTTTGGTAGAAGAAAGCAAAGAAAACAAACCCAAAATGGTGACTGATGATCAATGAGGAGAAGATGATGAAAGAAGGGGCAACCAAACAAAGAAAAAAAATGGTTTTTTTTTTTTTTTTGAACAGTTTCCTTAGGAAAGTGTTGTGTTGAGGCCTGGAGAAAGGCGATAAAATCTAGTACTAGTGCAATGAAACTTCCAAAACAGAGAGAGAGAGAGAGAGAAAGAGAGTGAGTTAAGTTTTGTGTTCACTTGAAAATTGGCTCTTTCTTGCTTTGGTTTCCTTAGCAGTTCAAATATTTTGGCCTTCCCCTGCCGACCCCTGCCTCTGTTATGTTATGTTATGTTATGTTCTGTTCTGTTTTGTTGTATATTGCCATTCATTTGGTTTGGTGTGCAATTTCCTATGAGAAGTGCCGTTACTACCATGCTGCAGTTATATTTTATAAAGTTTTTATAAAAAATACCCCCTCCCTCTTTATATATGGGATTTTTTTAAGGGATTTCACGTTGACTAATTTAATTAATTGTATTAGAAATATGAATTTTTGTTATGCATTTTCATAATTACCCCTATTAATATTATTGGAATTTAAAAAATGTTAAATAAATAGGGGTGTTTGTGAAAAAAAATAATTAATGATCATCGAAAATTGGTATAAGATCTTATAAATAGGAATAAAATAAAAGTGTCAAAATGATAATAAATTATAACCTTTTGTATTTGTCCATTCGTAAATTAGTATTTCCATCAATAATATTTAATGGATAGTTTTAAAAAATATATATTTAATAGATATCAAAAATTACATCGACTAAAAATCAATCCAAAATACATTTATAAATATATAAATATATATATAAATAATAAAAATAATAAAAGCAAGTGTATATAAATATATAGAAGATGATAAAATATTGAATTTTTGAAAGGGATAAAGTATTGAATTAAATTTAGTGATTTGTTGTAAAAAAAAATTAGTGATTTGTTACGAGGCTTAGGCAACTTTTTTTTCCACTCGAATAATAACTCTTGACTTTTTTAGGTTAACCGGATTAAACCTAAACCCAAACTTGGAATTGTTACTTTTACCTAAGTTGATTTGAAGGGATATATAAATATCACTTCTCAATTAAGGGTTTTGGTTTATCTCATCCTTGAAAGGTGTGAAGGTAAATTCTTTTTTATTTTTGGAAAATTGTTCATTTAAAGAATTGAAGATTTATTTATTTAAGTTTTTGACAAAAGTCATTATTTTTTTTTTGACTTTTTACACTTAATCCTTAGGAGTGAAGTTACAAAAAAAAAATAATTAATTAAGGATTGTTTTAATGTATTCTTTAATAAACAACAACAACAACAACTAAGCCTTTGTCCCACTAGGTGGGGTCGACTACATGGATCAAACGACGCCATAAAGGCCTATCATAAATCATGTCTTTTGATAAGGCATTAATTGCCATATTCTTCTCAATTGTTTCGCCTATAGTTTTTCTAGGTCTTCCTCTTCCTCTAGCCCTTGTAGTACCCTCCATTTTGTCTACCCTCCTAACCGGGGCTTCCACCGGTCTCCTCCACACATGCCCAAACCACCTAAGACGAGATTCAACCATTTTTTCAACAATAGGAGCAACCCCAACTTTTTCTCGAATATACTCATTTCTAATCTGATCTTGTCTGGTATGCCCACTCATCCACCGCAACATCCTCATCTCTGCAACATGAAGTTTATTATCTTGTGTGCCCTTTGCCGCCCAACACTCTGTCCCATATAACATCGCCGGTCTTACAGCAGTGTGGTAGAACCTTTCTTTAAGTTTAAGTGGTACCTTCTTATCACATAACACGCCCGAGGCACTCCTCCATTTCATCCACCCTGCTTGAATCCTAAGATTTACATCCCCTTCTATTTCTGCATCCTGCTGTAAGATAGAACCAAGATACTTAAACTTCGGGACTTGTGCTAAGACATGCTCTCCAACCTTCACCTCCCGAGTAAGACCCACATGTTAAAAAAACTCACATTTCGTAAATTTGAATAGAAACTTAATACGTTTTAAAAAATTTATGTGCATTAATTATATCAATGTATTATACAAATTTATATAATATGAATTTTTTAGCATATGTCTTACAACACACTTTAAAAATCCTTTAATTAATTTTATAAATGTTCAAAGTTTATATATCAACGTTAACTATAAAAAATAAAGAATATAAGTGGAGGCTAGTACAAATTATGAGGGATTTGTTGTTACTTAAGCAAGTGGTTGGAAATTCGATTCTCGACTCTTGCGAATGTAAGATGTCTCACTGAGAGACTAACCCCGAAAAGGTTCGATAATGTCGAAAATATTAGTCACTCAGTTGCGCGAATGGATACCTTGAAAAACCAATATATATAAAATAAAGAAAAGCATTTTTTTAAAAAAATATTAGTATTAAATTTACGGCGAAACTATTAATAGTACTTCGATTAATAGTACTTCGATTCTCATATTCGCATTCCTTCTTAGACAAACATAAATTTGTTTTATTTTTGTAGAATTGTAATTGATTATTGAGATGTGGGACTAAACAAATCCAACTTAAAAAATCAGAGAGATTTCCTTAACCATTAATCCAACTTCGCCAACGTATTATGTAACTTACTTATCGGAAAATAGTGCGTCCCGGAAAATAAAAGAAAGCATATTCGTTGAACATGCGCCGTTTAAATTCAATTAATTTTTTAAAATAAAAAATTAAACTTAATTTTTACTCCTATTTTTTAAAATTTTTTGGATGCCACCTTAAGAAAAACTTAAAGACAAGAGCAGATCAAACCTTTTTTTTTTTTTTTTTGAGCGGATATTGTGGAGTTTATAGGGATGGCTGTTTTTAAAAAGCATCTTACATTTATAAAAGTATTGAATTATTGAACACTTACTTAAGTAGTGATAACTTCCTCGGGCAGAGAATACCAAACCATTTACTTTAAAAGGTAAAAATCTCAAACTCTTTTAAGACAAAGCGAAAGAATAAAGAGTTCATACTAGTAATTGTTAGTATAAATAAATGCTCTTCCAATTTTGCATCTAAAAATGCAAATTAATTTTAAAAAAAAAATATATATATGAGTTTAATATATGTGCATTGATAGTGTAAATCGGTGTATCATCCACCATTCATACAAATTACTTTTATTTGTAAGTCAATCATTGCTAACTCATTAACGGTAGATGATATCCTGACGGTGTAAAAAAACTGTTAATGCATATATTATTTTCTCAAAAAATATATATGCTACTGTAATGATAAGTCACCTTAACAATTATCATAACAATATCAAAGCGACACGTGTTACTTATTGATCAATTATTGATGATGCAATTATCACTTTTAATCGCATGACACCTATAATATTGTAGTTATGAAAAAAATTTAGACTGATTAATTAGAAAAATTATTGCTCATTTTTATTTTATTTAAAAAGAAAAAACTTCCTCAGTAAAACTCGTTTCAATAGATTATTAAAGAAAAGAATTTTAAAATAGTATTTTTTTACTAATATATTCAAACGAGTTTTATGTAGTTGATTAGTACTCGTTTTGAAAGTGATTCACCATTGCTTGTGTGCCATATGTTTTTTAGCTTGGCAGTTTAGAACCACTTGTACGTTACCCCTTTAATAATCATAGGAGATTCTTAATAGTACAATGAAATGCTACTGTATTGAAGTGAGGAAAAGGAAAGATGGTCATATATCAAATTTGTGGTCCAATATGCTTTCCCTTTCGCCAGTTTTTATTTGTTAACCGTAGATCTCCAAGAGAAAAAGGAATTTGATAGATGCTTATGATTGTGAATTTTTTATACTGTTAGCATGTCATTCATTATATGTTTATGATTATTAAGTTAAAATATATAATATAAATAAATGATGAATAATGTAAAGAATTTTACATTTTCAATGCATAACAATTAAACTCTTCTAAAAAAAATCTTATAAGAAAAAAACTTATAAAAAAAGATTTTACTTTAGAATTTTCTTTGGTAGAATCTAGTTTGGAGTTTGAGGTTGCCTACATTATTATAATAAAATGTTACTATATTTGAACAGTCTCTTGTGATGGTAAATGAGGTATTTTATTCATTAAGAAAATAAAATTATTGCCCCCATAAGTAATTCAATTAATAAAGTTGCAAAATGTAAAATGCAAGTATTTAAATGTGATTACACATTTGCACAATTTTTCCCTTTCTTTTTCAAATCAAATACTTTGACTAGCTAAAAGAACAATAAAATAAAATTATTTGTTAAATTTCTATATCTTTTTGAAGAAAAGATGGTCATAACACTTCTCCCTTCAAGTCAGACTATAATAATGATAATTTTGTGACTAACATGTCATTTCAATATTGAGTGTTAAGAGAAAAACATTGAGAGAAAAGGAAATAAAAGAAAGTAACTCAACCCTCGCAATTTTTTATTGTAAATTTGGAAGAATGAGATATAGGAGTAGAAAATTTCAAATTTTTACATTCAGTTCGGTTGCATTAAAAAAATCGAGAAGAGAAAAATATGGGAAAGAGAAAAGGATAAAAAAAATGAATGGATTTATAAGTTAATTGGTATAAAAGAAAATGAGAAAAAAAAAATATAAGAAAAACAAAGAATCCATTCAAAAACTTAATCAATCCATTCAAAATTAATAAAACAAAGAATCCTTATTTATAATAACAAAAACTTAATCAATCCATTCAAAATTAATAAAACTTGTCGTTTTTTATTTTCGTTAAAGACTAGTAAAACAAAGAAACTAGGGCCTTAGAAACACAACACATTAACACCCCATTGCATCTGATAGTAACTGGCAATTCAAATGTGGCATATAAACCATGAGTTACAAAGACCCGCAAGGGATAGATGATGTCGCGAAAACGTTGAACCTACCCACCATCCTTTATCTGTTGCTCCAAGTGTGGCCGGCATATCCACACATTCATTGCCTCTATTACGTACAAATTTTGTATACTAAACTATTTGGTATTAGATCGTCCTTATAACAAGTCCTAGGTACTCCCAATGCCACAAAAAACATAAGCCAGCGAATCTTTCAAAAACATAGTTTTTTTAGTTTAAAATATAAATAAAATTAACCAACTTTTTTAAATTTTATTTCATTCCCAATGTTACTTTCCAAAAATATCCCTAAAAAATTGTTATATTATTTAATTTTTATTTCATTCACAATGCAACTTTCCTAAAATACCTATATTCTTTATTAAATTTGAGAAAATTAAATACAATCAGCTAACCTCCTTAATAAGCGTAAAATTAGTTAGTTTTGCTTATAATTCAATTCAGATGGAGTAAGTAAGAAAGTTTTTGTTTTATTAATGAAATTAACTTAACAAGAATATAATTGAATTTAACATCACGCACTAACTCTTAATCTCAAGACATTAAATTGATGAATCTTTCAATTATATATTCAACTTATTATATTCTATTCCTTCCGTTCCTCCTTATTTGTCATATTTCAAACAATATGCATTCTTTAAGAAATTCAATCATTACTTAGATTTTTAATACATTAATTATGTTTTTTCCCACCATACTTTTTCTTTCTATAATCATTAATTTTTCTTCATTACTTACATAAACCAAGACATATTAAATAAGGGCAAACATGGAAAATAACATTTATTACACTCTTGAAATCCTCAATACGATAAATAAAAAGAAACAAAAAATTTCTCCAAAAAGCGACAGATAATAAGGAACGGATGAAGTATTTTATATGTAATTAATTTGTTTTATACTCCCTCCGGTCCTATTTATAAGACCCTTTTAGAGTTTTTATTTTGGTCATATTTATAAGATCTCTTTCCCATTTTCAATAATACTTAATTACTCACTCTGTTTCATATGCAATGTTGTTTTAGCATTTGTACTATGTTTCATATGTCTTGTTGTTTTATAAATTCAATACATAATTAATGATATGTTTCCAAACACACCCCTATTTATTACACTCTCTTTTTCACTTGCAATACTTTTATCTCTCTTCAATAATGATTGTATAGGGACATTATAGTCAAAATACAACAAATCTTTACATCATTTAACTATTTCTTAAAACCTGTGCATAACCTTAAAACACACTACATATGAAACGGAGGGAATACTTCTTTCCACTTACACTCCTATAAAGTTAACACTTTTTAGAGTTCCAATGATAATTATGGGAGTAGTTTTAAAAAAGTATATCAAATTTTCACATTTTCAATGTCACTAACAAATTTATCCACTCTCCTTGGTGGGAATGAAAAACTTCAAAAAAATCTTATAAATAGGACCGGAAAGAGTATCTCTCAACAACACTCTTGAATCAGAAATTTACTTTCATGCATACCAAATTGAAACTTGAATACTACTTAATTAACTACATGTTCTAGAACAACAATATGAAAGGGAAAAAAAAAAAGTAGTACTTAACTAGGAGTCTAGGAGTAGAACTGGTGATTGAATTTGTAGCGATTTGTAGACACCGAATTGAATATAAAAATAAGTTGTGAGGTAAGTAACTTGCATGAATTAATTACATGTTCAATCTGATTATTATGCCCTGTTTATATTAGAATGGATGTGTTGAGTCCTGTGCACCTATAATTATAATTCGGGAGATCATAAGGATGTTTCTACTCAAGAGGGCACGGCTTTACCTTGTCTCATGTGTTTGGAGAAGCTTTTGCATTTTGTATTTGACAGGTTTGGGAATTTTGCTTGCCATAATAAAATGCCATCAACCAATGATTGAGAGACCTATATATAAAGACTTACTAATAAGCTTACATATTAGGATCTTGACATTTGTATTTAAGTTTTATTATCTAATATTTGACTTGAAAATAACAAGTGTATGTCATAATTTTATGTGTAGATTTGTAGGCTTGTAGATCTCTAAATCATTTTTCAAATAGAAATTGCAGCCAACTGCAAATATACATAGTTGGTTAGTGATGTATACTATTGTATGTATAAGCTTTTGTAGCATTATTAGTAGGGGTGTAAGCGATCCGATCCGAGATCGCGAGACCGCTCGGACCGGACCAGACCGGACCGAAAAATGCAGTCCGGTCCGGTCTGATCCCAAAAAATTCAGACCGTTGCTAAACGGTCCGGTCCACGGTCCCAGACATTTTTAGACCGTTGGGACCGGACCGAACCGATAGGCTTACTTTAGTAATTTGGTTGTTAGAGAAGTCAGTTTTTTTTAAAAAAATTTTACTTTAGTTAGTTATTTATTTTAATAATTTGGTTGTTAGAGTTACGAAAAATAAAATATACGTAAATATTTGTCAAAATAATTTGCTTATAAAAATAATTATAATTTTTATTTTGTTGTTTGGTTACTGAGAACGTGGGGGGAAATTTAGTGCGTAGATTGCTACATTACTTCGTTGGATAGTTAACAAAGGAAAAAATAATTTTAATTTTAATTTTGTTGTTTTGTTTTGTTTTTTTTTTCTTTTCATATTTTTGCTTGATTTTGAAAAAAAAAAAGGAAAAAAGCGAAATAGACCGGATCGGACCACTTATGAACGGTCCGGTCCGGTCCGGTCTTTGAGGACAAATAATATTGGGACCGGGCCAGACCGGACCATACTAAATTTAGCGGTCCGGTCCGTAATATGGCTCACAGACCGGACCGGACCAGACCGTTACACCCCTAATTATTAGTATATATATATACCTCAATAGTTAAATCCTTTGAAGTGTCTGTATCAGTTGTAATCTATTTCCTGGAGATGGGAGTACCCATTGTGCTCCTTTTTATTTTAATTTAATTTTCTTTGTTCCTTGTTTAAAAAAAAAGTATATATACCTCAATAGTTAGGATTTCAAGTGTGAATTATATGGGTAAAAAAATTTTATATATAATTATAATAATAATAATGAATAAGTTAAAGTATATCTAAGTGAAAAGTAAGATCCATAAATTTATTGTTTCAAAATTTTGGAACAAAATATATTGTCAAACTCATTTCTATGCTACTTCATTCATCTCAACCTATTATTTCGAATATTTTGGATGCCCCTCCTTTTCTTTAACATCATTAGTTAATTTGGTCGGCTATATTGCACCAATACGGGCACGGTATCGGATACAAGTACAGTACCGGGTACAAGGTATGGCATTTTCTAGAAAACTAGGGTATAAGTATGACAATATAAATTCAAATCTTATAAATAAATATATATATATATATATATATATATATATAAACAAGGTGCAAATAATAAACGATTTTTGCATTGAAATAGCATATAAGTATCGTAAAATTAGAGGTTGATACTTAAAATACATCAAGATATAAGGTCGAAAGATTAATTATAACATTAAAATATAAATTTTAAAACAAAAATTACATTATTGGGACGATCCACACATAAAATATACTTTAACATACCAATTACAAATACCCTGAGTACGGTATGTGTACCGATACCTGTTGTGCTCGGAGTATCCGACATGTCCCAGTCAAAGTTTCTAGGATGAAGACTAAGACTGGTTTTGATGTATGACGTTGACAGCCAGTCCCAGTGAAGAAACGTGGCAGCCTAGGTCAATATTTTTTGTGTGTTGTGTTAAGAGTGAAGTTGAGAATACCTGAGAGTTTAGCATGTATATATAAGATTCTTAGGATGACCATGGTCAGGGTCTATTCTTAGCGAGATCGAGCCAGCTAGGTTGTTATTGCTGCGAGAATCTCGGAAACCGCCGCGATCCCAATCAGCCTATCTGTTAAGATATGCGATCATGTTGGGAGTCATGGTTATAGACGTGACCCGGTGAGCCCTAGATAACCTGGATAGGAATAAAGGCTTGGGAAATGTGGGCTTGGGCCCTTCAGCTTATGTAGTTGTATCTGGTCCTGACCAACGTTGTTATCTTGTTGGAAATTGCTTTTTGACCCCCACTTTCGACTTTTTGGCCCCCATTTCAAATTTCGGTGGACCAAAATACCCCTAAGTATGTGAAATATTTCGGTTCTCTTAAGTCGGAAAAGTCTTTCCGATTCTGCCTAGCCGAAATAAATTTTAACACTTTTCCGGTTTTTCCTAACCTGAATACAGTTGTTATACATACCCGGAAGAGTTAAAATGGTCAAAAAACCCAAAACAAGGCCAAGAAAGCAGAATATAGTTGTGCACCATGGGAACACCTCTCACACCGCTGCCGGAAACGACACCGATCTCCATGGGTCACGAGCTCCCACCGCCACCAGGGCCTGCGAACACCCCTAACAACATCGCCGAGCCACCCTCGGTGCCACTAGGTTCAGGCAAGAAAGAAGCGGCGGCCACTTGGTTCTCTCTTCCAAATGCGGAGGAGACTGAACCTCTTTCTCTAAAGAAGAAGGAAGAAGATGCATATAGCATGAGAGAAGAAAGCCTTCTTCAGTTTTAGAGAGAAGTGCAGAGATAGAGAGTGGCAACACAAATGGTTTTAATGTGTTGATTGACTTAGATGGACACTTAGCTTTGTCTTCAAAACAACCAAAAAATACTCTGACTACACATGGGCAAAGTACAAAAGTTACTGCCAAGCCACGTGATGCACAGCTGTGCCTCGAAGGGACCAGCACATGGGAGCCTCCAACAGTGCCAAATTTAGGCTTTCCGGTTCTTTAGTACCGGAAAGACTTTTCCGGTTCAGCAATACCGGAAAAAGTTTTCTGGTTTCATAGTACCAAAAATTTTAACACCCTTAAGGGTATTTTGGTCCATGAAATTTTGAAATGGGGGCCAAAAAGTCAAAAAGGGGGTCCAAAAAGCAATTCCCTATCTTGTTTGCCTTAGTCAGCATGGTCAACTTGGTCAACCTAGTCTAATCACGGTCCATAACAATACCCAATGTATATCGGGTACGAATATGTCACCAATTTAGGAATACCCATATTTCATAGGTGGCCGGTATTCGATATCTTTGATAAAAGTATATATAGTATGTATTAAACTGCTCGGCACAAAAAATTGTAAATGCACCAACAGTTTCTCATTTGTAGTGCATATGCCCCTAACTTTTCTTGGTATATATCCTTTTTCCCCTTATTTTAACAGTATCATCTTAAGTTAATGAAACATAGATGTTCAAAAGTTAAATATATATCCTACTTTCATCTCTATTATAAGAAGAAAAAAATATATTTATTTCGGTTTCAATATAAAAAAAATTAACTAATTTTATGTTTTTAATACAATATTTCTAAAATAATATTTTTATAAAGTGGTTGTCTCATTTAATATTTGTTTCATTTACAATACAATTTTATTAAAGTAGTTTTATTTTTATGAATTTGAAAAAATAAATACAGTCAACTAATTTTTATTTATTTTTAATTAAACAAATAATAAAAATGCGCGTAATTATTAAACAGTAATTTAACACCTCAAATACATTGTAAACAAATTTAAAAAATCAAATACTGTGCATAACTTTTTTTTCCTTGATCCCATGCATATGACACAGTATCGAACATGGTGCAAAAGGTATGTTAAAAATTAAAAAATAGAAAGTGTATTGGTTAAGAAATCCATTAAGAAAAAAATTGTATTGAAAATTTAAATCCACTAGTTTTCAATGTTTTAAATTTAGCATTTTCAATACAAAACTACCTTTTTTATTCTCTTAATCAATGCTCTAAAGACACTCTTTAGCATTTTCTAAAAATAAATTGCATTTTTTAAAATATGCCCTCTTTAGGATTTGGTTTGAAAATATGCCCTCTGAGGACCCAACTATATATTTGGTATGAAAGATACTATACAAGAAGGAAAATGCTGTTTGTTTAGCACGACAGTTTATCTGACGACATTTGACGAATCATGTGTTGATAAATTAAAACACTTTTTTGGTTCCTCTCTGTGTATTCCTTGTTTCCACTCTCTTTCTCAATTTCTCAAATCTCTTTTTTCACTGAGTTTTGCTGTGATTTCCTTAATTTCTCTTTTCTCTTTTTTCACTGAGTTTATTGTGACTTCCTTCCATCACATTCTTGTACACACATTTCCAATTATATTCTATTAATCTTTTTGCTTTTTATATATGTTTTCAATTCATTACTTTCTTTTATCATCATACTCTCTTCTTTACATCATACAACAAAAAGCTTCATACCGCTTCACCCATTTGTGAGCCCCTCCCCCCTATAATTTCTGGATTCGTTTCTGGATGTGTTGAATTAGCTCATAGCTATTGTGTTATAATTGTTAAGGTTTCATTGCAAAGCTAATTGATAATGAGAATAATAATTTAACTTAAATCATACTATAAAAAAAATGAAGTAATTAAGTGATGTAAGACTTCCAACAATAACTACTGTATGTAATAAAATTTTTTTTTGTCAAGGTTAGCTAGAAATTACAAATATATGTAAAGCAAAGAGACAATTTATTAAGGTTTTTTAGTTTAGAAAGCACTCACCCTCTCATGCCATAGGTGAAAGACTAATTTCTCAGAGTATATAGTGATGGTAATGCTTTCTTTTTTTATGTAAGAGGCATTTGAACTTGGGCTCGGATCATCTTGTGGTAAATTTATACCAACTATATATCAAAGCGGTCAAAAACACTGGTCATAACAATTCTTTTTAATAATGTATATGTATATATATATATATATATATATATATATATATATATATATATATATATATATACACTAATATGAATCTAAAAATCAAACTCGATATCTTATATGTAAGTTACTTTAACCTTATCATATAGAGCAACACACATTGGTATATAGGAAAGTAAATTGAGAATACCAATAAGTTAGACATATTTGGTTTGCATCTCATTTCTGTGCGTGTGCATTGAATAATGTTGTGATTTTACAACATGGCTTCTCATCAATATTATCCAAATGACGACATCAAATAAGGCACTAGTCTAGTGCTCAGTAGAGCGAAACTGCTGGATTTTCAATGGCAGGTTTCTCAAGTGTTTGATAGTGCAACATCGTTGTTATTATTTCAAGCCAAAACAGGGTCTGCTACCGGCCGTGCCCCTTCATCAGTGTCACCATTGCCAATTTCTTTATTCAATAATGGTGGTGTTATTGCTTGATTGTCAATATTTGGTGAATGCATGAAAAGGGAAAACAAAAGCTTCTACTTATTTTGGTGTCACAATTATTATATTCAGTATTGTATTGGTGTGCATGAGTCATACTCCTTCTTTGTCTTTCCAAATTAGTTAGAACTTTCCGGAAAATACGAACATGCATGAAATTACTGTCTCACGCGTCTTGAACTCATGGCATGGCAATGGCAATATATTGAAAAACAATAATATATGATTTTGTGATTAATTTTTTTTTATTTATAGGAATTTTAACAAATGTAAGAACATTCCTTAGAAAGATCATCTTTGTAATTCTAATTCTAAAGATTGATAATTTGGAATGCGCATGGCGGAAGATTACAAGTACGTGCGTGGTCAAATATGCTACTTGATACATGCGTACAAGTTTTGTTTTACTACTTTACTTAATTTTAGTCAGACATGGAGGCAACAGAAGTTTCATCTCTTGACAATTTTGAAGCATCCAGGCATGTCATATTTGATTATTTGAATTATAGGTTTTGTTGACTAGTGTTTTTAAAGATATTTTTTAAATGAAAATTTAATTTTTTATTGGGAACATATAAATATTTCATTCGTCCTTTTATATTTGATCCTTTTGATTAGAATTTAAGTCCGTTAAAAAAGTTGATTAACTTAGTCAGTGATAATATTTGATATTTTTTTTAAAAAAAATTATCCCTGTAAAGAAGTATAAAAAGTGTTGAATAAATAGGACTGTTTGTAGAAATAAGTTATTAATTGTCATTAGAAATTGATAAATAATCGTCAAAAAAAAATTTAATAAATAATCTTATAAATATAACTAAAATAAATATTTTGAAATGGTCTTATATTATATTTAAAGATGAAAGAAGTAATATTTGTCAATTTATAAAATAAAATATTTTTCCAATGAAAAATTATTTGTTTTGTGTTATTCCTTGAAAAATATCTTAAAAACATTCATTAACATTCTCATTAAATTATTTAAGAGTTGATTATAATAATTTGAACAAGATTTTCAAACCATGAGAATCACCGAGGGAGGAACTAAAAGTCTAAAACGATTTAACTTATACAATACTTCTTCTGCCATTTTTTGGTGATAGAGATCAGATAAACCAATCTAAAAAATCTGTCCAGTTTTCTATATAATGCCAATTGGCTTTTGGTCCATGGATTCTCAATATTGTAAAAACTAGTACGCCAGCCCGTGCACATGCACGGGTCAAAGACGAAAATGTACTACGAAATGATAGAGTCACGTTTTTAAAATTTAAATTTTCATCTAAATAATTGAATCAACAATACCTTATGTTTTTATTTATTACATAGCAATTATATAGTAAACACAAAAAATTGCATATACAATGAATAAATCAATTTGTGTACATATATATAAAAAATAAAATTGTTATTATGTTATTGTAGAATGCAAAAAATAATTTAGAAAAAAGTAATAAAAATGTTGATATTTCTTGTAAGTAAAATAGAAATTGATGTGTATATTGTTATTATTATTATTATTTTTAGTATTATTATTGTTATGACTATTTATTATTATTTATTATTTATTATTGGTTAATTATTATTTATTATTTATTATATTGATCATTATAATTTTATATTTTTATATTGAATAGATAGTTTTTGGGTCTTACTAATTTTTTTTTTAAAAAGTAAACAATTGGTTTTTTAAGAGGCCCAATTTGTCAACAACTAACAAAATAATGTAATTATGCACTCACTCAAACTTGGACGAAACAATTGAATAGAAAGCTGCAATGTCTTTCATTTGCATTATCACTACACCAAAAAATCAATTATAAGTTGTCAATGAAACAGTTGTATTATCCTCCAGAGGGGTCGGCTTTAACATAGTCTTACCCACCATCAATTAATGGAGTGATTGCTTTCAAAATGAATCAACTATATTGAATAGGCCAATGAATATAAAGAATTATTGAGAAGATTTACAATTCTCAGTAACACACTCATCCAAAAATTTGGTGAGCTGAGAAGTATACAATTTCGAGTCATTTCTAAAGTGGTCAACATGGGGTGAGGGGACAAAATTGCAAGCCCTCACATCACGTTCAGCCCTACGCTGCGTCTCTACTAATGATTCTACTGAATCCGCGGGTATAACTCTGTCAGCAGAGCTATAGATGTATAACTGTGGACAGCTTGGTTTCTGTGATGATAACGGGTCCAAAACATCATAGAGCCTCTTGCAAATGAATAAGATCAACTCTCAATTATGAGTTGCACATCGTTGTGCCCACACATTTGAGTAACTATATTATAAGTATGATCATTAAATCATAATGTTGAACCAGTCAAGGGCTATGGCATTTTTTTTTATCAACTTGGTATTAACTAAAATTGATTTCTAGAATAATACTTCGGATTCATATCAAAGAGATGCAAAGGCTACAGATGATATATCATATTCTTTTGCAAACAACAATTCTTTTGCAAACAACAACTAAGTCTAAAAGCAATGATTCGAGAGACATTATCAATTCACTGCAGGGAGATATAGAACATACACCAATAGCATATAGAGAGAAGGAGAAGCCCATAAATTGGAACCTAATTAAAATGACAAAGGATGACTTGCATTTTAGGAAGAATGTGGAAAGATAACAAATAGAGGACATAGAATGAGAACAAAAGGTGGAAGGAGACCATCACATAGTTTAGTGGAACATGCTAAAGTGTGCATTTGCCATGATGTGCAAAATTGGCAGCCAAGTATTGAAAATGCTGGGGATTTTGAGGATTTAATCACAAACCTACATCAGGTTAAAACAGTAATAGATATATGCAAGTTATTCTAAAAGCAGAGTTAGATAACTCTGTAAAGTAATCAAATAATGGTACATACCTGCAAAACAAATTATCCCTTTGAATTTTAATACTAAACCAAAATAAACACAAGCAATACTGTCATTTGATAGTTTCAACTCTCAAGAACCGAAAATACCAACTTGACTTATTTGAAGAGTAAAACTAACAACAAAGATTAATGTGGAAGGAAGAACTGCTAAAAAAATAAGTGCAGTTGGATACAAAGAATTAAGAATGGAGCAAAACTCAATGGCAGATCTTAATGGAAGAGAGAGAGAGAAGTTACTTTTACAATTGAATCTGCTTTGCTTCGATGATTTGCAGCAGCAGCAGCAACAATAACAAATGAAGTAACAATAGAAAGAAGAGAGAGATAGAGAGAGAAAGATAATGGGATTGGGATGGGAACCTTTTTGGTGTAACTGATGATAGAGGCTTCCGGGAGAAATGGAAAGTGAAAAAAGAAGTAAAGGATGATTAGAGAAGGGAAAGAGTTTTGGTGCTGACTGTTATCTATTTGGAAACTGCTATGGCAGTTATTATTTTGAGAAAGAGAGACACGTGGATGTGTCCACATTTCAGGATTTACAAACTTTTAACAAGAGAGCAGGATTTTAAATTGGGAGAATGAGAAGCCTTCTTTGAGATATCTTTTTATACTAAAGGGGAAGATTAATGCAGAGTGTAGGTCAAAGTGCTATGTAAATCCAGCCATTCATTTTAATAAATTATTAGTTTTAAAAATGAAGCTTATAAAAAAATAATGGTTGTATCCATGGAAATTGGCCTAGTGGAAATTGATTGGACAAATAATTTAAAGACGAAAGAAGTACTATTTGTCCGCGTAAGACAGTCCAGTTGGTGGCTGCAGGGACACTTAGGATTTCCCCCTCCCCCAGGTCATAAGTTCAAATCCCAGACCTCCTATGTAAAAAAAAATCTACTAATAATGGATGATGAGGTGACAATATAACCTTTATACTAACCAAGTGGATTGACCTAGTGGAAATTGATTGGACACTTAAGAATTTTAGGGTCAAAAACTCGAGTTCAAATGAGACAACAATTCCTGAGGAATGATCCATAAAAAAAAAATATAACGTTTATACTGTCATACTTAAAGTGTTTTCTTTCTCTTGTTTTTTTTTCCAACCATACAAGAGATTTTGATTTTTCAGGAAGAAAAGATTGTGCCAAGAATAGATTACAAGGCTTGTTGTATAGAAATCCAATAACATGAGTTGTGAAATTTGGGTCAAAGCCCAATATAAACATTCGTTATTTGTAAAATGGATCCTGAACTAAAAGGTCCATGATCGTGATTTTGTTCGGGATCTTTAAAAAAAAAAAAATCGTGACTATACTCACAATTATGAAAAATCAATTGTGAGTTGGATCACAATCCGTTGATAGGGTACAATAGATTCGGGATGACAAAACTTTTTTCCTCAAAGTATATAAATTGTCTCAGGTTTGGTATTTATTTTAAAAAAATATTTATAGGGAATTAAAAATGGATTTTACAGTATTATACATTAATCAAAGAGCAATGATTATAAAGCCTAAAAATGTTAATCAATATTAAAAAAATACAAATTTGACTTAGTATTTTAAATATATCAATTCTTTATACTAATTTTTAACTTTTAGTTTTTTTTAACATCCTTTAAGAGACCGGCATGGGTTTGGACAAGTGGTAAGTGACTCGATCTCGCTTAAGCAAAGTATTGAGTTCAATTCCTTGTGTATACAAAAAAAACTCATGTTGGGAGACTCATCTGCCATAGTTAGACACACGACCCCGGTCGGATCAAGATGTACCTAGATAGTACCTAAGGAATCGGTGGGCAATCAAAAAATAAAAAAGATCATTTAAGAGAAATTGTTGCATTATCCAACATTATCTGTCTTAATCAAATTTAGATCATTTGATTTGGAGTATTTTTATGTAAACTTTATTAAAATATTTCAAATCAAATATTTGAATTTTATTAAGATCATTGATACTAAATCATATAATAATCTTTGACTTTTAATGTTTGGATCTCATTTTTTATAAAGACTAAAATACTCTCAATGTTAAATAGTTTCAGATTTCGGAATGTCGAAAACAAAAGAAAATACACTTTCATTACACTCATATCGAAAATATATTCTAATTCACCAATATCATAATATATTCTAATTCACCAATATCATAAATGCAATTTTTTATACTTCTAATACTGATCAGTTGGAAGTGGAAATTTTGTTTTTGTTTTTCTTTTATTTCATTTTCATTTGATTAATACTGTGTTCATTTCCGGTGTTATATTGTGTTCCTTCCGATTGATCAATATTTAAAGTGTAAAAATTTACACGTCTAATACTGGTGAGTTATAACATATCTTTGACATGAGTGCGTTGAGAGCTTTTTTTTCTCGATATTTCAAAGGCAAAAACTATTTAATATTAACAATATTTTATTTATAAAAAAAAACCAAAAATTCGATTATGGGACAAAATTTAAAACTCTAATCTTTTGTAATGTACAGATTCCCACCGACAAATATCATTGTAACTTTGACATTAACACTGCGCCATTCGGCGTGAAAATGAATGTAATAGTGTTGCCCAATTATCTTTGGGCCTACACCACATAATTTCAGTGGGTATGGAGCAGCACATACTAATAGATGGAGTTTTCTTCCATTTATTGGGGTGACACATATTATTGAACCCACAGAAAAAATTGGAGGCATGGCAGTTCCTATAGAACATACAGGAGCAATTGAAAATAATGAACATAACGGCATGTTTTATTTGCGAAAACATTTTTATTTTTAGAAATTATTGATAATTATAATTATTGATCCATATTTAATTTATAATTTTGTTTTTATTTTTGTTCCTAATTCCAAATATTTATACAGTAAATAATGAAAACAATTTTTTTATTGTTTTTTAAAATAAAAACAAAAAGCATATTTGCAAACCAAAGATAATCATTTTTTATTGTATGTAATAGTTTTATTTAAAAGGTAATCTTAAAGAATGATCCTTTAGTTTATCTTTTTTATTATCTCTTACATTTTACATTTTTATCCAATATAATAGGTGTTGAACTTGGATGTTAAATGTAAATATTCAAATAAATTATTGTATTATTAATTAACCAACTCTTCATATATTAAAAAAATAAAATATGTTAATAATCAACTCTACAAA
This sequence comes from Crotalaria pallida, assembly GCA_037953625.1. Lineage (NCBI taxonomy): Eukaryota > Viridiplantae > Streptophyta > Magnoliopsida > Fabales > Fabaceae > Crotalaria > Crotalaria pallida. The sequence goes on along the minus strand of CM075652.1, from coordinate 146,009,154 downwards.
AATTTAACAATTTCACCTAAATAGTTTTAAACAGTTAAATAAAGATATATGGAAATTTTAATATATCAAAACACTGTGACTTTTATTTATGTGGAGGTTAAACTACTCAATTGGTTTCTTGCGTTATTTTTCACTATTACATTGGTCTCTTACATTTTTTTGGTATCATATTGGTCATTCACATTTGTTTTCATTATCAATTTGGTCCCTAAATCACTATTCATCCTATGTGGACCAATATGATACGCACACGTGTCATTTATCTCTCCAGCAATGCATATGTGAATCGTACCAATATGATATTGAAACGTAGGATAAACAAAAAAAAAAAACACGAGCGGCCAATATGATACCAAAATAATGTGAATGATCAATTTGATATTGAAAAATAAGATAATAGACTAAATAAGCAGTCCAACCTTTGTTTAGATTTGAAACCAAGTGAATGCATTTTATCATAAAACTGTTTCATCATTCCCTTAAGTTATTTATTTGTTCTAAAGTGGTATCTCAAGTTTTTTTCGAAATGGTTCCCAAGTTTACTTTCGTTATCATGATTAGTCATTCCATTAATTTTTCCATTTTTGGTCATCTTCACCGTCTCCGATGAGATTTCTGGGCAACACCATTTTTTTAAGACGAAACTCTACTTTTTCTTCTTAACAAATCATCAGATCGGACCAGTCATCTCTTTATCATTCTCCACCATGTTTAGAAAGCGATGTGATAGGATTAGTGTGTTTGAAAATAATGACGAGTTAAAAATAAAAGATACGTATTTGTTAGAAAAAGTAGTGGAGTTTTAATTTGTCAAATAATATTGACGAAAAACAAGAGTTTTGTCGCAGACAAAAAAAATGACCAGAGACTAAAAATATATAGGACCAAAAAAATAAAAATATATATGACCAGAAAACCAATCATACCTACATAGTTACAAACATAAACTTAAAAATTTACTTTCAAATTTTTTTTTTTTAAAAAAAAAAAACTGAAGTGATTAAAACAAATAAATAACTTGGAGAAAAAAAATCATGGGAGTTACTATCATGCAATCCAAAATTGGATGGTTGCTATGCAACCTTTTTTTAAACTTAGTTAAAATTAGGTTTTTGCAATTTAGTCCAACATAAAAAGTAAATTAAAAATTTAATCTTTTGTACCTATAGACAAATTATAACTTTTAATTTAAAAAAAAAATTAAAAGTAGTTAAAATTAGTTACTTGTGTAAAAAGGCTTAATGCAAGTGACTAAATTTAAAATTAAAAGTTATAATTTGTCTATAGGTACAAAGGACTAAATTTTTAATTTAATTTTTATGTTGGACTAAATTGCAAAAAACTAATTTTAACTACTTCAAATAATGACATAGCATAGGTGGCAACTTCTTATTGGTTTAAGAAAAGATTACATAGCAACCATCCAATTTTAGATTCCATGATAGAAATACCCAAAAATCATTACTCGACTCATTTTGGTCGTGACATGCCAAAGTACTGGAGAGACACGTAGCTTAACCCTTTACTAGCACAATTAGCTAGGGGCCACTAGCAGGATGCCCGGATCGATCCAACGTCTTTCTCTGCCAAAGTTATAAAACTTCCATCGAACCAATACCTCTTTCAGCGCAACTTCTGCTAATGCTGTAATTTGCGTTCCACACTCTTATTGCACCGGTCAAATGTATATGTGTCAACTGTCATATACTTCCTCGAGTTCCGATGATAACCCATACTCGTATTCTTATTATAAATCCTCTTTTTCTTTCCAATTTCTTTCTTAAAAAAAAAAAAAAAAACTTATAATAAAGACGGAAGAGAATATTATGAAAAAGAATTGGTTTTATCTTTATGTTATTTTGTATTTTTTAAAGAATATTATTGCTTTTTTATATTTTATTTGTCTTTTGTTCCTTAATATAATACGGAGTATAATATATTTATCAGATTTCCTATTTAAATTAAAAAGTAAAATTATAATATCAAACTATTTTTTTAAAATTTCAAGAAATACAATTACTCTTTTTAATTTGTGTGATATATGTAAATATGACTTATAAGTAACATCATATGAAATATATAAATTACGGTTGATTTATTCTCAACTAGTTTTTTTAGCATTGCACGGGTTCTTATTTTTTTTATTAATAATTAAATTTTCATTATTTTAATGTAATTTATATAAATATTTATTTTTTTAAACAAAGTTTTCAAAGAGGAAAAAAATTTATGCGATTATCAAAAATCGAATTCAAATAATAAGCTTTCTTTTTTGAGATTAATGAATATGCACCGACGGTGTAAAGTTTTTTACACCATCAGTTCATCATCCACCATTCATTTAGATTACTTTAATTTAAAAGTCAACAACCATAAATGGATGAATGATAGATTTTGCATTGATGATGTAAAAAACTTTACACTGTCGATGCATTACCATTTTCTCTTCTTTTTAAATCTCGTAGTTTTACTCATTAATTATCTCTCGAGAACTTTAATATAATATTTTGAGTGTCAAAATCCTTAAAAGTACCCCCATAGCACTAGCAACCATCAGAAGTTTTCCACCCCACCACATCGACCTTTCTATCTGGATTAAGTCAACACTTCCTCAATCAAGTAAGCCCTAATTCCCAAGCTCGGATAGTACATTTTCGAACACAAAGAGAGAGAAATTGATAAGTTAATTTTCGGGTGAGGCTCCGGTGCATGTAAACATATAACATGCACCGGTGCATGCCTTTATTTTTGGGTTTTTTATTTATTTTTTTAAAATTTAATCAATTAAAAAATATTCTATGTGTTTTCTTTTTTACGGATATGAAGTAATTTTTATAATTTGGATTTTTTTTACTCTGTGTTCTTAAAAAACTGTATTGAGTAAAACTGTAATCAAAATTTACAGATTCTAATAAATCTATATACAAACTTGTGTTAAAAAATATTCTGAATAAATCTGTATTAAAAAAATTTGAAAAACAAAAAAAAATTAAACCATGCACCGATGCATGGTTTAATTAACCATGCACCGGAGCCTTCCCCTTAATTTTCATTTATATATAAGAAGTATAGAAGTATAAGATCAAATACTTCCTGCAACACCAATACGGCAGCAAGATTAAATTTAGACTGTATGTTCATCAGTACATATCTAAATTAAATACACCCTATCTACCAACAATATTGCCAAGCACAGTAATTTACGTACCAAACTACTAGTAATAAGGTTGGGTATTAGCTAATTTAATTTATCAACTGAGGTTGGTTCAAGTGGCTTAAGACTAAGAACTCTCAGGTTCGATTCCGGGTTAACACACCCCATTGGGAGAGGCATATGAACGCGACCTCGTGCAAAATTAGTCTCAAGGGTTCTTTGGTATTAAAGGTGCTCTTGGGAACACCTGTGGTAGTGGCCAAATAATACAGACAAAAAAAACTAATTTAATTTGAATTTTTTGGGGAAAAATGTAAGTGATAAATGTATCCTTGTGACAAGAGAATTTTGGTTAGTTGGGTATCTAGGAATAATTAAACTAAACCAATAACTTGGAGCGAGGTAATCAAATTATCCCCCTCTATCAAATCTACTCAGATGGTATGACGTCGTTCTTGATGGATCATCTAACTTTCCTAGAGGAGCAGGTGATGCATAACTCGTTTTCTGTCCTAATTATGAAAGCAAATTTGGTGAACTGTGCAGACAAGCTAAGTACACCAAACATAGACATATTATATATTGCATCCAATGAAATGCTTATGTTCAGATCGAATTCCTGTCTCTCATCATCAATTTTATACTGTTAAATTTTGAGTATAGGTGTTACACATCTAACTAATTAATCTATAATTGCATACTTGTAGATGAACCTTCTATATTATATATATATATATATATATATATATATATATTGCTGCTAGAAAATTGAAAAACAAATATATTTGCTATGTGTATGCATTAGCATTAGAATCAAAATAAATTTATAGTTTTGGATCAAAGGTAGGATAAATAAATACATAATGTCCATTTTTTAATGGTACCAGCTGCTACCACTTCTTCACTGCTTGCGGTTGTATTGTCTCAGTAATTTTTTTTGTCAAGTGTGATTTGGCTGTACCTAGATTTATGCAGCATTGTTGGTCTGCATAATTACATGTAAAAAGGGGGGAGAAATATGTAATTGGGAGTTTTCTGTTTTATCTAGCTGGGATTTTGGCTTTTGTTTTTTTGCCTTAGTTTCAGATTATGTACTTGTCAATTGTCTGTTACGTTAGTTCTCGTCTCTCCAGTAGTGGACTTCTCTTGATCGACTTTATGCTTAGCATTAAACCGTAGTGAATATTCACACCGAAAAGAGAAAGAGTTGAATTCAAATGCACGTAAATTATTATTCACGTTATCGATACTCACATTTTATTCTCGAGAAGTTTATTGCCAACAAATGTTATCTTGTCCTTTTTGGAAAAGTTTCCCTACCTTTGGAAGAAAAAAAAAATAATAATATCCCCGGTTTTTATTATAAGCTTCCTTTCTCTCTCATTAAAAAATGACTTATAATAATAAGGACCAAAGGGAGTAATAATAATCTTCTTATTTTGAATAAAGTATTAATTTTGAATTTTGTTTTGTTCAATTTTTGATATGTTTTTATTTCAATTTTTAATAATATTTATATTTTTTTTACAAAATTTTTTATTTACTTATTATATTTTTGAAATTTTAATAGCAATTATAAGTTTAAACTTTTTTTAAAAAATATATTAAATACAAGTTACAACTCCAGTTGCAAAAAGCATATTAACAATTATTCATGCATATAATCAGTGCTGATTGATACAGATATATGAAATTTATATCTCTTAAATATCTGATTACGGTTCAATTCTTAACTCATGCTAATGGAAAATGATTTGATGAAAGCATCAAAAATTACTCATGCATGCATGAATGAGGACAAGAACCAGTGCGGGATATGGCGTGTGATTGGAGTAGTGGTCTACGTCTATCGTTGGTTACCAACCAGACCACTTTGTTTTTTTTTTTGGGCAAGCCAACGAGAAATTCAAATTCCTCCTTGTCATGCAAACAATTTCGTGAATCAATTAATAAGCTGACCTTTTGAATTAAATTATTGAAGAATCAAATGAGTCACTTGCATACTTTATACTATATAATTAAACCTTTGGTGGTTTAGTATACTTTAGATTAATCGGTATGCACTGATGGTGACGGTGTAAATTTTTTTATATCATCATTTCATCATTCATCATTCATTTGTATTATTTTAATCTAAAAGAGTCAACGACCATAAATGAATGAATGATGAATGATACACTGATGATTGCAAAAAAAAATTACACTGTCATACATTCTCCATTTTCTTTACTCTATCAAACTCGAATTATAAGCAATTCTAACCACTTTTACACTTATTAAGGAGGTTAGTTGATTGTATTTAATTTTCTCAAATTTATAAAAAAAATAGAAGTATTTTTGGAAAGTAGTATTGAGAATGAAACAAAAATTAATTAAAATTACAATTTTCTAAAGATGTTTTAGGAAAGTGGCATTGGGAATGAAACAAAATTTAATAAAGTTAGTTAGTTTTGCTTATATTTTAAACAAAGAGTAGTATGTTTTTTTGTTGCTTATAATTCAAGCCGGATGGAGTACTTCATATGCGAAAGCCTAACTAGTCTAACCTAAAGGTTTAATTATAGATGAGTTTCCGTAATGAATAAAGTTAATTAATATTATTAGTGATATTAAAATTTTCGGTATTTAATATATTGTTTTTTTAAAAAATTACTTACATACAATAATTATTACTATTAGCACTTAAAAAAATATTGAATAAATAAGATATTTCTGAAAAAAAAATATTAATTAATATTATTGAAAATTAAAAAAAAATAACTTATAAATAAAATCAATTTTTTCTCCCAAAGAGAAACTTATATTATTAAAGGCAGTAGATTATATATATAAGTGCGATGATATCCTTAATCCTAAAGGCCAGGGAAAGAATTCCAAAAATTATATATTGTAAAATTATTGATAGTTCAAATTAAAAAAATAATAATGCCTACAATGACAATATTGACATTTTCCACTTTTTCAGCACTATCCCCAATTCTGCTATTGTGATTATTGTAGAGATTGTTGTCACCACCTTCACCTTACCACGCTCATCCTTCACATTTTAGTGGCATGAACTCAATTTCTAAACTCGGATATGAATAAACACATGGCAAGACTAAAATAAAATGAAAAGTCATAGGACCAAATCAAAAATAAAAAACAATTTAGAGAACCGATATTATAGCTAGAATGTGTGCATTTTTCATGGGCATTAAAACGAAAAACTTGTATGTTATGACTTATGCACCCATGCATAATGTTAAAGTAAGCCCCGTTGATTATAAAAAAAAAAAAACCTTATTTTTATTGGTAGTTAATTAATTTATAAAATTATTCTGACAGTACATGATGATTGTGTATTTTTCTTTTTTTCATTCACTTGTTAGTGCCTTATTTTATCACTTCATGTTTAGCCTTATTTCTTTTCCTGCTAATTATTTTTGTCAACCAAGTATCTTTTATTAAATTTGTGAGTAAGAAACTAATCCATCCGGAGTTATGTGATTGACACTTTCAATAAGCTTTGTTCACATAGATAAAATCCTTGATTTTCAATCATGTTTGATATCCGAGCATGGCATTTAGTGAAATCTTATATTACTGGACAAACTTATTGGTTTTTTTTATCAAATTTGTCCAATGATCTAATTTTTGTGTCTTACGAGCTAGTTACGAAGCACTTTATAAGGTTTTAACTAAAATTGAACAAATAATTATAATTTATAGTAAGTGTATATTTCTCTATCCATCGAGAATAAAAAAACAAATCCAATAATAAGTTTCCACAATATTTGGTTATCTCTGCCAACTCTCTTCACCTCTTCCGATCCATGGATTGAACTTTTTTCTTCTAACCTTGTATAATTGTTGAGGATCCAGCGGAATGATCTTTGCATTAGAAGCGATCACCTCTTATACTTGGCCTTTCGCTTTCCTTTCATTTTTTCGCTTTCCTTTCATTAACTAGCTAGGTAACGAGTATATAAATTAAAAACAAAACATTTCTTTCAATAATTTAATTAATAATTAACTCAGCTGGTAAAACAGGATGTAAAATACGAGCATCTGGATTTGAAATCTCCTAGCTGCACAATTTTTCTCTGTCTGATATAAACTTTGCATTAAAAAATTGTGACTAACACTACTAACATGATTGGTGATAGAACACATATCACCATCATTGAAACCTACGAAGATTTTTTAATTTATTTTAAACATAAAATATTTTTGATAATATAAAAACATTATTTTCAATAATATAAAGATATTATTGAATAAAAAAACAAAAAAAATTATATTATAAAAATGGGAATTTCCAGGTTTTTTAAACTGCAATTTTACAATTTTTTTCTCCGAATTTTCATTTTTTAAATATTTTATATAATAATATTTATATACTTTTTCATATTTTTTATTTTATAATTTCTAATAAATAGAAAAAATCCATATAAGTTATCTACACGTATATCAGTGCTAGTCACATTGGCATTATTACTCTTAATTTAAATGAATGGATTAAAATTATAAGATGGCAAAATTTGAGACACTAAACTGATAGAAAAAAATTAACAGACTAAATTCTTTAAATCAATGAAATTGTTGACCAAGATGAATTTAAGAAGGAAAAAAAAATCTCCTTCAAAAATATTTATTTGGACCCAGCCACTAACATTATGTTACCTCCTACTAGGGGTGTAAGTGATTCGGTCCGAGACCGCGAGATCGATCGGATCGGACCGGACCAAAAAATACTGTTCGATTTGGTCTCATGGTTCGGTTCGGTCTCAAATTTTTTGGACTGTTGTTACATGGTTCAGTCCACGGTCTCAATATTTTTTAGAGCCTTCAGACCGGATCGGACCACATACTTAAAATGTATAAATTGTGTAACACATTCACTCTAGAAAAAACCTAGCATCAGCCTCACAGGTCACAACCCTCACTCTCTCTCATTCCCACAACTCTATCTCTCATTGGGCACTCCATTTCACAGCCCTCACTCTCTCTCTCATTACCACGACTCTCTCTCATTGTGCACTCCATTTAGTACGTTCAACCGGTTGCAGTAAAATATCATCATTATCATGGGTTATGTAGCGTCGTTCGCGTCCTCCCTCCGTGTCGTTCGCGTCCTCCCTTCTTCGTCTCCGCCGTCTCGCCGTCTCGCCATCTCCGTCCAAGCCGCCGCTCGCCATCTCTCAATCTCTCTCATCTCTCAAGGTCTTGCATTTTCTATCCAGATCTTGCAATTAGGTTTTCCCCTTTACCAATTAGGTTTTCAATTGGTATTAATTTGGAAAAGTATTTGGTATTAATTAGGTTTCCAAGTAATTAGGTTTAAAGATATCTGTCTTGCATTTTTTTTATTGTCAAGTAATTATGGTCCGGTCCGGTCCGATCTTTTTAGACCATAATTACTTGACAATAAAAAAAAATGCAAGACAAAGATCTTTAAACCCACCGGTCCGATCTTTGTACATAAAAAATATTTGGACTAGATCAGACTGGACCGTGTAAATTTAATTGGTCCGGTCCCTAATGTCCTTCAAAGACCGACCCAGACCGGACCGGACCGTTACACCCCTATCTCTTACATTAACATCCCTTACCAAAGCTACCTGCATAACCCACCCCATCAACGTGTCACCATCCGAGCCCTCAATTACCCAATGATCCAAGGGTCACAAGGTTTTCTCAACTAACCCATCGGCTTACCCACCTACACTCAATGTCACCAACCCTCTATATATACACTCCCATTTTACCCTCTTATTTCCCAGGAAAATTTTCTTTCCTACACCCCTTGTTAGAAGAAGAAAATTTTCCATCCCACTTTATCATTTTTATGCAATCTCAACCATATAAATCTTTTCTAGCCCATTTGTTCCTTTCCATTTTTACACACCTAGCTTAGATACATAACCGTACCCCTCAATCACATATATTGTTAACACCTCATAAAATCTTGGTAACACAAATCTAGATTGATTCTCTATTCCGTTTTCTCTCCGACCAACAACCTTAATTATTAGTGAGACTTATTATATTTTTTTATTTTTTATTTTTTTGAGGATGGAGATTTCATCAGAAGCAAATAATGGCATTATTTGCAATGGGTCATTGAACCTTATTTGCATTGGTAGCACTAGCACTACTCATGAAGACCCTCTTAATTGGAACATAGCTGCGGATGCATTGAAAGGTAGCCACCTTGAAGAGGTGAAGCGCATGGTGGAGGAGTACCGTAAGCCGGTGGTGAAGTTAGGTGGTAAGAGCCTCACAATAGCCCAGGTGGCAGCAGTTGCCAGCCACGACGGTGGTGTCACGGTGGAGCTGGCGAAGGAGGCTCGTGCCGGCGTCAAGGCCAGCAGCCAATGGGTATTGGATAGCATGGAGAATGGAACGGATAGCTATGGAGTCACAACAGGATTTGGTTCCACATCGCATAGGAGAACCAAGCAAGGTGGTGCCCTCCAAAATGAACTCATAAGGTAATTAATTCATTTTGGGAAACATTTCCTATTTATTACTAACTATTAGTTATTAATTATATTTGAGAAAAAAACTCATTTTAAGGTGATAAAATTAATACATAAAATAAATTCACATAAATCTTTGAAAATAATAAATATATAAAAATAATTGGGAGAGTCGTCCATTTTATGTAAACAATACTTGAAAGGATTAGTCACTATACACATGTAGGTAAATACTCGGTTATAAAAAAAAAGAAATATAGAATAATATATATATATATATATATATATATATATATATATATATATATATATTTGTTTAACAATTCATTGCTAATTTATAAGTTTAAGTTAGTGGGGGTTAGCATTTTATGGTAACTGAGTATTCTAATATCTCATTCTTGGGGGTAGGTGAGTTACCAGTGATAAGCAGGATTTAATTAGGTGGAGGGTCAAGTCAAGATTAAAAAATTTCTTTTTTGCATGTTTAGTCAAATTGGCACATGAATTTTGTTATAAAAGCTTAGACTGTTTTTGTTTTCATAAATTATTGGTTAAACATAATAAAAGGCTGTATTTGTTAGGATTGGATATTGTATATAAGGAGGCAGTGATGTATATATGTACCCAAAAAAAGTAAACCATTGGAACAAATAGTACTCCCTCCGATCTTTATTATAACCTTTTTTTTAGAGCGAAATGAGACTTATATATAAGGACCGGAGGAAGTAATATTTAAACATGAAATACAGTAATATTTAACTTACTAAGAAAAATAGTAACGAATTAAATTAATGCAACGGCAACAAACTCAATGACAGAGTTAAATTTTGAAATTCCAACACATTGTGTGTGGAATAGAATTGTGTTGTTAAGACAAAATTCATTTCGGAGAATTGGTGATATTCACAACTTTAAAGGAGATTTTTTTTGGTAATCAACATAGAAACCGAAGAATGAAAGAAAAAAAAAAGCAGTGCAAAGTATTAGTATCAGTATTGTATGTAGTATTTCTTTTTAATATCGTCAGTGGAATATGGATTAGCCCGATAATGGCAACTATTCCTTGTCGTCACACTTTACAGGAGTATGATTTACCTCAATGTTTTTAATTTATACCATTGGTTTATAAATATATTCTTTATTTACATATATATATATATATATATATATATATATATATAAAGGGCTTTACATGTATTGTTTAAGTATTTCGAGATAAAAACGTTAGTATATAGGAGTATATAAAAACGTTAGTATTTACCTCATTGTTAGTATTTTTTATATAAATAAAGCATCTATTGCAATCAAGTGGATTGACCGAGTGGAAATTGGCTGGGCGCTTAGGGATTCTAAGGTCAAAGACTCGAGTCTCGGTAAGGCAATAATTCTTAGGGAGGATCCATACTCTTGAATCAAAGACTTCCACAGTTCGCGGATCCTGGGTGGATTTTGAAAAATGAAAAAAAAAAATCATCTATTGCATACTTAATTACATATGTGCAATTAAATTAATTTCCTTTTATATTCAATTTGCATAAAAATAATTTAAATACAAATTTAAATTGTTGTAAAAATACAGAAAATGCTAAATACCGACATTAAGATATTGATTAAGACTTTTGAAAATTTAAAATGATTACTTTATTTTGAAAGATACTATAACAAATTTCAAAATTTAAGAATTAATATATTTATATTTTTAATACATTTTTTTAATTTATTCTTTAACCAATTTTTTAGGTTATTATTTAACAAAACCTTATTTAAATTAAGATCTTGTTAACAAGTTCCATGCGAACATTTAGTTAAATTTCCTGAAATTAAAAAAAATACAAGTCTTTAGTTTTTTTCCTGGAGAATATAAAAATTACATTTTTCATTACTTTCCATAAACTATAAACTCCCCCATTCCTATTTATTTGTCCTATCTCAAACAAAACACATCTTTTAAGAAATGCAATCATTACTTAAATTTTCAATATATTAGTTATATTTTTTCCCGCTATACCCTTTCTCTCTCCGTAATCATTATTTTTTCTCCAATACATGAAAAAATCAATACCTTATTAGTTATTAAATAAAGATAAACATGAAATATAACATTTATACACTATTGAAATCATCAAAAGAACAAATTAAAAAAAAAAAAAAAACCTCTAAAAATGGACAGTTAAATAAGAACTGTTGTTAGCATTTTTCTTTAAATTATCTTGAAATATACGTACACCACCCCCACTTGTGCTGATTGCACGTTACAAGCATGAGACAATCAGTTTTCAAAACTTTAATTAAGGCACGCAATGTTAGGTAAGAAATTCATTACGGAAGCAAGGAACAATCCTATAGGAGTATCACTACTTCCTCTGTGAGATTGAAAAAAAATACTCCCATCTTTCATGCGGTGGGATTGGATCTTGCCGTTCTCGATCATTATAGGAGTATCACTTTCTCACTGTACAACGACTCGAGATCCTCGAGTGTGAGTCCACTCTGTATTTTTTTAGTACTAATAATTTTTTCTTGCGGAACATGTACTCTCCATTTTAGAATGAGATCGAAGAAGCTCAAACAAGATGAGAGTAACAGCAAGAAATCTAAAATATTTGTACCTTCTTTTACCATTATTATACTACTAGGGTATGATTGAAATTAAGATTCTTGTCCTAGAAGTAGTTATGGAACATAAAGAAAATGATTCCATTATTATGATACGCTACACTATTAGTATAAAGATTGTTTATATATACTTTAGTTTTTTTAGAGCTTGGTGATCTTTTACATTGTTTAATAGTATCACCATCAAGTTAGAGGTACTATTTATTTTTTAAACGTGAGGTTCTATTTGATATCACAAATAACAATAGAAAAAAATTTGTTAGTTATATCATTATATATGTTGATTACAGAACTTGCCAAGAATGAAGGCAAATCTAATTAACTAGCAATTATTAAGTGATTTGGGATCACTTGATCTAGGATAATCACCATCATTTTACTTATATTTTAAATTTGTTTTAACTAAAAAATAAAGTGTAAACAATTGAGATAAGTTATAGATCACTAAGTAATAATTTTACAAATCTAACAGTACACTCATAACTTAAAAAGCTAATACTACTCTCATGCACATGCACGTAGCCATCGGTTAACCAAAATCAATTTTTTTATTTTGGTATCACCGATCAGTATCTGGATCTAATTTATCCAGAATTCGTCTTATCTAGTCCGATTTAATTGAGCTGACACTAAGCGGTAGGGGTCTCCCAGCGGGAATTGCTCCATACCCAATGCTTCGAATTCAAAACCAGTTGATTAAGGGACCAAGCTACCAAAATCACTTCTAATTGTGAAAAATGGTACTATATATAAATTATAAAAGAATTAAAAAAAAATATTGTAGCACCATATAATATATGTTAGAGTTAGTTTAGATGTTTGTGCTGCGAGACATCAGTTGAAGCACTGAAATTGTGTTTCGACTGTCGCTCATTTCCGCTGCTCCTCTCTACCATTCTCCTCGCATGAGCCTTTATTCAAAGCAAAAAAATGCTGTAAAATACAGTATGCAGTGCTGATGAAGAAATTTTATTATTGCATGGCATGTGTAATTGTTTAAAAAGTTTGTGATTGACACTCTCCGTAAATACCCTAGAGACGAAGAATTCACTCTTCGGTTTGAAATATAAAGAAATAAAACATACTTGTATTTTTTTTTAAATACCCTAAAATTAACTCATCTTCTTAAATTTTGTTTCATTATTAATGTTACATTTCTAAAACATATTTATAAAATTGTTATTTCAATTAATTTTTTTCATTCCCTATGTTACATTTTTAAAATACCTTTATTTTTGATAAATTTAAAAAAAATTAAATTTAATCAACTAATTTTTTTAATATACATGATTTACTCCTCTCTAAACCGGAGGGAATACTCACCTGTATTATAAAGCTTGTAATGATCTTAAGCTATTTTATTTAATTTTTTTTTAAAAAAAAATTGAAATTTGAATCATGTTCTTCGTGCATGATGATGTAAGTTTGCTCTTTTAATCAATTAGTGGGCCAAAAACTCCACATCTCGATTAGCACAATCGCAGAAATATTAATTACCGATATTATGGTTGTTCCTATGGCGCATCTACCTGGAGTCACCACAGCCACTCATGCTACTGGCCAAGTGGCCATGCCATGAAATTCATAAGCTAAGCAAATGATGTCAGTTGCCTTTAAGACATGTGTTAAGAGGTTACACTGACGAAATTTTTCTAGTAACAAGTGTATTAAATGCACTTGTTAAACTTATTCCCTCGTATTCTATTTATAAAATTTTTTAGGGATTTTTCACTTTCATTAAGGAGAATGGATAAATTTTTTAGTGGCATTGGAAATGTGAAAATTTGATATAATTTTTCAAAACTACCCTTATAATTATTATTGGAACTCTAAAAAATATTGACTTTATAGGGATGTTAGTGGAAATAAGTAATTAAATGCTATAGAAAATTGAAAAATGTTCTTATAAATAGGACCAAAATAAAAACCTCATGAAGGTCTTATAAATAGGATCGGAGTGAGTAATTCATTTTCCCTTAATTATATGACACTTTTAATTAATTCATGTAGATTAAGAAAAATAGTTAAAAATAGTTATTATTTTCAAAGTTATTAAAAAACATATCCAACTTTCAAAATTACCTCAATATAAAATTAAATAATACAATCTAGAATGATATAATTATCATTATAAGAAAAGTAAAAAAGTTTCTTGGAATGTCTGATATAAAATAAAATCATTAGGGATATAAGTGGTATAGGTTATTTAATGTATGTTGTCTAAATATTGTAAAGTAACTTATATCTAAGGACAAATAAATCTTAAAAAAATGACATATAAGTAAGGACGAAAAAAGTATTAGATATGGAAAAAATATCATAAATTCACATTTTTTAGAGAACATAAAAAAAATATTTCCCAAAATCTTTCTATTACATATGGTTCCTTAACAAATAATTTTACGTTTGCCAAAAACAAATTCTTAAGAAAAATCATAAAACACATAATATCCCAATGTACTTGCTTCGCCCCCTGCATGTAAGCATTTGAGATGATATTTTATGTGAATCAAAGAAGTTAGTTAATATGTTCACCAAAAAAAAAAAGTTAGTTAATATAATTAATGTTATTGAAATTCATAACATGTGGTATACTTATTCAAAATTATTAATGTATTGTACTTTCTCCGGTCCCTAATTTAAGCATCATTTGATCAATTTTACTTCCTTTAAAAAAGTTAGTTAATATTGTTAGTGGTATTAAAAATGTAAATATTTGATATACTTTTTCAAAAGTACCCCTATAATTATTATTGGAAATCTAAAAAATGTTGAGTAAATAGGGGTGTTTGTGAAAAAGAAGTAATTAATGCTATTGAAATTGTAAATGTGGCTTATATTAAGGACAAAAAAAAAGTCTTCAAAATGTGCTTATATATATGACCAGAGGGAGTAATTGTTATTAGAATTCTAAAAAATATTTAATAAATAAAAACATTTGTGAAAATAAAATAATTTATGTCATTAAAAATTCGATCAAGTGGTTATAAAAAACAAAATACTTTCGTTATACAGTATTCCCTCCGGCTCAAATTATAAGCAAAAGTAATTAATTTTATGCTTATTAAAGAGATTAGTTGATTATATATAATTTTCCCAAACTTATACTAATAAAAAATAGAGGTATTTTAGGAAAGTTACATTGAGAATGAGTGAGTACTAATTATATTTATAAATGAAAGGAGTATTAAATACCCCATTTTTTCATGTAACTTTATTTTTTAAAAGTGACCTTAACATTAGTCCCAGAGTTATGAAAACACGTGTAATATTTCTGCACGAAAAGATGCTCTCAGATCAAATATTGAAAACTGAAGTCTGAAGTTGAGAAACACAGCTAATTGAACAGAAAATTCAGGATCGAGTTATTAAATTGAATGCATATGATTGACCTTTTTTTTTTCAGCTGCATATGATTGACTTAGCATGAATATTTTGGAAGATAGTAACCCTAGCTTTTTGGTGTTTGTTTATATGGTTCAGATCAGTCAGAATGAGTTCTGCAGAAATTTATTGTGCATCATATATGAATACATTCAATTTATTATTTTAGTAGCCCACTAGGCAGACACAATCTGACTCAATTATTTCGTTGCAACAGATTCTTGAATGCTGGCATTTTTGGCAATGGCACAGAATCCAGCCACATCTTACCTCACTCAGCCACAAGAGCAGCCATGCTGGTTAGGATCAACACCTTGCTTCAAGGTTATTCAGGAATCAGATTTGAAATCTTGGAAGCCATAACAAAATTTCTGAACCATAACATAACCCCTTGTCTCCCTCTAAGGGGCACAATCACTGCATCAGGTGACCTTGTCCCTTTGTCCTATGTTGCTGGCCTTTTACTTGGAAGGCCAAATTCAAAGTCAATTGGACCTAATGGAAATGTGCTTAGTGCTAAAGAGGCTTTTGAGCTAGCTGGAATTGATGGTGGTTTCTTTGAGTTGCAACCTAAGGAAGGTTTGGCATTAGTAAATGGTACCGCGGTCGGATCCGGCTTAGCTTCCAAGGTTCTTTTTGATGCAAACATACTTGCTATCCTCTCTGAAGTGTTGTCTGCGATTTTCGCGGAAGTTATGCAAGGAAAACCGGAATTCACGGATCACTTGACGCATAAATTGAAGCACCACCCTGGCCAAATTGAGGCTGCAGCCATAATGGAACATATTTTGGATGGAAGTGCATATGTTAAGGCTGCACAAAAGATTCATGAGATTGATCCTCTTCAGAAGCCTAAACAAGATAGGTATGCTCTTAGAACATCACCTCAATGGCTTGGACCTCAGATTGAAGTAATAAGGCATGCAACAAAGATGATTGAGAGGGAGATAAACTCTGTCAATGACAATCCTTTGATTGATGTTTCAAGGAATAAGGCCCTTCATGGAGGGAATTTCCAAGGGACCCCTATTGGTGTTTCAATGGATAACACACGTTTGGCCATTGCTTCAATTGGGAAGCTCATGTTTGCTCAGTTCTCTGAGCTTGTGAATGACTTCTACAACAATGGTTTGCCTTCAAATCTTACGGCTAGCCGCAACCCGAGTTTGGATTACGGCTTCAAAGGCGCTGAAATTGCAATGGCATCTTATTGCTCTGAGCTTCAATACCTTGCTAATCCGGTAACCAATCATGTCCAGAGTGCTGAGCAACACAACCAAGATGTGAACTCATTAGGCATGATTTCCTCAAGAAAAACATCTGAAGCAGTGGAAATTTTGGCTCTCATGTCCTCCACTTTTTTAGTTGCATTGTGCCAAGCCATTGATTTGAGGCATTTGGAGGAGAATTTGAAGAGCACCGTGAAGAATGCTGTGAGTCAAGTTTCCAAAAGGGTCCTCACAACAGGTGTCAATGGTGAGTTGCATCCATCAAGGTTCTGTGAGAAGGACTTGCTCAAAGTCATCGACCACGAGCATGTGTTTGCTTATGTTGATGACCCTTGCAGTGCAAGCTACCCTCTAATGCAGAAGCTGAGACAGGTACTAGTTGAACATGCATTGAAAAATGGTGATAAAGAGGTGAATTCAAGCACCTCAATTTTCCAGAAGATAGGAGCCTTTGAGGAAGAGCTCAAGTCCCTTTTGCCCAAAGAGGTGGAAAATACCAGGGTTGAAGTTGAGAATGGAAATCCTGTTGTTCCTAACAGGATAAAGGAATGCAGGTCTTATCCATTATACAAGTTTGTGAGAGAAAATTTGGGTACATCTTTGCTGACAGGTGAGAAAGTGAAGTCACCTGGTGAGGAATGTGATAAGGTATTCTCTGCATTGAGTGAAGGAAGGTTGATTGATCCTCTGTTGGACTGCCTAAAGGAGTGGAATGGTGCTCCTCTACCAATATGCTAATATGGTGCTACCCTATGGACCTTTTTTTTTTTCCTTTTAATGTATGGCTTTTTTTTTTTTTAAAAAAAAAAAAAAAAAACCTGTGAACATGTAACTTTGATATTAAACTGTGTATGTAACAAATTTATTATATATTTGTAACGCTTATACAAGTTTTTACTGCAACTTCCATGTGCAGAACACTATGCATTAGACTTGTTTTATAGAAAGATCATATGGTGGAATTGGTGAACAATCAAGGCATTTCTGAATGTTTCTTAATTGAAGGTTCATGAAATCGTGAACATAACAGAAATATCAATGATGTTTCAAGTATATCCTTTGTGGTTCAACAAATGATACTCCTTTTTAAACTTTTTGATGCATTTTTGAAATGTGCATATGACAGAGTTAGTTGTTGCTTACATTTTTAAAGTATATTTTTAATACAAGTTAAGAAAGTAAAATTATGAAGTTAAAGTACATTTTTAAAGTTCCAAGAGATGTAATTATCCTTTTAATCCGTGTGATATGAATAAGTATAATATATGTATATATATATATATATATATATATAACACCAAAGAATACTTACATTACTACTCCCTCCGTTCCATATTATCTGTCACTTTAGCATTTTTAACTTGTTCCAAATTATTTGTCGCTTTAGGAATTCGAGGATGTATTAATTGATTTTTTCCACCTTTAACCTTGCATTTAATGTGTTGAAATATGTGAAATGGGTTATAATTAATGTACTTTGAGGGTATTATAGTAAAGTTATTTAATAATTCTCTTGAAAATTGAAATATTAAATGACTTTCTTAATATATGTGAAATTGCTAAAGTGACAGTTAAATTGGAACGGAGGGAGTACTACTTACATTGGTTTCTTACCCGGGATTATCAAAACAAATCAATACTCCATCCGTTCCAATTTAACTGTCACTTTAGAAATTTCACACGGATTAAGAAAGTCATTTAATGCTTCAATTTTCAAGAGAATTATTAGATAACTTTACTATAATATCCTCAAAGTACATTAATTATCACTCATTTCACATATTTCAACACATTAAATACAAGGTTAAAGTTGAAAAAAAATCAATTAATACACCCTCGAATTCCTAAAGTGACAAATAATTTGGAACAAGTTAAAAAGACTAAAATGACAGATAAAGTGGAACGGAGGGAGTATCACTTGTATAACAAAGGATAACGTTTTCACCCCTCGTCACCACCACCACCACTGCAACATAATTGGAAGGCTGAAAAAGGGCATCCATCCCTCATCATGATCCATACATAAGATAAACATCAAAACAGTAAATTGAACAGTGGGTGGCGGTGCAAACATTCCCCATTTATAAGTTGTTTTAATTTTAGTATGAATTCCAAGTGTGATCAATTTGAATTTAACGCAGCATGTGGAAAATTAAATTTAATTGCGATTATGCATTCAGTGTTGTATAGTTATTGTGGCTGCCAAAGTTATGTAATAATCGTCGGGACAAGGGACACACTTTTAGCCTTATTTATTGTGACAACATTGTGTTTTAGTACTAGTAGTAATTTGTTTTTATGTTTGCACCTTTTTGTCTGCATTACCAAAGGAAGGTTCAGTTTTGGTGCGTGTTACCAGATGCGGATCGGAGCATGAGCAATGAGTTAGTGTGGTTTATTAGACATGGTCAATGTCTCTCTTGAGTCTCTTCATGTGGCCATGTTGTCAAAACCATACAATAAAACAAAATCAAACGCAATTTGCACTAAAACTATTTATAAATAAAACATTGAGAATAAAATTTTGTGGACAAAAAACCCAAAAGAGAATCGTAGAAATTAAATTGACCTTTGAAGAATTATCTGCAAGCTTAGCTCAGCTTTTTATCATAAACCCAAGGATGGGGATTATATATAGAGATTTTGCTGATAAAATTCAATACAGTTGAGAAATGACTGAGTTACTAATATCATGAATTCGATCTTTGTCATTTGTATAAAAAAGATTTTGTTGATAAAATCAAAATTTATTTTAATAATCTCTCCACTCCTTAGTAGGAAAGACATCCTCCAATTGTTATCATTATTGGACAAAGAGGATCCAAGATGGAACATTTCCACTATGCTAGAAACAGTGAGAGCCCAGCATTGTGCACAATGTTTCTGAAAATGATCTCATTACAAGGAATGAGGAGTTTAGAACTATTATTGGTGAATCCATACACATCCTCTGCATGATCCAGCAAGGACTTGAAGAGTGGATGATTGAGTACACCTACCTTGATCACAAATCTCTTGCAGTCCTCACCTACATACACAACTAGGTGACCTTTTGGGACATCTCTTGGCACGTATAGATGTGACTCCTCATCATGCAAGCAACCACATGTAGCCCACGTGCGAAAATGTTCTTCAATTGCACATTTGAGAAAATTAGCTCTCACCTTTCTGAATTTAGAAAATTCCCTTAGGCAGCTTTTGAGAAGTTTAATCTTCATCTTCATCAAGTATATAGAACTAAGTCAGAATGAAAATTTAATTGAAAAAGCAGAGAAGTGGAAGCAGAGGTGAGCTGCAAGTGGAAGAAGAGAGAGTTATTGAGTTATATATAAAGGTTAAAACTTAAAAGCAAAAAGGTGGCTAAGAGTACAAGGCCAAGAAAAATAATATTTTAGCCTAAACTAAAAAACAAATAGGTATGGTTCAGTTCGTGGAACAAGTATATTAATTTATTAACTAGTACCATTATTGGAGTTTTGCATGTATAAACTGTGTACGGATTCGCCATTTCTCTAGTTAATTATGGTATGGTTGAAAAGTGATTTATGAAAGAAAGTACCCCACTCAATTGGAGTGATAGGAAAAAGGCACACAAGAAAGATCAAATAGTGCTGTTGGTTGGAAGAAGCTAAGCACGGTGGCAAAAATAATTAATATGAAAGTACAAGTTGTGATTCCTCTTTTGAGAGAAAGTTATATGAGAAAAGAGGGGAAGGCGTATTGAACCATTCATCGGTGCATGGTTTAATTTTTTTTTTGTTTTTCAAATTTTTTTAATACAAATTTATTCAGAATATTTTTTAACACAAGTTTGTATATAGATTTATTAGAATCTGTAAATTTTGAATACAGTTTTATTCAATACAGTTTTTTAAGAACACAGAGTAAAAAAAAAACCAAATTATAAAAATCACTTCATATCCGTAAAAAAGAAAACACATAGAATATTTTTTAATTGATTAAATTTTAAAAAAATAAATAAAAAACCCAGAAATAAAGACATGCACCGGTGCATGTTATATATTTATATGCACAGGAGCCTTTCCCGATAAAAGAATAAAGTATAACAATTCCTTCCTTCCTTCTCTTGGAAAAAGAATAAAATGGATGAACAAATTAAATAAATACTCTCCTTTAATTAAATTTAATTTGTGGAGATTTTTCATAATACACAGTGTCTTTGAGATCATTAGTAGTTGTGATGACACATACAGTAAGATATACTATGTGTTATCTTTAGAACTGATCAGATATGTTTGATTCAAATTCACACATGCTGACATCGTGGATTGAGTTTGATGCATGAATGCATATATACCTTTGGTTGACATAAAATCCAAATAAAATAATAGCCAACAGATTTATGTGTCCTAATTAGCATGAAACAAGAGATCCTTAATGTTACACATACATATATACTCTATATTATTATTCTTTAAGAGCCAACAGATTTGCAAAATATATTGATGGGTTTATCTCAATCATTTAGGCTAGCTAGCTACCAATTCGACATACACTCAAAGCAGTGAAGTACCAAACATATGTTGGAGGTTGGGAAGTCTCATTCACATGCATGGTGTATATATATGATGAAGTTAACTGGTAGTAGTTTTAGAAGGGTCTTCCAGGTCACGGCTAAATATTCTTTTGCATTATCTTTCTAGCTGTTAGAGAATATATATCTATTTCTTTTGAAAAGATCCAGGATATAAATTCAAGAGAGGGAGAATTCAAAAGAAATTAAATTCATCTTGCTTGCAACAGGCATATACATTGAATTATGATTGAGATTTATTTGACAAGAAGAAGAATTTATCCTAACTGCAAAATAGAGTATACAGTAGATTTATTGACAACAATTTCCCTTAGCTCATGGAGCATTCTTAAAGCAAACTTCCCTGGTCTGAATTTTATCATACACGGACTAGTTGGTGAACCTAGTAGAATGTGTGTGCCAATTGCAAGAGTACTACACTACTTATTATACTCACTGAATCTCGTTATTGCAAGAGTATATCTTATATCTATCCTTGGTACGGTGTTTGCTTAATTTTAATCAATCTCGTTATTGCTGATAAAAAAAATAATAGGATCAGCTATACAAAGCATAATATACCGATACAGATCCAGAACCCAAAGCTTAAATAAAAGTACATACATATGTTGAGCAAATATTTTTTTAAAGGGCCTTTTTATGAAGATCAGAATGCAACGTTACTGACAAGGGTGTTGCTTAGCGGTAGTGGTAGATGCATAACATGTGAGTAGAACATATAAAAATGTCAAAACAGTATATTCTTTTTATCTAAACATATCTATCTACGCTTATAAAATAATTGAGTTATTGCTTTGATTTTAGGTTTTTGTTACTTCATCCATTCAATTTTAATTGTCACATTATTTGGCGATTTAGAAAATCGAGAAATATTAACAAATCTTTTTTTTTTTATTATTGTTTGAATCAATTGTCTTTGCCATATTATTTAACATTGAGCATGACTTGGAAGGAGTACTTTGGTTAAAACATATTATTTTATATAGACTTAATTATGTCACGTGTCCCTGAAGTTTGTGGTATTTTTGTCAGATACTTTTATACTTTTTTTTCCAATGTCTGACTCCCCGAAATTACTTCTGAGTTTGTCATATATCCCTATTACCAATTCTGGCCAATTTTGATGACATGTAACATATGAATCCTAGTCATGTAACATATGAATCCTAGTCAGACGCAGAAAGTTGGTCATATGGTGTCGCGTGATGTCACACAGGCGAATACGACCTCTCTCTTCAATTCTTTTTTATTTTTAATCACTGATAATGCTTTGATTGCCTATGAATGCTTTCATTACATGAGAAAGAAGAGAACAGGGAAGACAGGTTATATGGCAGTTAAGCTGGATATGTCGAAAGCTTATGACCGTATTGAATGGTCCTTTCTTGAGAACACTCTTAGATGT
Source organism: Crotalaria pallida (assembly GCA_037953625.1). NCBI lineage: Eukaryota > Viridiplantae > Streptophyta > Magnoliopsida > Fabales > Fabaceae > Crotalaria > Crotalaria pallida. The sequence continues at coordinate 145,986,347 of CM075652.1, read as the reverse complement.
ATGGGTTTTCCGGCTCACTGGATTAATCTGATCATGAGATGTGTATCCACAGTTTCTTTTGTTGTTCTTGTTAATGGTCACCCCCATGATTTTTTCACCCCACATAGAGGCCTTAGACAGGAAGATCCCTTATCACCTTATCTTTTCATCTTGTGTGGTGAAGTTCTTTATGCTATGATCTTAAAAAGCATTGAAAACAAGTCGCTTCATGGTGTAAAAATTGCTCATAATGCCCCGATCATCTCCCATCTTTTCTTTGCAGATGATAGCATTTTATTTACCAGAGCGAACAGTATTGAGGCCTCCAGGTTGAAAGCTATACTTCACTCTTATGAGTTGGCTTCAGGCCAACGCATCAACTTTGACAAGTCCGAACTCTCTTGTAGCCGAAACGTTCCTACATCCAGATTGAATGAGCTTGAGATGCTTTTGAATATAAAGGCAGTGGAGGGTCATGAAAAATATCTTGGCTTACCAACTTTTGTTGGAAGGTCAAAAAAGCAGGTATTTAACTATGTCAAAGAAAGGGTGTGGAAGAAGCTTAAAGGCTGGAAGGAGCGGTTATTGTCTCGTTCGGGCAGAGAAGTGCTTATTAAAGCTGTTGCACAAAGTATTCCCACGTATGTTATGGGATGTTTCAAATTGCCAGATTCTTTGTGTCAACAAATTGAAGGAATGGTAGCAAGGTTCTTTTGGGGGGGGGGGTGATGTAAGCAAAAGGAATCTTCACTGGCTAAATTGGAAGAGTATGTGCCAAAGCAAAAATGTTGGAGGTAGAGGTTTCCATAATTTCTCATGTTTCAATAAGGCTCTCCTTGGTAAACAATTATGGAGACTGATGAAGAATGAGACCTCCCTGGTGGCCCAAACAATGAAAGCTAGGTACTATAACAGAGCCACAGCCTTGACTGCTCCTAAGGCTTTTAATCCCTCCTACACGTGGTCAAGTATTAGTTCAGCCAAAAACATGATCCTGGAGGGTTCTATTTGGAAGATTGGAAATGGTGAAAAAGTCAAAATTTATGAGGATAGGTGGGTGCCTGGTACTAATAACAACAAGATCAGCAGCTCTTTCAACCCAGACATTCCCATGCAATATGTAAAGGATCTAATGCGGAATGGTGCTAATGAATGGAACACTGAATTGGTTGAATTTAACTTTCACCCTCTTGAACCAAGAACATTCTGAGCATTCCTCTTAGAATAAGCAGCCAAGAGGATGAACTGATGTGGAATGCAACGAAAGATGGTATCTATATTGTTCGTTCAGGTTACCATATTTTGATGGCCACTCATGAAATGACACAGACTTCTACAAGTTCCATTGATAATCAACTTTGGCAAAAAAATATGGAAGGTTAATGCCCACCCTCGCTGCAAGGATCTGGTATGGCGTGCCTCAAAGAATATCTTGCCCGTGAGGCTCAATCTTCTGCGCAGAGGAGTCCAAGTGGATCCAATATGCCCGCTGTGTGGGGAGAACTCTGAATCAGTCTCTCACGCTCTCCTTCAGTGTAAAGATGTGAGTCCCGTATGGTTTGCTTCCCCCTTGGCCATTCATATCCCTGTACACTATGAGGTTGATTTCAGCTCTTGGCTCTTACATATGTTGGCTACTGGTGATAGTAAGGCAGCAGTTTCAATCTTTAATCTACTTTGGGCTTTGTGGAACAGACGGAATGACTGGGTTCACAACTCTAGGCAGCCTTCGATAGATCTGATCCTGTCAAAAGCAAACTCAATCATGATCCCTCTTCCTGCAGAGAACACACATAGCGCCAATGTTGGAATGAATCAGTGGGAGGCTCCTCAGGATGGCATGGTGAAGATAAATATTGATGCTGCAATGAAGAGTGGTGACTGTACTGGTCTGGGAGTAATATTCAGAGATGCTCAAGGTCAAGCTCTAGTAGCAGCAACAAAAGTCATTGGACCTAGCTTATCATCCTCTCATGCTGAAGCACAAGGACTTCGTTGGGCTATGTCACTTGCAATTGATTTATGCTTCACCCAAGTTTGGTTTGAAACAGACAACCTTGAACTGGTGAAAGCTTGGGAATCCAATCAGCATAGCTTCTCCTATTTTCATGATTTACTCAATGATTGTAGGTTGTACAGCCGATCCTTTTCTTCTTGCATTTTGTCACATGTTAGGAGACCCCTAAACAAGGTGGCAGATGCTTTAGCCAAATACTCCTTTGAAGTTAGAGATATGATTTGGATGGAGGAAGCTCCTTTAGCTATCCAAGAGCTCCTCATGATGGATGTACAGTTTTTATCCAGTTAATAAAATATCTCAACTTTCAAAAAAAAAAACTTTGATTTGGGACAATACATCTAATAAATTCTCGCTAACTTCTTGGCACAAAGGGAATACTTCCTCTGGTCCTATTTTTTTTTTTTTTTACATGAGAGGTGGCTGAGACTAGAACCCATGACCTGGGGGAGAGGGAAATCCTAAGTGTCCCTACAACCACCAACTGACTGTCTTACGCGGACCCTCTGATCCTATTTATAGGTCATACTTAACCATATCACATAGACCAAGGAGGGTAGTTAGATTTCTTGAAACTTTAAAAAAATACTTCAACATTACAATCTTACCCTCTTAACTTGCATTGGAAATTTCACATTGTATTACTTCACATTAATGGACAAAGGGCAAATAAGAGAAAAAAGCAATAAATGCCTCCTAGAAAATACAAAGTGACTTATAAATAGGACCAAAAAATTTTTTTAGAATGTGACTTATAAATAGGATCGGAGAAAATATATTAGAAGGTAGGATATACTACTCCATGTTACTTGTGCCGATGGTGGAGCTAGAATGGGACTCGCGGATGATTTTTTGGTCCGAATTCTATCAAGACTTTTGGTCCATTCCAATCATGGCCTAAAACAAAAATAGATTAAAATGAATCATGCTCCCTCTGGCTCGAATTATAAGCAACAAAAAACATACTAATCTTGGTTTAAAATATAAGCAAAACTAACTAACTTTAATAAATTTTGTTTCATTCCCAATACCACTTTCCTAAAACATCTCTAGAAAATTGTAATCTTAATTAATTTTTGTTTCATTCCCAATACTACTTTTCAAAAATACCTCTATTTTTTATAAATTTGAGAAAATTAAATACAATCAACTAACCTCTTTAATAAGCCTAAAAATGGTTAGAATTGCTTATAATTCGAGCCGAAAGGAGTATCAGGTGGCCAAAATTGTCAAGTCTTGTATTGAATCTGTCATTTTTTTATCTTATTTTTTTAATCCCTTTCATATCATTTGTGACAATCATGAGACAAGCCAGGTTTTGTTTATCTTAGGATGATTCTTTGATATTCCCTTTTTAATTTTGTTTTAATGCTCCCTTTTTATACTACTGTTGATATATAATTAAAAATTTTGATGGGTTTTTTTTTAAGATAAAAATTTTAATGGTTGAGATTAAAAATTGAAATAATGATAAATTATAACATTAACTTTAAGGTAAGTAAGAAATAATGATATTTGCCAACATTCTTTGAAAAATTGTTGAGATCAATGATGTTGCACGTTAGTGAAATGATTGTCATAGGTAAAACTAAATATCACGACAATAGTAATAGAGCAATATGGATGACGTTCAACTAATTACAATAGGATAAAAGTCGATGAAATTTCAAATTAAAAAACAAAGCTAAAAAAATTTAAAAAAAGTACATAAATACTCCCTTGTCCCTGATTATAAGATCATTTCGATACTTTTATTTTGTCCCTATTTATAAGACCTTATACCAATTTTGAATGATCATTAATTACTTTTTTCAACAAACACCACTATTTATTTAACACTTTTTAGATTCTCAATAATATTAATAGAGATAATTTTGAAAATACACATCAAAAGTTCACATTTCCAATACAAATAACTAAATTAATCCACTTTCTTAATAGACGTGAAATCTTCCAAAGGATCTTTTCATAAAATCTAATTGGGTTAATTTTTTTATGAAGGGAAATTATTATTATTATTATTATTATTATTATTTTTTTTTTTGACATTATGAAGGGAATGTTTTATAAAAAAGAAATGGTATATGCCGATTCGCTCCTGAAGCGCAAGTTAGCCGAGTGAACTAGGACAAAACTAATTTGCACTGATTCAAAATGTCACTTGCTGCAACCGAAAACCACCGCTCTCTCTTTCTCTCTCAATCATGATGCATAGTGTCTTCCAATTTCAGGTTCTGCAATTCCCTTCTTCTACCTTCAATTCTCGTTTTCCATTTCCCTATTTCGCTTAATCCACGACCTCGAAGAGTTCCCCATTGCTCCGAAATCATTCAAAAAATTTCTGCAAAATTAGGGTTTTGAAAACTTCAATTGAGACACTGCTGCTGTTGTTGCACATGGTTGAGTACAATTAGCTTGCTGCCCCTACTTGCATTGTCGTTTTGATTCTTCAATTTTTAATTTTTTCTTGAATTTACTTTTGTTCATGTAATGGGTAATGATGAAATCCCCAATTGGCTTGAAGGGTTGCCTCTGGCACCGGAATTTCGCCCTACCGATACTGAATTCGCTGACCCAATTGCTTATATTTCAAAGATTGAGAAGGAAGCCAGCACCTTTGGGATATGCAAGATTATCCCACCGTTGCCAAAGCCTTCAAAAAAATTTGTTTTTTCTAATTTGAATCGGTCCCTCTTGAAGTGCCCTGAATTGTGTCAAGATAACAGTTCCTCAGGTGGTTTTAATTCTTTGAAAACGGGTTCCGGGGATAGTGGTAGTGATCACGTGTCAAGAGCTGTGTTTACTACCAGGCAGCAAGAATTAGGGCAGAGTGTGAAAAGATTTAAAGGGGCAGGTCAAAATCCACTGTCGTGTGTGCAAAAACATGTGTGGCAAAGTGGGGAGGTTTATACACTGGAACAGTTTGAGTCTAAATCAAAGGTTTTTGCGAAAAGCGTGTTAGGGACGGTGAAAGATGTTTCTCCACTGGATATAGAGGCTATGTTTTGGAAGGCAGCTTCAGAGAAGCCTATATATATTGAGTATGCCAATGATGTCCCTGGCTCTGCTTTTGGAGAATCCAAGGGTGAATTTTGTTTTAGTCGTAGAAGGCAAAGAAGAAGGACTTATTATAATAGAAGACTAGATAGCTCTGATTGTAAACAAACTGAAACGGATAGCGTCAAAGATGCCCTCAGTGATGAGACTAAGGATGCTTCTGCGCAAAGTCACGCAGACACTTGTTTACATACATCCGAATCAATTACACCTGTGCCAACATTTTCATCAAATGAAGCATCACAATCTTCTAAGGAAAAGAGTTTAGATGCCAGCAATGATATACAGGGCACTGCTGGTTGGAAGCTTTCAAATAGTCCTTGGAACTTGCAGGTTATTGCACGCTCGTCTGGCTCTCTAACACGCTTCATGCCAGATGATATTCCTGGTGTTACTTCCCCCATGGTGTACATCGGTATGCTGTTCAGTTGGTTTGCCTGGCATGTAGAGGATCATGAGCTTCATAGCATGAACTTTCTTCACACCGGCTCATCAAAGACTTGGTATTCTGTTCCTGGAGATTATGCTTTGGCTTTTGAGGAAGTCATCCGCTGCCAGGCTTTTGGCGGTAACATTGATCACTTAGGTATGTGATTCCTTTGACTATTAACAAACAACTTCCAGTCATCAAAGTTTTTCTCACTAGGTGTGGTCGGCTGCATGAGCCAAATGATGCAATTGTGATTTATTTTTCCTTTTAGTAGATTTATTTTATTCTTAGGCTAGTAGGATGCTAAAAAATATACAGTGTTTTTGTAACAAGTTCTGTTTCTTTCCTTGTCAGCTGCTTTGAAACTTTTGGGTGAGAAAACAACTCTTTTATCACCTGAGGTAGTTATAGCATCTGGGATTCCTTGTTGCAGGTCAGTTGCTTGGCATAGCTGATATTCTTCTATGCCTTGATGTTCACCCCTGTACTTACAGATTATTGATTTTTAGGATTTATGGCTGTGATTGAGGCTGTTGCTGGTGTTTCTGCTGAACTTGAGCTTATATCTATACTGGTTCTTTTTTCAGGTTAATACAAAACCCTGGTGAATTTGTTGTGACTTTTCCCAGAGCTTATCATGTAGGATTCAGCCACGGTAATTGTTTTTGAAGTTTATTTACCTTCATGATAAATGGTCAATTATGGATTGTCCATACATTCCGTACTTTAATGTGTGCTACGTAGAGTTGTTTTACAAGTGGTAAATGAAGAAATTTCATGCATGTTGAAGACACAAGTTGTAAGCCAGTGTTCCATGAAATTTTTTGTTGCTTTTGTTTTAGAAATTAGAATATCAATAATTCAATATGTTCTCTGTGATATTTGATAAGTGGAATATTGAAATTTTTTTTTTTAAAATGAGGGGGAAGTTTTTCTGCCTTTGCATCCTGAAAACATGTAGTTAAAATAGAATATGCTGCACATCAAAAAATATCTTTGGACTGTTGGCTATCATAAAGTTAATCAAAGCCGGTTCAAACCTTGTTTTTCTTTAAAAATTATTAATATATCCTCTGTCTTTGGGTGGGTGAAATGGAGAAATGCTTTAGGTTGTGATCATAAAGTGTCTACTAACTAAAAGAAGTATACTGTCCAACAGCTCTTCAACCAATGTTAGCAAATAATGGACAGTAAAGTGCCAACAATAGCAAAAAAAAACAAGTGTAGTAGATATGAGATTGCTAAGGACTAAGGTGAATGCGTGGACTGACAATAAAGATAAGATTAGGAGGGTTGGTCAGTTGGTGGCTTATTCACTGCAGAGTTACTTTGCCTGATCTGTTGTTCTCTATGACTTTCTTGTCGAATCTGTTTTTGTCCCTGTTTTCTTCTTTTTCTTGACCTGGGCTTTTTCATGAGGAACCATTTGGACCAAATCATGGTTGTTTTTAATGTAAAACATTTATTTATAGTTAAAAAAAATATATTTTATGTGCCCTTGGTATCTTAGAATCTCTCTGTTTATTTGATCTGGCTTATGCTGTATCCATAGGTTTATCTCTGGCTTCAATCTTCAACATAATTATTTTCTGTACCATTTGGTGCAATCTAGGTTTTAACTGTGGGGAAGCTGCTAACTTTGGAACTCCACAATGGCTTACAGTAGCTAAGGAAGCTGCAGTGCGTAGAGCTGTGATGAATTATCTTCCCATGCTCTCCCATCAGCATTTGCTTTACTTGCTGACCATGTCTTTTATTTCAAGGTGAGCTAATTTTCCACCACTGCTTGTATACGTAGGTATTGCTCTATGGAGGTTACATCATCATTCCAATGAATAATTGCCTTTATTTCTCTTTCAATTGTTTTTTTTTTACAAATAAAAATGTTATTGATGATAGTCAATTTGAACTTTTTGTGCTGTGTGATTTTTGGTTAATTTTGTTTGGATAATAAGTGATTTTTAATTAATTGCTGTACCATTTATTGCTTAATAATGTGAATGAACTAGTGGGGTAAGTTGGCAAGATATTCGTGAAACTAATATTTCAAGCCGTCTTTTAAGCTTAATTAGTTGAGTCTTTAGCTAGTACCCATTTGCCCTACCTGTTATTCAAAATAGATGTTTGGGATTTTATCAGCTTGTATTGAACATTAATATACGTCAGAGTTTTGAGAGTTATTTTAGATTTAAAATGTTATACATGTGATTCGATGTGACCTTGATGTGAAATCTTGTTTTTACATCGTACTGCTCTGTCTACATTTTCTGGTTTTCTATCTCAAATGTTTTTGTGTCTAACATTCAGAGCATTCTTGCAACAAACATTATGCTCATGCCTAAGAATCATCTAGTGGTTAACTGATTATGTTTTTATTCTTCCTGGTGATCTGTTTGTTTGATTTGTTAGATTGCCAAGAACACTATTACCTGGTGTGCGCAGTTCACGTCTGAAAGATCGTCAAAAAGAAGAAAGAGAATTGTTAGTAAAAAAGGCTTTTCTTGAAGATATGCTGCAGGAAAATAAGCTGCTATCTGTTCTTCTTGGAAAGGATGCAACTAAAAAAGCTGTTTTATGGAATGCTGATTTACTACCAAATTTCAGTAAAGATTGTCAGCTGCCTGACTTAGCTTCTACTACTGGAACCTTTATGATGGACAAGTCAAATATCAGTTCTTCAGATAGAAGTAGTTGTTGCCTGTTTGACGAGATGAGTTTGTATATGGAGAATCTGACTGATTTATATCTTGGTGATGATGATCTTTCATGTGACTTTCAAACTGATTCAGGACCCTTGGCTTGTGTGGGTTGTGGAATCCTTGGTTTTCCATTTATGACTGTGGTGCAACCATCTGAGAAATTGATAATGGATCTTTTTCCTGTTAATCGTCATCTAGTTCAAGATTCCTCTCCGAACTCTTCTGCCTCCCTTCTTAGCTCAGTCTCAAGTAATGTCTTTATATTTTGTCCTGTGATTTGGTTTTATTCTTTATAGCATTTTCATGTGTAGGTTTTCATTTTTGTTTTGTTGCATTATATGGTAAAATTGGACTTTGTCAGCCACATGCATATAGAAGAGGTGGAGAAGTTGTAATTTCTAGTTATTATGATACCGTTCTCAAAATTCAAATCTTCCAAGTGCTTGGATCATTGCAATAGTAGCATTATTTAGAAAACTAATTCTGTTATGGATCTCTTACAACTTGCACTGATTTTTAGCAATATTTGATTTGTAATGAGGTTATGGTTGATATACTCAATTGGTTCTTATATGTACCAAAATATCAAATTACTTAACCAAAATGTTATTTGTTATATGCAGCTACTATAAATATTCTTTTTAATAGTATATCAAATATGTTCATTTCCGACTTGCACTTTCCTTCCACATATATATGAATATATGATATCATGGAAGCGGACATGATGACCAAAATATTCCTACTGCATATATTTGTTGAAAATGCATGTTGAACTTTTGATATAGCCCTGTAGCCCTTTACTTTTCCAAGCAGATGCCACTTCTGAACTCTGAAGTGCTAAAATGAGTTACTATATGATCTGTTCTTCAGGAGATCTTTGTGTTTCCGAACTTTCTTCAGAAAAGGTATCATCAAATCAATCATTGAAGACATTCAATAAATGTTGGAACACCTCCAGTAAATTTTTGAGGCCACGGATTTTCTGCCTGGAGCATGCTGTTCAAATAGTAGATATGTTGCAGGGCAAAGGTGGAGCCAATGTGCTGATAATTTGCCATTCAGGTTTGTTTGCAGACTGCGAATCTGTTTGCATTATCTTTCTGTTAAAGTTGGGTAAAATCAAATATCGAATTGCTGGAGATGTATCACTTTCTGTTTTCTGAACCTTTCTTCTTAAATTTAGTTGGGAAAACCAGCGGTTATTTCTTACAGATGAAATTCATCTATACAAATCAGTTGTGATCAATATATGATTTGTGTTATAATCCAGTTTACATGAAATTGTGATCAGTTATAGACATGAAAATTGTATGTTAAAACTCAAGAAAATATGAGAAGCAAAGACCTATATTCAAAAAGAAAAATCTGTATGTTTTTTGCTTCTTACTTTGATTTTTGTGCATTTTTGTAGACTACCAGAAAATGAAGGCACATGCCGGGGCAGTTGCAGAAGAGATACATACTGCTTTTGAATATAATGAGGTTCCGCTAGATATTGCATCCCCAGAAAATTTGACTCTGATTGATCTGGCAATTGATGGCCAAGAACTTGATGAATGTGAAGACTGGACATCTAAACTAGGCATTAACCTCCGGTATTGTGTTAACGCGAGAAATAGCTCTCCAGCTAAACAAGTTCCTTGGACACTAGCATTAGGGATCTTGCTCTCTGATAAACATCCTGGTTTAGATTTTTTATCTTTAAATTGGAATTCACGGAGATCGCGGTCCAAAAGGTTAAGTCATTCAACGCAGACTAAAACCTGTGACAGCACTCAGAGAAAGAAGGATGACCTGTTGGAGGGAAAAAAAGATAGCTCCACTGCTAAAATGAAACTAATTCATTATTCAAGAAGGAAATTCAAATCAAAGCAAAGTAATGGTAATAACTTAGGTTTGGTTGATGAAGTGCATAAAGAATATCAATCTACCTGCAAAAGCAACAATGCAGAAGCCGCTTTATCCACTGTTTCATTGGAAAATCCACGTACGCTTACGTTTGCCTCTATGGATGAAAGTTGTGAAAGTCCAAATAACAAATGTCCTGCAGAAAAAGTCAGCAATAGTATGTCCTTGGAGGAGACGACTGGTCAAGGAATTAATTGTTTCAGTGAAAGTGACAAGGAACCTCTATGTGATGATAAGCCAATAAAGGAACATACTCCAAATGGAGAAGTTTGTGAAGTTCCAAGAGAGCTTTATGCTTCTGCAGACTTGCATGATACTGTCATCGTGGATGCTGAGAAGCAGTATCAGGTTCAAAATAATAGTAAAATTGATGAGGAGGCTGTTTCTAGTTGTGTTGCAAATGATGAAAATAGAAGTGTAACTATGTCAGAATTAGGATGTTCTGAAGTTTCAGTGGAAACCTGTCCTAAAGAAGACTTGTGTCTTCATTCTATTTCAGATAAAGAAAAGGAACTGGAAATCCAGCCAATAAACAGAAGTGATGAGGAACTTTGCTCTGGTACCGAGACATTGTTAAAGGACTCTTATGTATCAATCCAGGAATGTTCTAAAATTGATGAAAAGACGTGTGTTGATGAAAGTGCTGAGTTTACTACAGCAGTTCCCCGATCAAATGCTCGGAAGAAAAGAAAGAGGGAAGTGGAACAGCCAACAAAGGGTCAATCTGATTGCAGCAACTTTATAAGAAGTCCATGTGAAGGGTTGAGGTCAAGATCTGGTAAGATCACTGCAGATAAAAGTGGCAGGGACAGCAGCCAAAATGATGAGGAAAATCAGGATGGTAGAAAGGCACAGTTGGTTCCGGTTCCTCTCAAGAATAAAAAAGACGATGTCAAAAAGCCCCACAGGTGTGATCTTGATGGTTGCAATATGAGTTTCACAACAAAGACCGAGTTACAGTTGCACAAACGTAACATTTGCCCACATAAAGGGTGCGGTAAGAAGTTCAGCTCCCACAAATATATTATGCTTCACCTGCGTGTTCATGATGATGAAAGGCCCCTCAAGTGCCCTTGGAAAGGTTGTTCCATGACATTCAAGTGGGCATGGGCAAGGACAGAGCACATACGTGTCCATACCGGGGAGAAGCCATATCAATGCAAGGTTGAGGGGTGTGGCCTTTCCTTCAGATTTGTATCAGATTTTAGCAGGCACAGGCGGAAAACAGGACACTCTGTTCAATCTCCTTCTTGAGATATAATGTTCATCCTGTACTTTATCTTTATGTAATGTGCACATAATTTACAATTAGATTCACAAGAAGTAAGGCATAGAGTCTTGTTAGTTATAAAGCTAGGATATGGCTGTTTTGTAGGTGCTGACTGATTATCCAATTTATTTGAATGTAGTTAGAGTTGTTATTGGTAACTGGATAGAGTTTTGATCTTTTGGGATTAATAGACAGCAGATTTTGCAGCCAGCCTGCCTCTACAGGAGGGAAAACTCTCCATTAGAGGGTGCTAATCATGTTGTTTGGTCATATCTCTCTCTGCTGGCTTAGCTTACTTTTGTTGATTGACTGTAACTGTACTTCATAGTTCTTCTGAAGCAGTTGATATGTCCTTGATCTTTCTGGATTTGTTGTTCATTGTGGCTGTATGTATATTTGGATTAACACCATTTGTTTTTGTTTTTAAGGGGTAAGAGAAAGCTGCACAGGCATGTGTTCTCCATGGACCATGATTGTATTTGCTTTCTTTAACTTCCTTTTGCTCAGTAAATTCAGTGGTTGAGCATTCTTGATCAGTTTTCTGCATATTCTGACTGGTTTTTCACATGGAACCTGAAAAACTTGTTTCAATTTTATCCTGTGAGTGTAATTTACTCTAATAATATAATAAGAAAATTGTTAGAACAAGATTGATTGAATTTTATTCATGATGGTGGAGGTGTAGCCGTACTTGTAGGCAATGCTGGAGTGGTGGCTGTGGCATATGCAATGTGATTGAGGTTACCAAGACTTAAATTTTGCCCGCAATCGTTAGAGATGTTGCATTGTTAAAATTTTACAAGTTATCGGAACCGTGTCGTGATAACAATTGCAATTATATTGACCATATTCACTGCCAATAATCCAAAATGCCCAAATCCAAAATTGCAACCTGCAACTATTATTTTAAACCTTGCAAACTGTATTTACAAGGAGGAATACAAAATAACACTAAACCACAGAAAAATGAAATTGTTGAAAGATTGATGGGAAATATCTAAGAGATGAAAACTATAATCCATGTCAAAATCAGGATACATACGTATTAAATCATCAAGAAATAATAGAACGAGAGCACTTGAATCCATAGAGTTTTCATGTAAAATGTAGCATTACTATAAAATATATAATAATGCTATTATGTAATAATGCTACATTTTACATATTTTATGTAATAAAACTCACTTTATATTTTATATCTACAAATAGCATTATTACATACTGTATTTTATATCTTCATAATTACATTTTTATTTGATGTACATTTTATACTACAAATAGCATCATTACATATATATCTGCCACCGTGTGATGGTGAATTTGTTTTGCCTTTTTATTGTAACATTATTATACTCACCTGTTGTGTATTTTTTAATTTCTAAATATTAGCACTTGAGGTAATTTTATACATAAATAAATTAAGAAAGTTAATTAATAAAGTATTTTTAGCAATAATAGAATTGATTATTGTTTTATACTTTTAAAAGTTATTTTTATAATTATTATTGAAAATTTAAAAAGTGTTGAATAAATAAAGATATTTATGTAAAAAATAATTTAAGTTATTAAAAATTGAAATGAAAAATTATATAAATATAAAAAAAGATAAACTCATTATTTAATACTCCCTCTAACGCTATTTATAAGTCGTACTTAACAATATTACACGCATCAAGGAGGGTAGTTATATTTCTTGAAATTTTAAAAAGATACTTTAATATTACAATTTTACCCTCTTCATTTGCATTTGGAAATTTCACAAATATATTATTTCACATTAATGAACAAAGAGCAAATAAGATAAAAGATTAATAAATGTTTCTTAGAAAATATAAAGTGACTTATAAATAGAATGAAAGAATTTTTCTAGAATGTGACCTATAAATAAAACGGAAAGGAATTTTTTGTTTTAAATAAAATTGAGGGAATAACAAGACAACCATAGTAGATAGTACCATGCAATAATCACCCAACAACCATCGTACCACATTATCTTTTTCCTTGTCCACTCCCTTGCATTCACCACCACTACCACCACATTCCTCCTCCTCATGATGCTACTCAACACAGGTCACTCATTTGATTCACTCTCCTTCACAATTAACAACTTCAGCCCTGATTAGAAGGACTTAATCCTTCATTTCAAGGTGATGCCCGAATTCTATCAGCCAATAATGCGCCTCTCGGAGCTTCACACAGGAACCAACTTGTTGCTGTCGAGTTTGACACTCACCGTGATCCAGAATTTGCACTGTGGCAATCACAGAGGGATCTGCTTGCCACCAATCTCAGTAAAGTTTTTCTAAATGACGATAAAGACTTATCTGAGTTGGGACCTATTATAAAATTTATTTGAAATTCATTAAAGTCATTTCAAATTGCTATTTTTCATTTGCTAAAAAGATAGGCAATTTCAAATTTTAAACATATCAATTGTACACTTGGATCATAAAAAGATAGGATCCTTGCTACATAACCCAGGCAACCGGGTTTCTTTTTCTTTTTCTTTTTGGGATCCATCAAATGCCCACTATAGCAGGTTTGGTCATGACCACGGCTGCAACTCCTACCAAAAGGCACCATGCTAAAAGGTTTCCTTAGCAGAGGGCATTTTCAAATTCAACCACATATCATTTCAATATTTTTTATTTTTGAAAAACCTATTCACCATATCCAATGGAATTTATCTATTAGACGCGACTCGCAAGCGGAGAAATCATCATATACGGATAAAAAATATCACGAGGGGAACACAAATCATGCAACGTGGGAGAATCCAGTAAAGTAAAATAGGGACATCAAATGCTAGACATTGAGGACCTTACATAAAGATCAGTGTAATATAATGAAATTGGAAATCGGAAATTTGAGCTCTCAGGCTCTGATCCTCCTCCCTCTTTCATGGTGGACAAGTTTCGTAATTGAAAAGTAGTTCCTAAGGTCGAGCTAACAGATCAGACATAAAAAATAATAAAACCCAATAATATAATTCATCTTGAGATGCTACAGTTACAAAACTCAAATGGAGGGAAGACTGAATCTGAACCAGAGAAAGTACTTAAGACAAATCCCGGTGGATTGGAGAGAGGGTATAAAGAACCAGGGAACAACCCCAACTCCAATGCTGCTACTAGTAAGTTTTTGTTTTAGGAGCCTTTTTTGGTAGTCTTCTAGGTATGGAGTTCTTCATCCCAATAAAAAACAACAGAGCCCCAAAAAGAGCCATATTCTGCAGGTAGAAATTAAATTTGATGAACAGTTGCAACAACAAATGAAGAAACATTGTAACAAGAACTTCAATTAGGGCTCAAAGACATGAGAATAAAATTATAATCTCTGACCTGTGTAAATTTGATGAAAAGTTGAGTAAACTCTTTGTCCTCACTGTCATAATTGTAGAAATCATAACGGATTGGAGTAGCAATCAGCTGATGCAGGAGCTACAGCAAAAATAATAGATCCATAACTTAAAACACGGAGCAAACCTGACTCATGGAATTCAATATATTCATAGAGAAAATCTGACTACAAACCAGAAGGGCAGCACCGAAAGAGCTGCCTAGTATGAAAAGAACCCCTCCAATGCCCTTGAGAGCAATAGCCCCAGCAATTAAAAATTTAATCTGTTCATGACATTGATATGTAAGGGAATGTTCTAGCATACATGAAAATATATTGTGCATGCAAAGAAAGGAGAACTCAATCAATAGCTAATTAGCTATTAATTTATGAACAATTCAATGTGAGGCCCTAATAATGAGATATATGCATCACAGTTGAAATACAGGAAAATCAATTATTTTCAACTGTAAAATTCATATTGTCCCCAACCCCTGCCTGCCTCCCACATTGTTATTTTTATTTAAAATAACGTTTCTGGAATTTTATATTTTTCTTCTCAATTTTATGACTCTTTGGCTGATACAAACTCATTTTTTTAAGCATGCTGAGAACCCAAAATTCGGTACAGGCAAGCACCGACAAGGTTCAAGGATTATGGCACACATTATCCTTGTTAATACTCCATCGATATAAAACAATAAGTCTGATTAAAACAATAAGTCTGATTTAAACAAGAGGGTAACAAGAATAAAAGTACTCCATTATCCTAGTTAATGCAAGGTAGTTGTTTCAACTTTCATCAACCATTAATCAAATCTTAGCTATAAAAATAAAAAAAAATGTGAAAACATTATTAAACTCGTGTGTAGTTTCCACTTTCACACCAAAGTCTTGTTAAATTAACCACTTGTCCCAATTCTTTTTCTTCTTCTAATCAGGCACATTATCATTCTAAGGTTCGTTATCTTTTAATAATAGTTAAATGATAGTTTATATAGAAAGAGAGAGACTAACATCAATCTCTGGAAGTTGAAAGCCAACTTGAGAATGCACTCGATGTGCAAAGGCATCAAATTTTGGTTTGAGTGCTTTCGCTGAAGGTCCCCCGTCAACACCATATTCATGAAACCTATGAAGATGAGGAACATAACACATGATAAGTAATCCTAATGACATCACGTAATATTAAATGTTCTTGCAATTATTAACTATAAATACGAAGATGCTTACTCACAAGAATTCAAAGTAATGCAAATTTAGTAAGAATGTAAACATGGCAAAGTCAACTATCAATCCCACGTTACATAGAACAGATAAGGCACATATTCAACATAATTAATGACATTGAAATACCATGTTGCAGCTTAAAATTCAAAATTTACACCCATAAATAGCTCTTTGCCCATATTCCCGTCCGATGTGGAACTAAACACACACCCCTCTCACGTCGAGAGTATGACATCCGGAGCGTGAAGTTTGCAAAACTGGAATCCAAGGTTGATCTAATTAATGTATACTGTATTAAGGTTTTTTTTTTTTTTTTAATACCATGCACTCATTGGATTAATCAGAATCAGAACTATGATAAACAAGGGAATTATGGTTCTTAAACTAGCACCGAGGGTTGCATGTAAGCACAAGTTGTTGAAGTAATTGAAATCAGTATAGCATGTAATTAGAAGAAGCTACTAAATCAGTTGATTCAGGGTTATTGCAAAGCAAAACATTCATAGTGAGACAAATAAAACGATCCAACAGATCAGATCAGAGATCATAGATCTAAACGGTTATTTCGGCGAGGCGAAAAAAATGATTGGAATACTATTAAACATGACAGATCCCATCCAAGTATGAGCAGAGCAAGTCCAGAACCGTAAATCCGCAGAGATGAGATGATGAAGTTAGTTAATGAAAAAAAAAGTAACTAGCTCTAATTTTAGTAATGAAAAAGTGAACCAAGTCAAGTCAACAAGGGAAAAAGAGAGAAAAAAAGAAGGGAGAAGGAGGAGGAGGAGGACTAACTCTTGGTAAGCAGAGAGAATGAAAACGGATGCGAAGAGGACTCTGCCGACGAAAGAAGCGAACGCCATTTGGTTTTCTTTGTTCCGAAGCAAAGGCGAGCAAATCTAGGAGGGCCTTTTCTCTCTCTCTCTCTCTTTCTCTCTGAGTCTATGTGTTATGCGGAGAGAGCAAGGAAAAGAGACAGATTTCAAATTAAAGGGGAAGAGAGAGAGAAAGAGAAAGAGAAAGGGGTGATATAGTCAATAGTCATAGTCCTTTTTGTACGCTAAAAAGAAAAAAAGTAAAAACGAGTAAGCCGCTCGAATACTTGTTGGGCTTCTTTATTGCCGACTCGGCCCAACGGCCCACTTCTTGGTGGCAAAGGCAAACATCTGAGACGTGAGAGTGTCAGTCGTAGTTTTCTACTCCTCTTTGATTTTGGTAAATTGAATGCCTCTTCCCTCATCATCCCGAAATGAATACCCAATACTACATCATTAAGCGACTCTTCCGTAATATTTGTAAGTTTTTATTTTCTTCTTCCTGCTTCCTATTTATCTTAATTCCAAAAATATCCTCCGGAACAAAATCATCGGTGTTATCAATCTGTTTATTTATATATTAAAAAATGTGTTATGAATCTGTTTGTTTATACAATGTTCAGATTCTGCCAAATATTTTCTAAACAAAGAAGAACCGTATAGGAACTATATGCATGGTGTTTTTAACCGATTTCAATTGAGAAGATCGAGAGCTGATAAGGTAGAAGAAGAAGGAGGAGGTAAGGCAAAAGATGAGCAAGAGATTTCATTGAAATCAGAAGTTAAGAAGAAGGCAGATGATGATTATGGGATTAGCAAATACAGTTCTGATGATGAAGACCCCTCTGATAGTAAGTGGAAGTTAGAGATGGCTTGGCTCACTAAAACACTCGAACCAGCTCTTCAATTTTGTAGGTGGGCTCTGCCAACAGGTCTGTTTGCTTTTTAATACTTCCATCTCATCAAGCTTTTTAATAATAATAATAATAATAATAAATGTGATTATAGAGTGTTTTGGTTTTCTTTATTATATTAACTAAAGGCTGGGGACTCTATATTCCATGTAATGCAGGAGATGGAATTGGAAACAAACCTCCACCGAGCAGTCGATCCCTTATGGAAATAATTGCCTGCATTCAACGAAGCAAGATTGGAATCCAGGATTGGAGTTTGAGTGACCTTACAATTGGCTTGTATTTGATCTATCTTCGTCAAGCTTCTACGCATGCATTTGAAGATTTGAAAGGCATTCAGATAACATCAGAATCAATAGTAACTTCATAAACTGTGTTTTAGATGCAGAGGCTACACGTGTGCATGTGATATTGTGATATACGTAGATGTTTTATACTGTTAGTGTTGGCATATCACTGCACTAAATGCTTGATTCTTATCAGTATATCTTGTCGGGTTTCAGGTTCAAGATCTCATATATCATCTTGAGTTGGCTAAAGGTGCTTATAAGGATAATCCTGCAGGGCTTGCTAGGAACAGCATGCTGAGAGAAAGTAATGTGATAAAGTTTGTTAAAAATTCCAGCATAATGAGGCCTGCATATTATATAGGAGTTGATACCCGTAAAAAGCTCATAATTTTGGGCATTCGTGGAACACGTACTGTATATGATCTTATCACTGATGTTATTTCATCAAGTGATGGTGAAGTCACCTTTGAGGGTTATTCGACACACTTTGGCACTGCTGAATCTTCTCGTTGGTTTCTTTGTCATGAGATGGAAATCATAAGAAAGTGTTTGGAAAAACATGAGGTGGCATGATCTGGCCTTTGCCTATTGTGGTTTCCTTTTATTAGTTTATCTGTTTTTCTTATTTATAGTGTGAGTTGTGGCTAACTCTTTAACAGGGATTTAGGTTAAGACTTGTGGGTCATTCTCTGGGAGGTGCTATAGCCTCTTTGTTAGCAATAATGATCCATAGAAAATCATCAAAGGAGCTGGGTTTCAGCCCTGACATTGTATCTGCTGTTGGTTATGGAACTCCGCCTTGTGTCTCCAAAGAACTTGCTGAAAGCTGCTCTGGCTATGTAACAACAGTAGTGATGCAGGTGTGTGATTGCATTTGAGACTTTCTGTATGACAATATTTGATCCTGAAGAAAGTGATAATGTCTACAGTGGTCCAGAGATTGTCAGATTCTTTTTCTAAAGTTTTGTCTGTATTAATCGGTTTTTTTATAGGCAAACATTGCTTTTCTTTTTTCCCCTTTTTTTTTTGGGCGCAGCTGCTGGGGTGTGAACCCGGGTTAGCCAACACCTGCATATTATTTGCTTGTCATCCCCTTATGACTCATTGTTTTTTGATATTTACAGGATGATATTATACCTAGACTAAGTGTAGCTTCCATAGCAAGGCTCAGAAATGAAATTCTTCAAACTGATTGGTAAGTGGCTTTTATTCTTGAACTGAGAATAGGACATTCAGGAAAACATTCAGGAATTAGTTGCAGCTCTGTTATAAGAAAGTATATTATATTTATATATTTTAGCGTTGTTGCTGTGTTCCTTCTTTTGTCTAAGAAATGGGAAATTCATATTTTTGGGAGTTGGTATTAGGTAAGCAAGGTAAGGGGGTGAAAATGTGTGTATAGTTACTGAGTATACCAATAGAGTATTTCTACAATGCTGTAGAGCTTAATTGTAAAACATTTACTAGGCGGTTTTAAACTAGTTGCAATATAAATATTTATGTGGTTACTTTATTATGCCTTTGGAAGCTAGCTAACAAAGGTTCAATCAATATTTTTTTTTTTTTTTTTCAGGATGAGTGTAATTGAGAAAGAAGACTGGAAAAGTGTTGTAGATTTGGTTGCAAATGCAAAGCAGGTTGTGTATTCAGTGCAAGATGTGGCTCGCAAATTGGCTGATTATGCAAATTTCAGGACAAACAAAAGTTTAACTTGTAAGCTTTTCTGTATTGATTGATAACTTCATTTTATATTAAAAAAAAGTGCAATTAGGCAGAGTTTTGCACTCAGACAAAACAAATTGGAACGAGATGTTCTGTTTTGCTCTCTTTAGTTCCACCCATTTAGTGGAATCAAAATATCTCATTTTTTTAATCTCATGTGCTATGATATACATATACAATACACCAAATTAGGTAATAGAACTTGTATATTTTCTTCGATCCCTTATTAACATGTCAAAATTTAAAATTCTAACAGCAATTCTAGTAGTTTTTTTTATCAATACAATTTTAACCCTTTAATAAGCATGAAAAAGTTACTAGGATATTAAGATATCTTTGAACATAAATAAAAATGCCTGTTATGTGTTAGTAGTTGTTTTATTAAATGGAAATATGAAGAAATTGTACATTAAATTTTTCACTTCTTGGTGGTTAATGCTCGCTTGTGTCAATTGCTTTTATCACATAAATTTTCTGTAGTCAACTGTTTTGTTGTGCATGAACAGTTGGTCCCATTGTTAAGGAGCTGCCAGTTGCCATGAAAGTTCAGGGAACTAAACCTGCGGTGCCCGAGGAGTTATTTATTCCTGGGAGTGTTTACTATCTGAAGAGGAACTGGGGATCCCAAAATGATACGGGAAAGGATTTTTTCACACTTTTGAAGAGGCAGCCTGGTGAGCACTTCCAAAAGATAATCCTGTCAGGCAATTTGATCACAGACCACAAATGTGATAGCCATTATTATGCTTTGAGAGATGTTCTTAAAGATTTGCCATGGTGTGGCGAGGAAGGTATTTTTAGATAATAAATATTTATTCTTTAAACATGCCATTTAATTGGAATAAAACTGTACATTGTAATAACAAGGTTTCTGCTATCAGAGGGTGCTTTTTTAAAGCTCTGTATTCCGTGTGCTAGATACAGCACCGTAGATTAAAAGTTAGGCAATATATGTAAAATAAATAAGAATTATGGATAATTGTTTCTATCCTCAAAATAAACATTTAATTAGTTCTGTAGCTAATATTCAATCATTTGTAGTGTTGTATGTTTCCTTGAGGCCAAGCTGTTGTTGTAATTGTGGTTCATGTTTTAAATTCCTATATACTTGTTGTTTTATACTATCTCAACTATTGACTAGTGATTGTTATGATTTGATTTTGAGGTGTCTTTGAATTGCTTCATTCCTCTCTTGTTGCCTTAGATCTGTGTATTAAGTATTTCCATGTTCTTTCCTTTTAACAACCCATTTATACCCCATTATCAAGAGTCAAATTAATTCCTATAAATAAAGGACTATCCAATGCACCAGCCTCCCACTTGACTGAGAGGCTTGTTTCTAGAATTTGAATCCCTGAACTCTAGGTGATAAAGCAAGCAACTTTGCCATTGCAGTGGGATACATCAGCGGCTGGTGATTGGATAGTCTTATCTTATGCTCCATCATGACTAGCTCAGCTTGAATAATTAATTGATCATGATTTCATTTCACCTTTGCTCGGGTCATGGAGTAAACTACTGAATACATAAATCGGCATTTCTAACCCAAAATATTGAAAGTACTTATTTATTTATATATGGATTTTGCTATCAATAGTCTTAAAGGTGATATTTAAAGAACTAAGTGTTATGTCAAATCTAGAAAATGATGTGTTTGATAGATTAAGAGTCAATTTTGTAGTTTTCCAATATTTGATTTTACATTTTAAGATTTCTTATTCATTGTCTTATAGCAAAACTCTTTAGTTACTCCGTATTTACCAGGCTAAAAATCCATGAAAGTGCTTTTATTAAATGTGATTTTTCATGGGGCACGTTGCCACTTTTTTTTTTTTTGGTAAACAACGGGGGCAAAAACCCCAACAAAAGACTAAACAGAAACTAATCTTGGTGATGAACCACCCATTACATCAAACAGCAACATAGAAGAAATCTGAGGAGGAGGGCTAGAGAAATAAGAAATACCCCAGTCTGAAGTACAACCCAAATTAGCCAAGGCATCAGCACATTTGTTGCCTTCACGGACAATGTTTTTCACTGATATGAGCCAAGGAAGTTTTAACAGCTTTCTGATTTGAACCACAATAGAGTGTCCATTTATACTTCCTTTATGAGCACCTTGAATAGCAGTAACCACACTAGAAGAGTCAACTTGCAATTCCACAAAAGAAAAACCTTTGTTATAAGCCAACTGCAGACCTTTGAGCACACCCCACAACTCAGCAACATAGGCAGAGCAATTTCCAAGATTCATCACAAAGCCTCCTAACCACACTCCTCCCTCATCCCTTAACAAACCACCACAACCAGCACCACCATTATTAGCTTTAACTGCTCCATCTGTGTTGAGGCAAACCCAGCCACTAGGAGGAGGAATCCAACGAATTAACCGTTAGGCACGTTGCCACTTTATTATGATGCCATGCCCGTTTTTTTTTTTTAAAAAAAATAATTTAAGGGTTGAGGATAAGGATTTTAAAGTGAATTATTTTTTATTGAGAAATGATGCATTAGAAGAATAAAAAAAATTAAATATTTAGTTTTCAATAAAAGATATCCATTTTGAGATTTTTATCTCCAATCACGATGTTAAAAAATTACCTTTTTTTAAAAAAAAATTAAAAAAAAAAAAACTTCTTCAAAACCTATACGCATGAAAATCACATTTCTGTGGTTAATCAATTTGTTGTTACAATAATTAATAATGTATTACAAACCTATTTTTGGGGACCAACCTATATGCCTCGTGTGGCATTTCTTTTTCTTATCTTTGGAAAGATATACCTACGAAAATTTTGGTTGCATTAGTAGTCAATGCGGGTGGGGATATCATGTTATAGAATCTTAGACAAAACAATACAGAAATGTGTTGTTTCGAGTTTTTAGTTTTAGTATCCGTGCTCTCTTATCTGGGGCATAAAAAACATGTTTAATTCCATTCCGTTGCATAACTTTTACTCGAGATTTTCATTTGCTTTCCATTATGTCCCCAACCTATGCCTTAACCGAATATAAAGTCGTGAATTCTCATTTGCTATAAGGTGGTGCGTGTGACTCCTTGATTTGTCATTTGAGTATTCAATTATGATCTTGTAACCTAATCGAGACATTACTGTACTATTTTCAATTATTCAATCTTTTAACATGTCCATGGATGTTTGGTTTCAGAGATTACGAACAATTTACTCCTCATATTTTTCAAGTTAAAGGAATGAAATCTTAAGCCAACAGATAAACAGGTAGATGTAATTACTTCATGAGTCAATTGCTAGGTGGTAACTATAAAAATTCCACTTTTTGGCCAAGCCATGAATCCACACATACCGATATTTAACAACAATTCATATTTTCCTTCAAGTGTTTCAAATACATATTTGTCTTTGATAGAATGAAAATATGAGGTTTTGTTGGGCTGTGTTAATCAGTGTGAGTGTATGACTAAGTCCGGAGTCAAAAGTAAAGCAAGACTCTAATGTGCTCGTTGATCTCCTGTAATCATAAGACCGGACCTGGTTAGAGAGCCGGTCCAAACAAAGCTTTGAACCCAAATAATTTCACTACTTAAAGAGAGTAAAGACGAAACCTCAAAATTCATGACAATTCTATGTAAATTGCAAATTAAATGTGGCCTGCAACTCATAATAAGTACCAAAAACTCATTGAAATGTTAAGCTGTGTATTATTGCGTATTCTTTAAATTGACTATTCAATTTCAAATACTGAGTTAGTAAGAACGGCGTGTAATGCTTGTTCTTTAAGTTAACTATTTCAAGTTCAATTATTGAGTTGCTCCAATAATTTATGAAATCTGCTCAAATGCTCCAAGATAAGAATATGGCTTTGAAATTATCTGAAAATAAACATGGTTGATGCCAAAAACTATTTCGGCCATACAGTAAATGTAAGGAAATAAAATAGAATATCATCAACTAATAATAATAATTTGACTTTTGGACGTTAGTGCACGAAGAGTAGACTACCTGTGTTTTGTGTTTAGACTCGAGAGGTTTCAAAAGGTTCGAAAAGGCGCGCGGTAGTTAGGCCAGGTGGACGGTGAAAATCAATTGAGACTAAGGCAAGATTGTGAGTGGCTAGGCTGCTAGGGACTCAAATTGATGCGACGTTTATCCTCTCCTTAGGTAATTCAGTAAGAAATAAACATTGGTAAGAAAGCCAAAAAGTTACTGTATTACTGACTTGATGAACTTCAAAAGAAACAAACCGTCCTTCTTCCCTTCTATTTTCTACCCTTGCCTCTTGTGAGGTACTTCCTTCGTCCCTAATTATAAGGCCCTCTTAACACTTTTATTTTATCCTTATTTATAAGGTCGTTTATCAATTTTCAATGAGCATTAATTATTTTATTCCACAAACACCCCTATTTATTTAACACTTTTTAGATTTCCAATAATATTAATATGAGTAATTTTGAAAATACATATCAAAAGTTTATATTTCCATTACAATTAACTAAATTATTCCACTTTCTTAATGGACGTGAAATCTCCCAAGAAGGCCTTATAATTAGGGATGGAGGTAGTATTTTTTTTTCCATTTTTTTTCCTCACATTGCAGTTATTAATTTATTTTATGATATCATGCTTATAAAACTTAATTATTTATCTATTACTTCATCCGTCCCTAATTATAAGGCCCTCTTAATACTTTTATTTTGTCCCTATTTATAAGGCTCTTTATCAATTTTCAATGAGCATTAATTATTTTTTTTCACAAACACCCTTATTTATTTAACACTTTTTAGATTCTCAATAATATTAATAGGGGTAATTTTGAAAATACATATCAAAAGTTCACATTTCCAATACAATTAACTAAATTATTTCACTTTCTTAATGGACGTGAAATCTCCCAAGAGAACCTTATAATTAGAAACGGAGGTAGTATATTGTAAGTTATTATAAGGTTTTCTATAAATGAAGGTCTGGGGTTCTATTCTACGTGAATATAGAAAATTCATGTTGGGAGACTCACTTGTCATTGTCAGGCACGCGATCCAGGTCGGATCTGAATTTACCTAGGTAATACTTGGGGAACGAGATGAGCAACAAAAAAAAATCTTTTTTTTTATAAAAAAATGGAAATGAATATTTTTAACATCATATATTTCTGTAAGAAAATATATTTCTAGAAATAAAAGTATTATCCATACAATCTGTTTTGATAATTTTAGAACTAACAACTTTTGAATATATAACCCGTAGGATCCATATCATGTGTTATAATTCAATATTTGTCAAAACAAATAAAATTTGTCGTGTGGAATTGTACAGTACTCTTTCTTGCTCGAATTACAAGAAAAAAAACATATTTTTCTTGGTTTAAAATATAAGCAAAATTAACTATTTATTAAATTTTGTTTCATTCTTAATGTCACTTTCCTAAAACATTTATAGAAAATTGTTATCTTATTTAATTTTTGTTTCGTTTCCAATACTATTTTTCTAAAATACCTCTATTTTTTTATAAATTTGAGAAAATTAAATGCAAACATTTAATAATCTCCTTAATAATTGTAAAAGTAGTTAGATTTGTTTATAATTCGAGCAGGACGGAGTATAACATTGCAGCCGTGCAGCGTTCACTCATGCTTGCCTAAATCCATTATATTCCTGAATTTAGTACTACCATTTTAACTTTTAGGCACCTCCTTACCAAATCAAGGAAGTGATGTCTTCCGGTATTAGGAAGATGAAGCTTTGTCAAAGCTAGCATAGTGCGTAGATTTGTAAGTTTGTAGGCAGTAACGTATGAATTAATTATAACCATATTCGTAAGTGGGTCGGCACCAAAATTTTAGGTAGCTTGCTTGAAACATAGCCTAAACGAGGGAAGGTCTTGGTTTTATTCTTAGACTTTTAATTTCTAGTGTGTAACAAGGACAAAATTTGTAGGGCCAACAACTTCATTCATGTAAAAAAAAAAAGTCAGGTTATTATTTTTATTTTTATTTTTCAAATATACTACCTTCGTCCTGTATTAAGCATCATCTTCATAA
Source organism: Crotalaria pallida (assembly GCA_037953625.1). NCBI lineage: Eukaryota > Viridiplantae > Streptophyta > Magnoliopsida > Fabales > Fabaceae > Crotalaria > Crotalaria pallida. Next base: position 145,960,658 of record CM075652.1, on the reverse strand, counting down.
TTTTTATGTCCACCAATAAAAATAAATTTTACGTTGGAATTGAAAAGTTGTACTCCTTTTACCAAAAAAAAAAAGTTGTACTCCGTAGCATATTGTTCTAAAAATATCATTTAAGTTAATTATGATTGAAATGAATTTTGCATTTAAATTTGTTATTTAAATTTATGTCGTTCGCTAAAAACTATAATCAAATGTTAGAGTAATTTTGGAAAAAAATTATAAAAGGGTCTTATATATATTTAGAATAAAATATTTTACCAAAAAGTCTTGTATATAAGGATGGAGGAAATATTAAAAAATACAAATATGCATCAAATAATATCTCCTTAGATTCATGTGGTATATAATACTGCGTTAGATTATTCAAATTCTTTCTCTTAAGCATAAACCTAGGCTCCTTTAAAAACTAGTTGCACTATATTCAAAATGTTTTCGATTAGATCAAAATTACCTCTAAAAAAAATACACGGACAAACAAAACAGACTTCAAAACGTGGCTGTAAAAAAATTTGCCAAAAAATACCTATCTTACTCATCTCAGGAATAGCATCATTTTTAGGTTTAGTCTTGGGTCTCTCCTATTAGTCTTTCTCATATGATATACGCCCTATATATAATATACTTTCTCCGATTCTTATTTTAAATTTATTTTGGAGAAAATTATGGAAATTAAGAAAATTAAATTTATGAAAATTAAGAATGAACTTCAGGGTCATTTTGATATAAAATTTTGTTTTTTTTTTTTAATGTCTAGTTAGCTTTTGCTATATACCCCTCCTATTAATACTTGCTAAATTTTGCTGATATGTCATACTGGAATCTTAGTCAAACGCCATAGGTTACTTACGTGATTCCACGTAAGCGAAGACGATTTCTCTCGCCAATTTTTTTTTTAATTTTTTTTTAAAACCAAAAATATAAAAATATTAATTTTTTTATTTTGAAAAAAAAAATCTCTGATCATCACGTGGCTAACTCATATGTTTGACTAGGATTTTAGTATGATATGTCGGTAAAATTTGATCGAAAATGGTAACAAGCAATATAATGATCCTAAAGGTCAAAACGGGAAACAAGAGTATATATCATGGCAATTCCCATCTCACTCATCACGAGATTTCTCTGTTATTATTCATCGTTATGATATGACAATCCCCGTTGTTCTTAAAATTTATTCGAATTAATAGTTCATAACGGTCCATATCTATCATGATTCAGCTTTGAACAAATGCCCCCTGTTCAAACTACATTAGAATTTATTTTAAATTTAAAGTCTTCTGTGAATATACTAGTGTGAAGTACTGTGAACTAGCTATATATTATTCCCAATATTTCTTTATATATTAACTTGAAAATGAAGCTTTCTTCAGATGTTTCTCAATCATCAAGCAACACCATGTTCTTTTGTAGTAGGTATATTATTTAGGTCCAAAAGCCCTTTGGTAGAACATCTAGCGCCAGTCGCTTTTGAGTTACATCATAGTAGATTATTTGAGATATGGACGAATTATATATATAATGTCACATATTAATTAATTGTATATAAACAAGTTAACTGACTCATCTTATTGTAGGTGAGTTGCACAAAGACCTAACTTAATATTTGAATTTTTTTAAAAAAAAAATTAAGATATCCTTGGCTCACCGTTGGAGGCAAAAAGGAAATCCGAGACGTGAAAATCATGAAATTAAGTTTTATTTTTGTTAATAAATTTTTTTCATTTATATCATAAATTAAATTTATCATATCATGTTTAAAAAATTTAATTATCTATTAATGATTTTTTTAACATATGCACTCATATATAAGATAAATATATATTAAAAATAAAATTGTATTGAAAAACTTTTTTTTTTATTAAACATAACGCTTTTTCATTAAAACTTAGTACTTTTTAAACTATGAGTGACTTATACATATTGCGCGCAGGATAGAAATTTATCTAAAATGTTTAAATGACATCCGTATTTGATATCTGGGGTGATATCTACTTTTTTGGGTAAAAACTGGTGGGTCTTATAAGAAAGACAAATTGTAGAACCCACCAGTTTTTGCCAAAAAAAAAACAAGTGTCTCGTACAGATGTCAAATACAGATATTTATGCAACAGAATTGTTAATTTATATTGTTAGGTGGAAGAACAATCAGACCCATTGCATCCCATAAGCCAGGACAATAAGGGCAACCGCCTAGGCCCTTAATTTTTTTGGGCCCCAACTTTTTTTTTATACATATAGGCTATATCTGGAAAAAAAAAAGTTAATTAAGAAACAGTGAAACATATTGTCTCTTATTGATTTTAGCTCTAGGATTTGGGATGAAGCACGGAGGATTACCCTATTTTGCTGTCATCTTTATTATTTTGGTGATGTTTTTTGGTTCATGTTATTATAGTTTATGGTTATTAATTTTGTAATAAGGATTATCGATGAGTATATAGATGATTGGAGGCTAATGATAATGTAAAGATGGTTTGACATAGTTTAAAAATTGGAAGTTTAATTACATTGTATATATATGATTCAACAGTTGATTTGTTTTTTTAACCAAGTTTAAAGCAAATGATAGGGTGAGTTTCTTCAACCCTTCCTAGAAGATGGGAGAATATATACTATGATGCTTACTTAAACTTGATGTTATTAATGAAATTTCTTAATTATAAAAAAAGATAAAATTATTATGTTATGGTGTTGTAATTTATGTTGCGAAAGTTTTATGTAATTAATTTTATGTAATTAAATATTTGATAAGAGATGACCCCTATTTCTAATTTTGCCTAGGCCTAAAAATTTTAGGAACCGCTCTGAGAACAAGTAATACATGAAAGTTACTTGTATGAGTTGTATCTATGGTCTTCTAGATATTAAGCAGAACAAGAGGGACATCCAAACCCTAGATATCCGGTAATCATCAACAAACGTGCAAAGCCCCAATATTGAACACTTTGTCTGCTTGATTGGTCTTTCTAAGACACATGAATGTCAGCATCATATATGTTCTCCAGCAGCGTCATTGTCCATACAACAACCACGTTTTGGGATCCTCGTGGGTATCGTAAAAAATATCCGTAATGGGTATTGGCACTACTCCCTCCTGTGGTATTTATAGGGCACATTTTAGAAGGATTCTTTGGTCCTATTTATAAGGCATTTTGCATTTTCTAGGAAGTATTTATTGCTATTTTCTTTTATTTGTCCTTTATCCATTAATGTGAAATAGTAATACATTATTAAATTCTCAATACAAGATAAGAGGGTAAAACTTTAATGTTAATGTATTTTTTTAAAGTTTCAAGAAATTAAGCTTAACTACCTTCTTTGGCCCGTATGATATGGATAAGTATGCCCTATAAATAGGACAAGAAGGAGTATTTTTTTCGGGTAGAGATGAGTACTATAATACCTGTTCTGCGAGTACAAAGCATTTTCACCTAAGAAGCTACTTTGCCCTTTCCGGTTAGGGTGTTGAGTTGATACCTGTTTAGTAGCTATACGAGGATTTCCCACGGCAAAGTAGCTTTAGACAGGTTGGTTTTCGTCGACTCCGACCTTTTCCGATATAACTTGTAGATTAGTGTTTAGTCGATACAGAGTTTCCGGTTAGGCGAGTTAGACGGTTTTCCACCCTTAGCCACACCTCTGCTTTCTCGTTCACTGCCTTTCGCTTCGGCGGCTGCGTTTTTTGTTTTATATGGATTTAGTCGACGGGTTTCCGCACCAGTGGCTGCCTCGGATGAGACCCTTTGTCTTACCGTGGAACTCTATAGTTCCCCTCTCACCCGGCTTCATATGAGGCTATATATATATATTTCTAATAAATATTATATATATTAATATTTTTTTATTACTTTGAGAACATATAATTTTTTTTATTAATATTTCATAATGAATTTTAAAGATGAAATTATAATGACAAAAATTTATCATATGTATGTTATTATTCATCTTATAATTATTTTTTTTTATGTATAATGATTATTTCAAAATATATAATTATATAATAAAAATTTAAAATTCACAAATACTCGTGGATATCCGTTACCCACACAAATACCCATAAATACCCACTATTATGAGCCTGGATAAGCATTACCCACTTCTATGGTACCATGCCCATCCCTACATTCTTCCCTTTCTCCCTCTCTCCTTAACATTACGTGCAAACCAAATCAAAGAACAATTTTCTTAATTACCTGGCTAAGAAATTAAAACATGATTGAATGTATATCTTGTAAGCTTATTCAACCTAGATATAGACTTAGTTTCCTAGCTAGACCTTATGTTCTATATATCTGATGTTTGTGTTCGGGGCTAATCCTAAGTTCTATCCAACACGTGCACCATTTTGTCTTATATGTATATGCAATTTAATTAGTTACGAATAATAGAAAATCTATTTACAATCCATAAATAAAAACCCTATCATGTATACATATAAAATTTTGAAGATGATTAGACTTCAATCACCTCCTTATTAAAAATATTTTTTTCCATATTCCATTAAAAAGCAATTTTTTATTAGGGATCTGTTCAGCAAAACTAACTTATAATTGTGAGTTTGTAATTTGTAAATGTGAACTTGTAACTTGTAGTTATGAAACTAGCCGAGAGTTGTGAGACTGTAGCTATTTAACTAACTGTTTAAAATAGTGTTTTTCAGGAAAACTAACTTTTGAAGTAGCTAAAAGTTAGTATTAACTAATCGGAAAGGACATGCAACATTACATTATTTATATTTTAGTATTTTATTTTTTTCATTTTGTTCCTTATTTATTAAATAAATAGTTAATTAATTAATTAAGTATAAATTATTAAATTATAATTAATTAAATTCATTTTTTTCTTTATTTATTAATTATGTTGTTAATTAATTAATTATAACAAAATTATTAAATTATAATTAAAAGTTAATTAAATACATAATTAATTAAAAATTAAATTGTGGCCAAGTAAGTAAATAATTTTGAAAATATTTTGAAGGTATAATTGGTATATCAATTATTGAAAGTTAGTTTCGTCTCTTGAAAGTTACTTTAAAAATTAGCTTTCAAAAACTATAAGCTCCTCTTTTAAAAGGTATAAGTTCTTTGTAATTTGTATTTACCGAACGAGACATAGTTTATTGACTGAATCTAAAAGCTCCTAACTAACTAAAATGCTCCTAGTTAGGCATGCCGAACAGAGCCATTAATTATATTATTATTTATATTTTATGATTTTAATTTATTCATTATTTATTTATTTATTAAATAAATAAATAATTAATTAATAAAATAAGTATAAAATTACTAAATTATAATTAATTAAATTTATTTCTTTTTTTCTTCATTTATTAATTAATTAATTATAACAAAATTATTAAATTATAATTAATAATTTATTAAATACACAATTAAATTAAAAATTAATAAATAATTAATGCATCGTTGATTTTTTTTAAATAGTAATATTTTTTACCTCTATTGCTCATTTTTTTATATATATTTTCGTATTTTATCAAAACTTATATTCCAAAAATACCCCTTAAAAGATTATAATACCGTAACTCTATTATTTTTTTAATATAAATACTTGAAGGCTAACAAACTAGTCTTGGCATCCTATCCTATTGCAGCAAACTCGATTTCTCTTTTTTATTTCTTCTGTTTTTTTTTTTTTACCTTTCTCTTGTAACCAAAAAATCTCGATCTTATTATTTGGATAGATATGGCAAACCTTGTCCACTCCCTTGCATTCACCACCACTACCACCACATTCTTCCTCCTCCTCCTCATGACGCTGTTCAACACAAGTCACTCATTCGATTCACTCTCCTTCACGCTCAACAACTTCAGCCCTAATGAGAAGGACTTAATCCTCCAAGGTGATGCCCAAATTCTATCAACCAACAATGCCTTACAACTTACCAGCCCAAACACGCACACCGTGGGTCGAGCCTTGTACTCTACGCCCGTGCGCCTCTCGGAGCTTCGCACGGGAAGGATCGCAACTTTTGATACCAACTTCACGTTTGTCGTCAACTCATTAGCAGCACCTGATCAAGTACCAGCTGATGGCCTTGCCTTTTTCATTGCACCGATAAACACTACAATACCATCTAATTCTTCAGGAGGTTATCTCGGCCTCTTTAGTCCTCAAACCGCTCTCAACCGCTCCATGAACCAAGTTGTCGCTGTCGAGTTTGACAACTTTGGTAACTCCTGGGATCCACCATCTGGAGATTCACACGTTGCTCTTCTTCACAACTCTATCAGCGCTAGCAATCTCACGGGATTTGAAAGGAGAGAAGGAGTAACAGCTACGGTGCGCATAACATATACACCTCCCACTACAAACAGGACTGGAGTGCTGCGTGTCACTGCATCATATCCTCCTAATACTCAATTCACGACTAGAGCTATTCCCTTGAACGTGAATATTGACCTACCCGAATGGGTTAGAATTGGATTCTCTGCTGCCACAGGAGATTTTGTTCAAACGCATTCCATTTTATCATGGTCTTTTACCTCAAAATTATTAAACAACAACAAGAAGAAGGTGGCCAAGGAAGATAATAACATGCATAAGCATAACATTGCTGGTCATGGCGATAATAATATCTAATTTATTTATTTATTTGGATGATTTTCCATCATGTTATTATGTTATAATAATGTATGTATTCATATATGCATGCATGCAAGTATATGCCAATAATAACGACAAGTGTGTGTCCATGTAGTAGTCCTTAATAGTGCACCGGGATCTAAGAAAAAATTATATGTGGTGGGATTCCTACTCATATAGCTATTAATTAATATAAAATAAATATCCAAATTTGAAATCTGTTCTAATATTTGATTTGTGTTATATGCAGATTTATTATTTTTACATATAAACTAAATCAAATGTTAAATTCAGATGTCAAATCTAAACGTTCACATCATATTACTCTACTATAAATTATGTGAAGTAAGTGATGAGTTTGGCAAGTGTTTTGATGAAGACAAATGTGATGAAAACCAAATGTGCAAGAGCAACAAACAACAAACAACAACCAGACTCAAGAGGATTATTCTTATAGGACATTATTCTTTAATGTTATTTACATTTTATTAAGTCCTTAAGATGATTTTTTGAGTAGAGTCTAAGTTGGATAGTGAATCTCAATGCATTCATTTTTAATAATCATGAAATTAATTTATTACAAAACCAATCTTTTGAAATGATGCACATGGTTTTATAAACCTTTTTAAAACATGTATTTGCATCATACTTTGACTTAATAATGAGTTTAGAATTTATGTTTTTATATGAGTCAAATTACATTGAAACGGTTAGGTGATTTACAAGTTTATAGTGAAGTAATCGATTAGCCAAATGAGTAATCGATTACTTGCTTTTAATTTTTCCCCGAACTAATTCTAAGGAGCCCGTCAACCAGTTAAGCCAAAATGTTAACCGGGTAAATATGACAGTAGGGCCAAAAATCAGTTTTAATTTTCAATCAACTTCTTAACCGACTTGACACATTAAAACTCATTATAAAAGAGAAATTTTTAGAGAGATTTCATAATCAACAAGAAGAGAAAAACACAGAAACCGTAGTCGTTATTTTCAAAAGAATCAAAAAAGAATTTTCATAATCATTTCATCTCTTTCATTCTATCTTGATCTCAATATTCTTCATTGTTCATTGTGCATTCATTGAGCCAGATACAAAATTCAAAGATTTAAGAGCTTATTCTTAAAAATAAAAATAAAAATAAATATCACAAGTTCTAATTTATTTTTTCTCAAAAAAATAAATCATTAAATTTTTCAATAAACTTTTATTTTATTTAACTTCTTAACAAATGTCCTAATATTTTTTAAATTTGTATTAAAAGTTTTTTTTTAATTTATATCATGTGAATTATGTGTATAGCAGATTAACCATGATCGAAAATAAAAGTTTTTATAAAATACTTTACTCCCTCCGGTTCATATTATAAGCACCATTTTTGTAAGAGAGAAAGGGTGCTTATAATATGGACCGGATGGAGTAATATATTTAATAAATCAAAGAATGATACTCCTTCTGATTCCTAATATAAGCATCATTTGACCAAAAAATTTTGGTCCTAAGTATAAGCGCTTTTTCTAAAATTTTACGAAACTAACCCTATTTAATATACTCTATTATATTTGTGGGGAAAAGAAACATCAATTAATGACTAAAAGATAAAAATGATAGATTTGTAAATATACGCTTAAAATTTACAATTCCAATACAAATAACTAATTTACCTACATTTTTTAAAAGAAATGAAATTGGTCAAATGATGCTTATATTAGAAACCGGTGGAGTATTTTAAATTTTAATTTTTAAATATAAATTTAATTTTTATGATTATTTATTTTATTTATGAATTGAAGGCATAGGTTAGTCAAATTCAATAAATAAATAGTGCACGTAATACGATAGAATTGTTGATGACGTGGACTTTGCTTGGCGTGGGCGTGGACATACACAGTGGTAGTCAATAGTGACAGCACCCGTGCGGCGTCTTAGGTAACGACTAACGAGTATGACTTGCAACTAACATTGGCAATTAGGGCGGGCGGGCGGGCTTGGCCCGCGCCCGCATTAAGCCCGCAAAAATTGCGGGCGGGCAGAAAAATCAAGCCCTGCCCGCCCTAAGTGCAGGCCCGCCCGTTTTGTTATTATTTATTTTTTTTTCTATTTTTCCTTTGGTTTTTTACTATATAGTGTAAAAAAAATGCGGGCGGCCCGCCCGCCCTAATTAGACTATTTTATTGTATTTTGCAGTAAAAAAGAAATTTTTTTAATTTAATAAAGGCCCGCGGGCCGCCCGCACTAGCCCGCAAAAAATTAGGACGAGCGCGAGCGGGCATAATTTTTGGATTTTGTCCAAATCCTTCGCCCTGCCCACAAAAAAGTGTGGGCGGGCGGGCGAGGCTCGCGGGCTTTTGCCCTAATTGCCAACGTTACTTGCAACACGAGTATGACTTGCAACTTGCAAGTGATACTGTTCTCTACTCTCTAAGCATCACATCCTTAAACATTTTTATTTTTTATACTCTATACTAGTAATTTTCAATTATCATTGATTATTATTTTTTTCACAAATATTTTTATTTATTTAACATTTTTTAAATTTTTAATAATATAAATAGAAATAATTTTGAAAATACATATCAAAAATTCACATTTTCAATACAAATAACTAAATTAATCAACTTTTTTAATGAACGTGAAATCTATCAAATGAATTTTATATACAGGGACCGAGGGAGTATATCCTTTTCATATTTTTTCGGATTTTTAGATTTTCTTTTTTCCATTTTGTAACTTTTGTCTTTTTATAATTTTAATATATAAACATATTTATTTTTTCAATTTTAACCTTTAATTGAATTATTTTTCTTACTCCTCACTAATTCCACCTTTATCCTCTCTCTCATCCCAAAATCACATTACGTTAATTAATGGATATACTTTTTAATAAAAATTAATTACTACTCCGATCCCTCCGGGCCTTATTACATGTCACTTTTTGAAAGATTCTCTTGATCATAAGTATAAGTCATTTTAAATTTCGTAAGCATAATTTAATGTTTTCGTATTTTTTGCTATTATTAAATGTTTTGACTATTTATGTATTTTTGTTGTTCATTAATGAATTTGAATTTTTCAAGAAAAGTTGAAGGTGTAAAATTGTAATGTTACTATATATTCCCTTAGAATTCATAAAACTAACTACTTTACTTTTCTTGATATGCGTAGTTCGGTTATATATGCCCTATAATATGGATCGAATGGAGTACTACAATTTTCATCAATAAGATTAATAGAAATATTTTAGACAAAACAAATATAAAACTTACAAGCAATAACCAACATTTTCTTAATATATGTGCAAAAGTCTAAAAGGCCAAAAAATATATAATGGAGGGAGTATTATAGTACCTCCCTCCCTCCTTCGTGAATGTAATTGTCATCGTAATTGTGGGGCTCATGTGTACAATTATGTTTATGATGACCTTTTAAGTTGAAAAAATATTTTCTTCATATAGAAAAAATTGTCATCTTAAAAAAATGTTTTATGATATCCAAAAGCTCAATAAAATATTAATTATTATTTTTCCAATTTTATTTCATTTGATTAATAAAAAATAGCAAGTAAATAAAAAATAACCAATTACTTTATCTCATTATGCATATAAGACTCTTTTGATTAAAATTTTTTGGTTTTATATATAAGATCTATTTCTAAATTTTTACAAAATTGATCTTAACACTTTATTTGAGAAGATAAAAATACACTTCTAGAGACAATTGATGTGTCTTAATAATTAGTAAAGGATACTTTTGAAAAAATATACTAAAAATTTATTATTTTAATGCAATATTTATTTCCTTGATGAACATGAATTTACTAAAAAAAATAGTCTTAAAATTATGATCAAATGAAGTATTATAGAAAGATTAAAAATGACAAAATAATTAAACACATATTAATTTACTAAAAAAACATTAAATATATACTTTTTAATTCACGCTCTACACATGGATATAGTATTTTGAATCTTGTTAAAGTTATGAAAAGAGAAAATACAATTACAAGTTCGTATAAACTTTGAAAAATTTTAAATGATATATTTTTCAATAACTATTCTGCATTTCAATTTTTTAAAATAAGTGTTCAAGCAACACTTGTTATTAACATTTGTTTTATGTTTTCCTTTCATCAGGGGCTTATGCAAGTATACATAGCTAGAAAATTAAAGTCTATGGCCAAATATGTTCTCAAATTACTTACATTTGTTATTATTTATCAGTTTTATTATATATATATATATATATATATTGAGAAATCAAATAATTACTTTGATTTTAATAAATTAATTATGTTTTTTTAATATACATTTTTTTATTTGTAATCATTATTTTTTTCTACTTCTTTTTTTCTTCTATTTACCTAATCAATATTCTAATAAATAAGAGCAAGTATAAAAAATAATATGTATTTTATTTGTAAACTTTCAAATTTGACAGATAAATATAAACCAATTAATAAGAAACTGAGGAAATAAAAAATTTGTCACTAATCGATACAAATTTTACCTCTATCACTATATTTTTTTTATAAAAAAAAACTTTTAGAGCACTTAATTAATTAATTAATTAAGGAGGTAGGGAGCAATTATATTCCCCCTGTTAAAAATGTGATGTATAAATAAATCAAAAAAAAAAGGGGGGTGATGTATAAGATCGAGTTTGAAAATCTTCACTAATGCATGTTTTTTTTTAATCCTCATTAATGCTAATAAACTCTGAAACGGTAATTCCTTTTTTCCTTCTTCTTCTTGGATTTAGCCACTTAATTAACTTACACCGCAAATAAACAAACTTTCTCATCAAATACCAGAAAGATGAATGAAGTAAATTATCAAAATCAAATGGAGGCCGAGGGACAGAATGGGTGGAAGCCAGTAGAGGTTATAGATGCCTCTTTTGGAGACTATAGAAAAGGTTTTTCTCTTCGATTCCAAGCACATTAGTTGGAAGACAGCTTCACATGTCAAGTGTACTTTTTTTTCTTCCTTTATAATATGCTGCCAGAAAAGAAAAGAACACAAATTATAAACATATATATGCACTCATAAAAAATGCAATAATCATCTGCTCATTTTTTTTGGGGATGGGAAAATTTTGGGCAGAACATGCAATACACTTTGTCTGTATATATCATCAGAAGAAAATAATGGTGGTGGGGCATTATGTATCAGGTAAAGACATACGCAAACTTGTGGCATCACCTGAACTCTTTTAATATATGTTAGTATGTTGTTATGACTTTTGCAGATTAATTTGGAAGAATTGATTAATGTGTTATCTTTAATTGAAATTTTTTATTGTGTAACTTACAAATTTTTGTTAATTACTCACAAAAATAACTTACGAATTAACAAATTACTAACAACATACTAATTTTATTTACTATTATGAATTACAAATTTTTATGACTTGTGCGTAATGTTATTTACTACTTAATATAGTAAAAAAATTATTAACAAGGGTAATTTTTTTATTTTTTTTAAATAATAGTGACTAATGTTTTTTTTTTAAAAAAAAATTTAATAACCTTAACAAATAAGTTTCATTGTTAGCAAAATCCTTTAAAAAACTATTTCTATTATATTTTTTTTTTCTCTTCAGCCCTTTGTTTTTGGGATTTATCACCATATATAGATAAACATTTAAATTATTACCATAAAAATGTTGCCTAAAGAAAAGAAATTACTACTAGTGCTACCATAAACACGGATCTGTACCCAATTACTCACAAGAAATATTAATATCATGTAAATAAATTACACCAATATCAATATTATATTAATTAAAATTAAAGACATGAAATGAGCAGAGCTGAGAATGTTATAAGAGGTGTTGACGTGTTCATTTTAATTGTTGTCTCTGCAGGTGTTATTCTCTTTGAACAAGCTAAGTGGCTAATCCGATCCTCTTCATCGAATGATTGCCATTACCATTTCATTAAATTCACTTCCAAAAATCAAATGCGGAGTATTTGTTTTTAGTTTTGTATGATACATGCGGGTTTAACTTTGAAACCTAAAAAGAACAATTCCCCTCTTAGCTTTTCTTTTTTCAAGATGATACCCACTCTATAGATATAACAAATTAAACATTTTTCTTGCTACTGCCAATTCTATTTTACCTTGTGTTATTTTGTTGAGGTGTTATGATTAATTTGGTCTGACCGTGGAGCCTCTTTGTACGTTTGGGTGAGGCCTACGTGTTGGTGTCTATGCCGGACAGATTAGAAGAAAGTGATTGAAAGTTATGAATGGTGAGGTATATGTGCATTATTTGTTAATATTAATATTACTAGGAAAATTGCCCGTGCGATGCACAGATTTTAAATTTTGCTATCCTTTATTTTTTTAAGGACTTTCCATTTGTTAAAACATTAAACATTAATTTTATTTACATGTGAATTTTTTTAGCGAACAATAAATCTATCATTTTTTGGAATTATATTTTATATGTTATTTTTTTTAATTATTACAAATTTACATTGAAATTTATTTTTTTATGATCAGACAAATTTATGTAATCAAATCGAAATACAATACTTATAATTAGATAAAATGCGATAAAGATTTTGAAAAATATTTATAATATATGAAACAATCATGTATACTTTAAAAATAGTTATGAATAACTGTTATTATTTTTTTTCGTGTTTTTTTTGGGATAATTATATAATATAAAATTGGTATAATATATAATACACAAACTTCTATCTATATATTAAGCAAAATGTAAATATTTAAATATGTCTTTTGTCACACACTTATCATTATCAAGGAAAAATCATAGTTATTTGACACATGTTGAAGTGAAAAAATATATTTGTAATGACCAATAAAAACACGTTGAATTGAAAATTAAAAATGTAAATAAACAAAACAAAAACCAATTGTACTTCCAACTTCTAAAGTTTAGACACGGCTTAAGAATATCTATTTGGAAAGAACCATGAACAAACTTATATATGAGAAGCAAAATACTTAAAAGAGAAAAAGATCTTTATCCTTACATCACCAGCGAGAACACGTTAGTTGCCTCAAGCATTTTGAAGGCAGTCACCTTCATTAAATGTTTGTCTCCTTAATATTTCTTATTTTTGTGATTTTCTATCATCCTTGTGATCGGGAGTATTTCCTCAATCGTTAAATGGGACAAAGGTTGGGAGTATTCCCTCAATCCTAAATCTAAAATATTTATGAGAAATTTACATCCATCATGAAGATAGGTTAATTTTGTTAGTAACATTGAAATTGTACAAATTTAATATACTTATTTGAAACTACCTCTAATGATATTATTGACATTTTAAAAGGTGCTGACTTAATTGAAATATTTTTTAAAAGAAGTTTTTTTTATAAGCGTTTTTTGGAAAAGGTAATTAAGTTTTATTAGAAATTGAAATGAGTTTATGCAAATTGGAAAAATAAAACTATAGATACAGATGAATAAATATATATGGATTAAATGATAATTTTTCACTTTAATATTTTGAATGAAACTTTTTAGTTGAAATTTCACACACATTGACAATTTCTTGCTAAATATTTTGGATATATATTTTTATTAGACTTTTTTTACTATTTTTTTACCTATATTTTTTTTATATTTTTATTAGTCTTGTTTAATGATATTGTGTAGTGCATTAGATATATACGTGTATATATATATATATATATAGAAAATATTTTTTAAAAAAATAATTTGGAAGGGAAGTAAGATTAACCCTCAACTTCTCCTATTTTATAATATGTTGATGATTATGTTGATGATGACATTATTAATTATCAATATTGTGTTTCTAAGAAAACATGATGGGCTGTTATGATTTAATCTAATAAAATATGATGGAACACGTTAGTTGCCTCAAGCATTTTGAAGGCAGTCACCTTCATTAAATGTTTGTCTCCTTAATATTTCTTATTTTTATGATTTTCTACCATCCTTGTGATCGGGAGTATTTCCTCAATCGTTAAATGGGACGAAGGCTGAGAGTGTTTCCTCAATCCTAAATCTAAAATATTTATGAGAAATTTACATCCATAATGAAGATAGGTTAATTTTGAAGGACAACTAAGATTAAAAGATACAAAATGAGCGGTTATGATTTAATCTAATAAAATATGATGGACGGCTAAGATTAAAAGATACAAAACACACACTTAATGATGGATTTATGAGAGAAATACACCATTAGGAGGGAAAATGGTTGTTTTAGGAGGGAAATCTTTTTTGCCCTTCTACTTCTCCAATTTTAATATATATTGATATTGATTATACAGTATTGCTCGACAAACCATGGCATCCAAGGCTTAAACAATTAAAATACCCGAGAGGGAAATTAAAAAAGAGAGAATATTATGTTTTTTTTTTAAAGGATGTATTATTATTCTTAATGCATGGTGGTATATATAATTAAGATTGGTATCTGCGAGGCATAACCCAAATACTCCATCCAACATTTTTGGTGGACTCTCTTTATTACAAAAAAATGTTTTGATATTTTTTTTTATAAGATTACAATTAAATTATCTATTACATTAGAAGTTGATTTTCCACAAAATATTTTTATTTACTCAAGAAATACATAATTATCAACAATTGTAAGAGTAATCGTAAAAAATAATGTTAATGTTACTAACTAACATTAAATTTTCAAAAATATCATTAACAGAAATAACATTAATTAATTCTACTTTTATCATCTCTCTCATCTCTAAACCACTATACATTAATTAATAGACACACTTACTAATAAACATGAAATATTACTACAATTTTCAATAAGGATTGAATGAGGGCATTTTGGACAAACTATATATAATGCTTACAATAATCATCATTTTTTTAATCTATGTGCCCAAATTCAAAAGGACAAAAAATATGAAAGGGAGGGAGTATTATTGTTTGACCAGAGTCCACGATAGTTGGTGATGGTGACGCGGCTGCATTGATGAACGACGAGGGCAGGGACTCAGGTGATAATAAGACTAAACTGTCACTTTAGTCCCTCACTTTGTAAGGAACTTTCATTTTAGTCCCTGACTTTTCAATAATTCCTTTTTAGTCCCTCACTTTGAAAAAAGTTACTCACGTTAGTCCCTGACAACGTTTTCCGTTGATGGACGTTAACGTCGCCGTTAACTTTCAATATCGTATTTCATTTTAGTCCTTAACTTAAATTTTTTAATTCACTTTAGTCCCTCACTATATTGTGTTTCATTTTAGTCCCTAACTTAAAAATTTTAATTCACTTTAGTCCCTCACTATAATAACAATGATGTTTCTTTCTCTTTTCTCTTGTAGTGTGACTACCTTAAAAATATTGTCTGTTCTTCTTGTTATTCTGTAAACTAACTTTATAGTTTATATAAGCACTGACTCCAAACTTTGCACCTGAAAGCATCAATAGGAAAGTTTCTTTCGGATGAACACTTCAAAGTACATTATTTCATTATCCATATAACTAGTATGTTTTTACTCTAAACTCTTTAATGTTTTAGTTTTTTTTTATAAGCTCTTTAGTGTTTTAGTTATCTATCCATGTGTGAACTAACCGGAATCCTACGGACAACAAGTTAAGATATATGAAGGGTCTTCCATAATACCAAGCAGCGTCTCTATTTGATAGGCTTGTGTTTAACAATGTATTTCATATTCACTTTACACTTATGAAATTTGCACATAGTTTGATTTCAAAACTAAAACATTGTTGTAACAAAAAAAACTAAAACATTGTTTGTATTGATAGACAAAACAAGCTCTAGGTGAACGAGTTCGTATCTTGCTATCAAGAGCTACTCCTTTGCCTAGGCATGTAAAGGAATTTTTGAGGTATGACGTTTGAATATCAAGCTAAACAAATTGGGGGAGTTTACAACATTTTGGTAATGACTCTTAAATACAAAACTCAATAAAATATTTTTGAATCAAAACTATTGATACCTTCAAATGCAAAGCTTGGAGTCAATGCTTATATAAATTATAAAGTTAGTTTACAGAATAGCAAGAAGAACATACAGTCAATACTTTTATGGTAGTCACACTACAAGAGAAAAGCGAAAAAAAAATATCATTGTTATTATAGTGAGGGACTAAAGTGAATTAAAATTTTTAAGTTAGGGACTAAAATGAAACATGATATAATGAAGGACTAAAGTGAATTAAAAATTTTAAGTTAGGGACTAAAATGAAATACGGTATTGTAAGTTAACGGCGACATTAACGTCCATCAATGGAAAACGTTGTCAGGGACTAACGTGAGTACCTTTTTTCAAAGTGAGGGACTAAAAAGGAATTATTGAAAAGTCGGGGACTAAAATGAAAGCTCCTTACAAAGTGAGGGACTAAAGTGACAGTTTAGTCATTTTTCAACCATAGATACTGAGGTTAATTTTTTTTAATAGCCAGCAAAGTCCTAAGTAATTATGCCCACATAGACACGCAGGCATGCGATGTAATGAGTCAAACGAGAATATAAAATCTTACTATTGAAAATAATTGCTAATTTATTTTTATTTTGTATTTAAATGTTTTTTTTTAATGATGGAAATCAAACACATATGAGAGACTCCTTTTTCCTAATGAAATTACATATCCTGCGCAATACTTGGACAACTAAGTTACTAAAATTATGCTGTAAAAGAAAACCTAAGTAGTACAATTTAGGATATCAAATATGTAATTCAAATTGTCCAAAATGCATAAAATTTATAATATTCAACATTTTTTTTAATATAATTAATCTTAAAAAGCAAAAATTAATCAAGAAATAAGAGAAGTAACAAATTTCTCTAAATGTTACCAGGAGATACATCAGTGTGTCGACAACAAATGAGTAAAATCATTACATAAAAAGCCAATTATTACCATGATTAAAAGGGAACTGATTTTTAAAAACGGGGGAGTACGTAATTTTTTTTCTTCATATTTCAGTATTGATTCACTAAGATACATTCATTAATATATTCATTACGTAGCAGTGGGGGCATTTACATTGGGGAGCCAAATTTAGAAGATTAAGTATAATAAAACTTTTTGTTTAATTAGCTTAATACTAACTACAGTATATAGACTTTTATATTTTATGTATTAAAAAATTCTTATATAATAAAATTATATTAAAGAAATAATTTGTTTTTTTAATTTATTTTAATTTTCAAGAAACATTTGTATCATCTAAATATATGTGCAGCTCTTATACGGAATATAAGTAAATTCAAAAGGTTGCTTTATGATTTTTTTTAGGATTCTTTGATCATGTATCATGTGTGTAAGTTAAATAAATTTTAAAATGCAAATATTTAGTACAGATTAATATATTTAGTAAATTAAAAAAATTAAAATTTTCAATGCGATTTTTTTATAAGTTGCATAGTATAATAGAAAAAAAATCCTTTTTAAAAATGTCTTTGATTGTTAACAAAAATAAAAATGTCTTTGATTATTTTGCATCGATCAACTCAAGGTTTTGATTTCGCTATAGTTCTATTGGACTGGGAGAAGATGGAAAGTCCACCAAATATATAGAAAGTCGACAAAGCATTTACTCCTAAGCAACGACAGTGACAACGGGTTCCAAGAAGCAGCCTTCGCGGCGGGCAGCAGGCTTTATGCTGGCGATGATGACAACTTCCAGCATTAGCAGCATCACTGTGATACGAAATATAAGTAAATTCAAAAGGTTGCTTTATGATTTTTTTTAAGGATTCTTTGATCATGTATCATGTGTATAAGTTAAATAAATTTTAAAATGCAAATATTTAGTACAGATTAATATATTTAGCAAATTAAAAAAATAAAAATTTTCAATGTGATTTTATCATTTAGATATTTTTTTTATAAGTTGCATAGTATAATAGAAAAAAAATCGTTTTTTAAAAATGTCTTTGATTGTTAACAAAAATAAAAATGTCTTTGATTATTTTGAATCGATCAACTCAAGGTTTTTGCTGTGAAGATGAAGATGCATGCTTATTATTGTTGGTGCCTTGCAAAAATCATACTCCTCTTTCTAAAAGAGGATCCGTTGGTATACATAGTATCTCTTCCCTCAACACTACAAGCAAACACTCACAAACCATCCTTTCTCTTCCAATTTCTCTGTTAACCAATGGCGAATCCCAATCCCCTACTCCCTACTTAACTCCAATGGCTACTCCTGAATACAATATTTTATTATTGTTGATTGTTGAATGTATGGATAGAAACGTGCTTCAAGGCCAGGTACACCATAATAATGGTGTATCATAAAGGCGTAATAGAAAATTATTGGACATGTTTAGGAGTATGATAACTCATACCTATATTATTTTTGTGGTTATTTTTGTGGATGTATGCCTTGAAAACTGCAATGTATTTGTTGAATAGGTTCCTAGTAAGACAGTTCTAAAGGGTTGGCCGGCAGAAGTAAGGGTTTATAATATAAAAGAAAAGAAATTGAATGCACGAACAATTAGTGGTTATTTTATTGGCTACCCAGAAAAATCAAAAGGGTATAGATTATATTGTCCTAACCATAGTTTGAGAATGGTTGAAACTGTAAATGTTAAGTTCATTGAAAATGATGAAATTAGTGGAGTACACATCCGCAAGATGGGAGTACGTCTTGTCCGCGAAATGTGGAAATTAAGGAAGTTAGAGTACAAGTTCCTATAGCTCGTTCCTTCACATCTTATCTGTGTCTCGTGGGAGCCATCGATATCTGCATCAAGTTGTGTATGCTGAAATATGAATCAAGAATAGTCAAAACATGATAAAACAAAGTAAAGTAATTGTCAGATTAACTATATATGTGAAGTTGCAAACACTTTATGACTTTTGCAAAATTTTAAATTGAATATCATAAAAGCATATTTACAATGACTAAAAACGTAAATTAAAAGCTGATTAGAAAAACATATTCGTGACGGAATAAACAAAGCAAGAATAAAAAAGTTTCAAAAGTGATTGTCAAGAAGATAGGATATAATAAAAGATGCAAAGAACCAGCTAGCAATAGTGTTTCTAGCTAGTTTGACTAAGTTTTGACTGTTTAGGTAATTTTTGTATTTCCTTTGTTTATATATGTCCTTTTATGTAATTTTCTAGTTAGATATTTTGTAAAGTTGGTTAATGGATTGCTAGCATCCTTCAGTATTCATTTGTCTTAAGCAAAATACAATTTCATTTTATCTTAAAATCTTTCTTCTTTTCTATTGCTCTCTCTTTTATTTTGTTCTTCTTCATTCTTTGTTCAAATTCTACAACAATGTGTTAAATCACACATTCTTTCAACCTATCCTCTCCAATTGCTGCTAATGGGCCAGTTGAGTTCACCTTCAATGATCCTCTGCTCAATGTGTTAAGACACTTACGCCAAGATCCCGAAAGGGATAGAGTAACAAATGTTTTGCTTGCCTCAACGCTTTTGGCTACTTTAACATTTGATCATGCTGCTGGTTCGCCTGGCGGATTTTATGAATAAGACGAAGGTGATCACAAGGTCGGTAAAGCGATTTATGCATTCACCAAACCAATTTATTTCTACCTTTATATGAAGGCTCTTTCTTTAGCCTTTTTCTGTGCGGTGTTCGTCTTTTAGAAATATTACTGTGATTCCATGTTCCATCCATATTTGCATGTCGGTGGCCATAAACGCTATCTCTATTGTTTATGTGGCTAATGTCTTCTCTATCGCACCCAATTATTCATTGAGTCTCTCCGTTTTATATCTACCCGTATTTTTGATTTTTTGGGGAAAGTTTTGCAACCTCTTATGTTGTCGCAGTTAGACTTGATAATGATTCGGCTGGAATACATGACACTGTGGTGGCCTGGTAGAACCGTTTGAAGGGATGGCTCATGGTATGCTGGACTTTTGTGAAGGGAAACATGATGTGTTTGGTGGAGTGGCTTAAGAGTACGGTGGTATGCTGGTGGTTTCTACGTCTGGGGATGGGGGTTGTGAATTGTTCTTCTGAGTTTATATGTTTTTGTGGTTTCTACGTCTGGGGTCTGGGAGGAGGGGTTGTGAGTTGTTCTTTTGAATTTTGTGACAGACAAAGACAAGTTTTGTGACTGTTTTGTGACAATCAGTTTTGTGACAGACAGAGACAGGTAAATACTCCAACAGAGAAGAGGGAGTTTTTCACACTTGGGGACCAAGTTAGCAAAGCCCCTTTTCCTTTTTCCTTTTATCTTTACCCTTTCCTTTTTAATGCAATTTATTACTCATAAACCATAAACGTATTTGTAATAACAATATGATGATCAAATACAACATTTTATCATTTCTATATAAGTATTTTCCAATGTTGTCAGAACCGAACCGGACATCAAATCGGAAAACATTTCGTATAGGGTTCAACCGTATTAACCGTTTAAACCGGAAGGTCGAACCGTTATCTATATATCTTATAAAAAAATAAAAAAATCAATACAATCTGCTGCCTAAGAGATACACTCTAATAAATATTGTCTATATTACTCTTTCTATAATAGCTGGAGTAGTTATTAGAGATTTACAGTACATATTTGTACTACCAAAGCATCATCACGTGAAAAGGGGTAACAAACACCCGTGAAACTTCTCTTTTTTTATTTCTGTCTCTCTTAGTCTCTTTGTCTTCCATTCCTTCTTCTCACATGGAAGAACCTAGATCTACCCAAACCAATTGGCCCTCACCGTCATCACCCTTCTTTCCACTTCCTTTCTCTTGTCACACCCTTGTCCAACAATCCTTTCTCCTTCTTTCTATCACTCCCCTCCATTGCTCATATGATTTGTTGCTTTCCAAGACCATTCTCACCCGGTTCCGCAACGAGTTTGTAGCCACCGGCAACGCCGTCATTGACGTTCTCTGCACTCACTCGCTATCGCCGCCATCCACCGCCACAAGCTCAATGGATCGTATCCATAGGGTTTTTGCGTTTTTGTCTTTATGCCTTTTAAATTTTAAGTTTATGATATTTTTTTTATTTTTTTATTTTATGGGTTGAACCAGTACCGGTTTTTCCGGTTTTTCACGGTTCAACCCGGTTTTCAAGGTTGACCTCCGGTTTTTTCTGGCTCAAAATCTGTGACGGTTTAAGCATTAAAACAGGACGGATTTGGGACCGGTCGACGGTCGGACCGGTCGAACCGTCCGGTCCAATCCGGGTTTCATAACACTGGTATTTCCTAATTTAAAATTATAATAATAAACTAAATTAAAATTACATATATGTGGTAAAAGATATGTATTTTATTTTTTAGTGGATGATTACCATATTCATTAATTTTATTTATCATATATATCTTTATTTATCTTATTTTCATTTAAGTTAATCACTTAAGAAATTAGGATTATACCTTTCTTTATAAATAAAATCTAACAATTTGTACTCCTTAGACTTTTGATGGGAATAATGAAGAACTAGTCTAATTCCTAAAGAATTAGTTTTTGAATCTATATTAATTCTTGAAGAACTAGGATTATCCTCCTCCTCTTGATATTTCTAGAAGAAAATATCTATCATGGTATTTGGTGACAAGATTTTCACCTCAATAATACTATGAATTATGGGAATACTGATAAATAATAAAAATATAACTTAACTTGGTGTAAACGGATCTCTCCTCTTATATATTTATATGTATAATACTTATATAAAGTTTGTAAAAATATTTCTTTTCGTAATACGTAGATTTTGTAATGTATTTTTTAATTTTTTACTATATATATAAATATCGGTTTAACCTTCCGCCTTAACCGGTTAATATGGTTAAACCCTATACGGAACTTCTTCCGGCTTGATCTCCGGTTCGGTTCTGACAACCTTGGTCAAAATTGCTATCCACAACACTATAGAGACGTACACCAATTTGGGTAATACAGAGGTGTAGGTATTATTTTAAGTGCAGATATAAGCAGGGATAACTGAATATAATTTTTGAATCGAGGGGTTAATATATTTTTGCGATCTTCTCTTTTGTGAGCTGTTTTTTTTCCCTGCACCGAGTTTTTCGCACCAAGAATCCACCAGCAAATCTTGATATTTATTTATTCTGGTTAGTAATATAAGAAAAAAATAATTATTTTGGTTTAAAAATATAAGAAAAAGTTAACTAATTTTATTAAATTTTATTTTATTTTCAATATTACTTTTCTAAAATATTTATAAAAATTGGTTATATATGTCATTTAATTTTTGTTTCATTTCTAATATTAATTTCCTAAAATATTTTTATTTTTTTAAAAAATTAAATACAATTAATTTAACTTCTCAATAAATATAATTTTAATTTTTTTTATCCTATATCATAAACCGAAGGAAGTTTTAATTTGAGATCACCATGACGAAGCAAATTGCCCCCATATTATTAACTTTGCAGCAGTGTCTACCATGAGAATTGTTGGTTTAAAAACTTGCACTGATCTGGAATGACATGCCCATAATCTAGTATATGCATTTGGGGAGTTATTCCCCTTCTCCTCAGGCTAAGAGTATGATTCAAGCTGAATTGTCTTATGAAAAAAAGCTGCTTTATTTTTGCTCATAAAATCAAGTGTTTAAATACTATCAATTAGTAGTATATAGGAAGACACCTAAGCTACTCCAAAATTATGTTCGTATATGTATAGGAAAAACTAAACCCTACGAAACGCGGAAAGAGAAAAAACATACTATATGTTTGGGTTACAGTTGGCTCGTATAATGACATGCAGATAATCTCATCAGCTTCCAATTAAGTTTCAAATAAAAAAAATTGTTAATAAAATATTGTTTAAGATAAATAAAACGGAAACGTGATTTTGAAAAATATTGTATTTTTTATTTCCAGAATTAATAATAAACTTGTTTTTTTAAGATAAATTTTCTTTTGTTATATTTTTTAACAAATATTAAATCACCAACTAACATGATCTTTAAAAAATTTCTAGAGGAAAAACAGCAACCGCAACAATTAATCAATAAATAAGTTACTACAGTAAACTTACACTGAAGCTGTTACCGTACAACTAGTTTTTAATTAGTCAACATTTGTTAACCTAGTTCTAATTCCATTCTCAGGTTGTCTGGTTCAAGCACTGATTTACTATAGAGAGACATTAAATTTACTTTTTTTAATCAATGCATTATAACTTTAAATGTTAATTATTTTGGAATACGAAAGTATTATTTAAAGAAAATTACTAATTTAAAGTGAGTATTCTCTGGCTCGAATTATAAGCAAATCTAACTACTTTTACTTTTTTTTAAGGAGATTAGTTGGTTGTATTTAATTTTCTTAAATTTATAAAAAATAGAGGTATTTTAGGAAAGTAGTATTGAGAATGAAACAAAAATTAAATAATATAACAATTTTCTAAAGATGTTTTAGAAAAGTGACGACATTGGGAATATGTAAAAATATGTTTATCACTAATAATTTAACGAAGTGACTCACACCTGCATAATTAAAGTGAAATACACACTTAATTAAAAATAAACTCATTTTAAAATAGTACTTTATATAAATAAATACACTCATTTTAATTGAAACCACTTTTGTTTTCAGTAAATAAGTACAAAAGCAGATAGATATCCAATCATCAAACAAAATGAGTTTGATTAATTAATGCTGGGTCATTTGTCGTATAAGTATGTTGAATGGAATCCAATTTTTAAGGCAAATAAAATTTAGGAAGGAAGAGGATAGGGTTTTAAATAGAGAAAAATAATGAACACTGTAGCCCAATAAGGGAACCGTTTTAATTAATTATTCCATTTTCTAATCCATCCCTTCCTCTTGCTTCGGTGTATAAAAAGATTGTTAGTAAGTGATTATGATTCGCACAAATAATTAAGCTGAAGAGATAGCCTGAATTGATATTAATAATAACCAATAGTCCAATACCCTCAAAGACATCATCATATATATCAAAAAGGCCAAGATGGCTGGTTCTGGTTCTCCTTGTGGAGCTTGCAAATTCTTGAGAAGGAAATGTGTGAGGGGTTGTGTCTTTGCACCTTACTTTTGCCATGAGCAAGGTGCTACCCATTTTGCAGCCATTCACAAGGTCTTTGGTGCAAGCAATGTCTCAAAGCTCTTAGCCCACCTCCCAGTAACAGACCGTTGCGAAGCGGCAGTCACAATCTCATACGAAGCTCAAGCTAGAGTTCAAGATCCCATTTATGGTTGTGTTTCCCATATTTTTGCCCTACAACAACAGGTTTGTTTCCATTTCGTCAAAGTTTTAAATTATGATTGCACTTGTATCGCTAAACAACAAAGTCCAAAAATTAAAATAGTATATGATTCAATCATCCGACCTACTTAATATCTTGAGTTGAAGAAACTCGTATGCAGATTAAAATAAAAAAACATGAACTATGCAAGACAATTACAAGATATAATGTGACCTATGCGACTTGATTGTAGCCACTATGTGGTTGAAGAGATCGATTACCAAAATTGCATCTTAAGTGATGTTGTAACTGTTTTTTTTTGGGGGAGTTTCCCAATCTGTTCATTCATCAGATAAATTAGAGACTAATCTCTCGAAATGTGTCAATTACTCGAGCAGCAAAATCCAGGAACGGATCACATGCTTAATTAACATTTAATGTAGTTTGAAACACTTATAGCATGCTTGGTTTTTCGTAACATGATTCTTGTCAAAAGCTACAATTAGTGGCGTGGACTAAACGTGATTCTGAAGCTCCCCAACACGAATCCAAATATGCTATTAGTTTAGTTTCTAACTGAAAACCTTGGCAAATTTGTGCGTTGTTCGGTTGTTGTATCATAAAATAATTATAAATTAATGGATGCACTAAGCTACTATTGCTTTGATCTTTATAGGTGGTCAATTTACAAGCACAACTATCTTATCTGAAAGAACAAGCTGCTGCAGGTCCGAGTTGTCTCAATGCCTCTGCCAATAGAAACCCTAATGAAAAATACTTTGATGAGAAACCTATTAATAATTCTTTCCCTCAGGATCTTTCAAGTTGGTTCCAGGTGGGAAATTCCGACCAACTGGGGCCAGAATTTCTTCCTAACTTGTCTAATAATTCTTACGAGAACAATAATAATTGTACTACTCTCATGGACATAAACCCAATTATTGGGAATATTTATGATCAGAATTCAGGAATCAAGGAAGAAAGCAGTTCATTTTGTAGCTTTGACGAGAGTTCTAACTCCTATGACATGACGAACACAAATAGAAGGGAGTGGGCCTTTCATGAAGTGGATGACCTTCACTCAGTGGCTTTTGGTAGTTACAACCGATAATCGGCTTTTGTAGTATATAAATATATATCAGAATCTCTGATATATATGTGTGAATTCACGAAGAAGATGGATTTTATCAATTTTGAATTGATCGATGCTGCGTGCATATTGTGATACTCTGTTGCCATAAATAAGCTACTAGGAATTGAAGGATAGAAATATTGAGATGATGATTATATGATTGGAATTAATATATAGAAACCCTCCGTCTTATATTGTTTTGTTTAAACTATATACTACTCGTATACGGTGTATATTATATTAAAGGGTTTTGTTAATTTTTAATGATGATAAAAAAAAGGTAAAGTTTATCTTAAAAAAAACTAATAATTTAATTTTTATGTATTAAATACTACATTTTCCAAGATTAAATTTACAATTTAGAATGCTTAATTATTATCATGAGAGGAATAGCAAAACCAATACTATAATATTAGTAGTACAAGTGTAACTGAAAATCTGGTTTTAATTTGTATGAGTTAAGTTGGCTTATTTTGTGATCCTAGCTTTTTACAAATCAATAAGAAGTTAAATATGATAAAAAAATTATTAAAAAAGTTGCATTTTTATTTTCAATTCTAAGAACACTGAGCAATGTTCACTTATCATTTATCGTTTTTCTAATTTTTGGAATTCTAACAAGCGGCTTTATACTTTTATTTTTTTGGCTTAAATATCAAAATTATCATTGTAAATATTGATTTATTTGAAATTGGTCGTCCATCCAAAAGAAATTTTTTTTTGTCCTTGCATTTACAAAACGTTTTGGATTTGGTCCCTCCTGTTAAATTTTGATTCCATAATTATATTGATAATTTGTTTTGATCCCTCTATTATTATATTTCATAGATTTTGGTCCTTCTACTGTCGTGGTTTTTGAATTGGTTCTTTCACGTCATAAAAATTGTCTTTTTACCCTTGAGAATTAATGTAAGAATTTTATCCAAAACCAAAACGCTTTGTAAATGCAAGGACCACAACTAAAACTTTTTTTGCAAGGACCAATTTTCAAAGGGGATAATATTTATAGGGACCATTTTGACAATTAAGCCTATTTTTTCCCTGAACTTTGACCTAACATGTACATTCCTATAAAAATAAATAATATGTTTGCACTCTCTCTGTTTCATTCAATCTGTCGTTTTAATATTTTTAATTTGTTTCAAATTATTTGTTGCTTTAGGAATTTGATGATGCACTAATTAATTTTTTTTAACTTTAACCTTGTTTTTAAACATTTTGAAATATGTGAAATGTGTGACAATTAATATAGCTATATATTGTGAGGATAATATAGTAAAATTACCTTATTTTTCTCTTGAAAATTGAAGTATTAAATAAATTTTTTAATCCGTGTGAAACTCCTAAGAGAAGATAGATAAATTAGTAGAAAAGAGGGGTAGTTTTCCATTCTTATACAGTACTAACATGTTTGTTGTGGAATGTTTGGAATTTGGAATATCACTAAGTGATGGGATTAATCCAAAGTAACGACAAATTTAATTCAGAAACCCTTAATTTTACGTAGAAAGATCATCTGTCCGGAGTCTATTCAAAACCCTATACTTATTGTACAAATTTTTAAAAATTGAAAATTAACTTTTCAATTTGTATGACATTTTTTAATACTTCCTTCGTCCTTAATTATAAGGTCATCTTAACACTTTTATTTTATCCCTATTTATAAGGCACTTTACCAATTTTCAATGAGCGTTAATTATTTTTTTCCACAAACACCCCTATTTATTTAACACTTTTTATATTCCCAATAATATTAATAGGGATAATTTTGAAAATACATATCAAAAGTTCACATTTCCAATACAATTAACTAAATTATTCCAATTTTTTAATGGACGTGAAATCTCTCAAGATGATCTTATAATTAGAGAGGGAAGTAGTAATTAATGAAGTATGATTGGCTAGAGACAGAGTGACAAGAAAATTAGAGAGTGAGGATCCTCATCATTGGGTTTACTCCCTTATCCCGTAGAAACAAAAGCACACAGAAAATATACACACGGATTGATTGGTGGAACTAAGTTAAATATTATCGGAATGAGTTTTCTATGTAAGGTACCATGCATGGTTGCTCAATGATATATAATATATGTTGCGTTACGTTTCTTCATGGCTTCACCTTTTCATTTCAGTAACAAAATGATAAGTGTATATGTCTAATCAAAATAAGGGTACATTGAGATTGAATTCTACATACATGTAACAAATACTACTACAAATCTTTGCTGTAGTTCGTTCCTTGCCATCATATTGCTCATATATCCAATAACCTTCGACGAAAGTTTTGCGATGAGCACACAATCATATAAGCAAAGTTAAACAAAACATATAAATCAAGGGACTACACCCAAAAACCCTAACAAAAATTTTCTTATTTAATTATTGAAGAAAAGGTAATAATAAGTTTGTGATGAAGAGAAATGAAGAAATTTGCAATAAAAAATAGATCAATATAATAGATAAAGTTATAGTTGAAAAGAAAAATATAAATAAATATTGAATTTCTAAAATAATATAATATATAGCACAAGAGAAAATTGTTGATCACATATGACATGACTTATGTGAGGAAATGAGGATTTATTTCCCCTTTGTGAGTCAAATTAGTGAGCTTCAATAAAAACTTTTTGTATTAAGGGTTTGAGTGACCTTCATTTTTAGGATTGAGAATATATAAGAAGTTAAAAAATAAAAAAATATATATTGATAAGTTAAATCTATTATCTCATAAATATTAAAGATTTAGTTTTACGATGCAACTATATAGTATTTTTTAATCTCCGAAATTAACAAAGTCCTTATATTAATTATAAATTTTGATTTAGTCACATATATCCTTTATAGCAGACAATGTTATTTAAGCTGGGAATACTCACAAAGTGGATAGATATAAAAATAATTTGATTAGTTGTAAGAAAAATCGTAGAACGTGGATTTACATAACACACAACTTTTTATATAATTTGCAAACCACTTTACTAACTTTTTTGAATTGGGAGTTAGTCTCCAAACCCCCTTTTTATCCCCAAACCTCATTTTAATGGTGTAAAGTCAAAACTGCCCATCCCTCATCTTTTACCTTTCCACCCCCAAACCCCAAAACCTTCCACCTTCCCACCCTCAAACCCCAAACCCCATTGTTCACCTTACCTCCTTCTTCTCTTTCCCAGCCAACACTATCATTGATTGCAACCATTTTTCTTCTACACCAACACAAGAAGAAAAATTCTCACCCCTAAACCTCAAACCCCTCATCTATGTCAATGGACGTTCATATCTTTTCTTCAAGGTAAAACTCTTCTCTTTCTGTTTTTTTATGTAACTGTACAATTTCCGACTATCCCGTGTCGGAAAAATTATAAATTTTCGACACTGGTTTGTCGGAATTTTTTCAGTTTTTCATATAATCAGTACTGTACAAAATTCCGACACCCCCGTGTCGAAATTTTTCAAAATTCTGACAGATGGGTGTCGGAATTTTGTACAGTACCGAAAATTAAAAAAAACTGAAGAGGGTGGAGAGAGGGGGGAAAGGGAGTGGAGAGAGAGGGAAGCCATGACTTGGAGAGGGTGCGAAGGACTTGCAACAAGCTAACTGCTTTATCAGTGAACCACCCACTTGTAATTGCTTCTTCTCCATTGATTTGATTCAAGAAGCTCTCACTCACTTGTTTGATTGATTGATCTGCAAAAAGGGAACCCTAACTCTGGGCCGGAGCAGATCAATGGGGAAAAAAATGAAAGTAGAGGGAGGTGATGGAGGAGGAGAGGTGGTGTTGGTGGAGGTGGAGAAGGAGAGTTGATGTTGGTGGAGGAGGAGAGGTGGTGTTGGTGGAGGTGGAGAAGGAGAGTTGATGTTGGTGGAGGAGGAGAGGTGGTGTTGGTGGAGAGTTTAGGGTTTGGGGTTTGGGATTGAAGAGAAGGGTGAAAATCGAATAAAATAAAAATTGGGGTTTGGGGACTAACTCCCTTTTGAGTTTTCTAACAAGTTGGGATTGAAGAAAAAACGCCACTAATGGAACCAAGCCTGCTGTAGCCTGTAGGATTTGTTTGGTCCAATGTTAGACAGCAAGGCCCAATTATGTGAAGTCTGTAAAATTCAAACCCCGTTTTATAGAATGGAGAGTTTTTGCAGAATAATGAGCAATTAAACACACACAAATCATATTGGGAAATAAATAAATAAACCCGCCAGGACAAAATCGTGGAATGGATGAACTTCAATTTGTCTAGTATAGAACTATAGGTACTTACAAATATTCTAATAGAACTTGGTGAGTACACAAAAAAGATACACTTTTGTTTCTTCTTGTCCTACAGTGTAATGATCAAATGTTGTGGTGATTTGCAACAATTGTGGGATAAGGAGAAACAAAATTGTAGCCTCAAACGTGGTATATCTCATGTAGTCTCGTAGTCTCTAATGTATTTTCTTCTATCTTTGGCTAAGAGACCGAGAGAGAACACGGGATTTGAGTTGGTAGTGATGGGTAGTAAAAATAAAATAAAATTCAAATACCCAATGGTTGGGATTAAATCAAATTGAACGGTTGGATTTGCTTATCGTTAAATTACTAATACTTAACTAAACAGAAGTATTGATTCTATCAATTGTTGAAGTTTAAAGATCAACCAGGTAGAAAAAATAATTTGTGATAGCTGTTTGCAAAAGGTAAATAGTTCAGGACATTTTTATTCATTTTTCCCTCCTTCTTTTTTCTTTCTAATTTCCATTTTATATTTTTCAACATATAATAAAATCCAATTTAACATGGTCAAAATTGTTCAATCTGTGTTTTCCCTGGTTTAGTCGGACTAAAATTGATTTAACTATTAAAATTATTTTATAACTAACATAGTTAGGTTAAAAATAAAGTGACCAAATTACGATTTAACATTCTCGATCAGCCGATTCAATCCAGGTTTAATAACACCGGTTTATCCCAAGTCTTGAAAATGAGGTCCATCAATGCTTAAATTAAAAGTAGCCTTTATTGGCCTGCACATATAAAGGCATAATCTACTTTCTTAGATCTTTCTCCACCATATATGTAGGAGATCGATCTTTCTGCTAGTTCTAGTTCTTCTATCAGGATCATGACTTTCTATATGCACGATAAGTCATTCAACTATATTAAATAAGGAAGCTCAAGTGGTTCAGATTGAAAATCAATAATATAAAATTATTTGCTAATTATATAATCAATGGTTCGAATTTTGAGGTTTAAATATGATTAGTAATGAGAGTGATCCACTTGATGCATTATTATGAAACTAACCCAAATTCCAATTGGACAATATATTTTATACTCCGTAGAATTTAGAAATGAGTACTCAATTCACTAAAAAAGAAAATGAACTAAGAATTTAATTATTGTCTTGCTTGCTGGTTTTTACATTTAATTTGTACCGTCAATTTTGTGACTACAAAGAATCGATTTCTCATAATGAAAATGTTGAGCAAGATCACTGCCACAGCATATTGATATCTATGGCCTCCCTTCTTCTCTTCTCTTCCTGTGATCTATATTTCTGTATCCAAAATTTTAAAAGATCAAATTTTATTTTTTGCTATGAATAATTTTTAAGATCTGTGATGCATGCTTGGTAATTTATCGATAAAATTATTATGGAATTGACCAATAATATTTCAAAGGCGTGCAAGGAAATCATAAAAATAGTTCCATGATTAAGTCAGCATAAACTTGAAGTACATTTGGGAGCTCTATTAAGATCACATGAATGGCACTATGCAAAAACGAATCAATTCGATATAGTACACAGTTTCCCTGTTTCTGTCTCTTTATCCATTACAGCTATTTTGTATTTGATCATCACCGTAGTGTCACTCTCACCCTCAATAAATTTATCGAGCTTAATACATCATGATTGAATCAGTTTAATGGGCAGACAAGAGTTATCAGAATGAATAATTTTATTGTTCTCTCTGTATTATTAAGGCAATTTGATTTGTCAAGCAATTAATATTTCAATTATCCTTGATTTTTCATAGTTTCTACTAGCATGAGGCCATGAGTCACCTAAGGAAAATAAGCAACTAACATCAAAATGTTGAGATTTTGCAGGTAGTATTGTAACCTTCACATTTTAGTAAAGATGGAGAAATTGAGTTTGGTAAAAAACACCAATACCAAAAATCAAATTCAGAGTGTAATTCAAATGGAGTTTATTATTACTATATTTTTTTTTAATAGAACTCAAATGGATAGGAGTTTAATTGAACATGTAAGTTCTGTTACATGCGCAATGTATAGTCCTTCAACACTCAAAACTGTAAGGTACTTCACTGGGCAATGCATCTATGATCTATAAGTATATAGGAGTAGGTGTCTCTCTATTTCATGCACTATAGAAGAATGGGGAGAAGCAAAACTTGTGTAGCCTATGCATTAATCCGGGAGACACTTTGTCTAATTGAATTAATACAAAATCATTAGCGTATGGGTAATTAGCACACACTAATGTTAGGTAAACCTACCGAGTCAGGTGGGGTCCGTTAGGTACTCACCCTAAGGTTGTGCTATGCCTTTAACTAGTATAATGATAGCATCCAAGTCCTTACTAGCCTTTGCCTTGCCAACAACAAAATCTTTAAAAGAAGTCTCATCAATACAACCAAGGGGAACATTGCATTGGGATCTAAACATGTTGAGAAATGGAGCAACTTGGTCACTTTTGACTTGAGTTACTCGTTTCTAAATTCTTGCAACATAAAAGAGAATATTTTATAGACATATGGAAAGATGTACTATGATTAAGGTTCATGCATGATCTCTTTATGATCTCCTAATTTTTTTTTATGATCTCCTAATTTCATATAAAATTATTACTCCTTCCGGTCCTTATTATAAGTCCATTTCTCATAAAAATGGGGCTTATAATAAGGACCGGAGGTAGTATTATTTTTTAAGAAAAAATATGATCCATCATATATTATAGGAGAGAGTATCTAAAACAATGATTCATATGCCACTTCTTGTGATTGGTTGGAAAAAAAATACATAAATTAAAAAATTTTAAAAATAAATATTTTTTCATCCAATCATAAGAAGTGATATATGGAGTAACACATTTTTTAGGATGGGAGATTTTAACTCATTTTTGTCACATCAAATCTAAGTAAACTTTGATTTTAGTTCATCATATATATATTTTTTTTGGTTATTTTATTTTATTTTATGAAAAGTTGATTTTAATCCTCGATGATAATGTAGCTAACACCAATACATGCTTATCGTTTAAGATAAATAAATCCTAATTAACCTAGATGGAGTTTTCATCTTGAATATTATTTTCAAGTGCTAGATTAATTGTCATCTGAAAGAAGTTCAATTAAGCTTTGTGATTTGTTAGAAAATTGATGTACTTGAACGATTAGAGGTAGGCAGGAGACAGAGGACGAAAGCAACTTCATAATTCAAAAGCAGGCATCATTGTTGATCTTTGAGCGGCAAAGAGTGCATAATAATTTGTAAATTCCTATTTTGTAGCCTTCTTTTTATAGTTTGAGCGTTCTCTATTATTGTAGTTTTGTAGTTTAGATAAAACTAATACACTAGAAAGTTATTAACCATGCATTATATTACTAAATTACTATTCCTTCCGCCTCGAATTATAAGCAACAAAAAACATACTTCTCTTGGTTTAAAATATAAGCAAAATTAACTAATTTTATTAAATTTTGTTTAATTCACAATGTCACTTTCCTAAAACATCTCTAGAAAATTGTAATCTTAATTAATTTTTGTTTCATTTTCAATTCTAAAATACCTCTATTTTTTATAAATTTGATAAAATTAAATAGAATCAACTAACCTACGCTGCAAAAATTAAAGTTACCCACTAAGTGAAAATAATGGACTTTGCTAGCTAGGCTGCAAAAATTTAAACTTACTTTTGGATTGAATCCACAAACAGAAAAGCCTAATGGCATAGTTTAGGCTTATGATTTATGGCAATTAAGTTTTCATCTTGACACTCTCAGTATATACAACAAACACTAGGCAAAGAGCATCCCTCAACATCAAAATCAAGGGAATATCTTCAAAAGAAACAAAGACAGATTCTAGTACTAGCATACTAGCTAGTTATAGTTCCTCTGCATCATCCTGAGTGCCAATTCTTGGAGCTCACCATAGTCATCATTGTTATATGATATAGTATTTTTCTTAGAACAAGCTTGGAATGATGAGAAATCTTGTCTACTTTGTATGTCTTGCATGCTCATTCTATCACTTATGCTGCTCTGATCAATTGATGATTCAAGTGAGCTTTGAGGAGGAGATATAGGGTTCATCATGGGAATGTGACCAAATGCATTGAATATTGGTTGTTGTCCAGCAACATTCCCTGACCACTGATTCTCTCTCAGGTTCTGATGAGTCAGTTGTGCCTTTGCTTGCATCAGTTGTGCTTGCAAGCATGCTACCTACATTTAAACCAAAAGAAAATAAAAATGTAAGGGAAGAATTAACAGTGACCATTTGTTAAAATGATGTGAAAGTTTGTTTGCTTGTTAACAACAACAATGTTTATCTCACTAGTTTTTAGCTACACTACCACCTTTTATACTCAATCTCATAATAAGAGAAAGCTGACTCATGCATTGTATTCACCCTTGAAATATTTCCATTTTCTATGCTAACACAAATGCCAAAGCCAAACTGAGGGTTGTATTGACAATTAGCTAATGTAAGAAAAACCAAAAACCCAAAATGTTTTTTGAACACCAGGTGCAGTGACACTTGCATTGGCATTAGACACCATGTTAGTGTGTTTTGTTATGTTCATACGCCATATTGTAATAGATATGTAATGTTTATTATCTAGATGTTATTCTAGGTCTCTAAATAAGAGAGGAGGATAAAAAAAACTAAGGAAATCACACTGATTCAAATTTCCAATATAAAAATTAAAAAAAAAAAAAAGTAAAATTTCTTGCCGGAGGGACTAGAAAGAAGTTGAGATTAATTAGCATTTGTAATTGTATGTACCTGTTGTTGTAAGGCAAAAATATGGGAGACACAACCATAAACAGGGTCTCTAATACGAGCTTGTGCTTCATAAGCAATTGTGACAACAGCCTCACATCGTTCATGAGGTGGCATATGCAAGAGCAACTTGGAAACGTTGCTAGCACCAAACACTTTATGTATGGCTGCAAATCTTTCAGCTCCTTGTTCAGAACTAAAGTAAGGAGCAAAGATGCAATCAGGTGTACACTTTCTTCTTAGGAACTTGCATGCCCCACATGGTGATCCAGTAGTAGTGCTAGTGCTAGAGCCACTGCCATTTCCACTTGCAGAATCCATATATGGACTACTTATGTTATATGATAGAGTAGTAAGTATATATTATGTTATGTCAGAAAACTGAAGGAAGTGAATAAGTTTTTAGGCACACGGGCACACTAGGAAATGGTGCAAAAAATTGGAGGAGTATGGGTATATAGGAGGATGGAAATGGTTTATGGTTAATTAGGGGGGAGAAGTGGGGCATTTGGAACAAGGGACAGAAAGGAAGGGTAGTGTCTTATAAGAAATGTGAACGGGGGACATTGGGGGCACATTTGTAGGGTTCTAAGGAGACATTCACATTACATGACTTTGTTTTCAAATTGCAATGGGGTTAGAGTTAGACCCTTAGATGGAGCTACCTCCTATTTGGACTCTCTTTCAACGTTCAAGATCTAATAATATTGAAAGGGCTTAATTATATCACAACTTCTTGAAGTTTGGGGTACTTTTATCAGACACCTTTATATTTTTTTTTATCAATGTCTGACTCCCCAAAGTTATTTATGAGTTTGTCATATACCTCTATTACCAATTATGGCCAATTTTGATGACATATAACATCATAATCCTAATCAGACGCAGAAGGTTGATCATGTGGTGCCGCGTGATGTCACACGGCCGAAGACAAACTTTCTCTTCAATTCTTTTTTTTTATTTTTTTTTAACTAAAAATATATAAATATTAAGTTTTTTAGCTTTTTAAATTTTTTTAAAAAAATGATCTTCGTCCACGGGGCACCAGGTACTTAACCTCTTGCGTCTAATCGAGATTCCGATGTTACATGTCAGCAAAATTGGTCAGAATTGGTAGTAGGGGTATATGACAAATTTAGAAGTAACTTCGGGGGGTCAGTCATCAAAAAAAAGAAT
Source organism: Crotalaria pallida (assembly GCA_037953625.1). Classification (NCBI taxonomy): domain Eukaryota; kingdom Viridiplantae; phylum Streptophyta; class Magnoliopsida; order Fabales; family Fabaceae; genus Crotalaria; species Crotalaria pallida. Next base: position 145,924,609 of record CM075652.1, on the reverse strand, counting down.
AAGGGTATTTGGCAAAAGTACCCCAAACTTCACGGATATGTGACATAATTAAGCCTATTAACAATTAAAAGTCATTTGATTTTCAATTAGTTATTTTTATATAAAAATGATATTTCAACTTATAAATTAAATTAATTTATCAAGAAAATGAAATATGTCACAAAATAGTATTTTACTATATACTATCAATTGGTTAACAAATAATACATAACGACAAACATAAGGTTGGTCAAGTGATAGCTCATTTGGTCTCTTAACCAATTAGTTTCGAATTCGAGCCTTGGGTATGGAGCAAATTCCGCTGGGAGACTCCTACCGCTTAATGCGATCTAATTAAATTGAGGTGGACCGAATGAGTCTGAAGATTGATTTATAAATAGTTTGCCTATCATTATTTTTTTCAATGTGTAGAGATAACATATAAAAAATACTATCTAAAAAAATATAAATAATTTGGTTTGTCGCAAGAAAGATTGAAAAATATAAATTGTACAAATAAAACAATTGCAAAAAATTTAAAAGACATGTATTTGATTTGTCTAACACATCAGCCTATAATCTAATAATTAATTTAATATATTTTATATTAATCAATTAATCACAATTCAAAGTTTAAAAAAAATTGTCATTTTTTACCACTCATGTAAGCTGAGGGATGGAGTATGTATGTATTTTTCTTAAATATCAATTATATTGTTTTTAATGCATTCAATATACTATTTTCTAATTAAAAAAATAATATTACTACTCTCTATTAATTTCTTTTTGTTTTATAGTTTTGCTCACGTTTTATTATGTTTAATTTCTCTTTTAATAATTCAGAACAATGTTATTGGTAATCTTGTTGCAAATAATTTGCAGGCTGGCACAAGTGGAAGAGGCTTGTGTCCCTTAAGCATGTGATCGCAGATTCGAGTCGTTCCCGAGGCGCATGTGAATGGAGCAAGCCTTACTGGGAGCATCGCCCCCGAAAGGGCCCGACCGTGGTGCGAGGGATTAGTCACCCAGTTACGCGGGTAGATACTCTGGTTCATCCAAAAAAAATACTCTATTCTAAAATAAAATAAAATAAAATAATTTCATGGCTCACATATCAATTTTTTAACAATACTTTTTTTAAGTGATACATTACTATTTCTTAATACAATAAATACATCCTTTTCCCATTGCACGAAAAATTACATCTAAAAAAGGCAAATGCTAACGAGTGTTCTTGGTGCACTTGTTAAAAAACTAAATGTAGTAAATAACCATTGAAAAATGCATATTTTTAGATTCTCAAAACACGGAATAATGTGCATTGATGATTGTTTTTCTAAGTATAGAAACCTTTTTTTTGGATGAATCAGGGTGTTCACCCACGCAACTGAGTGACTAATCCCTCGCACCACGGTCGGGCCTTTCGGGGGCGATGCTCCCAATAAGGCTTGCTCCATTACATGCGTCTCGGGAACGACTCGAACCCGCGATCACATGCTTAAGGGATACAAGCCCCTTCCACTTGTGTCAGCCTCCACTGGTCTAAGTATAGGAACCTTAACAAATGCCTTAGGACACTTGTTAGCAAGACCCTTTAAAAAAAATTACTTTCATGCAACTTAATTTCTAATTTTGGATTGTTGCTATGCAATTTTATGTTAGAATATTTTGTCATCTAACATATTATTGTCATATTATTATTTAAAAAAGTCAAAATATGTTAAATGATAAAATATTATTGGTCCAGCATAGTATTGCATAACAAAAACCCAAAATTAAGTTGCATACTAAAATATTTTAAAAATAAAGGTTCCCGTGAAAAAATTGCTTCGTTTTTGCGCCGAACGCTGCATATGGGAACGGCGGGTCTTTGTCGCTATCAGAGGCTGCCACCTGCCGGGGATATCAACCGACAACTTTATTTTGAATTAGTGCTCATCCAATGTTTATGTTTTTTGTTTTTTTTTAAATAAGAGTTTTAAAAATAGAATAAATCTATAGGGAATAAGTATTTATACATGTTTTTTTTTATAATTTAATTTTTTATCCTTTGTCTTAAGAATAAAGGTTAAGAAAATCCTTGTTTTTTTTTCAAATTTTTTTTTTTGCCTGGTGGCATTTCAAGAAATATACATATTTAGAAAGTTATATTTTAAATTGACATATTTATAAAATTTTTGTCCAATAATTACATTAATATCAAATACAAACTTACTAAACATTATAGTTTTTTTTTCCCGCACCAAAGGTATCCTCCGGCCGATGACCGAGAACTCATGGTTAAGGAACTCAACTATCTACCAACTGTGCTGAGCCTTGTTGATTAAACATTATAAGTTTTTAAACATGTGTATTATGACACATTAATTTTTTTTAAAAGTATTTATTTTTTTCATAGGCAATTTTTTATTTTTTATTTTTATTTTTATAAAATAGAAAGAAAAAATAACGTTATCAAAGTTTGAACCTAGATTCCAGCATCTGTCTCACAACCTTACCAACTTAATTGTCTCTTGGAAAGAAAAGGGAATATTTATTTTATTACTGCAAATAGTATGTAACATGGATTTTATATAATTATTAAACCTAAATAAAATAAGAGAAATGTTGATAAGTGCTTTTAGAGGACTATATAAGTATCCAAATGTAGTTAAATAATGTTTAAAAAATATGATTTTTTAGATTTTTGAGAAATAAAGTATGATGGACTTATGATTAGATTTTCTTTTCTAGTAATCTTAACAAATGTTTAACAAGACCCATAAAATAATACTCAACAAAAAGGCTTAATTGCACTTTTGGTTCCCCAATTTTGACAATTTGACGATTTTGGTCCCTAATTTTTAATTTGGCGATTTCAGTCATCCAATTTATAATTCGTGGTCATTTTGGTCCCTCCGTCAACATCGTTAATGGAAGAGTTGACGGAGGGACCAAAATAGCCACGAATTGTAAATTGGAAGACTGAAATCGTCAAATTAAAAGCTAAGGGACCAAAATCGCCAAATTGTCAAAATTGGGGGACCAAAAGTGAAATTAAGCCAATTGCACATGTTAATGAACATGTTAAATAAAATGCTCCCTCCGTTCTCATTTATAAGTCATTTTATCGAGGATTTATTTGTTCCAAAATATAAGTCACTTTACAATATCTCGACGACATTAAATAACGAGTAAATTGTCACTTTGGTCCCTGAATTTACACAGCGCTTTCACTTTAGTCTCTGAAATTAACAAAAATGCTCTTAGGTCCCTGACTTTGTAAAAAGTCATTCACGTTAGTCCCTGGCCCTAACCCCCTTCAACGGACGTCGACAGAGTGATGACGTGGCTGACTTAGGGCCTTTAACAATGTCATTTTTGCTTCGTCATGACACTTATAATGGAGTAAATTATCCCGTTAGTCCTATCGATTGCATCAATGTCATGTTCAGCTGCACTAGTCCCATATTTTGAAGCTGAGCACTTCAAAATATGCACACTTCAAAACATGACACTGATGCAGCTGAACATGGGACTGGTGCAACTGAACATGGTACTGGTGCAGCTGATGGGACTAACGTGATAGTTTACTCCGTTATAAGTGCACGGGGACGCAAAAACGACGTCGTTTAAGGCCCCCAGTCAACCATGTTATCACTCCGTTAACGTTTGTTGATGGGGGCTAGGGGCAGAGACTAATGTGAATGGTTTTTTACAAAGTCAGGGACAAAAGTGAAAGTGCTGTGTGAATTCAGGAACCAAAGTGACAGTTTACTCAATAAATAACCTATACCAAATATACCCCTAATAATTCCAATTTATATTCCATATTCCAAGTAACCTTTTTACTTGTTCATAATAATGACAACATCAATTTAAATTATATTGAATTTTATGTATGGGTAATTTTGAAACTTTGATGTAGGAGTATTTTATTTTTATAACTTTGACAGTAATAATCTCTAACTACTTTCTTAATATACGTGTATTTGATAAAAGTACCTTACAAACAAGGATCAAGAGAGTATATTGAGTCTACCTTGAAAATTAATATATTTAAAAAATTGTGTGCATTAATTACAATAATTTCTGATACACACTTATCAAATATGAATTTTTTTAGCTTGTGTCATATAATACACATTGGAAAAATCCTTTTATAACATTTTTAATATTGTATAAATATTATTGTTATTAAAATGATTTTTCTCATATGTATCGTATGATACATATAAAAAACTCATTGAATAAGTATACACCACAAATTTAAAAATACCAAAATTTTGATAATTTGACGATTTTGGTCCCATAACTTTTAATTTAGCGATTTCAGTTCTCCAATTCACAATTTGTGGCTATTTTGGTCCTTCGGTCAACTCTTCCGTTAACGATGCTGACGGAGGGACCAAAATAGCCATGAATTGTAAATTGTAAGAATGATGAAATCGTCAAATTAAAAGTTAGGGATCAAAATCGCCAAATAATCAAAATTGGAAACCAAAAGTGCAATTAAGCCCAATAAAAAATTTAAAATGGGCATGTTGCCCGTTGATTATAAAAAAAAATAAAAATTTAAAAAATAAAAAATAATTGCATAAAATAATTAAAAATATGTACAGATAACTTACCTGCTTCGGGATGGCAATGGGTCCGGGTGGGTCCGGGTAAGGGGGTACCCGGACCGGGATCCGTGCATAAATTACTGGATCCAGACCCACCCGGATCCGCGCTGGTACCCGATGAATAATGGGTATGCGTATCTTCGGGTATCCAGACGAGTTTTACAGATACCCGTTAGCAATTTTTTTTAAAGAAAAATTATTTTTTAAATTAATTTCTATGTCCTTTTTGATAAACCGAGGGATTCTTAATGCAATATTACACACTCTACTTGATATCAATCCCTACCACCATTAAACACCCGCAGACATCAAAGAAATTATCTCATTAAACACAAACATACTAAGATTATATATATATATATATATATAATGCATATATGTAAATATGGACGGATCCGAATATCTCAGACTCAAACCCGTACAAAGCGGATATCCAGACGGGTCCATTATTTGGACTGACGAGTCTCTTTTTGGACTCAGATCTGGATCTGTTGCAAGTATTACCTGCTAGTATCCGTGGATCCAGGTCCAATTGCTATCCCTATACTGCTCACTGCATTATTTAAAAAAAAAAACATCCTTACATAAACATACTATGATCTCAATGACTTTAACATAACATTTTATAAAATTAATTTAACATTTTGTTTTGTAAAATTACTAATTTATTAAACTAAAAAAATATCAAATTGAGGAGGGCAACATATGTGCCTCGTTTTTCTATGTCCTCTCTTCCATTGTCAACTCAAGGATTGTTACGGTGTCTCAATATTTATGCTTAGGAAAGCGTTCTCTAGAAAGACAAAACAAAAGAAACGTGAAAGGCGCGTCCAGGCTTCAAAATTATACGACGACTATGAACGCGTCTTACATTAATATTATCTTTCCTTTTGGTATAAAAAATGTCCCAATAAAGGCAGCAAAATCTCTCATTTCAAAATTGAGTTTCCACATTAAAATTTAGAATTTTTTATTCAATAAAGTCATCCACGTGGCACTCCATTTTGTGGACGGAACTGTTCCAATAAAAAATTGCATCTGAAGTTTTTCTCCTTTATGTGATTGTAACTGTTTCAATTATCATTAATTTATCATTTTCATATGCATCTACAACTTTTCATTTTACCCAAAATCCCTTTTTCTCTCAACATTTCTTTCCCTCATCCATCATCAATGACTTTTTTGTTATGAGAAAAATTCATCCCAAAGAGGCTAATAGTACTAAAAGCAAAAGAAAGAAATTTGAAAAGAGAGTAGACAACCTCCAGCTTTAGAAAATGTATAATCAATGGCTTCTTTCTTAAAACATTTAATCTCCTTTATCACTACTACCAATGATCAATTTTTCGGATGTCTCACTCCTTCATTCTTTTCGTAGTTTCTCAAGTTTTTCAATTTTTATTTTATCTTTTTTAAATTATTCAAATGTTAAAATAGCAAATAATTCAATTGGAAGTAATTGGTTGCTAAAAAATTAGTAATAGTAGTAGTTATTTTTATTTTTTATTTTTTTAATTCTTGCTATAGTAGTATGGAAAATTGAAACCCAATTTCTTGATGGTAATTCTTGCTCTGTTACCACTGCATATCGGTTCCTGAATCAGAACAATATCAGGTCTGTTGTTCGCCATCAAGCTTCTGAAAGAGCGACCAAAGTCCTTCCCCAGTGCCCCTCTTACATTCCATGAGAGCACAATCATTGGGAAGAATTTGAGTTGTGGCTTTCAATCCTAGCTTCGTATGAGTCATTCGACTCTTTCATCTGAGTGTCTTCCTTATTATTTAGAGCCTTGTCCATATCCATATTTCGTTGGTTATGGGACGAATCTGGAGGACGAGAAGTACTTGATCCATTGATGAAACGGGCGGTACTATTATGCAAAGAAGTGATGGTTTCCTAATTAGGAAGGATGACTTGAGTTGTGAACTGGTCAAAGAAGCTAGAACTTTCATTGCTTAGAATTCTCATTTTGTGGAGCATCTGCTTCTCTTTCTCTCTCATGGCCACTTTAGTTTCTTCACTAGCTGAGACATCAATAAGTCTTACCCTCAGATATGGGCTTACTACCTTTTTTCGCTGTAATGGTACGAATAGGTTTAGATTTTGGGCCAGAGCCCATACCTTTATTATTGCCTCTTTGCTGAGAGTTTTTTCCACCAGTTGCATTACGGGGGTTTTTTTTTGTCACCTCAAGGTCTATGGATGCCACCCCATATGTATAAAATATACCTATTATGTCCTTTTAAAAAACAACTTTTAATACGGGTCGCAAAAGGTACTTACGACCTGAAGGTCGTAGCACTCCCTTACGACATTTTAAAAAACTAAGTTTTAACACGGGTCGTAAACAGGTGTTACGACCTAAGTTTTTTCACAAGTCGTAAACAAGTGTTACGACTATAAAGTCGTAATAGTGACATACGACTATTATCAACCCTGACTATTACGGCTTCATTTTTATTGTTTTGGCCAAAAAACCACTAGTATTGTTATGATGACTCTAAGTTCAGCGCAGTCCAAAAGTAAATCGTGATAAGGATTCGATGGCAAATGGATTAGAAAGGTGACAGGTTAATAAGGTGCCGGAGCGAGAATCGACGGTGGGGGAAGGACTTTGTGATAATTAAGTGATTGTGATAATACTGGACTCGCTGGCCACTCGTGCTTCAAAATCTGCATATGAGATGAACATCATTATATAAAGCCTTTATATGTGCACAAATTCTTGTATGGATACCAAAAGAACACAAACAAGAATGTAATATGCTCATAAGTTTTTTGGATCTCAATCTTTAAAAAAGTGCAAAAGAAATAAACAAACCAGCAGAAAAATCATTTTGTTTGTCTTGGAACTTAATAAACAATTAGCAATTATTAAGCAACCCAAAAAGAAACGTGAGAAGAAAAGAGCTAAGCAGATTGAATTCAAAAATGGAAAAGGAAAGGTTAAGCCAGAAGCACTGGAGTGCCGATTTCAACTTGAATAATCCAAATAAATATGCAGCATTACCTACTCTACTCCCAAAAGATATTACTTGGTAGAGGTAAAAAATAGTCGTATGTGACTATTACGACTTTATAGTCGTAACACTTGTTTACGACTTGTGAAAAAACTTAGGTCGTAACACCTGTTTACGACCCGTGTTAAAACTTAGTTTTTTAAAATGTCGTAAGGGAGTGTTACGACCTTCAGGTTGCGACCCGTATTAAAAGTTGTTTTTTTTAAAAGGACATAATAGGTATATTTTATACATGTGGGGTGACATCCATAGATCTTGGGGTGACAAAATAAAAACCCGCATTACGAACTCTAACTTCTTTACTTGTTTGAGGCCCCGGTCCCACTTGAGGATAAGAAGGAGCACTATTATTATCAGCAAAAGAATCATGCATGGGAGCGTTGACTTCAGCCAGTGAAGCATATCGTGATCCACCAACAGAGGATAAATTTTTGCTAGAATATTCGCTCTTGTCTTTAGATAAGGCCTTTCCGTTAGAATCCTTAGAGGAAAACCTACCTCTTGCGTGATTGTATTTCTTAACCAGCATCCAAGGCCCGAAGTGATACTCCTCACAATTCGCACTTGATGAGATTTTCCTACCTGGAGTTTCCTCTTCCATGATGGATTGATCCTGCATAATAAATGCTTCCTGATTTTCCGCCTCCATTAAGGATCTGGTCACATCTAAATCGCGAGTTTCCTTATTCAGCTTATGGACCGTTTTCCTGTCGGTTTCCACATTGCGGTCGCTCACAGCACCGTGTGTCTTGCCAAAAGTCGTAACCGGAAGGGGAGATTCTGGGCAAGAGTCCACCCTGTGACCATACTTTCCACAAGAAAAGCAGATTTGGTGAAGCCCCTCATATTCCAGATTAATTTCCATTCCTCTAGCTTGCACCTTGGGCACAAGTTTTTTCATAAGATGGATCTCCACACAAATTCTGGCAAACTTTCCTTTGGAGTGGATTGAAGTCATGTGATTCACCTTCATCATGTTGCCAATCTTGTTGCCTACCTCCAGAGAAAACGGTGATTATATAATTCCATATCCAGATTGGGAATTCTTACCCAAACCGCTATTTTCCTTATATATAGAGCTCTCCGTAGCCAAGAACCTAGGACGCCATCGCTGGACTATGAGATAATGGTCTGCCACCTTCCATGGTCCTTCGTAAAGGGCATGCTTGTAGCCATCTTCTACTGAGAATTGAAACAGGTAGTAACCTTTCGGCATTCCAATTATTTTAATAGTGCCATTCTTGACCCAGCTGCGATTCAGTTTGTTCGCTAGGATTATTGAGTTGATTCGTTTACCAAAAACATTCACTACTAAGGCATTGCGCTATGGTTTGCACCATTCGTCATACTCCTCATTCTAAATTTCAATGTTTGGACAAGGATCAAAAGCTTCCTCCTCTTCAAACTTATCATCTTCTACATTCTTATACCACCGATCTTCAGGACTAGTATCCTCGTCCATGCCCCGATCTTCTACAGCATGAGATGATCTAGAGTTGAGGAGCGACTCCTTGTAGGAAAGAGTCCCCAAGACAGCTTCCTTAGGATTCAATATACTTTCCACTATATTCACGTTTCCACTATCAACATGAATAATATCTTCCCCAGTTTCATTAGGCTTCACTTTTTTTATACTTCTTTCCTTGAGATCCTGTTCAGATGATTGGGGATTGACATTGATAGCACTAGTAAACCCCAGCAGAGGATTCCCATACGAGTTTCCATCCTTTACTAACATTTTTTTTAACTACAAATAATTATGTGTGTTTTGAAAATAAGCACCAAGGCCACTAACTATTTTTAAGTGTGTTTTAATGCTTTAAAACATTTATCCCAACTTTGCCCATAAGTATTTTTGGGGTAAATCAACTTTGCCCAAATTTTAATCACAACAAAATATAAATTGAGGCACAAACAGGCAAAGAACAGAAGCTAAAATAAGAAACAATTTCAAATTAAAGCAAATTAAAAAGTTAATGACAGATAATTGTTTCTACAAATCCTGTTTTAGGGTATGTTTCCACAAGTATTCCGCTAATTCATTATTAGTTTATTACCACTCTCATCATTGTTTCATAAGATACATGCCCCTTAGTTTATATGATAATGTTATTTTTAAGGATTTTCTTAGACTTTAAAAGTTAGTGGATTAGCTTTCCAAGACATTTTTTCTACTTTTTCACCTCTTATTCTCAGCTTTCCCTATTTTTAAATAGCATACTTTTATACTCTCTCCGGTTCATTTTGTTTGGCTTTTTATGCTTTTATACTTTTTAGGGTATGTTATTAAGTCAGATTTTGTGTCAAAGTGACTACCAAAAATTGCCAACATTTTTTAAATTGTGTAATAGAACATTAAAGTTGACTAGCACTGTCCAGTGTCCATCCACTATTTTTTTTAATGTCAAGTTTGTATCTTATTCCCTCCGTCCCTAAATATAAAGTCTCTTTGGGGGATTTCACGTTCATTAAGAAAGTGAAATAATTTATTTAATTATATTGGAAATGTGAACTTTTGATATGTAATTTCAAAATTACCCTTATTAATATTATTGAGAATCTAAAAAGTGTTAAATAAATAGGGGTGTTTGTGAAAAAAAGTAATTAATGATCATTGAAAATTGGTATGGAGCTTTATAAATAGAGACAAAATAAAAGTGTCAAGAGAACTTTATATTTAGGAACGGAGAGAGTAAGTATTTACTAGCAATAATTTCACACGTGTATGCTGATACAGAGTTTAGTTAGCCACATTAGCGGTTAATCGATTTTTTTTAATGGCATAGACTAAAACCAACTTTTCAAAAAAAAAAATTAAGGATGAGCCAAGGTCAAAAAAACTTCTAAAAACCAAAACCAAAACACCCACAAATTTCAGGAACTAAATACATAAATAAGTCTAAAACTTATCAATTTAATACTTCATTTATTTCATACGTAAAATTTTAATTATGAGAACATTATTCCAACGCAACTTTAAATCCTCTCTCAAAATTGCAGATATGAATCGTCATAATCATTCGTATTTTTATGCCTTTCTCTCCTTACACTAATAAATAGTTTTTTATTATAAATTCATAAGCTTTGAATTGATTATAAATTCATAAGCTATTGACTATTGATTAAAATACTTAAAAAATTTATCTCATCCAAAAATCATTGAAATCATGTTTAAAAAAGTCAAAAGAATTTTTCTAACAAAGTTGAAAGGATGGAAGAGAGAAAAATTAATATATGATCAACCAAGTCAAATCAAATATTATACAGTAGTTTACATTTTTTTCAACTTTATCAATTTAGTCAAAACTGTTATGTCATTTTAATTAGATTTTTTGTTACTACACTAAAAAAATAAAAATAATACTCTTAATAATGATTGTGAAGCATTTTAAAAATAATTAGAATACAATATAAAATAAAATGTAAAGAGGATATAATGATATATTCCCACCGGCTCGAATTATAAGCAAATTTAATCACTTTTAAGCTTATTAAGGAAGTTAGTTGATTGTATTTAATTTTTTCAAATTTATAAAAGAATAGAGATATTTTAGGAAAGTTGCATTGAGAATGAAACAAAAATTAAATAAGATTACAATTTTTTAGGGATGTTTTAGGAAAGTGGCATTGAGAATGAAATAAAATTTAATAAAGTTGGTTAGTTTTGTTTATATTTTAAACCAAGAGAGGTATGTTTTTTGTTGCTTATATTTCGAGCCGAAGGGAGTACAGAGAGTACAGTATTCCAGAGATGTTTTAGGAAAGTGGCATTGAGAATGAAATAAAATTTAATAAAGTTGGTTAATTAGTAAAGTTGGTTAATTAGTTTTGCATATATTTTAAACCAAGAGAGGTATGTTTTTTGTAAAAGTAAAGGGTATACACTGTACTCCCTTCGACTCAAAATATAAGCAACAAATAACATACCTATCTTGGTTTAAAATATAAGCAAAACTAACCAACTTTATTAAATTTTATTTCATTCTCAATGCCACTTTCCTAAAACATCCCTAGAAAATTGTAATCTTATTTAATTTTTGTTTCATTCTCTATGCAACTTTCCTAAAATACCTCTATTCTTTTATAAATTTGAGAAAATTTAATATAATCAACTAACCTCTTTAATAAATGTAAAATTAGTTAATTTTAATTATATTTCGAGTCGGAGGGAGTACTAGTATAATATTTGAGAGAATGATGCCACTTACATATTATCCCCACAGATATTGAAAAGGTGGGTTTCCAGCGTACATCGAAAAGGTTGAAACTTGAGAGATGGAGAATTTGGGCTGTCTTTACTGCCATGCCGCCCTATCTGTTCGTCTGTCTAGCTACGGTTGTTATTTCTTGATCCTATAGTAGTAATGACAACTCTTGTTCACTTCAAAAAAATAAAGACAACTCTTGTTGCGAGGAAAACTACTCATGCACCAAAACCTTTTCATTTTCCCTTTTGTTTGTAAAGCACAGTACTCCCTCCGTCCTTAATTATAAGGCCTTCTTAAGACTTTTATTTTGTCCCTATTTATAAGGTTCTTTACCAATTTTCAATAAGCATTAATTATTTTTTCCCACAAACACCCCTATTTATTTAATACTTTTTAGATTCCCAATAATATTAATAAGGATAATTTTGAAAATACATATCAAAAATTCACATTTCCAATACAATTAACTAAATTATTTCACTTTCTTAATGAACTTGAAATCTCCTAAGAGGATATTATAATTAGGGACGGAGGTAGTGTTATAATAAGTGAGATTCTAAAAAGGTTGCTCTTTTTTATTCTAGCCAAACCCTGTTGTTGTTCTCAATAAGCCAATACCCTGTTACCTCTGCTTTTTATCTCCATTTTCTTTTTAGAATCTTGTGCGGCTGATAACTATTTTTGTCAATAAAATTCAACGGTAATAATATATGATGAAGTATTCTCTCTAACTTAAATTATAAAAAAAAATAATTAATTTTACGCTTATTAAAGATGTTAATTAATTGTATTTAATTTTCTTAAATTTATAAAAGAATATAAGTATTTTAGAAAAGTTGTATTGAAAATAAAAATAAAATTAAATAAGATAACAATTTTATAAAAATATTTCTTATAACAGATGCGGTAATCTTTATTTTTTTTTATGCCAAATGTTTTATTTCTCCTACTTTTTGCATCTCATTTTAACTTTGATGGGGAATGTTTTCATAAATTACTTCTTCTTGGTTCATTTTCATGCCCTAACTTTCTTCATCTCCTTCTCGAGTTCTGATCTCTTCTTCTCCCATCGCTGCTCCTTCTCCCTCAACCATAACATTCGCTATCGAAACCCTCTTCTCCAGCCTCCTCCTTCTGCCGCCATACAACCCATGTCCTTCTCTCTCCCCCATCGGAGCCCACCAGCGACCGGATCGCCTCAACCCTCCTTCGCCGCCACCTCCTCTCCCATCCAATATAGCACCACCCCTCATCCCCTATTGCAAAACCCTTCTCTATCCTGTGTTCAATCGTTTGATCTAGAGCCGTTTCAGTTGCAGCTCGTCGAATGAGATGACATCGACGAAGACGAGGACCTCTTCGAAGCCATCGACAAACGTATTCTCTCTCATCTCTCTGTTTCCTTTTGTTTCTCTAGCTAGTTTTTGTTCTAGATTAAGCGATTTTGTTTCTTCTCCCTCCCCCCAACCCTGTTAAACTGCAGCGTACAATATTGTTTTAGTGCTACAATAGCCAAGTTCTCTAAGTTATATTCTTTTGGGTACTAACCGGGAAACATTTTCAGTATTTCTTTTTGGTTATTTATTTTCATGGACAAGAATTATGTTATTCATTTTAAAACCTTGTGTGTTTGTTTCTGGCATCCCTTGTTTTGGTTGGTGTAATAGTTTAATTCCTGTGCAATGTGTGTCATTTATTTTATCAAATAGCAATGCTATTGAAACTGTAGGAACTTTAGTTGAATAAGAAATAATACTCTTAAGGCTTACAATTACATTCATCAATCAAGCAAGGAATATTTTGAAATAAAATATGATATTTCCATTCCTAATTTGTACAAAATAAGCTATTATTAAAAAAAAACAATTGCTTTTAAATTCTGGTTAGACATAGTGGTCATATAAGAAAGATTTTATCTTTAAGAATTTGTCTCTAAAACATATTAAATGTCGAAAAAGAAACAATTTGAGAACATATGGCAAACTATTAAGGTTTGATTTGAGCAGGAAAATTTGAAATGTTTCTGCCACTTATTTGGTCAATGGTATAGGTAACACATTTTGAGTTTTAATGCTTATTTAAACACATTTTGAGAAGTAATTATATGCTGGCATATCATTAATTGTATGTTCAATATTCATTGATAAATTGCTTTCTACTATATTTATATTAAAAAGAACAATGTCTGTTAAATTTTTTATATGTTAATGTTTCTCTTTAAACATTCCTTTTGGCTTATTTGTCATTTGTTATCTTGCAGGCTCTGGTATCCTACTTCATTAAACTTCGTGCAATATCTAGTTAATGGTATCTCTGCATTGCTTAAAGTTAGTATTCTCGGCGGCCTCGCCGTATACGGCGCTGCAAACACTTTGTACAATGTTGAAGGAGGTCACAGAGCCATTGTCTTTAATCGTATCATTGGTGTCAAGGATAAGGTTTAATTTCACTCTCTTTGACTCTTCAAAATGGAAATAATGTTTTTAATTTAATTAGTTTCTATACCGTGCAATTACTTTTCCTTCCTCGTCGCCTCAGTAGTTGAAATCTGCACTCAGTTAGTTAGTTAGTTAGTTCTAGTTTAATGGGAACATTGAAAATGTACGTTAAGCTATTCATTTGTCTTTAACTTTTTATTTTTTTAAAGAAAAATGCTAACATGGTAGTACTTGTTAAGAAGTTAAATGTGGTTTAAAAACATTGAAAAGTGTATCATGTGAACATTGAAAATGCACTTTAAGGAACCCTATGATTTTATCATATCCCTGTGTTTTAGGTTTTTCATCTCGTTCGTTCACTTGCCCTTACTGTTTTAAAGGTTTTCAGGCACATGGTAGATTTATCGAACTTGTTGTTAAGCATGAGTTAATCACAATGTGTCAATGACCTTCCACACATCTTAATCAGTTCATTCATACTTAGACCTTTTGTTGACTAGTAAGTAGTAACCTCATTGCAATGTGTAAATATGATCAGTCGATGGCAAGACATGCATAAAAACAAAATCAAAATATATTTTCGAAAAAATAAAAATCCCATATGGATGGCACACCCCTCAATGTTAGTAGTATTCTCATAAGCTAGAATAAACAAGGACATGTATTAATGAAAAAAATACATACCACGTGATAAAAGTATTGTATTATTCCAGTATACATGACACATTGACACCACACTGTATGATGCAAAAGTAAAGTTTTGGAATAAAATGTTACTCCCTCCGTCCTTAATTATAAGATCTTCTTAACACTTTTATTTTGTCCTTATTTATAAGGCCCTTTACTAATTTTCAATGAGTATTAATTATTTTTTTTCCACAAATGCCCCTATTTATTTAACACTTTTTAGATTCCCAATAATATTAATAGGGGTAATTTTGAAAATACATATCAAAAGCTCACATTTTCAATACAATTAACTAAATTATTCCACTTTCTTAATGGACGTGAAATCTCCTAAGAGGGCGTTATAATTAGGGACGGAAGCAGTATTTCTCTATTGTTCTAAAATGCTATTGTAATGTTAACTGTGTTTTGCTTTTTATTTAATTGGATAAAAATATTTTTCTGCCCATTTGGTCTCGTATTAGACATGTTAGTATTGAGCTATATGTTTGCTTGATGCAATGTTATTACTCCCTCTATTCTATAATTCAAGTCTTTTGGAGATTTTATGGAGATTAAGAAATGGGTAAATGATGTAAAACTTTGATATGTTTAGACTAAAATATGCTTAGGCTAAAATACCCCATTAAATAATAGGAGAGAGAATGATTATAAATGTATGAAGATTATATTGAAAAGAGATAGAGAGATGAGTAGTGAAAAAATGATATAATAAATAAAGATATGCTTAGAAAAAGAAGTATAAATAAGTATTAAGTTTCTAAAAGAACATGAATTATGAGACAAAATAAAAAGACAAAAAGACTTGAATTATGGGACAGGAGGAGTAGCAATTTAGCATAAATAGGAGAGAAAAATGAGAAAAAAAAAAGATTAAGAAATGAATAATACAAAATAAAAAGATATAACCAAATGAAGAAAAAACAACACAACACAACAAGAATCCATATTTAAAACATCGATTAGGGAAGATATAAATAATGAATTGTTGAATATTATCATAAAAATTATAAGTTTAACCACGGACGCTTACTTCATCATGTAAAAAAAAAAGAGTGAGGGAATTGACAATCATAAAACAAACATGTTTTCATTATTTTTGTTTTTAGAAAACAAAAATTAGCATGTGAAATCAAACATGTTTCTTAATTTTATTTTGTGGAAATGAAAAATATTTTCAAGAAATAAAAACAGAAAATAAAAATAAGAAATGTTTTCATGAACCAAACACACAGCCTTTAAAAAAATTTGCTCTTATGCTTTTTTTTTTAAATAAAAAATTTATTTGGATATGATGAAAATAGAAAAATAAAATAATGAAGGGTTATTAGAAGAGGATTTCCTTGGACATGGCAATATACTCAAAATTTGAGTAAATAAATGTATTATCATTTATTTTTAAATTAAATTAGTCATTTAGTTACAAACATTCATTTAACAAGTAACAAAGTTTTTTTTTTGTCCGTATTCCTTGCGGAACTATCGGTATCCCCAAGAGCACCCTTAATGTCAGGGAGCCCTTGAGACTAATCCGGAGCGAGCTGCCTGGCTGACTCTCCCAGCGAGATGTTTTTAGTCGAAATTGAACCCGGGGCTACTAACACCCGTGTCCCATTCCCAAAATTTCAGTTGAGGTCTTACACCAACTGAACCAAGCCTCGTTGGTAATAATAACAAAGTTTCATCCTTCAATAAAATTGATAATTTAATTGCACATATAAATAAAATCAAACTATATGTAGTTATATATGTATGTTTAAATTTAAAAATCAAGCGGGTAACACACCAAAAATATCAAAAATATACAAGAATGAAAATTCAGTAAAATAACTATATAAATAATGTAAATTTAAATATTATAGTAGAAATTGATCAAAAATATAAAATTAATGGATAATAATTAGACACCACAAGTAGAAATAAAGCAGTAGTGAATATAATCTGTTTTTATGTACATTTAAAAAAAGGGTTACTCCAAAGTGGTTAAAATGTCTTGAAAAAATAAAAACATAAGTCCTTTAATTTATTAGATGCATCATTTCCAAGAATTCCTAGCCATTTTAGGGTGCTTATCCTCAACCCTTAGGGCTGAGCTGAGGTTAAGAAAACCCTTAAAAAAAGGCAAGAAAAGTAGCCTCTTCACTACTAGAAAAGTGATTTAGAGACGGTAGTTAGAGATGGAATTTTTTCCGTCTCTGCTAGAGACAGAATTTTAAAATCAGAGACGGAAAGCGAAAAGAACTTCCAACCCTTAAATTGTAAAAATTAGAGACGGATAAATGCAACAATTGTAAAAGGAAGTTAGTTGAGTGTATTTAATTTTATTGAAATGATAAAAAAATAGACTACTTTTAGAAACATGTATTGGGAATGAAATAATAATTAAATGATACAACAACTTAATTGAAATATTTTAGGAATGATTGTATTGAAAATAGAAAAGGTAGTTAGTTGAGTGTATTTAATTTTATTGAAATGATAAAAAAAATAGACTACTTTTAGAAACATGTATTGGGAATGAAATAAAAATTAAATGATACAACAACTTAATTGAAATATTTTACGAATGATTGTATTGGAAATAGAAAAGGTAGTTAAATTTTGCTTATATTTAATATCACAAATGGAATGTTTTTAGTTGCTTATAATTGTAGCCGGAAGGAGTATTCCGTATAAGAGCTGCACATATATTTAGATGTGCAGCATTTTATTTTAGGGTTAATTACAATTTCCCCCTTTGATATGGCTCAAATTTATTAAGGCCTCCTATGGTTTCATATGTAACACAATACCCTTCTCTGATATAATCCGAACTCACTCAGGCCACCCTGTGATTTCAAACGTAGCACTTTGCCCCTTTTTCTCTCAATAAAATAATGATTATGACCTTTTCAGGGTGTAAATTAAATAATTTATCTATATCAATGTTATTTTCTCATTTTGTGTAGCATAATTTTCTTTATAGATGCCACAGATTATTTTTGTTAAGATTACTTTTTGAAATCATTGTAATTTTCTTTTCTTATTCCACCACTAACTCCAACAATAATAATTAACCTCATACATTCTTTTTGCTAAGATTAACCCTTTATTTTATTTGTATGTTTTCGTGATTGCAAATACTACTCTTTTTGATTTTATTTATTAAACAATTTTGGGGTTTTTATGTTGATTCTATTTATTAAAAGATCTAATAATTTCAATAACATTTAATTATTTTTTTTTTTACGAACACCCCTATTAGGTTAACATTTTTTAGAATTTTAATAATAATTATAACGGTAGTTTTGAATAAAGTATATCAAACTTTAACATTTCCAATGCCACTAACAAATATAACCATTTTTCTAAGTGGAAGTGAAAATTTTAAAAAAGATCTTATATATAAATAGGATTGAATTGAATTATACTCCCTCCGTCCTTGTATATAAGACCCTTTTGAAATTATTATTTTCTCCCTATTTATAAGACACTTTATCAATTTTCAATGAGTATTAATTACTTTTTCCAACAAACACCCCTATTTTTTTAACATTTTTTAGATTCCGAATACTATTAATAGGGGTAATTTTGAAAAAAATATATATCAAAAGTCCACATTTTCAATACAATCATTTAAATTTTTTCACTTTTTTAATGGACGTAAAATTTTCAAAGAGGGTCTTGTATATAAAGACGGAGGGAGTATTTATTATCTACTGTATAAAGTTATTCATTGTGTTGCCTTTTCAACTCTTTCTACTGACTACGGTTTAAAAGCATTTTTTTTCCAATTTTCAATGTTTTTAATTACGTATTTTTTACCAATATTTTTATTTATTCAATATTTTTTATAGTCCTAATGATAATTATAGAACTAATTTTAAAAAAATATATCAAATATTATAAATATAACAAAATTAACAAACTTCCTTAATTTCCGTAAATGGTTAGTCGAAGTGTTTATATTTAAAGACATAGAAAATAATTTTCTAAGGAAATAAATTTCATAGAACTCCATAAAAAATAGCATACCACATCATGGGAATTGTATTTTCCCATCTGTCCAAGTCTCCTCAAAGGTGGAAGCCCTCACAATTTTTTTTTATGTTACTCTTGTTTTTTCAAGATTAGCCATTAACCATGGTTTAATGATAAACCAACATGTAAATATGAGTACTGTACTAAATAAAGAAAGATGTAAAAAAAATTTAAATTTAAGTTAATCTAATCATGCCACTTGTCAGCTCATGGGAATTGTAATTTCCCATTTGTCAAAGACTCCTCAAAAAGGTGGAAGCCGTCATAATTTTATTGTTATAATATACTCTTGTTTTTTTCTCCGTATTCCTAGCGGAATCACCGGTATCCCCAATAGCACCCTTAATATCAAGGAGCCTTTGCGACTAATCCGGAGTGAGCCGCGTGGCTGGCTCTCCTAGCGGGATGTTTTTAGTGGGAATTGAACACGGGCTACTAGCACTCGTGTCCCATTTCCAAGATTTCAGTTGGGGCGGACCTTACACCAACTGAACCAAACTCCGTTGTTTATACTCTTGTTTTTTCAAGATTAGCCATTAATCAAATGGTTTAATGATAAACCAATATGTAAATACTTCCTCCGGTCCTATTTATAAGACCATTTCGGGGTTTTTATTTTGGTCATATTTATAAGATTTCTTTTTAATTTTCAATGGCATTTAATTATTTCTTTCCACAAACACCCCTATTAAGTCAACACTTTTTATATTTTCTATAATAACTATAGAGGTAGTTTTGAAAAAGTGCATCAAATTTTCGCATTTCCAATATCATTAACAACTTTAATCATTTTCCTTGATGGGAGTGAAAAACTCCAAAAATTGCTTATAAATAAGACTACAGGGAGTATATTCTGTACTAAATAAAGAAAGATCTAAAAAAATTTAAATTTAAGTTAATCTAATAATGCCACTTGTCAAAACTTTCCAAAAACTTTCCTTCAAATTTTATATATTAAGATTGCATGGATTGATAAAATCTTAAAAAACAAATGTTTCTTGAAAATTAAAATAAATTAAAAAAACAAATTATTTCTTTAATATAATTTTATTATGTATGTATTTTTTTAATACATAAAATATAAAAGTCTATATACTGTAGTTAGTATTAAGCTAATTAAACAAAAAGTTTTATTATACTTAATCTTCTAAATTTGGCTCCCCACTATAAATGCCCCCCCACTGCTACGTACTTCCTCTGGTCCTATTTATAGGGCATACTTAACCATATCACACAGATCAAGGAGGGTAGTTAGGTTTCTTGAAACTTTAAAAAAATACTTCAACATTACAATCTTACCCTCTTAACTTGCATTAGGAATTTAACAATGTATTACTTCACATTAATGAGCAAAGGGCAAATAAGAGAAAATAGCAATAAATGCCTCCTAGAAAATACAAAGTGACTTATAAATAGGACCAAAAAATCCTTCTAGAATGTGACTTATAAATAGGACCGGAGGGAGTAATGAATATATTAATGAATGTATCTTAGGGAATCAATACTGAAATATGAAAAGAAAAAAAATTACTCCCCCGTTTTTAAAAGTCAGTTCCCTTTTAATCATGGTAATAATTGGCTTTTTATGTAATGATTTTACTCATTTGTTGTCGACACACTGATGTATCTCCTGGTAACATTAAGAGAAATTTGTTACTTCTCTTATCAATATTATTATAAATTCATAATGGTTTCTAATTAGGAGACCAAAATATGATTTTAGCCGTCAATTTTAACTTAAGAAGTCTAATGAGAGATAGTGCATTTATTATGTGAGTGTTTATTGAGTTAGTGGGCTTCAAGTCCAAATATATTTGTTTTCCCAAATATATCGGATGGGAAAAAAAGGGTGAGATTGAATTCTTAGTATCGAAAATGGGCAGTGAGATCTCCAAGCTATCAAATGAGGATGGTGCAGAGAAAAATAGAGATGAAAACTTTGATTGGAGCTCTTCTCAATCAATACTCAATAGCGATGTTTCTGGTAATCAATACTCAATACAAGAATAAACTCATTATTTTTAACTCATCTTTATTTTTGATTTCCAACATTTCTTTCTCTATAAAGTTGATTAACTTGACATTGCAGAAGGGTTTGTGACTCCAACCTCTGTGCTGAAATCTCGATCTGGGAACTCCATTCTGGAAAATAATAAAACTCCAATTCGTAATGATGAAAACATTGAGCTTCGTTTGTCAAGTGCCGTTTTAGTTTCTCTTTTGTAATATACTCTGATAATATGTACTCCAGGTGGCGTTTTAGTTATGTCGATATACTACAATTGAAGTGATTAGTTATCTTGAAATACATTATGTGGCTGAGTCATCTGCTCTTTTCTTTTATTCTTTTGTCTGAAAAAAAATGGTGGGCTGGAAAGATTTTTTGGTTTTGCATTATTTTGTATTAACCTTTTAGCTACATGATATCCAACAATAACGCGGACACTTGGGAAAAAAAGTTAAATCAATTTGACAACAAAGTTCAAATATTTCAATTGAATGAAATGATGGGTCTGTGTCTGATTTTAAGAAAAAAGTGGACTCAAAGATCAAAATTGAGGTTTAGTAATTAATAGTACTCAAAATTTTAAGCAATTAAGCACTTCCTGTCACAATAATCCAATTAAGGTTGATCAATTTGACACCAAAGTTCTTAGTAAATATTTTGGTGGAAGGTTGATCAATTTTGTAAATATTTCTCTCTTATTTGTCTTCCCAATAATCCCATTAATTTTGGTCTTCTTAATGCCATTAATTTCGATCTTCTCAATGATCCCATTAAGTTCTCTTCTATTAATTAATGAATCGCACCATATTTTCATACTTTTAGTAACTAATTAGCAATTGATTTTTTTTCTTCTATTAGTAACTGATTTTTTTTGTTTATAGTAACTTATTTCTATGAAAAAAAATATTGAATAAAAAAAACCTAAAAAATTAAGAAATTAAAAAAAATATATTTTAATCTTCAATCATAATAACTACCTAATATATTTCTCTATGTTTTTTTTTGAAAAAGATTTGCTTCAGATTTGGAATAAAATAATTACATTAAAAAAATAACTTATGCATCAATGCATAACAAAAACCATTAATTAATAATAATCAACTTGAAAATATTCCTTAAATGTAAAAATTTATCACCTATTTATCTTCTCAATGATCCAATTAATTTCGATCTTAAATGTTGAAGATATTGCTCTCCTATTTGTCTTCTCAACAATCCCAATAATTTCGATATTAAATTTTTGTAAATATTTCTCTCCTAATTTTATTCCCAATAATCCCATTAATTTTGGTCTTCTCAATGAAATTAATTTCGGTCTTCTCAATGATCCCATTAAGTTCTCTTCTATTAATTAATGAATCACACCATATTTTCATACTTTTAGTAACTAATTAGCAATTGATTTTTTTCTTCTATTAGTAACTGATTTTTTTTTGTTTATAGTAACTTATTTCTATGAAAAAAATATTGAATAAAAAAACCTAAAAAACCAAAAGTTAAGAAACTAAAAAAAAAATATATTTTAATCTTCAATCATAATAAATACTAATATATTTCTCTATGTTTTTTTGTTTGAAAAAGATTTGCTTCGGATTTGGAATAAAATAATTACATTCAAAAAATAATATAATACCTAAAATTGAAACTTTTTAATGAAATACAAATTTTCGTAACTTATGCATCAATGCATAACAAAAACCATTAATTAATAATAATAAACTTGAAAATATTCCTTAAATGTTGTAAATATTTATCACCTATTTATCTTCTCAATGATCCCATTAATTTCGGTCTTCTCAATGCCATTAATTTCGATCTTAAATGTTAGAGACATTGCTCTCCTATTTGTCTTCTCAATAATCCCATTAATTTCGGTATTAAATATTGTAAATATTTCTCTCCTATTTGTGCTCTCAATAATCTCATTAATTTTGGTCTTCTCAATGCCATTAATTTCGTTTTTCTCAATGATCCCATTAAATTCTCTTCTATTAAAAATTTATCTTCTATTAATTAATGAATCACACCATATTTTCATACTTTTAGTAACTAATTTGTAATTGATTTTTTTCTTCTCTTAGTAACTGATTTTTTTTATAGTAATTGATTTCTATGAAAAAAATATTGAATAAAAAAACCTAAAAAAGTTAAGAAACTAAAAGAATATATTTTAATCTTCAATCATAAAACCAAAAGTTAAGAAACTAAATTCATTCCTGTTAGATATATATGTTTACAGTATCTGATACCATTCTGCATTTTTCGTTGCATAATGAATGTGTTTGATTTGGTAAATAATACAAAGCTTTTAGCAAATAGTTTCCATTGTTATACAATAGAATAGTATATTTTAATTCAGATATAATAAGGTATATATGTAACAAATATTATCATTCACTTTGCAGGTTCAAGCAAAAAAATTCAGCACTCTCTGCCATCTCTGAAATAAAACTATAATTTTGAGACAAAAAGAATTGTTTGGTTTGAAATTTTTCGGTTTCTTAATTCATTTAAACCACTATTGCAGATTTAACCTTAATCAAAAACACTGTTTCAGTTATGTTTTTCTTACCATAATACTATGATTTTTATGTCCTAATTTGAAGTTTTGCTATCAACTTATGAAATTATTATGAATTTATGAATGTAAAGGGTATGAAATTACTTTGCTGGCAATTCAATTAGTTATTCATATTCGATGTTAACTTGATATGGATATACTGTACAAACAGAAACTAAGTTCAATATACTACGTTAACTGAACAACTTTAACTGAAGAAACGGAATGTCCAAAACTTATGTGGATGGTTAAATATATTGAGAGTGAAGACATACCAAAGTCTACCTCTTTTTTAGTTGTGTAGAGGTAATAGTAATTGCAAACAATTTTTTTGGTAAAGCCCAATATGTGCCTATGAAGTTTTTTTGATAGCTTTCCTATATGAAATTTTTTTTGGTAAAGCCCAACTAATAAATAAATATACAACATGCTTTTTATCAAATAATATTTAATAAAAACTTTCTTAATTTTTATATAATATAAATATTTAATATGTTACTCAATTACTAAATAATACCCTTCCCTGTGCACGGGCTTGCTTACTAGTTTCTTGATTAATTTTTGCTTTTTAAGATTAATTATATGAAAAAAATGTTGAATATTATAAATTTTATGTATTTTGGGCAGTTTGAATTACATATTTGATATCCTAAATTGTACTACTTAAGTTTTCTTTTACAGCATAATTTTAGTAACTTAGTTGTCCAAGTATTGCGCAGGATATGTAATTTCATTAGGAAAAAGGAGTCTCTCATATGTGTTTGATTTCCATCATTGAAAAAAAAACATTTAAATACAAAATAAAAATAAATTAGCAATTATTTTCAATAGTAAGATTTTATATTCTCGTTTGACTCATTACATCGCATGCCTGCGTGTCTATGTGGGCATAATTACTTAGGACTTTGCTGGCTATTAAAAAAAATTAACCTCAGTATCTATGGTTGAAAAATTATCAGCTGAGTCCCTCCCCTCGTCGTTCATCAATGCAGCCGCGTCACCATCACCAACTATCGTGGACTCTGGTCAAACAATAATATAAAAAAAGTTATATGTATTTATCAAATAATAGCCTTAAGCATATATTATCGATATTATTTGAAAATTTAAACTTGCTAATTAGGGTCATTCTGTAATGCATAAAAATGCATAACATGCACTGATGCATGTGTTGGTATAAGCCATTGATATTATCTGACATGGCATGAACGACTATGATGCGGGTTGGCTATCTGCTTCGTCGGTTGCAGTGTATCCGTGCACTTCTCATGTGTACCTCTCATCCCAACCTGTCTGCAACCTCCGTCGGCCACAAAATTGCCACCGCTTCACCGCCGCTGGCCACCGCTCACCAACCAAAATGATGCCGACGGGTCAATCACCTCTGCTTCACCAACCACCGCTATCGTCACCGTCATCTCTACCATCGTCACCGCCACCAACTTCTTCTTCGTCTTTAACCAGCACCTTCTAACCTCGCCATTCGACCACCACGCTATCACCTGCATCCAGAATCTGGATATGAAATGGTTTGTTTGACCATCACCGCATCATACGGTCCTCTGGGGAAACCCTTCCACCCCACTGTTTCCTTCCAACTCCCGCAACCCCTTCGCCTCTCTCAACTCCCGTTTCCTCCCTCGCCACCACGACATCTTCACAGCTCCACTTACGTCGTTTTGATCTGCGATGACGACGTGGAACTCGATGACGCGTCGTTCGAGTTCTCGTTCCGCGTCTGGTCGAACAACCGCAACCGATTAATCGGGATCTTCACACGATCTCATGATTTATACCTCAATCGGCGGAGGTGGAGGTCCTAGATGGGGGTGGGTGGAGATGCCGGTGCCGGTGAAGGTGGAGGTGGAGGTCCTCGATGGGGGTGGAGGTCCTAGATGGGGGTGGGTGGAGATGCCGGTGCCGGTGAAGGTGGAGGTGGAGGTCTTCGATGGGGGTGGAGGTGCCGGTGACAGTGTTAGTGCCGGTGTCGATGAAGGTCTTTGATGGGGTGGAGGTGCCGGCGGCGGCCGAGGTAGAGGTCTTTGAGAGTAAAATTGTTTTTTTTTGCAATTAATATTATTGAACAATATTAAATTTATAAGGGACTTTTTTGCAAATATTACCAGTGCATCCTATGGCTTTCTATGCATTGCAGAATGACCTTGCTAATTATCGATATCATATAGTAGTAAGGATTATATAAAGAAAATGGAAAATGCACCCTTCATCCGTGTATGATCGTTGATTTTTAGATTAAATTAATATAAATGAATGATAAATGATGGTCTGATGGTGTAAAAAAAATTATACCGTCAGTTGTTACCTATTAATCTCTTTTATATATATATATATATATATATGTTATATTTAAAATATTACACGGATTAAGGAGAGTAGTTGTATTTTTTGAAATTTTAAAAAGAAACTTTAATATTATAATTTTATTCTCTAAATTATTATTGTAAATTTTTTAAAATAATGTATTATTTCATATTAGCAAACAAATGATAAATAAGATAAAACAACAATAAATACTTTGGAAAAAAATATAAAATAACTTATAAATAAGATCAATTTTTATTTTTTTTTAAATGTGACCTATAAATAAAACTAGATGAATTGCTACGGTTTTTACGAAGATTCAATGCAATAATGCACTTATCTAGTTATCTTTCCTTGTAGTATTATATTCAAGTGTCTCACGGTGGAACAGAAGATTCAGACTTCAGGGTCTTCTTACAGATGAAAGATCATATATATTGGCTTTAACTTTAATTGGACAACTATCACAGATGAGAGTCAATCCACATGTCTCTTCTGTTTTTTTTTTTTTTGAGGGAACATGTCTCTTCTGTTAATTACGTAGTAGTTATGAAAATTTATAATTGCTTTTAAAAATCTCTAAATTATCTAAATTAATTTATAAGATGTGAAGAACTGGCCCGTAACCACTTAAATGTATAAAAGAATAAAGGAATAATATGAGGACGTGGTTACGGTTTAACTTGTTGGGTTGAGTTTTTTGATCCCTTCTTCCTTTCTACTTCAAGAAGGAATAAAAACAAAGAGGAATACTAGAAGATAGCACATGAATTGAATTCCTTTTCCTTTCTAGTTGTGTCACAAGGATAAGATATATAACATATACTATATCAATAGAGGAGCAAGAATATATAATATATAGTATTTTTTTTTTTAAATAAAAGAAGTTATGTATATAGTAATAATTTTTCTAAAAAACTTTTGAAAGAGAACATGGTTGCCTCCTAAATCAATTGAGGTGACAAACTTGGCATCTCTGCCAAACAAAGAATGTCAAAGCTGGAAAGCTTAGCTTGGAACCTAATGTTTCCAACATTGATGAAAGCATGTTGCCACCAAAACACCAAACTCCTTTTTTCCCACTCCTGCAGGCTGCGGTTGTTGACTTTAATGCCCCTCGGAAATGGGAGCTCACAAGAGTACCCATGCTGGCAAAGGTTCGTCCAGTACCTCCCACACTAAATACAGTATTAGTAGTAAAAAAAAAATTCAATTATGCTTTGAATTAACTATTTTTCATTTTCTAATAGGAGCTTAGAGTTGGTTAAGTTTACATATAATTACCAAGTATGTATTGACTATGTGAATTTTGTGCAAAGCAGCAAAGCTTGATATTGGAGTTAATGTCATTCAAAAGCTATGTAGCTCTTGTGTGCTCGCCCCCTTCAGGTTTATCACTATTATTATATAGAATTATTCTTTCTGGTACATTAAAAAAAAGATTTATTTAACCTCAGCCCTGAGGGTTGAACAAAAACATTTTTAATTAGATAAGTTTTCTTGAAAAAAACAAAGATAACCTTAGCTCTAAGCACACCCAAAATATATATATATATATATATATATATATATATATATATATATATATATATATATATGCGACAACATTTGTTGTTTCTTTGATTTTTGTGATATATTTTTGAGATATGTGTATATATAAAAGATAAAAAGTAGTAAGTAAAAGATAAAGGAAAATTTTATTTGGTGTAAAATAAAGTTGTCAAATTTTATGCTTTAAAAACTAAGCTGAGAGTGTTTTGGTTGGGTAATTTTCTGATAATGTTTTTCATTAATTCCAACAGGACATCTAGTAGTCCCCTTTCTCTGGCTAGTGGCAGGTAGGGAATTTGGTTTGATTTCTGTTAATTAACAGTCACATGGAATAGGGTTCTTGTATTATTTGAATGAAATGTATATGTAACAAAGTATTCCATTTCATTCAATGCAGCCTTTGCTTGAAGCACCCTAACTTATTTGTCAATAGTGATATGCTTGATATATCATGTCACAAGGGGTTGCATGATTCAAACTTCTTGATAGCTTATAGGACCCAAAGACCTTTACATCTTGGTCAGCAGTCAATAACCATTCAGGTTTGTGTTCCATTTTGGTTCAAACTTGATTATAAATTCATATTAGAATGAAAGTATGAAACAACTACGGCATTGATGAAGTTCTCCCTAGACAGCATTCTGTTTCACCAGAGGTTGGGATACATGGAATTCCAATGAACAATTTCTCTCATTCAGCAAGTAGAGGTGCAAGGCTGTCTAAATTCTCCATTGGATTAGATATGCATGAGCCTTCAAGCTCTAAGTGGAGCAATACAACCAGTGTATACTTTAAGGTTGGTGGATTTAACATTGGCTGTCAATCATTAATTGTTACCTAGTTCATTTTGTGCTTCTAAATTTTATGTTCCGCTAACCTTACTTTAATCTGGAAATTATTGGTAATCTTTGAATGGATGAGAGAAATAATCCGTTGGCATGATGAATTGTGCAGCATATTCATTTTATAAATGATCATGGCCGCCCTATAAGCAGAGATCTAGATGGTTTTCCGGTGACTTGCAGGTTTCTGAAATTTATTTGATTGGATCCTGAGACAATATGTTTTACTAATTTAACATATCATGTATGTATTTTTAAAATTCTCTATAGTGGAAATCCATTTGACAACATGATGGTGGTTAAGCAAGAATCTCGATTTGAAGAAGCAAATGATCACAGTTTTACTCATGTAAGTTATCTTCATTGGTCATCCAAGGGTCTGAAACTTCTGATATTTACATGAATGTTATGTTCTCTTCTGCTAACTATTAGTTTACATTCAGTTTAGTTTTCAAATGGAGCAAGGGATTCCACTTCAACCAAACTTGCTAACCTTCAACAAGTTCAGATTTTTTGCTTCAAAAGGAGCCAAACTTGGACCAGCATTTTTCTCCACGTGGTGAGTTCTACTTACATGTTCAGTGGTTATCATGGATTACTGCTTTAACCACTAGGGCATAGGTCAAGCATTAGGGTAGAGATGAGTTTGGTAAATGACAATGACTTAGGTTTATAATTAATTATGTGTGGACTAGTTATTAGTATGCGTTATTCATCAAGAGGCAATGGATGAGGAAGATAAGAATTGGAGGCAATTAAGTGATAACTGATATGTACACTCTGTCATTAGGAGTTTAGGGGCAGAAAACAACTTGAGAATTGAGATTTGAGACACAATACATTTCCAATTTTCATACGTTCAGAATTGCACTGTAAAGCCAGAATTCTTTCCTTGTATGACCTAAATTTGTTTTCCAATCTTATCTGACAGGTTGACAGGTGGATCAAT
This sequence comes from Crotalaria pallida, assembly GCA_037953625.1. Classification (NCBI taxonomy): domain Eukaryota; kingdom Viridiplantae; phylum Streptophyta; class Magnoliopsida; order Fabales; family Fabaceae; genus Crotalaria; species Crotalaria pallida. The sequence continues at coordinate 145,895,420 of CM075652.1, read as the reverse complement.
TGTAGGATCCATTGCTCCTCATCAAGCATTTGCAATCGGTGGTCCTAATAGTGTGCGAGGCTATGGTGAAGGTGCAGTTGGTTCTGGACAATCATGTGTGGTATCTAAAAGTGAATTGACATTCCCATTGGTAGTGCTCACTAGTCATTACTTTGCATGTGTAGTGTTGTTACAAAGAATAAGTTACATCAGTTATCTGTCATTTCTTTTCTTTCTGAAAGAAAGTTTCTGTGATATAACCATGTAATAATGTAATGTAACATGATGCATCCTGAAAATTATGAATGTGTATTTAATAAGTTTCTAATTTAGTTGTTATTTATCAAATACATGTTCTTTAGCTTCTTTTTTTTTTTATTTGAATTGAATTCTCGTTATTTGTATTTTAGTTTGACAAATCATGGCCACCAATTTGAAGTGCTAGATTGGTTGTTTTGGTACCTTATATTTGATATTTCAACTTGGGCAAGATCAAAGACAATTTGCGCTACTAATTGCTGATAATTTTTTGTCTACTTGAATATACCTTCCTTCTGCCACTGGTTCGGTTTGTTCAGCCGTAGCATCAATCCTCATCATCCTATTGTCTAACCTCTTTAGGCTGATAACTTTGGCATGATATTGTAAATGTCTTATTTTGAGAGATTAAATTGCCAAGAGTTTGCATCATTACCAAAACAGTTGACATTCCATCCTTGCATTAATCTCAGTTCGATTTTATGTACAGAAAAGCCTGTAAACTTTGATCAAATCTCTGTGCTCCAACTTTTACTGTTAACTGCTAAGTGATAAGTGACAACTGACAAGAAGCTTGGCTTTCATTTCATAACATAAAAGTTAGACTATCAAAATGCATCTTCTTGTGAAAGGGAAAAAAACAATATAATGTTCTTAATCAAATTTCTAGTATTTAGCTAGACTGATTTCTAAGCATTTTTACCAATCAATTGTTGGTGATCACCTTTCTTACATTATTTGCAGAACAAGAATCTAACAGGTGTTATTTTCCTGGACTGTGGATCTGACATGAGAAGTAGTCATATGGTTCCTGGTGAGTTTCATTCAATCACTCAAAAATTGTTACTTACTACTTACACTGTCCCGCTGTCCCAAACGCGGCCTTTAGACAAACATTTCCCACCTTAATAGCCAACTTGTTAGCCTAGATTTCTTCAACTTGAGCTTCAATCTTATTGAATAATTTCAACCTTATTATTTGTACAACTAAAATTGATATCAATGAAACTCACCCTTATATTTACGAATGTCGCATTTACTTCATTCCGAAATCTGGGAAGTACCCATTTTCAGATGTTCAAAAAATGGGTTTCCTAACTTAAATTGCAGTGATCCCTTAGTAGTTTGCTTCATTTTAACATTTCATCAAATGTGAATTGCAGGAAATCCAGGAATGAGGAAAGGTAAACCTGGATCTGGGTTTGGAATTGGCTACGGCATTCGGTTCAAAACCCATTTAGCTCATATAAAAGTTGATTATGCCATGAATGCCTTTCAACAAAGAACTGTCTATTTAGGAATAAGCAATCTTGTTCTATGAATGCTAACATGGCCTAATGTAGCCAAATTTACCAAGCTTTTCCACTCAAAGGTTTTAGGGTATCCTAGAATATAACAGCGTTAATTCAATTGTTACAAAAACACGCTAACTGCCACTTTAAAAATGTGAATAGCATGGTTGAGATGGTCCAATTAAACTTACTTTATTAATAATGTACTTCATTTATGCTTAAACATAAAAATTGTTGATCAAGTATGAGACAGGTCACATACATTGTCTTTCCACTAGTTCCCCTCCTCGGTAAAGTAAAATCCAATTAGAGTAATGTAAATCTTATAAAAGTAAATTTAACATTGTAGTCAACGACAAGCCATATGCAACCATGAAACTTACATGGTTAGGTTGTGTGACTATCATGAACACGTTATGTATCTCGAGCAACAAGATTACGTGACAAAAAGCATTCACATGCTATTTGCTATCAAAGCGAATGATCGGTAAATCAATGGAAGGAGGGGTATCTACTGTCCCATACACTTTGTACACTCCTCCACACGTCAAATTGCGAGGATTGATCCAAGAAAAACATATAAATCTGATTGATTTATCATTTTTTTACATTTTGAAACATGAAATGATATAAAGTGCAAGATATGTGATCTATTCTCGTCTTGTCGGTGTGAGAAAAAAATGCGTAATCTAGAGAGGAAAATTTGAAAAACTATTGTCAAATCATTCCAAATATTAAAAAGAATATTATTTCTTATTTGCTATAATTTTTCGTTACTTTCAATTTTATCGTCAAGTTTGCACATACCAGTAATAAATAGTTGATAAATAACTAATTTTTTAACTATAATATCAAGAATTTGATTCTAAGCCATATGCATGAAAGAAATGCTAATAAAAACAAAATTCACTTCGATCATTAATTTAATTAATTCTGTCATCTGATTCTTAGCATGAAAAAGAACAAATAAGTAATAAGTAGTTACTATTGGAATTAAAGAGAAAAAGGAAAAAAAAAAAAGCAGATAAGTAAGTAGTTGTTTGATATGGTAGTACTAATACACTAACATGGATTAAGGATGGGATTAAAAAAAGAGTGCGTTCGGTATTTCATCATCATAATAAAAAGAGTTTAAATGATTTTTTTTTAAATGTTAACAAGTACTTTTAAACTAAAAGTAGTATATTGTTCTAGAAAGATATGATTTTTGGAATTTTTTATAAGAACAATTGACACTAATTTACAATTGTTTTATTACTTATAATAATCCTAACAAGTGCCTTAACATCCTTCTCTAGAAATATGATGAGTTTTGATTTCAGTATCTTTATTTATTTATTTATTTTTGGGTTTTGATCCTTTTTATTTTATGAAATTTTGATTTAGCCTCTATCAATAATATATTTTTTTTGTCCATATTTCTTGCGGAACCACCGGTATCTCAAGAGTACCCTTAATACCAGGGAGCTCTTGAGACTAATCCGGAGCGAGCTGCGTAGCTGGTTCTCCCAGTGGAATATTTTTAGTGGGAATTCTATCAACAATATATTAACATCACAATCAATTCCATAAATAAATAATATGACACATATTATATGTCCATTTTAATTTTTAATCACATCATTGTTAAGAACTAAAATTAAAATTTTAAAATTTATAAAAATGAAAAACCAACTAATAATTTCTCTCATGTAATATCTCTCTTTCTATCTCCCCCTTCGGTTCTACCTTCCTTTTTAATTCGGTGCTCTCTCTGCAGTGCTCCAAGGTTTATCTAAACGCCCTTTCTCCAATTTTCATCTTCCCTGCTTTTTATTTTCAGATCTCGTTTCCATCTCCTCTTCTCTCTCTCTCTCTCTATATATATATATATATATATATGTTCTCTTCTTCCATCTTCTAATTCTTTTCGATTATTTAATCCCCTCTCTCTCTCTCTGTGTTTTGAAATTCCTGGCAACAGGCTTGACGATCGGGAAATCTCGAAGCGGTGGTGGAACCTGTATTAATCTCGTGAGCCATGAATGTTAGGCGGTGAGTGTGGATTTCAATTTTTCTTTTCACTTTTTTTTTTTGTGTTCTAATTTCTAACAAAAAAAAAATCATTAACATAGCTATTCAATTCAATTCGGTTCAGATCCATGGATTCCGTGTACTATTAGGATAGGCAGGTTGTTTCCATTTCAATCTCATTTTTATGCCTCTCGATAAATGTTACTACTATTTAGTATTGGTCTATAATTAATAATTTAAGTTAGTTTCAAGGTTATGATTCTACATTCAATTTTTAGAATTGTAGATAGTGAAAAAAAAAAAATTGATGATGTAAGAGGTAAGTGAACTGGTGAATTGTAGGCGGTGTTCCGAAGAAACTCCGTTATTTGATGATCCTTACTTGCATCATCCTAGGAGTAAATTTTTATAGAATCAAGTGCACCGGCTGTGAACTCGATTAGCTTTCCAACCTGTGTGTCCACGTTCAAGCGGCGCAGCTTGACAGACCAAAAAACAATGATGCATGTGATATAGTAGAAAAAAAATTGTGTTGTTGAGTTTGTTTAATAGATACTGAGTTGTTGAGTCACCTAATGTGGAGAGATTTGAGGGGTTTAGGTACAAAAGATACATTTGAAAAAAGATCTTATACACAAATCTGTTGCTTCATTTCATTTTTTAAGAACACTCATGCTAGTTCAGTAGGTTATACCCAAATTTTGTTTGTCTTTATTATCTCACCATTACGGATCCTTTGTTTCCTGTTGGAAGTCCCACATCACCTGCCTCATAATATATGGCATGATTTAAATATCTGTTGGACTACTCCTCTCATTGCCAATTGGTTTTGAGATGGAACCTTAACATGCTCTATTTCAGAGACAATCGTAACAACAGAGTTTCCCTTTTTGATGGTATTGAGGAGGGTGGAATCAGAGCATCATCTCTGTATTCCTCTTCCCATGAAATCGATGAACATGACAACGAGCAAGCAATGGATGGATTGCAGGATAGAGTCAATCTGCTGAAAAGAGTAAGTTTACTATTGCTTGCAACATGCTATAGATAGATCCTCAGTTGGTTCTTCTTGGATATAGATGACTGATGTACCGTATAATCCTTTCTTCACTTTGTTTGAACAATTGGTAACCAAATGTCAATGTTTTTAATATAATGTGTCTAAGATTTGTAAAACTGATAGAGAGTTGATTCAACTTAGTTGAATCAGTGTGAAGAAAACTCAGCAAAGAAGGAACTAGAACCTTCGAGAGCTAGAAGAAGAGAGAAGCAAAAACAAACTCAAACTCTAGTGTAAGAAAATGATTCAATCTTATTAGCCACATGGCTGAAAATGTATTTATATACACAGCTGGAACTGCCAGCTAGCAACTAATTTAGTTAGTTGCCAATCCTAACTAACTTCTAAGTTCTAACTAACTAACTATTTATTACAAAAACTAACTGATATGCTAACTAATTAAATTACAGCACAGCTATATACATTGAAAGTTAAATCACGTGATACTAGTATCTACAGTCTTCAACTTCAACTAATTTAGCATGCTGCAATTTATTCGCCTCAGCCTCAGCTTCATCTGCCTTGTTTGAATGTGCATCTCCTCTTCATGTCATGTTATTTTGTTTGTTGAGAGGTGAAAGGAAAACTTACTACAGGAATTACATCCTTGTGGCCTTTGCAATTGGTAACACATTGGTCAGGATGAAAGTTTGGTTTTTTGTGCAATGTCTTATGATGGAGAAATTATTTCATGGTGCTGGACACATCTAAACCATTGATCATGCAATAATGAGTTAAAATTATTTGAGTTTATTCAAGATCAATGGTTTAGCTCTGTCTGGGACCATTAATTCAGACAATGCAATAATTTCTCATTCCTAGGAGGGCAAGATTGAAAAGACTTAAAATGTGCTGAGGTAGGTAATTAGTGAGAATGGAACTTGAATGCATATTTCAGTTTTCTTGAATAGTAGTAAGTACTATGAGGGCAGCGAGTATCCACAAAATAGGTTAATCGCCTATATGCTAACAAAATGAATGCAGCAGTGTCCTATGGGTATCGGTATTGAATATGAATGGGCCACAAATTTTGGAATAACCGTGCCTCATAGCTGGCAGTGTTCACATATTTTAGTATTGCTATATCTGATTGGTTTTTGAAACCCTTATTCCTCTGGTGTTTTCAAAGGTCAAATTTCTTGAATGTTTGGAATTGCATCTAAAGATGCAAGTAGCATGCAATTTAGTGGTGGCCTAATTTTTTTTTCTTTATCAACTACGAATCTAGAATTGAAGTATTAATGAGTGTGATTGCAACAGCTGTCAGGTGATATACATGAGGAGGTGGATAGTCATAACCGCATGCTGGATAACATGGTTTGTATAGTGCAATTATTTTATAGCATTTATCATTTGTTATATTATTTCTTTGTTAGTGTTAATAATCCGTTGGTATTTATTTATTTAGGGCAACGACATGGATTCTTCAAGAGGAGTCCTGTCAGGCACTATGGACAAATTCAAATCGGTATGTAGACTAGTAATCCTATATAGGCCTTCTGAAGGAGTGTTTCCATTTTACTTTTTTCCGTTACACTTTTTTTGCTGTCTTCTACTTTCGTTTTTCACTGGGGAGAGTGACAAACAATGGGTCGGGGGGTTGAGTTATGCCTTCCCTCTCAGATCAAATATTTATTTATTTTTTCAAATATGTGTTGATGATTTTGTTTCACCTTTCAGGTATTTGAGACAAAATCCAGCAGAAGAACGTTTTCGCTTGTAGCATCCTTTGTGGTGATTTTTCTTATAATATACTATTTAACTAAGTAATTGGTCCAGAGGAGGCTACTTGCTCTATTACTGTAATTACTGTTGCTACTTGTATGACGTTGTGTAAAGATGTTTTATACAGACACTTAACTCAACGAATAATGTCCATATACAGTTTGTGTATAATTTCCATCCACTTTGATTAAAGTTTATGCTTGTTTCATCAGTATTTTACTTTTCTAGTGTCAGAATTCATATTTAGACACAATAAACTCATCTTATTATCTACTTTTTATTGTATACAACCCCTTACTATATAACCTACATCTCTACTAAATAAGTTACGTGTTAAGGATATTAAGATAATCCAATGGAATCCCCCATTTTAACTCAGAAAATGTATTTCAAGAATTAAGATTCCACAAACATGTTTAGTCTGTCTCTAATGGCAGATTATGGCAACGCTTAGCTAGTTACCTTCCTAAATCCAAAATCGGTCTAAAACATTTGAAATTTAAAATTTTTCACAGGCCACAATAAAAATGAAGTTGCATTTTACACAGCAAAGTGTAGAATGTAGAAAAAGAAATATACATTCACCTTTCTTTTGGATAACATGAGGATTCGCTTATTTTATACTAACTAATAAAGCGTTTGGTTCAGCGGCAAACGCAAAAGTTACTGAAGGGCTGCTTTGGCCCCCAAATGCAAAAACAAACACAGCATCAAGAAGTTTTTCAGTTCACCAAAAAAAAAAAAGCTTTTCAGTTAAAGTAATGCCTTATGTTGATTCCTAGCCGTTAAACAATTTTGCCTCTCCATTTTGTCAAAAACTTTGCCTAAAAAAGAGTTATTTAACTTCTCTATGAATGACCTAATCTTTTTTACTTGTTAATTAATTAATTTAAGAACCTTTGATGATAATGAGGGGACTCTACCCATTTGAAATTCTCGGTCTGAAAATCTCCACGCAAGTTGAGTTTCCGATTCTGAAACTTCAGCCGAACTACCAATTGATCCAATATTTATTTTGAATAAACTGCAAATTTTTGGAAGTACATTATCATTAATAAATGTAAAACTTATAGCTATATAGTAATGATGGTAATGATTATTTTAGAAGTAAGTTGCACAAAAAGCATAGAGAGGTTGAATTGGCAACAGTATAGTACCACTCCCGCAGCACCCCTGTTAGAAAAGAAAGTGTTCGTGGACTATATTTTTAGGTAATGAAGCCGAATGGTTGAAGTGACAGCAGTCAAATACAACAGAACCCTTCACCTCATCATCTAGGCAGTGAAGACTGAAGATCATTCCAACTTTCCAAGGCTTGATTTTGTGAACTTTTTTGTTCAAAAAATTATAAAAGTAAAAAACTGTATTTCGTACTTGTTTTCACTCATCATAATTCATAAAATATCCGAGCCTCTTTGTGTGTTTGTTCTTAAAGTGAAATGTTTTCAAACAAAATAAAAAAAATGCACCAGCCGGGAATCGAACCCGGGTCTGTACCGTGGCAGGGTACTATTCTACCACTAGACCACTGGTGCTTGTTGTCAATTTGTCAAAACGTTACATATTTATTCATGTAAATAATTAGCAATCCCTAGGCGTTTCGTACAAAGGAATATTTCATTATCTCTAGCAAAGTAGCAAGTAATTACAACTCTTATTTATTTGATCACCTTGTTTATGCAATTATGCATCCTTGGGTTTTTATTTTTGAATCCTGGTCAGACGCAGGAGGTTAGGCACGTGGTGCTTCGTGGGCGAAGATCCCCATTCTTTAATTAAAAAATTAAAAAACTTAATATTTTTATATTTTCAGTTAAATAAAAAAAATTAAGAGAGAGGTCGTCTTCGCTCGTGTGGCATCACGTGGCACCACATGATCAACCTCTTACATCTGACTCGGATTCTGATGTTACATGTCAGCAAAATTGGTCAGAATTGATAGTAGGGGTACATGACAAATCCAGAAGTAACTTCAGGGAGTCAAACATTGAAAAAAGAAGAAGAATAAAGGTATTTGGCAAAAATACCCAAAATTTCATGGACTTGTATATAATTAACCCCATTACAAATCACCCCCTGGCCCCTGATATACAATCTGTCTGTATAGAAAAACCCCACCCATTCCAATTAACAATATGAAACAATATCCTATTCCTTGGATCAAAGAGAAAAAATAAAAAATACTTTGACTATATAAAAAAAAAAAGTTAAAGAGAAAGGATTTTGTGAAAAATTAAAAAGAGTTAATGAGAGAGGATTTTGTGGAAAAAAAAAAAGGATTATACTTTTTTAACTTGATAGGAGAGGCTAATCATTAATGAAAATTAAAGAAGTCAAAAGATAAGGGTAGGTCGGTTGCGACATATGTTTAAAAACAAGTACTGGTAAGATAGTATGATATATACTTTGAAGTCCAAGTCAAGCAGAAGATCCGTCCAGGGCCTGCCTATTTTTTCAAAGATTGTTTTAAGACTACTACCTAATACTCCAGATACATACATACATGAAGGATAGACACGAGCTTATATATATATCATGCATTTCCCTATATACCATAAATTTTGCATGCATATATGGGAAGAAGCATGAAGTGGCAGATGATTGTAAGTGAAAGGTGTGGTGCCAACTGCCTCCAGCGTTATCTACTATATTTGGTACTTGGTTTCCTAAGTCCTCTTTTTCTTTCTTTGTTGCTTAATTATTTTCTGATGTATATATATAAAAAAATATATTATATCATCTTTCTTTTTATTATAAAAAGATGTCCTAATGGAGCCTCCACAATGCTCCTTTTTGAAATAAAGCCTCCACATTAAAAGTTAGAGAATGATGGCTTTTGAAGCTATCCACATGTCCCAATTCAAATTTAAATTTTGAAAAACAAGTTACAAGTTCCAATCATTTTCCTTTCAATAAAGGCATGTGGCTATAACTACTGTTCCAAAAGATACAGTTTTCTCTTTCTCTTGCTATCCAATTCTCTATCTCTGTTTGCTATCCAATTTTCTATCTCTGTGTGTTCTTTTATTATTTCTATACCTTCAATTTTGGTCACATACTCTTCGTGCTCAAATTGAGAGGATGGAGGCTATTTGGGTGAACTTTGAGAAGATGAATGTTATTTGGGTGCTGTCTCAAATTGAGAGGATAGAGGCTATTTGGGTGAACTTTGAGAACATGAATGCTATTTGGGTGCTGATTTGTGTGGCCATTTAACTTGATTCTTCTTTGGAATTAGAAGTCGTCACTCGCTCTTCTTATGTCAGTTTCTTCTTATGATACTATGTATATGTTGTGAAGGATTTCATTCTATCCGGTTTCTTCATATATATTGGTTCACATTTATTTCCTGTAAAATTTTGAAGTCTTACTATTTAGTCATCCTAATCTTCCTTATTGAAATTTGAAGCATAAAAATGTTGAGATATGTTATTAGAAAGGAGATGGTAGTATAAGAATTTTTTTAAAGCGTATAAGAAAGAATTGATTTATACACTAATTCTAACTATTTATTTATATTGAAGATTGAAGTTGTTAGAAAATTTGACGAGTAGTATATCTATAACTATTAATAAAGCCTCTAAGCCTTATGCTTTATTGGTGTCCACATGCTAATTTATGACAAATTAAAATATTTAAGAATTAAACTTCATGACAAAAACCAACTTAAGTACCAAAAACCAACTTAAAACTAAAAAAACTAACTTAAGACATAAAAACCAACTTCATTAAGAAAAACCAACTTCATTAAGAAGTTCCTTTTCATATCAGTAGATGTTTTTCTCCACTATGATGTCATGCTAACACCAAGGTACTTATTCTTCTTCCTTCCATGTTAATTTACGGTTTCCATAATCAGTTTCTTCACAAGGTTTTCTTGCCAAGTCTATAACACAAAGTCCTTGCAACCAGTGCTAGAAGTTAGTTTTATTTCTGTTTTTATATTCTTCTCATGTCTTAATATCTTCTTCCAAGTAAATATTCTTGAAGGTACATTACCAATCTTTTGTTAAGGTCAATTTTAGATTCTCACTAAAGCATGATTTTTTTTAAGCATGATCTGTTTTGTACAAAACAATTGGAAAGTATAATATATTATTTCATACAACTATTAACCATACATGATAGCTATAAATTACACGTTGTTGCTAATAATGTATACACAAACGTATTTAATATATTAAAAACACGACAATAAACCAACTCAAAAATTTAAAACTAACTTAAACTACAAAACCAACTTCTAATTCCATGTTAACCCACAAAAACTAAAACCAATGAGAAACAATTAGTTGTTTCAGAATTATTACCCCATCTCAACAGTCTATTATCATTTTTTATGTTTTTTATCCTTTTTTCTACTTTATTCTTATAGTTTTCATAATCAGTTTCTTCATAACCAGTTTTATTCAGATATTCTTCTTCATCTTCATGATTATGCTGTACAACTTTAAAATTATTCTATTGCGGTAAGTTTTACATTCTCACTAAAGCATGAATTTTTCAATTTTCCCTTTCCTCCAAGTACCAAAATGTTGCCTTCAATGTATTAAAATATGAATCTTCATTCCTTAAATTTTTTAGAAAATTATCTTGCTATAAGGTACATTACCAGTAAGAATTAAGTTTTCTAAGATGTATTCTCATACAAGTAATAATAGTTATGGTTAATGTATACCATAATCAAAATGATAAGTATCTACTCCTGTTATGCAATGGATTAGTTATTTACGTAAATATATGTATATAAAATTTAAAAAAATATCATCAATACTTAAAACCTATTAGTATCACCTTAGAATTTTGAAATTTCGCCCTTAAGATAGAATTTATGTCAATTAACTTCTTATAATTTACATGTTTAATGTTCAAGTTGCAGTTTTTTAGTTAACCTATATGTTTTACATAACATATTTATTAAACAACTACATTACAATTATAACACAAATTCTGAGTAATACAATTTCTTAATGCATATGAAAAATTAAAACATGAATGTGATCTACATTTAAAATTATGATGTGGCTTATATACGCATTTACAGTAAACAAATCCAAATCGACTTTAAATTCATTTTGAGCATGGAAACATGTTCTGTTTTATAGTTTACAACACGATTGAAAAGTAATTTCTATTATTTCTTACAACCATCAATCATATATGATAGCTATAAATTGTCCGATGTTAATAACAATGTATACATAAACATACTCAATATATTAAAAAAAAACGACAATAGAAATAGGTGTGGAAAGGCACGAGAGTGAAAAATAACACGACATAACAAAAAAGTAATAAAAAGATTTATATGATGAAGATGTCTCAAACCAATATTCAAAAACAAAGTCGAAGAAGAAGAGAAAAGAGTTAATACATAGTCTTACACACTCTTACATTCAGATTTAATAACAAAAAAGAAATAAAAAGATTTATCTGATGAAGATGTCTCAAACCAATATTCAAAACAAAGTCGAAGAAGAAGGGGAAAATAGTTAATAGATAGTCTTACACACTCTTTCATTCAGATTTATTTTTCGTGCATGGTTGAATAATGTTACTTATTAAGGATTTTAAATAATTTTTCTTGAATTGGATTTGACTATTTATTTCGATTCTGAAAAATGTTTTTTCAATTAGAGTTGACTTATAAGTATCTCATATTAGGACAAGTTTCTTTAGGTTTTTTAATTTTTCTTCTATTATTATAACTATACTAATAAAATAAAACTAATTTGATATGACAAATTTAATTCACGATCATTACCACTAATTAACTATTAAAAGAAAACCAAGTATCACCAATTTCGGTGATAACGGCAACATGCTAAATCAAAAATATCAAGACAACTTCAAAGAAAAAAATTAACTTATGAATTTTTTTCAAACCAATAGTCAATTACAAAGTCAAGACCCGTACAAACCCGTGCATTGCACGGGCTAAAAACTAGTTTCTATATATTTTAGAGCTTACATTTGCTCATCAATGCATCAAGTATTGTTACGTATCTAAATACTATCATATATATATCTAAATGTTTTCTATCAAAATCGTGTGCGTGAAAAACATTAAGAGTCGGGAAAACGAATATGGTGAGCTTCATCAATTCAATCTTTGCTTATTACAATATTACGTAAAAAAAAAAAAAAACAAAAAAATTGAGGAAATGAATGTGGTGTGGTAAAAGAACTACAGCTAGCCTAGCACTACTTCATTGTCATTTACTCCTTTGTCTCAAAATATAAATATGTGAGTGTTTTGGACTTTTTTATAATATTTTGGACTCCATATAAAAAAAATAGTGTTTTGGACTTTTTTAATAATATTTTGGACTTCATAGAAAAAAATAGTGTTTGGAGTTCATAAAAAAATAAAATATAAGAATCAATTTTTAAAAAATAATATTTATAAAGACCAATTTAATATTTAAGCATATTATTATCTTCAAGATCAATAACAAATAAATGATATAATATATAAACCATTTTGATTAAAAATCAAATTTTTTAAGAAAGTTAGTAAGTATTGTTAATAATATTGAAAATGTAAATATTTGATTTAGTATATTGAATTACTTTATGAATTAAAAAATTAATTATTTAATTTTCCAATACAATTATATTATTTATAGAAGGTGGAACCTTTGTTGTGTATTATGATGCTTGGTTGTCCTTTATTTTGGTAATGAAATTATATTTTGTTTGCTGTTAAAAAAAAAAAATATTATCCTATTATATGCATGGAGCACATAGGATGGAAAAATCGTTTTAAAAAATATACCAAATCAAAATATACACTTTTTCAATACTACTAATACTTACTAACTTTCTTAAAAAATGTAATTTTTAATCAAAATGGCTTATATATAAGAATGGAAAACGTTTTATTAGAATAATCTAGTTATCTAGGTACCCAAAAATTTTCACAGCTTCACGGGATGTATTAAAACAAAAAAAAAGGACCCGGAAGCTAAGGCATATCAATCTAGAAAAAAACAATCCTAGAGGAGCTTGTTTCAAAAACTTAAATTCACATAAAAATGATTTATAAACCTACAAAACTAATCTATAAATCAACTTATATCATAAAGAAAATGATATGTGTCACTTGCGTATTATTGATTTGTTAACAAATAATACATGTCACTTTCATTGTAAATTGATATATCACCACGGTTCGATCCTCCGCAACAACGTTGGGAGAGGAATAAAACCTTAACCCGGGACCCCCCTCGAACTGGATTAGTCGGCCCAGTGGGCTGGATACCAGGATGCAAACCAAAATTCATCACATCACCCACTCCACCATCGAGGCCTAGGAAAACATTAAAACGATATATACCTTCTAGTTTGAATTATAAGAATAAAAAACTAATTTTAGAATAAGATAACAATTTTTTAGGGATGTTTTGAAAAATTAACATTGAGAATGAAACAAAATTTAAGAAAATTAGTTAATTTTGTTTATATTTTAAATTAAAAAAAATGATGTTTTTTTTTTCTTATTTTTCAAACTGAAGAAAGTATATTTTTCTTGATATTTTCTCTTAATAAAAAATGTTTTTTTAGATGAGAAATTATGTACTATCAAACAACAAAATAAACTTACTAATGATTATTATAAGAAAATGAGTGCAAAGATCGATACTGGGACTCTGGGAGTGAAATACAATCAGCATAACTCATTTTCTTTTCTGATACCATGTATTCATAAAAATCAAGTTGATCCAACCGGCTGCAACCATGTTTATTGAAAATATATTAGGATTAATATTGCCTTACAAAGCTATGTATGCGTGTACCTCTTTCTACATCTAATAGATAGATTAATGTTTTACTATTTGAGCTATTACCCCATCCTCTATTGTAACTCTAAAGTAGATATGCTATTAATTAGTAGTGGCAATCTCCTTGAAGCATTATCATTTGTCTTTGATTTTATAACAATCCATTGAATTAATTGGTCTAATACATACTTCAAACAAATTAAAGCCAAGAAGAAGAACCAGAAAAAAATAGAATCTCCATACGTACTGGGGCATTATATATAGAATATTTCTAGTATGCAACCTAATTTTGGATTGTTACTATGCAATTCTATATTGGACCAATGACAATTTGCCACTAACATGCAATTTTGACTTTTTAAACAATGACTTAACAACTGCATGTTAGGTGGCAAAATATCATTGGTCCAACAAAAAATTGCATAGCAATAATCCAAAATTAGGTTGCATGGAAGTAATTCCCTTATATATATATATAAATATGCTCGGAGTTAGAGATTATTAATTTATTAAAAATCAAAAAGTTCACACACAAATAGAGAGAGCTATATTGACCTGATTCTCATTCTCATTGCAATAATCAGGAAGCAGCACATATTAATTAAAGAGTAGCAAAAGAAATTAACCTTCACGTAATTATATATGAACTTTTTTTTTAGATCGAAGAAAAAAACTTCATTCTGACAGCAAAAATATTGTACACAAGTCTAATTCAAAAAAATTGATCCCCACCTACTATGTAGGGTTGAACCAACTTTCTGAATCAAAAGAAGAACATTACAATTCAGCTCTTATTCTATCTACCAAAGTGACATTATTCCATGATAAAAAATTCTTAAAGAAGCTACTGAATCTATAAGCCAATTTCGTCTTCACAAGATTAAAAACTTGATACAGTTGGAGATCCTTAGCCATGAAGTGTCTGCGATTTCTTTCGGTCCAAGTGTTATAGATGGCAGCTGTAAACGCTGCTTGAATGAGTTGTCTTCTTTGCTTGACCTTGAAGCCAAATTTCAGCCATCTAGTCCAATTTGCAAATCTGTGATGCCAAACATCTAAGCACAGCCAGTTACCAATCAAATCCAGTAACTGCTTGCTCCAAACACAGTAAAAAAAAAAAAGTGGTCTCGGGTTTCAAGTGAGTTCCTGCATAGCTCACAAATGGGGTCCAGCTGAATAAATTGATGAGCCAAGAAATCCTTGGTCCGTAAACGTATATATGAACTTCTTCTTATCCAAAAAAAATATATGAACTTCCAGTAGAACCCTAGACACACACACATATATATTGGAATTATTATTAGGGCTATAGATATTTCATGGAGAAAACGTATATATATAATTATATATATATTGAGTACCTTCCTCAGAAGAACTTTATTGAGTAAACCCATCTTATTTTCTTCCTTGAATGAAGAAGCCCTCAAGCTAGCTATTGAAATCTCACTTATTTTTTCTACTTCCATCCACTTCCAACTTGTAAGCTAAGCAAAGCCACTGCATCTCTCTATACAATTGCATGCCATATAGCCATGCTTTTATGCAATTAATTATATATGCAAATATACTTGATAGTTGATATATATATATATATATATATATATATATATATATATATATCTGTATGTATGTATGTATGTATTAGTACTACTATTGCTATGGATAGTGACCAAGTTTAAGCTCCAAATCAAGACCACCCTCTTCACTACTACTGTTGTTGTCTTCTATCTTGTTTGGTTTACTGAACAAGCTCAAATTCTGCTTCCAATAATCTTGTCCAAACAAGTCCCTACGATCCCTTTGATTTTCTATATGTGAAAAAGGCCTAGTAGTACCACATGCTTGTGAAGGAAAATAGAATTGATGATGATGGTAACTATTATTAGTATCTACCTCATGATGATCAGGATAAGTAGTAGTAGTAGTAGTGGGATAGCAATAATAATTATTAATATTACTATTCCCTACTCCAGCAGCAACAAGATGGGTTGAAATTGGTGGTGAATAGAACCCTAGAAGATCTTGTGCATCATAGCTATCATCAACAACCTTGGTTGAACTACTTGAAGGACGATGGTAATTTGATTTGGCCTTGTGGCTGTTATTGACCACTCTATCTTTTCTATGTATGTTCATGTGTCCACCCAAAGCTTGTGCTGTTGTGAAACCTCTCTTGCAATAAACACACTCATAGGATCTTCTTCCGGTTCCCATGTTGTCATCAGTTTCTTCACTACTTGATGAGTTCTTGGAGGACTCTTCTTCTGCTGTGTAGCTCAATTCCATGGTGAATGAATAGATTGAAGTAGATGATGATGATGATGAGATTGATTATTATTGTTATTTATTATATGAGAATGAGAAATAGGGTGTGTGAGAGAGAGAGAGAGAGAAAAGGGTATTAATTATAGAAAGGGAGAAGGTACGGTGGAGAAGGTTTGATCGAGTGTGGAAGAGACAAAGAGAGGGCATAGACATTACCTAAAGAATGGTCAAGTAAGGTGTAAAGCGGAAAAAGTCTTAGAAGTTTGCTTTCAGAGCTATTCTGTTAGCCGGCTGTGGATTCTTCTGTACGTACTGCAAGATATATTATTTTTTTAATCTTAATTATTCTTTGTTTATGTGATTGATTATATTTGTCTCCTATTTGGATTTTTGTGCTTTTTCATCTAGCTAGCTACGTTTTCTTGCATATATAATTTTCTTTTAGACCAAGAATGTTTTTATTATAAGAAAATGAATTTGATCATAACAAAAAAAAAAAAAAAAAACAGAGTAAATGAATTTGACTAATCATTTTCAGAATGCGTAAATTATTTTAGAATATTTAGAATTTAAAAAAAAATATTTTTCGTACACTTTACCAATTATTATGCAGGGTCGGATTGTTTCTTCCATAACTGGTTTTTACACCGACGCAATGGATAACATTTTTTTATGAGTGGAGGCTGACATAAGTGGAAAGGGCTTGTGTCCCTTAAGCATGTGGTCGCGGGTTCGAGTCGTACCCAAGGTGCATGTGAATGGAGCAAGCCTTACTAAAAGCATTATCCCCGAAAAGACTCGACCGTGGTGCGAAGAATTAATCATTCAGTTGTGCGAGTGGATATCTTGGTTCCTCCAAAAAAAGGGAGAACATTTTTCTTAGGACAAAACCGCCTGTTGTTCTACAAGTTGCCGTGCTTTGCTTCAATGATAACAAAACATGCGTTACATCTTACACATGCATGAAAATATATTATATTTAGTAATTCTGACATCTCATATTTGTTTTTTTATTGGAGAACTAATTCCAAATTGCAATGAAACAACATTTAAAATTTATCCTTTTTCTGTATTTTAATATGTGTGTATACCTAAATTATAAAAAAAAGTGAGAGTTTCTCCTTAAAAAAAGGGTAAATGAGAGATTGATGAGATAACTTTATTAAGTAATTTTAAATTCCCCGAATATTTCAGGCTTTTTTTTTTCAGGCTAAAAGACCTAATACGAGTAAAGAGGGATCATTAGGTGAATATATTTATTATTTTATTTAATATTTGTTTTAGATAGCATTATACTATTATCAACAATGGTGTTCACTTGATCACAGATCTAGAGGCACATTATAATTTTAGAAGAACCAAATTTCGATTTCCTATAAAAACATTAGTTGGGAAGCAAAATTGATTATGTATGATAAATTAATCTTCTACCTTAATAATAAGGTGAGAGAATATTCGATAAAAAATATAATATAGAAGGATTTTTACTCTTGAATACTAAGAAAAATCAACATCATTTTCTACTTATTTTTAATAGTCTATTATGAAATTAATTACTACTTTAACACCCCTTTAATTAGCTAATTACCACATAAGCACTTCTTTCTAGCTACATAGAACGTGTTTGCTTCTGCGTTCTGATGAGGTCCTCAAACGCGTGTCTGCCAACAGCTGTAACTCGGAACTTTCACGGTATCGCGGTTAAAGGGTCTTGTAGGGCACTTGTTAAGGATATTAAAAGTGAAAAAAATTCATAAGTCCAAGATATTTACTTTCTCGAAAATCTAAAAAAGTACATTTTTCCATAACTTTTAACTATATTTAAGCTCTTAACAAGTGCCCTAAGGGCACTCTTTAGCATCTTCTTTCTAAAAAATTAATTATTTTTGCTTATATTTTAAATTAAAAAAAATATTATTTTTTTTACTAATAAATTAAACCCGAGGTCTGAGGAAGTATATGCATATGTACAGCGATGTGGTCACGAAGACTATGAAATTCTCCACACAGGCGGAGGAGGCCGAAATTAGATAGGCCAAGCAAGATATGCCACTTATGTGAAAGATGTGCGAATTGAATTATTTATTTTGTCATCTGTATAATAATGTCTAACTCCTTAAATAATAAACTAAAAAAGTTTTCCACCAAAATATTTGGCCATTTCCTCATGCTAATTATATGCATTATTTTTTGGGTGTTACTACCGTGCAATCAAAAATTGAATGGTTGTTATGCAACCTATTGTTAAACCAATAAAATCTTGCCACCTAAGACATATATGCCACATCATTACTTAAATTAGTCAAAATTAAGTTTTGCAATTTAGTCCAACATAAAAATTAAATTAAGTTGTGCCTATTAGAACCACTAGCAACATACTTTGATTTTTTTTTAATAATGTTTTTTAAAATTAAAACTTATAGTTTATCTATATGTACAAAGGACTAAAATTTTAATTTACTATTTAAGTTGGACCAAATTGCAAAAAATTAAATTTGACTACTTCAAATGATGACATGACACATGTAAATTAAATAACAAATTTCTATTGGTTTAAGAGAAGGTTACATGACAACACTCCAATTTTGAATTGCATGTTAGAAATCTCCTTATTTTTCTTTAGGGCGAAGTATGCATTTTATATTACATATCCAAGCAAGTGCTTGAAGCAGGTGGAGGGTGTTATGCTTTTTAGGGATCTTTTTATCCGGTCATTGTTTATTTCTATTTTTTTTATTTATGGGTAAATATTTTTTCCTCGAGTAAGAAAAAGAGTTTTTTTTTATTCTATCAATCGAACTAAATACAATTGATAAATGATTATATTCTTTAAACTTGATATTAGAAATTTGTTCCCAATTATATGTTATAAAAAAATTTTGTTAGATGAGTCAAAATTCTTTTTTTTTTTTTTAACTATTATGGAACCACTTAGAGTAGTGAATCATTGGGTCATTCGATCAACAGGGTCACAAGAAGAGTTTTTGTTTGTTAGTTTTAACGCGTTCGATTTCTTGTGACATCATAATCAAACATATGATCTTTTTGAACAAAACAAATATATCCATCAAAGTTACAGCCCTGACATGTTCCGAAAGGATGACAATGCAAATTAAATTAAAGGCCCTTCAGCAAGCTGGAAAAATTAAACTCTGCTCACTAACATATACATCTTACATATCCTAGCAATCAGATGTTAAATTCTTCTTTTCCTTATCTTTTAATTTGCCTCTTCAAGGACCAATTAACACACTGTCGAAAAAGATGCCACATAGATTTTTACTAGGCATGACACAGCATGACCCTGCTCATTGATTGAGATCACTGACACTACTTGCTGGTTTCCTTTGATATCTATCAATCTATCTATATATATATATATATATATATGAACCTGTGATGAAGCAGATTCGATAGCACAGGAAATTATATGCCATATGTTGGAGACTTAGAACTACAAATCACACCATAGTCGAATTTGCCTGGAAACACGCAGGAACCTTCATGCAAGACTTATTTATATATAAGTGGAAATTAAAAGAACATGGAATTTGTAACTTGTACTTGTCTTGTCCTAATAGGTTTATGCTTTCAGAATTAATTAGTGGCAGCACAATATGTATTGTACTATATCCTAACATTATTATGCCATCACAATCAGCATCATCAATCAAGGTGGAAATAACCAGAACCTAAGCTTGGAATTGATTAGGTGATGGTGTCTGCTTGCTTTTTTTATTTTTTATTTTTGATAAGAAGGTGATGGTGTCTGCTTGATTTTAATATCAATAAATAAGGGCATATCAATTTTTTTTATAGTAAGAATTATATTCCATATTTGTGGTTATCCTTGGCAAATGTTGGATTTTGAGTCATGTAAATGTAAATATTTTTTATAACTAAAAAAAAAATTGCATCTTTTGGATAAGTCTTCGTGACTTGATGTTTAGTAAAAATTAAACGTGATTAGATTGGAAATGGGTATAGATATTTTGAATGTGTTAATAGGCCAGGTTGCCTGATTATGTTTTGGTGGATGATTTTTCTTTGATGTAGTGGTTTGACTTTATCCTTTATATTTTTATTAATAATTTTTTTTGTCAAACCGTAAATTTTTAGTTTAATATAAATGGGTAAATGGTAGTGTAAGAATTTGTTGAAATGCAAAGTTAAATACTCTTATTGAGTAGGAGTATTTTTATTTAATGTTAGTTATATTTTTTTTAGTTGTCCAGGTGTACTATCTAGGTAGGTAAGAATCCGACCCGAGTCATGTGTTTCATTATAACATATGAGTCTTCCAACATGAATTTTTTGCATACACAAAGAATCGAATTTGAGACATTGCTTAAACGAGATTGAGCCGCTTACCACTCGTCGCAACCCATGTTTATATTAATATTAGGTATACTAACTGTTAGTAATATGTTTTACTTAAAAAAAAGCTGTTAGTAACATGTAAATAAAAGAAATTTTACAAACGATAATAATAAATAAATTGAAGAGCATACAAGTAGTAACAACAAAAAATTATGATGATACCAAATCTATTTATATTTTGGGAGATGTTATTTGCACCCTAGTCATTACTCCATACACCTAACTTTTATAATTTTTTACACCATGTTTCCTATATTATCCTCCTTCTAAAAAACTAAACCTTCTTTTCATTTTTACTTACACTCAATACTATTAAACTTTACATTTCCCTTCCACACCCACTTCATTCAAACACAAAATCACTGCCTCCTCCTCTTCTTCTTAATCTCTGCCTCCTTTCATCGCTGCCTCCTCTTGTTCATCGCTGCCTCATGTCCTTCTTCTCTCTTATTCCTTTCCTACTTTAGTTTATATTTTAGTTGCATGTTGGGTGGTTTCGTTTTTTCGTTTTCTTCTGCATTGTCGTCTTCGTTATGTTGTTGCAGAGGCTTCATCCGTGCCCTAAACGGATTGTGCATCCGTCCCGTCTCACGGATTGTGCATCCGTCCCAACTCACGGATTGTTCATCCGTGTTTTTTTTTTCACGGATTGATCATCCGATCTGTTGATTAACTTGCATCGTCTGCATCTTTCACAAATTGAGACAGGAAAAGAAGAAGAAATTACCTTCGATTATAAACAACGCATCAACAAAATTGTTTTCAATGATTAAAAAGGTATGCGAGTTTTGAGTGAGCAAAGTGGTGAATAGGGTTTTTATGAAGAAGATGATCTGCGAGGAGAAGAAGAAGTTGGGTGTAAGCAGTAATATATAAGGTGTATATATATAGGGTTTTAGGATTAGGGTGTAAATATTAGTGATGGGTGTAAATAATAGATGTATGGGTGTAAGTAGTAATGATGAGGGTAATATAGGAAACATGGTATAAAAAATTATAAAAGTTGGGTGTATGTAACAATGACAAGGGTGCAAATAACATCTCCCTTTGTATTTTTCTTCACTTAACTATTAGTTACAAATCTCTGGTTGCTTTGGACTTCCATTCCTAAGATTTAATTTGTCACAGCATAAGTTACGGTACGTTGACCCAAACAAATTCGATAGAGGTAGGTCTATCTCTGATCTGATATTTACTTTTTTTTCTTGTTGATGAATCAAATTCTTTTTCATCCTCTACCAATACAAAAAGACAGCTCCTTTCTTTCCAAGCAAAAGCGACAGGATTTCTATGTTGGCCTGCAAATTATTTACAAACATCACTATTAGTTCAAATCATAGTTTTCAATAACAAATACTAAAACAAATCAATTTAATTCAACTGTAACTTGCAGCTACTTCCATGTTATCGATTAATATATATTAGAAACCCAACAACAAAGTGAATTGACCTTCAAAATTCATTATGCAGCACATACATGCATATTGTCAATTAAATAATTGTCTACGTAGGTACTTAGAAGATTACTCTATCTTGATTGTGTAGCCTTTCATTTCACATACATTTGGTATTGTTAGGAATGGGGAAGACCAATAGAACGAGCTATTTGAAATAATGAGATAAATGAAGTTATATATAAGTGGGCTTGACATCACATTTTGACCTAAAATCTTAAGATAATAGGTTTATGTACTTTAATTTATAAATTATTATACAATATTGAACGTCTTTATCCACAACTCACATTTTGAAAGTTCCTAACATGTGTGTATAGTAGAAGAAGCATTGTTAAAGGCATGAATAAGAATCAAACCATGCCTCATCAACTTTCTTGTCATTTGCTACTCGTAAATTAAAGCAACATTGCATAGTAGACTTATGGTATAGGTAGATTGGTTTTATTTTTAATTTTGATAAGATAGTGAGATGGGGAATACACAGACTTACGGTGAGTTCAATTTTTGTTTTGAAAGGTGAGTTAATTTAATTAAATGAGTTTCAATTAATATTAGTTTTCCGAATTAATTAATCAGTTGCAAACTTACAGGAGGAAGAGATGGAATATAAGACAATGGCAAAGGCAAGAAAATGAAAGACAATAACGTCTCATGAATTTCCCTACCGAATTGCTCTTAATTATTATTATTATTATTATTATTTTTTAAAAGTTTTAACCTCGATGTTTATCAAGGCTACTAATGGATTATAGAATAATTGATTATTGAGGCTACAGCTCTTCTCAAACATATTTCAGTACTCACAAGCTATTGTAAACTTACTTTTTGCGTCATTTCCTTGGCAATGACAAGGAAATGAAGTTTCACGGAAAGACCACAAATTATTTTAAGATGAAAAAGAATTAGAGTTCTTCAAATGATGGCAAGGAGACAATGAAAGGAAGAAGATAGATTAGATTAGAATATATGTGTGTGTGGTCATGGTCAGCAGTCAAAATACTGGTCCGACTGGATAGTATGTATGACCCATTGAATTAGACGACCAAGAAATTAGTGATAATACAAGCCAATTGGTTTAACACACCATTGGTCGAAATTGACTACAAATTAAACTAGCTAGTGTTAACATGAGCCAAAAATCATCCACACCATGATCTAATGTGTATCAAGTCCACACATGACTTGTATATAATTGAAGGGAGATTCTTTAATGTTCTTTTTTTAAGTGTTGCTTTATGCACCCTTTTTATGTTAATATGTGAAAACTTTTTTTTCTCTCAACATTATCGATATCAATTTCTATCCACCCCACCTTACTGCTCATAACTCAATTGTTACTTAGCTACTACTTTTTTTTTTTATAACCCTGAACCTGGACCCCACTACGTCCTTAAGACACAGAGTGGCTTACCAAACTGGGGGAGAGATATCTACCCCGTCCCAAGAGTATCTCCCTCATAAATCATGAGAATGTCTGTACTTGCCAGGAGTCGAACACGCGATCCCGCAAATCAACGCCCTCGCCCTTTGCCAGCTGGGCTAGACCCAGGGGACTACTACTTAATTTCCAGTTAGTTAGCTTAGTTGGTTGGATGTTAGGAGTTTGTTATTTAACTCATTTAAGTTAACTCTAGTTGGATTTCCAACGATAATAGGAGTTAATTGAGTTAGTTAAATTGTATACTCCCTCCGGTCCTATATATAAGACATACTTAACTATATTTCTCGGATCAAGAAAAGTAGTTAGTTTTATGAATTCTATGAGAATATATTGTAACATTACAATTTTACCCTCTCAACTTTTCTTGAAAAACTCACACTCATTAATGAACAACAAAAAACATATAAATAGTCAAAGCATTTAATAAGGACAAAAAAGAGAAAAAGCAATAAATGATGCATAGAAAATACAAAATGTCTTATATATAGGACCAAAGATTGCTTCTAGAATATGTCCTATATGTAGGACCGGAGGAGTATAAAGGATGCACTTTCTTCTATCATTTTCATTTTAAATGCAATAATAATTCTTTTACTCATACTCTTAATTCGCTGTGAGGTTCTTTATTGCATTCATCTCGATTCATTCTTCTTCATAGATTTGGTAGTTTCGGTTGCAAGCAACCTCATCTTCTCATATTTAACAAAAATTTCATGAACTTTTAAAAACATTTATTCTGATTGAAGTTTAATTTGTCGGAAACTCACGGCTGGAGTCCACAACGACAAAGTTCTTGAGGAAGATGGTGGTGAAGGTTGTGAATCTAACCATGCCTGATGTTGGTTATTTATTAACAAGAGAAAAACGCGGTTTGTGGTCCAAAACGATGTCATTTTTAATTTAATTTAATTTAATATTTTTTATTTCTTAAATTTTTTTCTTCTGAAAAACTATGTCGTTCTGGGTTCTTTAACGGACCACGTATGCTTGTTATTAACTAACACTAACGACAATTTAACCAAGAGACTAGAGTGATTAACGATTAAGAATAATGAATTAAAGAGCATTTTCTTTGATTTTAAGAACCTAAGTGAATATTCGGTATAAATTCAAACGAAAGTAGCAGTTTAGTCAAATCAAAATACTAATATTAATGTATAAATTTCAATTATTTTATGAAACTGAAAAAAAAGAATATTTAATAAACTTCATTTAGTACTTCTTCCGTCCTATAAATTATATTCATTTGACTATTTTATTTTGTCTCATAAGTTATGTACTTTTAGAAATCTAATATTCAATTTTTTTTTCTAACATACATTTATTTATTACATTATCTTTTTCACTATCCATTTGTCAATCTCTCTTCAATATAATTTTCGTACATTTATTATTAAAAGGGGATAATTTAATCAAAATATGACCAATTTTTATATATCATTTACACACTTCTTGATTTCTATACAATTTCTAAATTAACAGTAATTTATAATTTATGGGATGAAGGAAAGAAGTACTAAAAGATTAGCGAGAGACAAAGGCAGTGGTTTTGAATGTTGATTCTGGGAAGAGTGGGGGAAGTCATTGATGGCAAAGGTAGTTCGGGTGAAACAAAAGTAAATGAGGAAGAATGAATGGTAAAGGAAAGTGACGTGCGCCGACTAGCTTACTTTATCCCATTCTTTCTTCTTTCACTAGAACTGCACTATGTTGTACACTTACATGTCTATCTTACCCCACTTTCATTCCTCATTCGTTCTTTAGTGACATCATCGCATTATGTTCTCCAAAGCCAAGTCCTTTCCCATCCGGTGCTCTCTCTCAACTCTCAAGTTTAACTTGTGTTATTAGAACCATGATTTCAATAAAATTAAAATTAAAATATTTTTATTATTACCCAATTAAAATTTAGATGGTTGTATAACAATTCAAAAATTGATCAATAAAAATATTACATGTCATTTAATGTTACGTAACACAATTTACTCATTGTAAGTTGTAACTCACCCAATATGATATAGTTATATGAATCTATCAAATGATATGTAATATTTTTATTGGTCAATCCTTAAATTGTTATGCAATAATCCAAATTTTGGTTATATGAAAGTAGTTCCTTTAAAATAAAGGTAGTCTTAAAATGGTTAAGAAATAAAAAAATTGAAATATGAAAAAGGTTAAATTATTAAATACATCCTCTAAGTTCTTTCTATTTTCCGGTTGGTTTTAAAAGTTCTTTTTAGAGGAGAATGCTAACCTTGTTAAGAAATTATAAATAATAAAATATTATTGAGAAATGTGATTTTTGGAATTTTTAAAACAATCAATAATGTGGATTTATAATTAATTTTCCATTTTTAATAAATTTAAAAGTGCTCTAAAAATACTTGTTAGCAAAACTCAATTGTATTTTTGGATAAGAAATTTTATCAAAAAATTTAAAGCATTTCAAACTAAGTTACTAACTAATTTTTAGACGGTATGTGTTTTTAGTCAAACCGGATTGAGTTGTTTTTTTTTTTTAAATCGGGTTGAGTATTTTTTTTAGAGGTATACTCCGTACTCCTTATTTTTCTTCAAATAATTCAAGGATGGTGTTAATAGATGCTCACGAGCATTGTTTAAGGAAGAAAATAAATGTATTGAAAATTAAAAATATTAATTTTTGATATTATAAATTAATTACTGTTTTTTAAGATAAAATTATTTTAAAACTTTTTTTAACTAGTGTCTATAGGATAAATGTTGTTATTTTATTTTTATAATTTAGTTTTGAAAAAATGGATTATTTTGTAGTATTAAAAATGATAAATTTAACATGTCGAAAATCATTAAATTTTATCCGTTTTGTATTCTTCAACGAATGTATTAAACATACTCGTTAACAAGACTCTCTCATTATTCAATCTACGGCTACTGATTTTCACAGAGAGAAAGAAAACATTTCATGCTTTGGTTGGTACTCTCAAAACTACGAGTTTCTGTTTTTGGAAAGGTCATCATTGTTATGGAGTCACAAGGCATAGGGAACGTGCAAGAGATCTAATGTTGGGAAACACAAGGCTCCTCGCTCGCACTAAAACTACCACTTTGAATATAATTAAATTGGACAAAGAAATGAGTTGAGTTTTTCCATATCTATCTACTATAAAGTTGCACTACACACACTGTGAAATGGAGTAACAAAGCATTCATCATCTGCTCATTCTCTCAACCCTTGCTTTCTCTATCCTCTTGGTTCTGTTTAACGTACAGTTCTATCTATCTAGCTATCTGAAAAAGACATCACAATAATATATTCATGTTGAATGTCCCTCGTCCTGACATCATTTTTGGGTCTTCCTTTTCATTCTACTCCTATTTATATTTTGCTTACGTAATTGTTTCTTGTTCTATATTTTTTGGTCTTTGATCTTTCATCATGTACCAAAGCAAGCAAGAGCATTTATATATATTAGGAACTAGGAATTGTACTTATACAGGCATACAGCATGGATATATACGTGATATGATAGAATTGAAAAATTGCAAAAATGTTCAAATAACATTGTTGTTACATTATAATATACGTAATAATTAGAAGGAAATTTCTATTATGCAACCTAATTTTGGGTTGTTGCTAAACAATCCTTTGTATGAACCAATGATGCATTGTCACCTCATGTATTGTTGTCATGTCATTTTTTAAAAAGTCAAAACTCATAAGTGTCAATCCAAAAATATGTGAGATGACAAAGTATTATTGGTTAAACAAAAGAATGTATGACAACAACCCAAAATTAGGTTGCATGGAAGTAATGCCCTAATTAGAATATTGAACATTTGGAGAAGAGTTCAATACTGATATATGTCTATGTCAGGTTCAAACATGACACCCGTGGAAGTGATTATGCTTCATAATTGATGGATATAGAGTCAGTAGCTTTGTTATTTAGTGACTTTCGAACCAATCAAAAATACCTATGATTATTTTTTTTTTTGGTTTACATGAGAGGTCTGGGACTAGAACCCATGATCTGGGGAGAGGAAAATCTTAAGTGTCCCTGTAACCACGAACTGGGTTGTCTTAAACGGACAAAATACCTATGATTATGTTAAACTCAATTGGCCAATTTTGATTGGGCAATGATACTGATTAATTTTGTGGACAATTGACCAATGATATAACAAATTGAATTGAATTTGGTCAATTAAGTTAAAAATTGGTAAATTGTTTTAAATTCGTCAATATTTATAAAAAAACCACTATATTTCAAAGCCATTGAATCTGGATCATAGTTAACGAACATGTTTTTTTTTCCCTTAATTTTGACCTTAGGAACTAAAGATAAAAACCTATAAGTAAATATATTTTATTGAAAAATTAAATATTTAATCTTTTTTATTCTTTCAATATATTATTTTGCAATAAAAATGATCTACTTATTAATTTTTGAACCAAAGTTTAAAAAAAAAAATTCCATGATATCGAGAAAATATTGTTGTTATTATGAGAATAGTCAAAAAGGAAAACAATTTTTGAATATTGATGTATAATTAGATGTAGGCATCAAAGTACCTAGAACAATTTAATTATGGATTTTTCTAACTTATAAATTATGAGAATAGGATAAAGTAATCTTAAAAAAATAGTAAATCTTTATGGGAAAGTGAAATAACTAATGACTAAAGAAATAATCATTTATTTTTTCAATACGAATTTATTCTTTATGTTATATGTGTAAAAAAATCATTTAATCATATACTGCCAATTTTAATTGAAAAATTTATAAAGTTGATACAAGAAAAGCAGCACGTGTACAAGAAAATTGCAGTCTAGGTTGTTTAGTGCAATATACTCTACAGTTTTTAAACTTAAATCTTCGGTTTTTTTTATAAGACCAAAATTTTATTGGAAAAAAGAAAGAAATACAAAAAACTTAAATCTTCGGTTAATTTAAAGTGGTAGAAGTAAAATCAACGTCAACGATGAGAATCTTTTGATAAATACTTATATATACATTTTTTCCTCTAAAAAAACTGTGGTGGTATGTATTGTGTTTCCAAGAAAGAGCATGACGGAAACAGAAACTATCCTCAAGAAACATAATGACTACGGGTGCATTATTACCAAGGAAAATAATGCATAGATATTATGAAAAATATTTTTATCATAGTCACATGTATGTTCATATGTCTAGAGAGACTGGTAAGGAAATTACTACTTTGAAATCATACTCAGTATCCATATGATCAATCAAATTAGAACTCTACTAATAATTGGCTGTCAGAGGCTTAATCCTTAAGCTGAAGAGTGAAGACCAAGAGCACAATTAGCCTTAACCCGGCCTTAAGCCTTTTTGTGATCTATACTATATGGCTTTAATAACTTCTATTCTATCACTAGAGCAGTTGGTTTTCTACACACCTTGGATCAATCCAATGTTTGGAACCAAATTATACAAGATAAAACTATCCAACTTTAACTCGACTAAATTAGAATTAAGATGAAAAATTACAATAAATAGCTTAGAAAATGATAAAGTCCTTGAAATGCAGAATATATATGAAATAATAAACCTAATTACCTAAAGTAGCTAGCTTACATTAGCTTGAATGGATCAAGAAATTACTTGTGCAAATTAAAGATATTAAGCAGAGATCGATCTATCTGAAGTAGTAGCAAACTTGCACTTATAGCTAGCTAGAAATTAATTAATTAATGCCCGAGTCGAAGTTCCAGATCTAATTTCTCCTCTTGTTTGAGAAACCCTATTCCCAACTCCAATGTAATGTTGTTATGCTCACTATTCTTGAAAATCTTTTGATGACCACCCTCCTCCTCTTCTTCAAAACCCTTCAATTCTTCAGCAACATCAAAAGCATTACTACTCCTTATGCTCTTACTACTCATCTTAATTTCCATGCTTTGAGGACTCATCAAAAGCGGAAGCTGATGGTGGTGTGAAGAATTATTATTAGATGTGAGTAGTCTTGGTTTCTTATCTCCACTACTGGTAGAAGAAGAAGACAAAGTCAGATAAGGAGAATAACAAAGTGATGGGGAGATATGCTGCCTGCTGCTGCTATGTGTGAAATTGTTATTATTATTGTTCAAAAGCTCATCATGAGATAAAGGAGATGATGATGATGATGATGGGTTAGGGTTAGGTTTAGGGCACTCATCAGAAAGTACCCATGAAGAAGAAGAAGTAGTAGAAGAAGGTAAGGAAGATCTCAATCTTGCTCTATCCCTTCTGTGAACATTCATGTGTCCACCCAATGCTTGAGCTGATCTGAACTCTCTCTTGCAAAAGCTACAGCCATAGTTTCTTGCTGGCCATGAATTAGTAGTTCCCCATGTATGCTCCTCAAATCCAAACCTCTTATGATCCTGCTCTTGAACATGATCTCTATGATGACTAGTAGTGTTCGTGTTTCTGCTGTTCACATAGTTTCCTTCCATGGATCGGAGCTAGCTTTCTATATGTATTCTAAACCTGTTTTTGTTACCTGTACAAGAAAGAAGAAATTGAAGAGATCCAATAATATAATAATATATGTATGATGACTTAGCTTTAATTTGTTCCCATGGAATATACAGTATATAATAATAAATTGAGCAAGATTTATATGTACTATGGAGTGCTTACAAGAGAACTTCAATATTGAGAGGGAGAGAGAGAGAGAGAGAGAGAGAGAGATGAAAGAAAAGTGAAGATCTCATGCATCGATCAGGCAGGTGTACTTCTTCATCATCTATCTGCCACTGCCTGCAGATAGATACCGTATTTGGACATTGCTTAGCAAAAGAAAATGGAGAGAAGAGTGTGTTAAAGTGGTATTCACTTTTGCCTGATCATGGAAAAGCTCTGGCAGGTGGCAGGCAAAGGCAATGCGCTGATACTATTGCACTCAAGTGACTTTTAAAATAATTTGTCTTATAAAGAATAAGTAAAGCTACTCATGTATGTATACATCCCTTAAAATTAAAAAAAAAAAAAAGAAGCTATTATTCATGAGTACTTAAAGCACATTCATTCATGTTAGGAATACGTGTAAGATAGGTGTCACATGCTTTTGAAGGAATGGACAAAGAGAATAAATAACATATAATGGGTTAACGCGTATAAACTTAATATTGTTGTAATTCGTAAAATTTTATGTTAAGATATGGTGTTTGGGTTGTTTATGTGGTTCTTAGCTTAGTCCATCATTGTTCAAAATTTCTTGGCAATTTTCCTCACCGAGATGCTAACAAATAGTATTAGAGCCGATTGTTCAATTGAGAAGTATTGGCGAGGAAATGTGGAAGCTAGGGTGTAGAATGTTCAATAGTAGATGGAAGATAGAGAGATACAAGTATGAAGAAGAGCTATTAGTGTTAATGACTTTTTCATTGGCGTCGCCAAACAATTGAAAGATTTCTATTCAAATATGAAAAAGAATATTAATTGGTTGATTGGAGTGATGTCTGATTTTCTGTGTAAAGAAATATAAGTTTTATTAATAACAAAGTATAAGAGATGCTCTAATCCTTTACACAAAAGAAACTACACCAAACTAACCAATATCATTGTCCAATACATTTAAGAGAAACAAATACACCAATTAGGAATCTCACACAATTCTTTTCCAAAAGGAGGAATACCAAGACCAAGAAGATCTACATTTGAATAAATCCAAACTCAAAGTAAACTCCTTCAGTTTAAACTCAAAACAGTTACCAACAATCCAAATTGATCACATAAATGAAAACCATAGCAGCTGCCGTAGTTTCTTACATTCCTACCAAGCCTCGCTCTGTGCTCTAAAAAAATGCTTCATGAAATTTAAAAGCAAAACAATTTGAGGGCCAATCTAAGAATAAAAAGAGGACCAAACCAAAGATTAAAAAAATTACTTCAGAAGAAAGTGTTATGATGGTTCAATATTATTATTACAAAACAATATCTTCCTTTTGCTTTGATATGACCTTTATCCTAAGCAACTGCAGTTATTATGATGAATAAAAAAAACTCATTGTATATTAAAGTACGCCATCCTAATATATTAATATGTGATTAGGTAATTGAATTACTTCATCCTAATATTAAGATACATTGAATATTGATTCTACATGATTCATTGATATGTAAGATAAAACATAAAAAAATATGTTCTCTTGTTACTTTTCGAAATTTTATTATCTTTCGAAATTTTAAAAAAAAATATTAAATTTTCAGAGAGACACTACACTTTCATAAAGATTTGAAAAATTACCGATCAACCTTGGACCCGCACTAATTTTGGCACCCAAGAAAACACCAAATTGTCAAAATTCAAAACTCCACATCCTCTCACAAATTAGGTCTTGAATAAGACCAAGTTGACCAAACAATCCAAAGTTGCACGGAGGTCATCCTCCCAAGAAAACAAAGGCCTGCTCCTAATCAGCTCCCAAATCCACTCTCCACCAACCCATTTATTATTCCAAAATTTAGTTCTTCCATTTCCATTTTTCTTTCTTGATAAAATGAGTTTATCACAAAAATAATATACCTAAAAAGAAATCTATTAAGCATATCAGTTAAGAGGTTCATGTACAAAATAGAGTATTTACATTATTTAATTTCTATGTTTTAAATTAATAGAACAATAGCTATACCACGTGACACCAGACCAGAAAAACTGAATGTAAATTTATTAAGATCAAGATTAAAATTTAACCTACTTAAGCACTGAGCTAAGACTTCAAATGCATGATAGGCCTACCAAAAATGTAATGTGTGAAAGGGACATACATAGGAAATGTCCGTAAAATGTACCCCCCAAGAAGCCCTGGGCCATGCAATTTGCTTATGTTCTCAAGAGGGTTATGTTCTTGCACAAAGTTCTGTCTAAATGCAAGCGATATCAGAAGGAGACGAAGCGCCAAGCAGGATTACATTACTAACACAACAAGGGTAAAAAAAAACAGCAGCAGAGATGTGTTATATACAAAATATTCACTCTATCTGTCATTTGACATCAAAGAAGAAGAACTCAGAAGGGATGACAACAAGCTGTAACACTAATAACAAGCTCATCATTGGTTGACTCTTTAATTTTGCTACTCTACCTGACTGATCTACAGGATCCTGAGATTAATTGGGTATCTACAAATTTTGTACCTATGGTGTATGACAGAAGGAGTGAACATGCCTAACCGATCAATGCAACAATCGTCCCCCTTCCCCCATTTCCTATTTGTTTCCCTGGAAACACAGGAAATGACTAATTTAAGCCAGATTGAAGAAATATAAGTTTCACTAGAAGAAATCATCGAATGAGCCCTCCTTTTCACTTTCAGATCCTGAAAATGCAACCATAAGGAAAAGGACAAACCATAATGTCAGACATATCTTATTTTGATCTATTTATTTATGAATAAGAAAAGTACAAAATAAACAAAAAATAAAAACAGGTAAATCAAAGTATAAGCCATGTTTTTGCTGTGAGTTGTTATTATAATCATCATCACCATAACCGTGTCTGTTATTTTAGAAAGAAACTGAATCCTATTAACTCTGCCTTAACATTCCATAATAAACCTAGGACTTTAAAGGCCCCAAGGTCGAAAATAGAGTTGTCAGGGATTTTTTGTAGTAAACCAAAGAAGGGAGGTTGGGCATTGATAATTTGGTGTATAAGAACAAGGTGTTTGCAGCTTAGTGGCTTTGGTGATTTCCTAAACAAATTGTCTTCTTTGTACTTAACTCCTCTTCTAATAATATTCCTTTTATTAGTATAATATAAGGTCCCCAAGGTCTTAAAAAAAGTACCTCTGTTGTAAAAATAACATGACAAGATCTTTAGATATTTGTGGCTTTACTTCTCTAACAACCAAATTGACTTTCTCCTAATCAGTACACAAGTTAAATGGGAAGCTAACTAGGACATTGACATCTGTGAAGAAAGTCGGACTGACCTGATCCATCCTCTGCAGAGATATCCTGAACTATTAATTGAAACGAGCTTGGCTTGGGGGAAGAAAAAGCTTCTGGATTCGAAACTGGAGCTGGAAATGTGAAATCAGAGTCTGTGGATGAAGTATCAGAGTTACTGGAAGCAACATCAACTCTAGCAATAGGTCGAAAAGTTGAGCTCAATCTTGATGAAGTACTTAAGATCATCTTCAGTTCGGCAACTTGACTTGACATGGAGGATATCATCCTGATACACACTAATTCAGATATAGCATTAATCAAATAGTATTCAGTTTTAAAAGACATAATTCAATCATGCTAACATCCATAAAAGGCAGGCAGTGTAAACAGTTTCAGAGATTGTCACCACAGTTAATGCCACTTTCAATATGTTTTCCCACTGCTTATGCAATTAAAACTATGATGTGTATCATGACCCCGAAAAGTGAAGTTTTCATTATGTGGCAAATCTTGGCCTTTTTTTTTTAATTGTTCCATCATGCTTTTGAACATGACTAGCCTTCCTCATATAATATTAGTACACTGAACATTTCTTCTCTTCCCAAAAAGTAAAAATGTACAATTACTTATGTCCTAGAATTCCATCAAAAATCTAGTTATGGAAGCAGATCTAGGTAAAATCATCTCACTCCCTCGTAAGTTAATGCTAGGTTGACTCTAAATCTTCTAGCAGGTCAACTCCAGAGCTATGGAGTACCTAACATACTCCCTCAGTTCTCAATTATTAAAAAAATAAAAAATAAAAAATAAAACACTAACTTCACACCTATTAAGAAAATTAGCTGAGTGCATTTAATTTATCAAATTCATATAAAAACAAAGATACTTCAGGAATGTAGCATTGAGAATGAAACGAAAATGAAATGAAACAACCACTTTATTGGAATATTTTAGGAATGATTGTATTTAATAATAGCAAGTTAGATAACTTTTTCTTACATATGAGACCAATAATAAGGATTTTTTTTCTTATGATTGACACCAGAGGGAGTACATAATTAAAGTTCTTGAAATAAGTTTGATGAGGAATGAAAAAGCATTTCAATCCAGCAAATCATTGATTTCCCCATGCTGAATGAAGAAGATACTTTTGGGAACCTTAACTAGGCCAACAACTTCAGTGACAGATAAGTTCTATTTTAATTAAGAAAATTAGTTTCTTCTAGGGCAAGCCTAAGTTGGTTTTCTTCTTCTGCATCTTCACATTTTTTGCCCTTCAATTTGTCAATGTCCAAACCTGACATTACATATTTTGAAAATTATTCTTTCAGAAGCTTAATTTATTGTTGAATTAATTTAACCTAAATTTTATTTACCCTTGCATCTAAATTTATCAGCTAATCTTCAGAAATGCAAACTGTATATATATCATCAGATACTTATATAGAACTTCAACCCTGGAGGCATACCAGGTCAGTAACAAGTCATGAGTGTTAAGTCAAAAATAATATATTCGAAAAGCATATGATTTATCGACATATATTAAACTTAAAACAACAAAGTCTTAATAGAATGTATGTCTTCTAATTCTAAAAAGTGTTTATGACTCTAAAAATAGAGTTTAATCCTTTTAGCATTCATTTGGTTTTATAATTGTTTATGCAAGTTCTGTTTCTGGAGGAAAGATACTATATCACTTGAGCGAGACAATGTAGAGGTATATTCTGGGGTTGTCTCACTCCTTCCTCTATGCTATCCATTTTCTCTTGGTATCATCAAACGACGCCATGACAGACAATTATGGCATTGTTTGATCCAAGTAGCCAACCCCACCTAGTGGAACAAAGGCTTAGTTGTTGTTGTATCATCTTACTAGGGTTAAACAGTCATTGATAGAACTTGGTATTAGAAAATCAAAATTACAGGATTACATTACACGAAACCTCAAGGGAATAATACTGATACTACCTGTTCAACGAGTCTTGAAGCTGATATACTCTCTTTTCAGTTTCCTCTAATTTTTTGCGTAACTCCTCGGTTGTTCCTTCAGCTTCTACATATTTCCTTTCATACTCATCAGCTCTATGTTTTTCTTCCATCAACATGACCTATGCAATTCAACGATCAGTTCATAAGTCTGAATGGTATAACCATATGCCAAACCATGTTATGTACATAGGATCGTATCACATAAAAGAGCTGATCTATTATAACAGGCAACCATTTGATTCTTTAAATGATGCTTTGATCTAGACCGTCCTTGATTTAGATAGTGTTGTTATTGGTTCTTTTCACCTTTATAGATCTATGTCTTATATCACACGTTCTGTGAAAATATATCACAAACATGTACACAAATTACCTAGACTATCACCTAGACTATCAATTCTCGGTCATTATTGGTATCTGCAGTCAGAGATTATTTGCATCCACTTCATGTTAAACTTCCCAAGAATTTTGTTTGATTTAAACATCAAAATAAGTATCTTCATCCAGTCTAAACAACATATAGAAGAGTTCTATGGCAAAAAGAATATTTTTGCTCTCTTACACATCTGATACAGAAAATTTTCATGTAATTCAACTCAAAAACTACCATACTAAACTGGGAGTCTAACTATGATTATCTGGTTCAAAAACATCTAGCCAGAAAATGAAAAGAATAAAGACACATAGGTATAGAACTAAAGGTTCTTCTCATTTTCAAAAGGTGAGGAAGGTAATAGATATAGTCAGTTTACCTTCAAGTTTTTTATTTCTGCAGTAAGATCCTCAATCTTTTCAGTATCTCGGAAAGGAATTGAGGAATCCCTTGTAGCTTCAATGCTTTCACAATCTTGGATTGAGGATTCTTCTTGAAAAGGAACTGAGGATTCTTTATGGAAAGGATTTAAGGATTCTTCTGGAGTTGAGGATTCTTCTACAAAAGGACTTTCATTTTCCACTGATTTCTCCAAAACCTGGCATTCCATGATAGCAAATCAGTTCATTTGTCATGTCATTAGTAAGGACTTGAAGAGAATTATGATGAAAGAGGGTCCTTCAGGTTTTTCTGTATTCATTCTTGACAGTGCCTTTTGCAGCACCAAAGACACTACTAATAATGTTCTTCTCTTAATGAAAATGAAGTAATCCTCCTGAAAGCTTTAAGCTCTCAAGAGAAGGATCCAGAATAGTTTTGACATATATCTCTTAACAACTAAACATCCTCTACTCATAATTCATAAAGTGTACTAGTTGCTACCAATCGCCACTAATAGTTACAAAGTGAATGGATATAAAAAATGCAAACATAAGGAAATTTAACGAGAGTAAAATTGTTAACATGTTCAACAACCTGTTCGTGATTATCCCTTTGTGAAATGATTGACATTTTCTTAAGGTTTTGATATTGAAGGAGAGCTTTATGTCGACGCCAGTAAGACTGCAATTTTTGTTCATCCCAAAAATTTCAGGCGACAGGAAAAGTATTTCAAAAAACATATAACATTTATTAGAACAGCTCCAACCTGAATACTGGTTGATGCAAAAGTTTTCCTTCTATATCTCAATTTATCACGAGCAGCCATTGCTCGAAAACCTGTCTGTAAGACTATGACAGAAATCTTTATTTCAGTGTACATTTTTCTGGATAGTTTTCCACGCATATACGTTTGAATTCTGACTGCAGCTGCCTCCCTCTTCATGTGATAATATGATCTCCGAGCCAGTTCTCCTTAAAAGTCAAAACAAAAAAGTATTTAACAAAATTAATTAATTTACTAATCTATGTGCATAGAACTTCTTAAATCTATGCTTCAGAATTTCATTGCAGCTGTATAGAAAATAAAACAAAGAATCTGCACCAAAAGTTCTTTATAAAGTCTTCGGAATGTGCGCATTTCATTGACTAATAATAGTTATCAGGAGCACCACAAGGACATTTGTAAGATAATGATCTTCATACCATATTTTGATTGTTCTGTGTAAATTATACTATGTTTCAGATTGTTTTAACTTTTAAATTTGAAGAGATTAAAGGAGAAATCAACAGGGGGTCATGCAAAGATAGTGTCATGAAAAAATGGTAAATACCATAAGTTTTTTGCTTGAAAGAAACTTTTTCTGCAACAAGAAGCATGTCTCGAGAGATTGAATGATTATTTTCCAAAAAAAAAAAAAATATCATATGATTGGTTGTCTAATTTTTTTTCCTTCCATAAACTCATCAAAAGAGTTTCTTAGAAGTTTCTCTCCAAATATTTCAAATGATAATATTATTTTCTTCCCCTTTGGGGGTTATACTTCGAGACAATGCATTGCTATTATCTTTCTTAAATTTAGATGATGAATTTTCACTTATTTTCAAAACTATGAAAGGAAAAAGACTTCTAATTTTAATAACATGAAGATGAATCTCAAACTAAAAGTCTTCGTGCTGTCTTCCCCATGGAGTTACTCAGCCTCTAAGTACACATGAAAGCCTTTCATCCTTAATAAGCCCATGGAGTTACAGAGCCAATAATAAGCCTTTCGTCCTTAACAAAATACACATGATATAGAAATGGCTGACCTCTACAAATGGATTGCATAAAGACAGCAGACTTCTGCAATGCAACATATGTTTTTCGTCTAAAATGAGTTTTGATCTGCTTCTGGATAACTGTTGCAGAATTGCTAAGCAGGAGCGCTCTCTGAGCATCCAACTCAGCCATCTGACCAGCTCTTAGGAATATTTGTGTTTTCCCTATCTGCAAAATTAGCAAAATTTATCTTAAAAAAAAAAATAAATTAAGTTCAGTTGGATGCAGAAGAGGCTAACATTTGAGTTAGATTATGCATCCTTCACCATCATTCATGAGTCAAGAACTATAATGGAAAAGTATCTCACAAAAAATCTAGGAGAATATCACAGAAGATTCTAAATGACAGTAATTTTAATATTAAAGGATAATAAATTCAATGTTTTTACTCCCTCCATTCCTATTTATTAGTCTGATTTGAAAAAAGATTAAGAAGCGCTAAATATGTTGGTTTATATTAAATTCATCGTGTTTTTTTTTCCTAATATGTCCTTTATCTCTTCATACTTCTCCCCACTACTTATCTCTCTTATTAAAGACATCTCTAATGAGAACTGATGTGTAAAATAAGGGTACAACTACAAAATAGTAATTAATACTCTCTTAATCTCCTAAATGAAATAAATAAATAGGAACAAAAAAGTCTCCAACTGAGACAGATAAATAGGAACGGAGGGAATAATTATCAAGGGTAGTAGACAATATAAATTCAAAAGAGTTCTAGTTCTACCTGAAAACCTGCAAGGCCAATCTTCTCCAAAATCATTTTACATGCATCCTTTTCATCAAAGCTGCATAGATGCAGATAATTCAGGATTTAAAACCGAGTAGAAAAGAATGGCATTCGGGCTGTTGAGTAAATATAACATGGACAAAACTGCCATTATTTTATACTTACTTCCCTCGAAGGACCTCTGGAGCGAGAATTCCAACTCGAGTTAAAAATTCATGAAAGGTCCAATGAGTGGGATATCCAGCACATTTAATTCGTACTGCTTCAAGAACACCCTACCATATCAACAATGGGTGTAAGTTCTACAAATGTAAGTTTAAAGGAAGGGCAGGATCATGAGAACTTCTAATTACATATTCACATTCCTCGCTAATGACTTCTAATTGCATTTTCGTAATTTTCTTTATTAAATATGAATAGAAAAATAGGAATATAATTAAGGTTTGGCTGAATATACGGTTATTTAAAAGAGAAATTTAGGAAATTACAATTAAAAGTAGTCAGTGGGGAATGTGAGTAGTCAATGAAAGTGGCAATAGTCCAAAATATACTTACACCAGAACGTAATTGTTGGATGATATTCATATTCTCAAATATGCCAGGTTGTAACAGACTATTTGGCTTCACACATCTAATATAGTGGGGTTTTGTCAGATTGAGTGTTTCCATCAATTGTTGCAATTGTAGCTGCGAAAATTAGTTCAACAAAAAAAAATTTAAAAAAAAATCAATTTTAATAAGGTGTATCAGGTAAAATATTTCCTTCTCAGAAGGCAAAGTACCATATTTTAGATACCTTGAAACGAGAACCAATAGAAGAAAATTTAGCAGATTTGGCTGTCTCCTCGGAAAGTGGAGGGAAAAGGCCTGATACAAATGAACATCTGGAAGTGCTTAGCATGTCTTGATGTTCGGGAACAACATAGTCTTTGTTTTTGTCTATAAACTGCTCAGACTGATACTGGACCTGCAAAGAAATGCATACATAACTTTTATCAGGAAAAAAAATGAAAAAATAGGAACTAAATAGCAATGATGAAGAATGAAACTCACCTCCCCTGCATAATGAACTACAGTGAAGTCTGAGCGTGCCAATTTTGGCTTGATGAAGCGTTTGTGATCTTTGAATGTCTGATAAAGCTTTTGTGAAAATGTTTCATGAGTTGACTTCGGAAACATACTGAAACCAGACAATGGTCATGTCAAAACAAGGTATCAGTTATTCAAAAAACTCAAATTGCAAGAACAGGCTTAAACACTGCCTATAAACAGTTTTGCAAGAAATCAACAATAAATACAATAGGATGAATTGTCAGGAAATGGCCATAAGATAGTGTAAGTTTTTCTAGGAAAAGTCATTAAAAATAAAAGACTAAAACATGCCCATATTTATCCTAAAACTCAAAAAAAAAATATAAAATCCTAGTAGTGCCATATCTCAAGGAGCCAACAATCCCATTATTTGCAGACCTCTCACATTGACATTTACTTAGACAGTAACCATCAAGTCGAAGATCTAATAGATGGTACGGTTATGGAACTTAATCTAGCACTTAGCAAGCTTTACATCACATAAAGTAATTTCTTGCAAGCAAAAAAACTCCTCCCATTTCTCTAGTCTGCCATCTATTTTTCCAAACAAAAAATGCATACATATTATAGTAATATAAGAAGAATACCAGGCTTCATCAAGTAGAGCAATGATTCCACCCGGTTTCTGCAAAAGAAAGCTTTTTTAGATATCAGTGTTATAGCATTCCAAAAGCAGATTTCAAGAATAAAATCATGCATGATAGTGTATGGCAGATATAAGGTTCGTTAAGACTAGAAAAAATGTGTTCCACAAATATTCCAGAACAGAAGTGCGGTGGATGGAAGATATATGGTCAATTAGGACTGAATAGTGCATAATAGTGTGAAACAAAACAAGAGCCATTACTCCATAAATTGCAGGCATGACCAACCACCGGGTATCCAGGTCCAACAGCAGCCGCGTGACTCAGCTAATAGTCAGTACCAGACAATATCTCAACTTGACTCTTAGTATAGTTTTTCTAATACATTAAGTAATCTTTACAAGATCTGTTAACGTAAAAATTTATGTAAACAACCTTGTATTCAAAGAGGTGCATTTTTTGATAATGCAAGACAGGCAACAGCTGTTAACCTGGTTGATACAGACTGTTCTTGAAGCCATATGCATTTGAAATAATGGTTACAATCAAGTATTTAAAGGTTTTTATCATTTTTTAAGTCTATACTTGCAGCAACATTTTTGTTATCTTTCAGTAGTCTATACTCACAAACTCATGTACTTCGGGATCAATACATAAAGTGAGGATGAGCAATCAGGTACCATTCCACCATCTGGAAAAGGCTCTTAATCTCTCTAAATATCCACCACTGTGAATCCATTTATTAGATATAAAAACGTTTGTTGGGCCTATGCGTAAAAGAGTAAGCTTAGGGCATTTGGTTGTTGACATGGAACCATTATGGCACAAGGTAAAAAGGGTCTTTGAAATAGTCTACACTTCAAAGTCATAAGGGTTTTTTGTGACACGGTGGTTAAAAATAAAACCTGTCAAAATTTTAATCCAAATTACAAACACATCGGATTTTCTGTAGAGTTTATAAATACTTTTTATAAAAAGGAAATACTACCCTTGGCACTCTGTAGGGTTTGATCCCACTTTTTCAGCATCTAATTTCCTATTATTTAGATAGTACGAGTTTAAAAAATAAAAAAAAATAAAAAAAAAACCTCGATTTTACTAAACCTTTTTGATTAAAAGTATAATCAGTAAATTATTTTTTATTTGACAATTCGAGGTGTTACATTAAAGATGTGAAAAACTTTCTTCGACCTCTACCTATATTCTTAAGCATTAGCCAGTGAGCCTTGACAAATTTTAAAAGGCTGTGGGCATGAGCTGAAGACCAAAGGAAATCAAGATTTGAACAGTCTATGGATTATCAAAATTGCATACTGAATATTACCTTTAGTACTTTTCACTTGCACAGATCAAATACAGAATACATAGTCACCATACTCATTACCCAAGTATGCAACTCGCAAGCAGATGTGGCGGAATACTAGATGAGATTTGCTTAAACTAACTGACTGAAACCTAACTATGTTCATATTAACAGCAAGCCATTGTATTAAATTTGGCAATGGTCCTTGCACTGAAAAAAGTGGGGCAGGAATTGTTTGCCTCAGTTTGAAAAAAAGATTACTAAAGAAGCAAAGCTATAAAATATGCTTCCGTAAGTTCCATTTAGTGATACTAAGCCCAAACTAAAAGCATGGACAAACCTTTTCAATAAGATCCAGTACATCTTGATTATCAACAAATTCTAAGTAGCTCCAGTCAATCCCTTCTTTTGTGTATTCCTCTTGCTCCATCTTAAACACATGCTGCAGGACATCATCGATGTCAGATTACATGTTAAGATACAAATCATGATTGAATTTGTCAAATATATGAAAAACTAACCTCATACCTGGTTGAAGTGTTGCTGCAGCTTTTCATTTGTGAAATTAATACAAAACTGCTCAAAACTGCATAAAGGGGATTAAAAATCAGGTTTGCTTCACTGAGGTATCAAAAGGAAGCAAACAGCATGTTTTGCTATCATATCTTTTAAAACTAAAAATGTTAATGATATTGAGGGGGAAAGGTTATATTGACAATAAGGAGTTCAAACCACATAAGCTCAGTGAAGCAAAGATGCTTAGGAGAAAACGAAAGTCAATCATATGAGACTTTATGTGTGTGCATGATTGTCAGTTTGTGTGTAAACTAGAGCATGCAAACATACAGAAAAAGATTATGCTTCATAACTTAGTAATACAATCTATTCTCACCTATTAGAATCAAAGCTTTCAAAGCCATATATGTCAAGAACGCCAATGAGATGTTTTGAGCTAGGATCCTGCCCAATGGAGACATTAATTTTATAGACTAACCTGGACATAACAAAAAAATACGTAATTGTAATTGATGTTTTGCTTTACTCCTTTTTAGTGAAATACGAAAATGAAATAGACCTTAAAAACTAATAGAAGGAATCAAACATTGGACATCCTTTTTTTTTTTTCAATTTCATGTTTACACATGATAAAACCATATTACCAGTCAAATAAACGAGAATATAGTGTCTTGGCTAAACCATCCCTGCTAACGGTTGCACCAATAGGATCAAGACTTCTCGTGATAATTTCTTCTGGGGTAATCATCACACGCTTACAAAGTGCATATTCCAAAGCATTAGGATCACACCTGAAAATAAGAATAAATTTAATACATAAATGACATTTAGTATGAAGAAAAATATTGCACAATGATAACAGCAAAAATTCAGCCACACATGAGCAGTTCTGCCGTTATTTGGAGATGGAACTTGGACTCTTCATTTTCAAGAACTGATGAATCGCTTTCTTCTGACTTAGCAAACTTAACGTTTCCAAGATGAAGAATAGCAGCTATAACCCTGAAAATTGCGTCCTGAGGCGTACGAGCAAGGAGATCTATTACAAAGTTTTATTTACAAAAATAGTTTTGCAAGGCAGCTAAAAGAATTGTTAGAATCATTAGCAAAGGTCATAGTCATACCTGTTCTTCCTGACTGATTCCCACAATATCCATGGCTCTCTTGGTGCTAAGATACTCTTGAGCAGCATTAACACCAGCCAATTCATAGCAACTGGATTGATTTAGGTAGTGAAATGATCTAGGATCTCCCAACTTATATTTCTCCTTTTCCTAGCAAAGAAACTAATAAATCAGAATGCCATGAAGAAATTT
Organism: Crotalaria pallida; assembly: GCA_037953625.1. Taxonomy (NCBI): domain Eukaryota; kingdom Viridiplantae; phylum Streptophyta; class Magnoliopsida; order Fabales; family Fabaceae; genus Crotalaria; species Crotalaria pallida. Next base: position 145,851,773 of record CM075652.1, on the reverse strand, counting down.
ATACAAAATATAAAGAGTAGTGAGTAGAAGATCAATATTTTTGACTTTCCTACCTCTGGGGGAGAAGCACAGAGAAGGTAAAAACAGTGATAGTTACGCTCGGGATCTGAGATTTGGCAAACACGAGATTTCTCTAGCAGATAAGTTCTAATGGCTGCACCAGATATTCGTCCATACTTATCAAATTGAATCTCAACAAATTTTCCGAAACGGCTGCAGGAAAATAAGGCAAACAGAAGTAGGTACAAAACTGCAATTTGTTATCGACAAAGAACCTTTATGATGCAAGTTACTTTTCAGAGACCTTGAATATAAGTAGTATGGATAGAAGAAAGAGTTCCAGATGAAAAAAAAAAATTAACAGAAAATAATTTCCTCTTTCATTTCTGTGTAGAACTAAATATTTTTCTCGATAAAAATCATGAAGAACTTAAAAGTATAGGAATGTAATTATGTACACAATGGTAAAGTTAAAAGGATGAAGAAAAATTAAATCATGTCTTCAAAAATCTCTACAGATACAAGAGACCATTAAGAAATAAAATGGGGAATTGGATATGCTAGAAATCACATAAATTGAAATCCAAGTAGAAAGCTCATAAAAGTCCGAATGGAAAGGATATACTTATCACATACATGACATAACATAGCCAAGCATCATAGAGCATAACTAGGAATTTCTTACCTGGAATTGTTATTTCTAACAGTTTTTGCGTTACCAAATGCTTCAAGAACTGGGTTTGACTGCATAATTAGAATTTAAGAACTTAGGGGCAGCAGTGAGTTTAACATTTGCCAACTATAAACCAAGAAAGGAAAACCAATTAACTTATTAAAAGGGGGCAATCAAAACCAGAATTATCCAAGAGGGGAAAAAACAATACCTCCCTATTTTATATTTATATATCAGAAAAAATATTGACAAGTCGTTAAATATGAGAAGTAGAATACAAAGATTATATAAGATATCAAGAAAAAAAAGTGAAAAAACAAAAGGAGGAGTTTAAACTTGTTTATTCTAATCACAACCCAAATGCAGAAATTATTAAAATATAGCAAGTCCATTTCAGTAAGCTCTCTCACTAGAAATCATTTCAATTTGCCACATTTTCTTGATCAATTGCATGTTACCTATTTTTCTAGTATACAAGTCGCAATAATGAGAACATTGTAGAATGACTTAAAGTAGGCCAGATCCAACCTGAAGTGTACAGCTAGGTTCATAAAAAACCATGTTTTACCTGGTTTTTTAAATGATGCAGCAGTATGAGCTATCATAAGATATTAACCATAAACCAACATTGGCCAAAAACCAATATTAGAAATAAGTATATTCAAAGATTGATTAGCTAACTTCTACTCTAATTAAGCCTAAATATCTCCAATTTGAATCCATTGTTTTCAATTTTCACTTATTAACCTTAGAATGTATTTGGCCTTTATTATTATTATTTACATGTCTAGAAAGTGACTCTGTTTTCCATGCATCTCTATGTTCTTACTTTGGCCAAGAGCAAGAGCATGATGCTTTAAAAAATGTCTCAGTGTCATTGTAAAAGAAAATGTCTCAGTATTAGCCACAACCAAACATGCAGAAGAAATAGCTACAAATACAGAGTTAGATAACCTTCTTACTTCTAGAACTTGTTGTTCAACAGTCCGTCCTTCAGATACTGTACGACCACCCAAATATGCCAGGTAACACATAAGCATTTTGGTGGTTTCTGTCTTACCAGAACCACTCTCACCACTAACCAGAATAGAATTGTTTTTATCCTCGTTAATCATTGCCCTGATTTAAGAAAACAGTTGATAATATGAATACCATTTAAGAAAGAAATTTGACAGTATAAGCAGTGGAAACTCACCTATATGCTGCTTCAGCAATAGCAAAAACATGTGGGCTCAAATCTCCAAGTGTTGCTCCCTTGTAGAGTTTCATCACATTTACATCATACAGGTGTGAAAGACGTTGGAAGGGATTGATGGCAATAAGAATATTTCCAGTGTAAGTCTGCCATAATGTCAAAATATTATAAAAGAAATTCCCAAAGTTGAAGTGGTAAGTTATTGCTATTTTCCAGAAAGATGAATATCAACTGATTTCAAACTGAATGTAGGGCTAATCTTACATATATTTCATTCATCATGTATCGAATTTCTAAATTATGCAGCACGCCTGGCTCATGCAAGTATGCCAGCTTGGTCATGTCATCAACTCCATCAGTAGGAGCCTCTGTGTCCTTGGGATGTAATTTTGATAAACGGGAAACAACCTATAGAACATGGAAATAAAATAGAAGATAAATGATTCGGATTACATGACCTCGCATGTGTGGAGCAGTGTTGATCATGTGAAGTAAAATCAACTGCATTCTTAGTCTTATCGAGCATAGAGTATCTTGGTAGAAATAGGCATCTCGACCCCTTCTTAATTTGCTTTCTTTTATCAACACTTGTAATTCTTAAGGAGTAGGGGTGAGGGGTTACATAATTCCAAAGTTTCATAAACAGAAAAGGGATTTGAAGTCCTTGGATAGAGAATAAAATGTTGAATATTTCAATAATGATAATTTTTCAACATAGTGTTTCTCATTTCCCAAGTCAACATAAGTTCTGATAGAGAATGAAATGTTGAATATTTCAATTATGAGACTGCTTGTCTCAACCACTAATAACCAAAATAACAACAGAGCAACTATTTGAACTTCCCTTTTCTTCAATGCACCCTTTAAGATATCCTGTCTAGAGAAAAAAAGTATTTCTCTATCTCCTTTAAATAGGAAGTGCAAATTAACTTGTAAGATCCCCATACTCATATGAACAAAAAATCTTAAGATGGAACTTACATTTTTCTTTTATAATTGAGGATAATGAATGCAGTGAAAATCCTGAAGAAGTTCACATGAAATGTAAGGCAGGCCTTATTTTATTGATATTAAAGTTTTCCGGTCTACCCTTTACAATATATTTTAAGGGAAACTGGACAAGATCCTCCTCAAAGTTCATTGCAAACATGCATGCTTCTTTTTATAAGAAAATCATGCCAAACACAATGAAAAGAAGGAAGTTGAAACATCAATAATCCTTGAAAACTAGGCCAACGTAAGGGAATGACAAAAAGTGGAACTAGAGATAATTAGAATTAGAAATGCAAGAGTGAAAAGCTATGACCCAGAAAATATCTCAATTTACCTTCTTTCCATTGCTAGCTTGAATCTCAGCTTCATCTTTATTAATATTCAGAACTTGTCCATCAATCCAAACTAACTCTGGATCTCCAACCCAAACATGAGAACCGACAACAATGTTTTCTGGAATGCCCTGTAACATTGGTAATGAAAAGCACTTAGAAAATTTTTAGAAATTACTAAAATATTTAAAAACTAAACATTCATGTTGCTATTTCTTGGTACAGAAAAATTCAATATGTAAAAAGTATAAACATATGGGTACGACACACACTTTCAAACAAAAAAGTACAACACACAAGAAAATAGGTCAATTTGCTATACTTGAAGTATCTTTTATAGGGACCCTGTTATATTAGAAAGGGGAAAAAAACTGCATCATTCAGAGCATGTGGGGATGTAAGAAATAGTTTCTACTTTCTAGTTTGTTACCCGCCTTTGATGTGCAATGACATATTCAAAATTTGAGTAAAATTTCAGCAGAGCTTTAAGTTTCACAGCTAAAAAGTGGCAAGCACAAAATTAAAAGAAAAGGTGGTGAGAAAAGAGTCGGGGGAAAATAAAGCGTTGTAACGTCTACATTTTCTTGCAATTATTGTAGATTACAGTAATACAGTCATTAGGATATTTATTATCTTATATGTTGCTACTTTTTAGGTAAGCGATTATTTCTCCTTAGGCTATATTTTTTTAGGCAAAATTTGCTTTTCTTTTTTAGGGGAGAGTGAGAAAGCGCAATCACCGGGAAGGTTACTGCCAGAGTAACTAACATAGTACTTATCCGAAAACAAAATGAAACAAAATGAAACTTATCAAGAGCATAATCATGGCACCCCATCTCTGGCCATCACCTGAATGCCCTGCTGCTGCCACTCATGACAGAGATCTCATTCACAAACCCCAGTCCTCATATCCCATTAACAACCCCCTCCTAAGATAAATAAATAAAACTCATTATATGCTTAAATTCTGAATATAAACCATGGACGATGAATTTTATATCACTAAAAGTACTTAACGCATAAGTAATTAAGGAATTCAGGATCTGTACAGGAAATTCACAACTATAATTAAAACTTAGCTGCTTAAGGATGCATATGTAACTTATCTTGACAAAGATGATCATAACAAATAATAACAAATAATCATTATTAGCTCAAAGAGATTATTTATTATGAACTGTAATAGTTTGCAGCATGCTTTTGACCCTGAAGTACACTTCCCTTCCCATTATTCTTGGTTCTAAAGAGCACTACAGGATTTGGATCCTCTAACTCAGCATCTCTCTAACTTACAAATTTCAGCCATCGATTATTTTTAATGGTCCAAATTTAAAGTGATCCAAATCCGTGCAGTGCATAACAGAGAGGAATGGAGGTCCCAATTAAACATCTCACTTCTCGCCACAAGTTCAGCATCTGCTAAATTAATCAACACAGTAGTTTTTGAAGTTTCTCACTTGTGTTGGTTTACAACTCCCTATTAATATCAAAAGCCACCATTCTTCATGAATCATAACATCAAACAACTCACGCGTCACTTATAAATAAACTAAATCTAAAACAGATGCGCGATTGTTTAAAAATCAAAATTGCAGTCCATGACCACAATTGCAGCCGGTTGCAATATCGCGGCATTCACATTGCATCGTGGCATTGGTTGAATTAGGTGTATATGCTCAAAATGTCAATCAATTCAATGATTCATTCATACAAAGGTACTAGAGAATATTCCGAGAAATCAAAAGAATAAGAGAGAGAATGAATGATCCAGTTGTTGTTCCAGATATGCGATAATTTTGAGTAGTAACAAACAAAAGGATGATGAGGGAGGGAGGGAGGGAAGCAGCAGAAGAATTACCATAAGATTCGATTAGCAAGCTGAATAGAAATCGGAGGGCAACAGATGAAAGAAAATGGAAGTGGAGGCAGGAGGATAATTGGCATTCGAATCGAGAGAGATCGGAAAGGAAAACAGGGTGGAAATGGGAAGGAAGGAGAATGGGAGAATAGTTTTGGTGTTGGGTGCGAGAAAGGAGGAAGAGTGAGGTGTGTGGCTGTGGATGTGGAAGAGTAAAAAACCAAAGGCCCTGCAAAATCGCCATGTTAGTGGTTCTCGATCAGCTCACTCTTCCTCCTCCTCCTCTCTCAGCATTGACTCAACCCAACCCCTCCCCTTTCCAATCAATACAACATATAATAGAGTGAAGGGACGCTTTCGTCCCTCAAGTTTTTCGACGAGACACTTTAGTCCTTCAAGAAATTTAATTCATTTTTAGTCCTCATATTTTTCAAAAGTATCAATTTAGTCTCTCATGTTTTCCAAAAGTACCAATTTAGTCCCTCAACGAAGTGGCTAACGGAAATAAGACAGGGACTAAATTGGTACTTTTGGAAAACTTTTGGGGACTAAAAATGAATTAAATTATTTGAGGGACTAAAGTGTCCCTATCGAAAAACTTGAGGGACCAAAGTGTATAATACGAGTATATCATTCACACACATCTTGTTACCATTATACATATCAATAGTAAGTTATGTATACATGGATGTGTGGTAGTGAAAAAGTATGAAAATAATATTATTACTCATTTTCAGAAATTTGATACTTCCTTTAATTTATTCCTTAACTTTTATTTTTTAAGATTAGTGTATGCATATTAAAAATTATTGGTTATTGTATATTTTATGTATTTTGTCTAAAATACTTTTATTTAATCTTTATTAAAAATTGTAGTAGTGATATTTAAATTTATTAATAAATGTATTCATTAATTAAGTATAATGATTTAAAAATGAGAGATTATAAAAGTACAATTGATAAAGAAAAAAATGATTCAATGAAGTGTTAAAATTGGAAAATAAAAATATGACTATGTATTGAATTGTATAAGACGAAAGTTATGGAATGAAAATATTTAAAGGTAAAAAAGTTAAAGAATGAATTAAGTATTTGATATTATTATCAAAAGAAGTACTGGAGTATTTAATATTACATTTTTTTTAATTTAAATATTTTTTAAATCTCGGTAAAGTTACTTGTATGATTTTATGGTTTTATTCCGTCAAAAATCTTGGTCTAAATCATTATTTTGATTTACCACGTTCATTTGGTGTAAGATCCCAACTGAAATCCTAGGAATGAAACAAGGGTGTTAGTAGCCCCGAGTTTGATTCCCACTAAAAACATCTTGCTGGGAGAGCTAGCCACGCAGCTCGCTCCGGATTAGTCTCAAGGGCTCCATGATATTAAGGGTGTTCTTGGGAATACTGGTAGTTCCACAAGGAATTCGGACAAAAAAATAAATCATTATTTTGATTTAGTCTCTCACTACATTATTGATTACTAAATGTAATAGTAATATGTCAGATTAGTCCCTAACTTTGTAAGCGTCGATCAAGTTAATCCCTGACTTTACCGAAATAACAATTTAGTCCTAGAAAGGAAAACATCGATCAAGTTAGTCCCTGCCGTCATTATCGCAGGGATATATTTGCTTTAAAATAGGATAAAGATAGGAAAGTATGTGAATTAAAATAAAATCTCAAGAACTAAATTGTTATTTCGATAAAATCAGGAATTAATTTGACCGACACTTACAAAATCAGGGACTAATATGATATATTACTCCTAAATCTAACGCGTCTTTGTTTTGAACTAATGCAATACCCATCCAAATGCGTGAGAATGCACACCACCTATTGTGACTGATATTAATAGCTAAAGTTACTCCCTCTACTGTTACTATTTATAATATTCTTTTGAGATTTTTATTTTGATCCTATTTATAAGATTATTTTTCAATTTTCAATTGCATTTAATTATTTTTTTCATTAACACCTCTATAAAGTTATCATTTTTTAGAGTTCCAATAATAATTACATGGTAGTTTTGAAAAAGTATATCAAATTTTCTCATTTCCAATGTCACTAACAAATTTATTCACTCTCCTTGATGAAAATAAAAAACCTCAAAAGGGTCTTATAAATAGCACCTTTTATTCGAGTTATAATCATCAAAGTAATAATTAATCAAATTAATAAGCTTATTTATGCATTTAGTCCTTAAAATTTCAGTGTGTTTTGGTTTTAATCCCTGAAATTTATTTTGACCGGGATTAGTTCTTAAATTTTCAAATGTTTTGGTTTTAATCCCTACTATTACGAAAAGTCTGTTATTTGCTAATGTGGCAAGCGGAACTCCACATCAATAACCACATGTTGTGAGGTGGAACATAATAGATGGTATAAAGTAGATGATAGAGTCTCAAGGACTCAAAATGGTCTCATACGCAAAATTTTGCGTCCGTGAGACTATATCATCAACGTGATACCACCTATTTGATGTCAGGTTAGACTATGTGTCTGCTGATGTGGTGTTTCATTAACCACATTGGAAAATAACATTTTTCCAAATAATGCAGACTAAGACCAAAATTTTTGAAAAATTAAGGACTAATCCCGATTAAAATAATTTTAAAGACTAAAACCATAACACACCGAACTTTTAGGAATCAAAAACATAAATAAGTCAAATTAACAAATAGAAATAAAACAGATATACAAAACTGGGGATGGGTCTTATCTTATCGTCAGGTATATATATATAACATTTAAGTTTTTATCGTCAGGTTATAATATATATATATATATATATATATATGTATATATGTGTGTGTGGGGTCACAAACATTTAAGTTTTTTAATCATTTATGTCCAGGGGTTCTATTTAAACATGATTAAAATGAATTATCATTGAAATTATATAATAACTAAGTAGTTGTATGTTATTATGTTAAAATAAAATATACATTATTATATTTTGTTCATATTAGATAAACTATGTATTAAAGGCATAAAATATAATTAATGTTACAAATTTCGTAAGATATTAAGATTTATAGTTAAATTGTAATTAAATAATACTACCTCTGTTCCTAATCATAAGATCCTCCTGGGAGATTTCACGTATATCATTTGTCAGCACTAATCTTCCAAGTATAATTATAAGTATTTTTAATGAAAAACATATCGGTTGTTTAAGTACTGAATCCAACTTCTAAAATACTCTCTTCGTTTCACTTTAAGTGTCTTTATAACATCAAAATTTTGTTTCAAAATAAGTGTCTTTCTACCAAATCTAGGCAACATTTAATACTATTTTTCCTTATTTACCCTTACATTTAATGTTGTTTTAGTTTTGAAATTTGTAATACCAGTAATGATGCATTTACAAAATAACAATATTAAATAGGGGTATTTTTGACAAAATACACATAAAACTTACTCCAAAAAAGACACTTTCTTAATCTATGTGCAAAAGTCCAAAAAAGACACTTAAAGTGAAACGGAGGGAGTAGATTAATGGTAAATTTCATTATGCACTATTGCACTTGCAAAAAAAAATGAGTTTTACTTTTTGAACCCCGTTGTTTACTCACCGGCCCCCATTTTTTCCGGTAGTGCATTTTTCCGTCTTATACAAGGCGGTAGTGTAAATTATCAGTTTTTCCGCCTCTTTCTAGGCGGAAAAATGGTAATTTTGCACGTCCGCTTTGTATAAGACAAAAAAATATGATAATTTTACACTACCACCTTGTATAAGACGGAAAAATGTACTTCTATCTTGTATAAGGCGAAAAAAATAGAGACCGATGAATAAACAACGGGGTTCAAAAAGCAAAGCTCAAAAAATTAGGATTTCTCCCTCCTCTTCCTTCCTCGGCTTCGATTAAAAATAAGAAAAGGACTAAGGGAGAATCCGCGTCAAAGAGCAACGGACCAATCAGAAGAGAGTTCCAAGTTCCCACTTCCCACACACCCTCCCTCTATTTATTCCAGTTTCAGATCTGCTTTCAACGTCTTTCTCTTGTTCTTCTTCTTCTTCACAACATTCCCCCTTTCTCTTTAGTCTTCTTCACACAGATCTACCTTTGTTTTCCAAGCCATGGCCACAGAGATACCTGAGGCGGGGATGGAATGGAGATACCTGCTCCTGCTCTTGCTGAGGCAAACCAAAACGCAGGACCAAGTAGGCACACTGTGCTGCTGGTGGTGGCCGCTATAGTTGCCTTTGCAGCAAACAAGACCGCCTTGAATCCCCCCGGCGGACTCTTTGATGGCAAATCTATATTATATACTCGTCATCCGTTATTATTTTCTTTTTCCATGTCTATCAATAGTTTGCTTTTCTTTTCTTCTATTTTTCTCATAAAATTACTAACCCTAAGTTGCCTAAGAGGACATTTATTGATTTTACTACTTATTGCTCAATCTTGCCAAGCATTTACTTTTTGCATGTCAATGGTAGTCATTGTACCATGGCCCTGCTTCATATCAGCTTTGCCATTAGGTTTGGCATGCTTTACCGAGTTTGCCTTTCCTGCTTACTATTATTATATTGTGGAGTGTGGACAAAAACAACAACAACAACTTAGTTAGTTATTAAGTTTTTTATTGAAAAATTTATATGCAGCTCTTTTTTTTTAGGTCACTTATTTTGCTTTCATATACTGTTATCAAATGGTGGTTTTCTGGCTATTGACAGCATGTTTCCCACACTTACCGATAGCAGCGACAAGGAAGAAGACTTAATTTCAAAGCACTTTTTTATTTTCCCTTTTCTTTTCTGGGACTGGGTTTTAAGCTAGTAGTAGGAGTAGTTGTAAGCTAGTACTGGTAGGGACTAGGGAGTAGTAGTGTAGGTGTATGCAGAAAAGTGGTGAGTAGGGGAAGTTGCTATCACTTTTTTTATTTTCCCTTTTATGTAACTGGATGGTTGTAAATTACTCTGATCTTCTTCAATGATATATTTAAATTGTCTCTTATTTAACTGGATGTGTTGATTAAGCTGTTAAGTTTGCCTTGAATATGATACAATTGACTCACTTAAATTTTAATTTTATAAAAAAATTGTTTTCGGCATGCAAGATATATTTTTAAATAATTGTTGGATTTTTTTTAACCTAAAAATTTAAATTTAGTAAAACATGGCCAAAATAAGTGTGAGTGGAAAATTATGTCAACTTTATTTTTAAAAAAAAGGGCTTAATTAACATTTTAGTCTCTAAACTTATGTGTTTTTTTTGAATTAGTACTTAAATTTTTTTTTTATGCTTTGGGTCTCTGAACTTTGTTTAATTTTTGGAAATGGTTTTTTCGTCGCTTAAGTGATGATATAGTCAACGACATATCATCTCATTTTCACAATATCGACAAGCGACATATTATGTAGAATTATGAGACGCTACATTAATTTTTTTATTAAAAAAATAATTTCTTTTAAAATTTATCAGAAGATTCAATTTTCTTTTAAAAATACAATTTTTAATTATTTTTAATAAATTTGAGATTTTTTTACTTTAAAAGAAATGATGTGGTATCATCTGGCATGTTACTTGTTGATGTGTCAAAGGTGACGTGGTATATCATCAGTCATATCAATACTTAAGTGATGAAATGACTATTTTCAAAATTTAAGCAAAGGGACTCAAAGCATCGAAAATAAGTTTAAGGACCGAATTCCAAAAGAACACGTAAGTTTAGGGACTAAAAACTTAAATAAGAAAAAAAAAGACAAATCATAATAAGTGCAAAAAAAAAAAAAAAAGTGGCATTTGATTTCATGCACTCAAGATTATGTTCATCAACATAACCAATTAAAATGATAATTACGTATTAACAATGTGATTGGTTCAAATGACTATAGAAGATGAAAAGAATTTTAACGAATAAGAATGGGAAAGAGAGATAAGATAAGAGAAAAGAAAATATTTTCTCTTCCCATGTTTTGTTGGGGTGAAGGAGACAACATTTAAAAATGTTTTTATAATTGTCTCTATGTTTAAAACTAAAAAACTAGTGTACTTGGCCCGCACGTCCGGGCTAAAAATTGTAATATTACTTTTCTTTTTAAATATAATATCATTTTTATACTTTTATTTTGTCCTTATTTATAAGATTTTATATCAATTTTTAATGATCATAAATTACTTTTTTTTTCACAAACATACCTATTTATTTAACACTTTTTAGATTTTTAATAATTTTAATAAAATTTCACATTTTTAATACAATTAATTAAATTAATAAACTTTCTTAATGGACGTGAAATTTCGAAGGAAATAGCAATTTTATGCACAACCAAATTTCAACGGAATGGACAAATGTGAAGTTTGTTGGAAAACGATTGAATGGGTATATGGGTTGCAAAGTTAAATACCAGCACACTGAACCTGTCTTACATTTTTATAATAACTTTGTGCGCAAACAATATTGCAAACAATATTGCTTTTAGTTTTATTCCAATGTTTAAAAACACAACTAATTTACCATGCGGTACCAACGATTAGTTAATAAAAAGTGAGTTAATTAATTAAGATTTACTCAGTACTACTCGCTCTGTCCCTGAATATAAATTTCTCTTGACATTTTTATTTTGTCCCTATTTATAAAACCTAATACCAATTTTCAATGATTATTAATTACTTTTTTCCATAAACACCCTTATTTATTTAACATTTTTTAGATTCCAAATAATATTAATAGGGTATCAAAAGTTCACATTTCCAATACAATTAACTAAATTATATTTAGGGACTAAATTATTACATACTCACTTTTTTTTTTAAATTTATCAGTCTTATTTTTTAAAAAAAAAACACACATTTTAAGAAATGCAATAATTATATTGATTATCAATAACATTAATTATGTTTTTTCTTAACATACCATTTTTTTTTATATAATCATCACTTTTTCACTACTTAGGTAAATCAATATCCTATTAAATAAGGGCAAATAAATAAAAATAAAAAAAAATCTTTAGATAAAAGACCGATAATAAAAACGGAGTATTTAATACTTTCATAAACAAAAGTGATTAATAAATATGATTTGATAAATTTAAGCACACTGAATTTATCAACCTAAATATCAAATCCGTGAATCAAGAATTTGAATTTTTGGATAATATGCATCTTCTTCAATGCTTATGACTATCATAGGTGTTTACAATATTATTGTTATTTAGTGTAGATATCATAATGCAAGCTTTGCAAAATTCATGATAAATAATGTTCTTATGTATGTGCAACAATGAACAAAACGCATGATACTACTTTTTAGTATGGAATTCGATAAAACAACACCGTGTACATTAATCATTATTCACTTAATTCCCATCATTGCATAAGTTTAGACCCGTCCCATGAGCATGGACAATAAGGACAACTGCCGAGGGCCCCCAATTTTTTTTATTTTTATACCTATAGGCTATATCTGGAAAAAAAAAAGAAGTTAATTAAAAATTGGGGGCCAATGATAATGTAAGTGTGGTTTGACGTGGTTTAAAAATTGGAAGTTTACATTGTATAGATATGATTCAATAATTGATTTGCTTTTTTAATCAAGTTTAAAGCAAATGATAGGGTGGGTTTCTTCAATCTTTCCTAGAAGGTGGGGAGAATATCTACTATAATGCTTATTTAAACTTGATGTTATTAATGAAATTTCTTAATTATAAAAAAAATAAAATTATTATGTTATCGTGTTGTAATTTATATTGCAAAGTTGCAACACAAAATGATAATTTTGCAAAACGAGTGGAGAAATTGATTAATTGAAATTAATAGCTCCAAAAACTTAGTTTCAGCACAAAAGGGAAAAATCATTGACTCACCTTCCTTCAACTTATAAGTTATAATGAATGTTCAGCTTCAATTTCAGAGCAATACCAAATCGTAATTTTTTTTCTTTCCTTTCTATCATTTCAAACTGTACTTAAAATGACACTTTAGGTGTTGTCCATATGCTAAATTGCTAATAGAGATAACATTTTAGCCTAATTAAGTGTTGTCATGATAGTTTAAACTTGAAAGAAATGTAAATACTAAATATAGAAACCACCATAAGCCAAGAAAACTCAACTTTTGAACACTTTGGAGCTGAAAACTAAATAAAATACATTAGAACATGAAGCAACAATTGAATACAAATGAACATGTAAATTAGACTTTAGCAATTAACATAAATTAGACTTTAGCAATTAACATGAAGGCAGTCAATAAATTGTATTTCCATTATCAACATCCACCATACATTAATTAAAAACCGTGTATAAGTGCAATGTAATTCGAAAACTTCAAGCCTTAAAATTCCTTAACACTTTTTTAATAAGCAAGTTTCCTTAGCTGTGTCTCGTGGGAGCCATCGATATCTGCATCAAGTTGTATATGCTGAATATGAATCAAGAATAGTCAAAACATGATAACTCAAAGTAATGGTCATATTAGCTATATATGTGAAGTTGCAAACACTTTATGACATTTGCAAAATTTTAAATTGAATATCATAAAAACATATTTACAATGACTAAAAACGCAAATTAAAAGTTGATTAGAAAAACATATTCGTGACGTAATAAACAAAGCAAGTAAGTAATCAATTTATAAAATGATCAGGAGAAAAAAAATTTCAAAAGTGATTGTCAAGATAGGATATAAAAAAAGATGCAAAGAACCAGAATAAACAGTGATCTTTAAAATGATCTTAGTGCTTTGAAGAAATGATATAACCCAAACAAAGAAATAAATAATTGAAGTTTCTGCACATAAAAAGAAAACTTGCTAAAGGATTACTTGTGCTTTATAAAGTGTAACCATCTGCATAACGAAATGGCAAATTAGAGTGAAACCATCCATTTACTCAAGTGAAAACAAACCACCCAAAGAGATAAGAACAAAAATTTATCCAAACACCTATAATCAAAGAATTTTAATAGCCGCCTCTGCATCTAAAGGAAGTATATTAGAAGGAATGAGAATAAAATCGAATCACCTAATATGCATTTTTAATCATCCATATGCAACATATGCATTTTTAAACTCTTATGTCCTACCCCAACCAACCAACTAATGTGCATTCTCAATCAAGCACACTGAGAAAAAAATTGAACAATACGAACAAAAATATCAGCATGATTAAAAAAACTGAGAGGACAACGGGATCTTTTCCATTTTTGTGATGTGCCCATTATTATTTTTTTGGCAGAACTGTTCGTATGGTCTCCTAAGTCATTTATTTGTTGTACCTCTAAATTATTATGCGGTGCAGTAATTATTAGAGGAACATTTATAATTGAGTTAGAGGAACGAGCTATAGAAACTTGTACTCTAACTTCCTTAATTTCCTTATTTCGCGGACAAGACGTACTCCCATCTCGCGGATGCTCCCACTAATTTCGTCATTTTCAATGAACGTAGCATTTACATTTTCAACAATTCTCAAACTAAATTTATCTTACCAAATAATAGCAAAGTTTATATTATTGTCACTTTATGAGTCCAAAATTCTCCCAAATTTTTAAACTAAAGGAGGGCCATACATTCAACAATAATAAAATACTTGTATTTGATCCATACATTCAACAATCAACAATAATAAAATACTTGTATTTGATCATCATATTGTTATTACTAATACGTTGTTTGTTTATGGTTTATGAGTAATAAATTGCATTAAAAAGGAATGCTAAATTGGTGCTGAACTGCTGATGAAATGCTAAATTGCTAATAATCTCTACAACATTTTTTTTTCATTTTTTCCTTGCATCCGCTTCATTTTTTCCTTGGTTTAAGGGCTAGAAATGCTAGTTTGATTAAGTTTTGACTGTTTAGGTATTTTCTGTATTTCCTTTGTTTATATATGTCCTTTTATGTAATTTCCTACTCAGATATTTTGTTAAGTTGTTTAAAGCATCCTTCTGTTGTCTGAAGCAAAATACAATTTCCTTTTGACACTAACGTCTTTTCTTCTTGCTCTCTCTTCTTCTGTTCTTCTTCATCCTCTGTTCTACTCTACAACAATGTCTTAAATCACAAATTCTTTCAACCTATCCTCTTCAAGACTGCTAATGGGCCACTTGAGTTCAACATCAATGCTCCTATGCTCAATGTGTTGAGACGCTTACGCCAAGATCCCGAAAGGGATATAGTAACAAATGCATGCTTTGCTGCTTGCCTTAACACTTTTGGCTACTTTAACCTTTGATCATGTTAGTCCACCATCGGATTTTATGAACAAGACGAAGGTCATCACAAAGCCGGTGAAGCGAATTATCAATTCACCATACCATTTAACTTCTACGTTTATATGAACGCTCTTTCCTTGGCATTTTTCTTTGCGGTGTTCGTCTTCCTTGGCATTTTTCTTTGCGGTGTTCGTCTTTAGAATTATTACTGTTATTGTGATTCCACGTTCTTTTTTTTCGTGTCGGCGACCATAAACGCCAGCGTATGTGGCTAATGTGTGCTCTATGGCACCATATGATTTATTGAGTGTCGATTAAAAAAACTGAGAGGACAACATGATCTTTTCCATTTTTGTGATGTGCCCATTATTATTTTTTTGGCAAAACTCCCCTAAGCCATTTATTTGTTGTTCCTCTAAATTATCATGCGGTGCAACAATTAGAGGAACATTTATAATTGAGTTAGAGGAACGAGCTATAGAAACTTGTACTCTAACTTCCTTAATTTCCTTATTTCGCGGACAAGACGTACTCCATCTTGCGGATGTGTACTCCCACTAATTTCATCATTTTCAATGAACCTAGCATTTACATTTTTAACAATTCTCAAACTAAATTTATCTTACCAAATAATAGCAAAGTTTATATCATTGTCACTTTATGAGTCCAAAATTCTCCTAAATTTTTAAACTATTGTTATTACTAATACGTTGTTTATGCTTTATGAGTAGGGGTGGAAACAGGTCAGGCCAGGCTTTGGCCTTAAGCAGGCTCGGCCTATCTAAATTATTGTGGCCTGGCCGGTTAGCCTATTTAAATTAATTTTTCAAGCCTGAGCCTGGCCTGTTAAAAAGCCTGGCCTGCCTGTAAGCCTGTTACAAAGCTTACATAAACTAAAATTTTTAAATAGGCCAATAGGCCTACTAGTAAATTGGTGAACCAATCATGGTACCAATTTCCAAACCGGAAAAACCAGTCAAAAACCGAAAAAAACCAAAGGGTTAGCGGTTCAACCGAATTTCCTAACAAGAAAAATTATTGATCAAATATTAAAACTTTTAAATTAGTCATGTGGCCCATTGTGACTCCATTTATCATAAAAGCTATGGAAGTGGTCCTTTTTATAAGGAAAGACACAAGCTTTTCCTTTCTAATAGGCAACGTGGGACTTCATAACTCATAAGGATTACAACAAGGGGTGGAAGTCCTATTTCTTATTCTTATGGAATGAACGATGTGGGCTTATTTCTTATGAAATGAACAATGTGGGACTTGCATAATTACACATAACCAAGGCAAGGCAAGACAAACTTCAACATATTAAGTCCCACATCAACCAACTCTCCAACAAATGCAAGCATAGATGCATTATATTAAGTCTCCTTCCTACCCTCATATAGCCAAACATTTCTTCAGAACCAAAGAGCATGCACCATGTTAAACAATGTGGGACTTGTTTGCATTTTCATTTAATAAGTGTGCAAGTTAAATTTTTTTATTGTATTTTTTATAATATAATAATCATAATAATAACTAATAAATAATAATAATAATAATAATAATATAAATTATATAGGCCGGCCTGTTAAGTTAAATAGGCTTTTTACATAGCCTGGGCCTGGTCTGTTTAGACTATATAGGCTTTTTTAATAGCCTGAGCTTGGCCTATTTGCAAAAAAAGTCTGGCCTAGCTTGACCTGTTATAGGCCCCTGTAGGTCGGCCTGGCCTGTTTCCACCCATATTTATGAGTAATAAATTGCATTAAAAAGGAATGCTGAATTGCTGATAATCTCTACAACATTTTTTTTTCATTTTTTTCCTTGCATCCGCTTCTTTTTTTCCCTTGGTTTAAGGGCTAGAAATGCTAGTTTGATTAAGTTTTTACTGTTTAGGTATTTTTTGTATTTCCTTTGTTTATATATGTCCTTTTATGTAATTTCTTACTTAGATATTTTGTTAAGTTGTTTAAAGCATCCTTCTGTTGTCTGAAGCAAAATACAATTTCCTTTTGACACTAACATCTTTCTTCATGCTCTCTCTTCTTCTGTTCTTCTTCATCCTTTGTTGAAACTCTACAACAATGTCTTAAATCACAAATTCTTTCTAACATATCCTCTCCAAGACTGCTAATGGGCCACTTGAGTTCAACATCAATGCTCCTCTGCTTAATGTGTTGAGACGCTTACGCCAAGATCCCGAAAGGGATATAATAACAAATGCTTTGCTGTTTGCCTCAACACTTTTTGCTACTTTAACCTTTGATCATGCTAGTCCACCCGGCAGATTTTATCAACAAGACGAAGGTCATCACAAGGCCGGTGAAGCGATTTATCAATTCACCATACCATTTAACTTCTACGTTTATATGAACGCTCTTTCCTTGGCATTTTTCTTTGCGGTGTTCGTCTTTAGAATTATTACTGTCATTGTGATTCCACGTTCCATCTTTTTTTTCGTGTCGGCGGCCATAAACGCCATCTCTGTTGCGTATGTGGCTAATGTGTGCTCTATGGCACCATATGATTTATTGAGTGTCGATTAAAACAACTGAGAGGACAACAGGATCTTTTCCATTTTTGTGATGTGCCCATTATTATGTTTTTGGCAAAACTGTTAGTATGGTCCCCTAAGTCATTTATTTGTTGTTCCTCTAAATTATTATGCGGTGCAACAATTAGAGGAACATTTATAATTGAGTTAGAGGAACGAGCTATAGAAACTTGTACTCTAACTTTCTTAATTTCCTTGTTTCGCGGACATGACGTACTCCCATCTAGCGGATGTGTACTCCCACTAATTTCATCATTTTCAATGAACCTAGCATTTACATTTTCGACAATTCTCAAACTATATTTATCTTACCAAATAATAGCAAAGTTTATATCATTGTCACTTTATGAGTCCAAAATTCTCCCAAATTTTTAAACTAGAGGAGGGTCATACATTCAACAATAATAAAATACTTGTATTTGATCCATACATTCAACAATCAACAATAATAAAATACTTGTATTTGATCATCATATTGTTATTACTAATACGTTGTTTGTTTATGGTTTATGAGTAATAAATTGCATTAAAAAGGAATGCTAAATTGCTGCTGAACTGCTGATGAAATGCTAAATTGCTAATAATTTCTCTTTTTTCCCTTGCATCCGCTTCATTTTTTTCCTTGGTTTAAGGGCTAGAAATGCTAGTTTGATTAAGTTTTGACTGTTTAGGTATTTTCTGTATTTCCTTTGTTTATATATGTCCTTTTATGTAATTTCCTACTTAGATATTTTGTTAAGTTGTTTAAAGCATCCTTCTGTTGTCTGAAGCAAAATACAATTTCCTTTTGACACTAACGTCTTTCTTCTTGCACTCTCTTCTTCTGTTCTTCTTCATCCTCTGTTCAACTCTACAACAATGTCTTAAATCACAAATTCTTTCAACCTATCCTCTCCAAGGCTGCTAATGGGCCACTTGAGTTCAACATCAATAATGCTCCTATGGTCAATGTGTTGAGACGCTTACGCCAAGATCCCTTTCGGATATAGTAACAAATGCTTTGCTGCTTGCGTCAACACTTTTGGCTATTTAACCTTTGATCATGCTAGTCCACCGTCGGATTTTATGAACAAGACGAATGTCATCACAAGGTCGGTGAAGCGATTTATCAATTCACCATACCATTTAACTTCTACGTTTATATGAACGCTCTTTCCTTGGCATTTTTCTTTGCGGTGTTCGTCTTTAGAATTATTACTGTCATTGTGATTGCACGTTCCATCTTTTTTTTCGTGTCGGCGAACGTAAATGTCATCTCTGTTGCGTATGTGGCTAATGTGTGCTTTATGGCACCCTATGATTTAGGGGGTGTCGATTAAAAAAACTGAGAGGACAACAGGATCTTTTCCATTTTTGTGATGTGCCCATTATTATTTTTTTGGCAAAACTGTTTGTATGGTCCCCTAAGTCATTTATTTGTTGTTCCTCTAAATTATTATGCGGTGCAACAATTAGAGGAACATTTTTAATTGAGTTAGAGGAACGAGCTATAGAAACTTGTACTCTAACTTCCTTAATTTCCTTATTTCGCGGACAAGACGTACTCCCATCTCGCGGATGTGTACTCCCACTAATTTCATCATTTTCAATGAACCTAGCATTTACATTTTCAACAATTCTCAAACTATATTTATCTTACCAAATAATAGCAAAGTTTATATCATTGTCACTTTATGAGTCCAAAATTCTCCCAAATTTTTAAACTAGAGGAGGGTCATACATTCAACAATAATAAAATACTTGTATTTGATCCATACATTCAACAATCAACAATAATAAAATACTTGTATTTGATCATCATATTGTTATTACTAATACATTGTTTATGCTTTATGAGTAATAAATTGCATTAAAAAGGAATGCTAAATTGCTGCTGAATTGCTGATTAAATGCTAAATTGCTAATAATCTCTACAACATTTTTTTTTCATTTTTTCCTTGCATCCGCTTCTTTTTTTCCTTGGTTTAAGGGCTAGAAATGCTAGTTTGATTAAGTTTTGACTGTTTAGGTATTTTCTGTATTTCCTTTGTTTATATATGTCCTTTTATGTAATTTGCTACTTAGATATTTTGTTAAAGTTGTTTAAATCATCCTTATGTTGTCTGAAGCAAAATACAATTTCCTTTTGACACTAACATCTTTCTTCTTGCTCTCTCTTCTTCTGTTCTTCTTCACTGTTCAAACTCTACAACAATGTCTTAAATCACAAATTCTTTCAACCTATCCTCTCCAAGGCTGCTAATGGGCCACTTGAGTTCAGCTCCTCTGCTCAATGTGTTGAGACGTTTACGCCAAGATCCCGAAAGGGATATAGTAACAAATGCTTTGCTGCTTGCCTCAACACTTTTGGCTACTTTAACTTTGATCATGCTAGTCCACCCGACGGATTTTATGAACAAGACGAAGGTCATCACAAGGCCGGTGAAGCGATTTATCAATTCACCATACCATTTAACTTCTACGTTTATATGAACGATCTTTCCTTGACATTTTTCTTTGCGGTGTTCGTCTTTAGAATTATTACTGTCATTGTGATTCCACGTTCCATTTTTTTCGTGTCGGCGGCCATAAACGGCATCTCTGTTGCGTATGTGGCTAATGTGTGCTCTATGGCACCATATGATTTATTGAGTGTCGATTAAAAAAACTAAGAGGACAACATGATCTTTTCCATTTTTGTGATGTGCCCATTATTATTTTTTCGGCAAAACTGTTCGTATAGTCCCCTAAGTCATTTATTTGTTGTTCCTCTAAATTATTATGCGGTGCAACAATTAGAGGAACATTTATAATTGAGTTAGAGGAACGAGCTATAGAAACTTGTACTCTAACTTCCTTAATTTCCTTATTTCGCGGACAAGACGTACTTCCATCTCGTGTATGTGTACTCCCACTAATTTCATCATTTTCAATGAACCTAGCATTTACATTTTCAACAATTCTCAAACTATATTTATCTTACCAAATAATAGTAAAGTTTATATCATTGTCACTTTATGAGTCCAAAATTCTCCCAATTTGTAAAATAGAGGAGGGCCATACATTCAACAATAATAAAATACTTGTATTTGATCCATACATTCAACAATCAATAATAATAAAATACTTCTATTCGATCATCATACTGTTATTACTAATACGTTATTTATGGTTTATGAGTAATAAATTGCATTAAAAAGGAATGCTAAATTGCTGCTGAATTGCTGATGAAATGCTAAATTGCTATTAATCTCTACAACATTTTTTTTTTCATTTTTTCCTTGCATCCGCTTCTTTTTTTCCTGGCATCCGCTTCATTTTTTCCTTGGTTTAAGGGCTAGAAATGCTAGTTTGATTAAGTTTTGACTGTTTAGGTATTTTCTGTATTTCCTTTATTTATGTATGTCCTTTTATGTAATTTCCTACTTAGATATTTTGTTAAGTTGTTTAAAGCATCCTTTTGTTGTCTGAAGCAAAATACAATTTCTTTTGACACTAACGTCTTTCTTCTTGCTCTCTCTTCTTCTGTTCTTCTTCATCCTCTGTTCAAACTCTACAACAATGTCTTAAATCACATATTCTTTCAACCTATCCTCTCCAAGGCCTTGCTAATGGGCCACTTGAGTTCAACATCAATGCTCATTTGCTCAATGTGTTGAGACGCTTACGCCAAGATCCCGAAAGGGATATAGTAACAAATGCTTTGCTGCTTGCCTCAACACTTTTGGCTACTTTAACATTTGATCATGCTAGTCCACCCGGCGGATTTTATGAACAAGACGAAGGTCATCACAAGGCTGGTGAAGTGATTTATCAATTCACCATACCATTTAACTTCTACGTTTATATGAACGCTCTTTCCTTGGCATTTTTCTTTGCGTTGTTCGTCTTTAGAATTATTACTGGTCATTGTGATTCCACGTTCCATCTTTTTTTCGTGTCGATGGCCATAAACGCCATCTCTGTTGCGTATGTGGCTAATGTGTGCTCTATGGCACCCTATGATTTATTGAGTGTCTCATTTTTATATCTATCAGTATTGCTTTATTTGGGGGAAACTTTTGTAACCGCTTATGTGGCAGTTAGAGTTGACAATGATTCGGCTGGAATCCATGAAATGGTGATGGCCTGGTGGAACCCTCATAAGTGGTTCTTCATGCTATGCTGGACTTTTGTAAAGGGAAAAATTATGTGCTTGGTGGAGTGCCTTAAGGGTACGGTGGTGTACCGGTGGTTTCAACGTCTTGGGTGTGGGGGGTTCTAAGTTGTTCTTTTGTTTCTATGTTTTTATGGTTTCTAAGTGGGGGTACGAGGGGAGGGGTTCTTTTGTTCTTTTGAATTTTGTTCTTTTGAATTTTCACTCTTGGGCCCTTTTCCTTTTAAAAATGTTAATAGATTCCACGGAAAGCTATAGATGGTAAATATGTTAATTATAATTTTATTTATTTTATTAAATGTTATTTTTTTTGGTGAGCTATTAAATGTTATGTTAACAACTATCTTTTCCTGAAAAAACAACTAGCTTTAGTCATACTTATTTTTTTTATATAAACCGGTATATGAAGTATGATACTACAAAGAGTGCTGAATGAATTAGACTAGGACTTTTACATGATTAAAGACTATTTAATTCGAACTCATAACTTTTAATCAAACTGGAACAACTTTGCATTATTAAATGAACAACACCTTAAAGCATAGTTAGTTATCGTTTTGGAAGGGGAAAAAATATTAAAGAAAATTTGACGCCAACTTGGTAAGTGTCGGCATTATTGGTTTAAAAAGGACTATAAATTGGAGGATGGAATTATAATGTATTTTCAAAAAGTGACCTATAGGACAAAGTTGGTCATATCCTTGGATTCATTAACTAATTGAAATGCATCGCGAAAATGATAATTAATATATTTTTTTTTAATCTTCCGATCTATAACTGAAATACTAATCATTCCGATCAATAACTGAAATCCTAATCATTTCAAGAACACGCATGTCCCAAAAGTAATCCTAAGAAAATCAAAGAGTAATTGCAATTGATAATCAAATACAAAACTGGTTAGTTTTTGGCTTTTGAGTTATGACCATAATCCATTCAATATTTATTCCTTTGACATTAGGCAAGAGTCAAAAACTTTTAAAAAAAATTGTTAGTTGACCTTTGATTCAAGTCATCTTTCTCTTATTTTATTCATTATACTTCAAACCATTTATAACATACAATTTCAAGTAGAAAATCATCCAGCAGCTTTCTGTAGAAAATCCTTATATGACTAAATCAATATATGAGTTTACATCCCATCAACTTGGGTTAAGATTTATTGTATGATTACAACTTGAGCTTATCTCGAAGAAAAAAAATGTGAACAAAAGAATCTTAGTGAGATTAAAAAAAAAATGGTTGCATGGGTGACCAACGAAAAAAAGCAAAGTAGAAAAATGAATCAATTTGTATGAAACATTTACAAAAAAAAAAAAAAAAAGAATGTAAGCCTATTATCTGTGCAACTAGCTAGGCAGGGATGAATTAGCAGCTTCATGCCGGTTACGAGTTGATTTTTTTTTAGGGAAATAAAATTTTTCTCAAGTCTTTATTTTTCTCTCTTTCCTTCCAAAAAATAAAACTCGTGAATATAATCCTTTAAGGATGAATTGGATCTGGACTTGATGGCTTGGACGGGCCTCGTGGAAGGAGCTGCAAAAGAAGCCCATCATATTCCCTTGACCATTGTTCATCTTGCAAAGGCCTGCATGCTGCTCCAACTTGAGAATAAACAACCAAAATGGTGAAGATGATCATTAGAATTGTGAAAAGCATCCTCCTATAAGACAAAGCCATGTTTATGCTTCTCTCTATATATGAAGTAATTAAATGAAATAAAATTGCTCAAACTTCTACTATTTTTAAGTCTCTAGATGTTTAAGCTAGCTTTATGTTCTTGCGAACTTTCTTTTTAATTTGGATGATTGAATAATGAATGAGTTTCTATAAATAATTTATGATTTTGGTGAGATTTGAGGGGATGTTGGTAGAACACATAGACATACATATATATAGTGATTCCGTGGTTAGTTTTTTTATTGGGATTGTGCATTGACCGGAGCCTGAAGTGGTTTTAAAAACTCGTTTAGCTTGACTCAGCAATAACGTTTGAACTTGAAGATTGAAAATTGAACGAATCAAGATTCAAATATTTGCACCCTTGGGCACCAAACATATACATATGAAAACGAGTTATGTTAGATAAGTAAACTCCCAAAAAATAGTACTACGTATGATTTATGTATGTTTAGTATGTTTAGGTCATAACATACGTACGTCCATATAATTATTTTATTTTATTATTATTTCATGTAGTAGTGTAACGTCTCGCGTCATTTTTAATTAATCACCAACCCCTCACATTCAACACACAACTAGTGTATATCTTTATTTTTTTTTTAAAACAAAGACCAAGTCTTAGTAACGTATATCGAAATAAAAATAATTCCGGGATAAATAACTTTTTCCCCATTGAAAATCATATACCGTTTTCTTCCTCTGAATAAATAACAAGTCCAGAAGTACTTTTCCAAGGAATTAATAAAACTCAAAAAGTCAAAAGATAGTCGATGTCATGCTCTCTCTTGCTATCCACGGATATTGAATTACACATGACATAACCACGTCTTGTTGCATGCCAACGTTAATATGATATTTTACAATTAAGATCACCATACAAAAAATATATAATTATTTGAATGAAATTAATTACATTTAGATTATGCAGTAATTTACGTGTTGTTTAATTTTGTGCTAACAAGTTTTATTTTTTTTTTTGGGTCTGAGACTAGAACCCATGACCTGGGGGAGGGAGAAATCCTAAATGTCCCTGCAGCCACCAACTGAGATGTCTTACGCGGACCAAATTTGTACATTTTTGTGTGTTAATAGTTGGGTTTGTATCTCATGCTCCTTGTAGCTTTCTCTTTGTCATTGTTTTAGTTTGTTCATTTTATAAAGGTTGAGCATTTCCGGTGTTAAAAAAATAGTCTTTTTTATTTTTTTTTGTTTTTCTTAGAAACAAAAAATAGATAAATAAATTAATATTTTTGTTCTCCAAATTAATTTTGAATTTCAAATTGGTCCATTTTTTTTCAAATAGATCTTAAAAATATGTTTTATAGTCATGGCTTTATCAATATTTAAATAAAATTCATGATCTCAGTTTCAATTCACGGAGTTCAAAAAATGAAAAAATTGACAAAACACATTCATATATAACTTTTTAAAACTGTGCCATAAAAAAAATTAATTTTAGGACTCATTGAAAAACAAAAAACTTTAGGACCAACTTAAAATTCGAAAATAACTTAAATAACGAAAACATTAGTTTTTTTTAAAAAAATATATATATATAGGTATACTTGGTGACTTTTTTAAGGATCAAATATATATTTTTTTTAATTGATGAAGTACTATTAAATGATCACATATGCATGGTATTAGAGTATCCACACTCATGGAGTCATGGACACATTTTTCCCCCTTAAATATGTCTCATACATTAATTTATAATTTCTCACACTTTTCTAAGAATTAGTAATTTAACCATTTCTTTATTTTACTCATTAACACAGTTTTTGTTTTCAAATAAGTCTTTCATTCTTAATACTCCCTCCGGTCCTTATTATAGGGCATACTTAACCGAATTACACATACCAAGGAAAGTGGTTGATTTTATGAATTCTATGAGAATATATTGTAACATTACAATTTTACCCCCTTAACTTTTCTTGGAAAATTCGCATTCATTAATGAACAACAAAAACCACATAGATAGTCAAAGCATTTAATAAGGGCAAAAAAGAGAAAAATCAATAAATGATGCATAAAAAATACAAAGTGACTTATAATTAGGACAAAAAAACTTTCTAAAATGTGACCTATATATAGGACCGGAGGGAGTATTTTACTATGAATAAAAATCACCACAAACTTTTGACCATTCTTGTCTCTTCTTCTCTTCATTTTTATTTTTTTACTTTTATTACGCCACACAAGTTACGTTGTTACGTTATTAACAATCCTTAAATAAGGGCAGTCCTCAAATAAAGATAAATGAAATAATTTTCATGCAGATACAATATTTTAGGGACAGTTCTTATTTCTAATAAGAAAAATTGATGTGGATGCTATTGGTGTCTCCTCTATGTTTCCCACGGCCACACATGTTTCACACTTGCCTATCGATCAGAATGAATGAGACCGTAATGTTTGAATAGGCAATTTGCTGTTTATTTAAGGGTATGATATATTTAATGCATAATCTTTCTTAAATTAAATTCACTCCGAATTTCATTTTTAAGCAAAAATAACTAACTTCACACCTATTAAGAAAATTAGTTGAGTGTATTTAATTTTTTCAAATTCATAAAAAAATAAACTACTTTAGTAAATTTACAATGGAAATGAAACAAAAATTAAATGATTCAACCACATTATGAAGATATTTTACGAATAATTATAAATAGAAAGTTAATTAATTTTTGCTTATAGTTAAAATCATTCGTGAAGTATTTTTTTTCTTATAAATGAAATCGGAGGGAGTATATACCATTTTGAATGTTTCTATGTAATTGGTTTGTGGTACTGTACTGTATGTGCTGGTTTTAAATTTTTAACAATGGCCAATTATGGTTATGTACAGAGATAAATATGTACTCGTATATTATTTCTTAAATATTTTCATTTCAATAATACTAACATCGAAGAATCTGTAGGATTATTATTTATTACAATTGAATATGGTTGAAAGAATAATGAACTTTACAATATACCAATTGATTATTTGAATGGGAAGTTGGGAACACAAGCATTTTTGCTATGGCTTTCCCAGCAAAAAAACCCAAAAAGAAAAAGGGAAAAAAATGTTAAGAACTACATATCCCTATATATTCTCTGGTCATAGAGACATCAATTAAAAAGTGGATATGGGCAGGTTTAATAACCCATTATTATTGATCATGGTATTAGTGGTTTAAGCTACTTGTCTCCAATTAATCAAAACTTATTACTATTAGGGATGAATTGGATCAGGAGATGATGGCTTAGAAGGGCCACGTGGAAGTAACTGC
Organism: Crotalaria pallida; assembly: GCA_037953625.1. Classification (NCBI taxonomy): domain Eukaryota; kingdom Viridiplantae; phylum Streptophyta; class Magnoliopsida; order Fabales; family Fabaceae; genus Crotalaria; species Crotalaria pallida. The sequence goes on along the minus strand of CM075652.1, from coordinate 145,824,911 downwards.
AACAGAAGTTCATCTTGTAATGGCCTGCAGGCTGCACCAAATTGAGGTGAACAAACCAAAATAGCAAACATGACCACAACAACCATGAACTGTAGGATCCTCTTGTAACTGTAAGAGAGAGACATGTTCATAATATTGCTATGCAATGTAGTACTAGTAGTATTAGTAACTGAACAATTAAACAAAATGCTAGGCTCTTTAATTTGTAGATGTGTATTTCAACAACTTGCAATAAACACTTGTCTTTTTTTCCCCCTCTGATTTTGATGTCCTGAATTTTATGGAAAAGAAGAAAACGAGAGTTTGCAAGATGGATATGGTGATAGCGATGAATGTTGATTGAAGCAGCTAGCTAGCAGCACAAACATATATATAGTGCCAGGAGCCATTGACTTGTGTGGTGAGATTAATTGGTTTATGATCAGAAAACGTTTGGCTTGACTAAGCTTGAACTTTGAAGGTTGAAAGCTGAAAAATATAGCTAGCTAGCTAAGAGCTTTGAAGGTTATTAAAGAGATTGAACGAATCAAAATAAAGTAACTTAGACGCCAATTACACCCATCTGCTTGGAAAGTGTTCCATCGAAATCATCAAGCTTTCTTATTCATTTATTTAAATTAATCTGCCCCATATATCATTTATAATTATGATTTTTGATAAAGTTAACTAGTTTAATTTTTAATATATTGCTTCACATAATAATGATCCTCTTTTCTTTTCCTAAAAAAAATATCCTCTTTTCTAGATTATTACATACGAAGAAGTTAAATATAAATAGAGTCTTGTTAACAAGAGCTTTTACGATACTTATTAAGGTTAAGGTTATTAAGAGTGGTAAAACAATCATAAATTAGCATTAATCATTCTCTTAAAAATCTCAAAAATCATATTTTTCTATAATAATATACTAGTACTACTTTTATTATCTTAATAAGTGCATTTGTTAACATTTTCCATATAAATAACTCTCATTACAAAGAAGTTAAATATAAATAACTCTGTTTTGATTAGCATGGACAAAAATCGGTGAATATTTGTATTAATGTCCCATCCAGAGAAGTACACCCCGTGTGATGCACGGATATAAATATTAGTCATTTGTGATACAACATAAGAAGAAGATATCATATTGACCAAAGAGTTGTCTCAAAGTTCACGAATGAACCTTGACTAAGTAAGAAATGTACGAGAAATATTTTTAATGTTTGATATTTAATATAATTTTATATCGAATTAATTGTTTCACTTTGTGGTGTCATATGAAAATTCCGTTAGAATAACAACTATGGACAGCAGTGATTAAGAATGAGTGTAAATACATATTACTGTATGACGATATTATTTATTAATAAAATTTAGCATAATTGATAAATGACTGAGTTTTTTATGTATGATTTTAATGATTCGATCCCTATCGATGATCTAACGTCTTGAAAAAATTTAGTTTTCAATTGTCAGCTGCAGGATATCCTTAATATTAAAAAAAAATGTCACAGTATTATTTGTTTTATAAAGAAGGATACGGTCCTACGGATAGTTATTAGTATATATATACGATAGTATATTATTCAAATGTTATCCAATTTATATTAAGGGAGCTATCCGGGCCCTGGCCTCAAGTGTAACTATTTGCTAAGTAAGAAAAAAAAAAGTTTACACTACTATTTTTGGAAGGGTTTTATTAATCTATGCATGAGATGTATAGGTTAGTGAAACATAAAAAATAAATTTTTATTAAAGAACTAATTAATAGTATTTTACTAATCAATTAACTATATTTTTTCCTAGTAAAAATTTACTTTTTTAAACTTAATTATTCAATATACCAGCCACCAGGTGCATAAAATAGAAACACCTTTTTTGGAATCCTAAACTTGCAGCTAGTATTTTGGTCTTTCAAATTTAATAGAAGTTATTTTTGGTCCTATGCAATGTTTTAGATGTATTTTTGTCCATTATTTTTTCAAAAGAAAATTATTTTATCCTTTAATCAATTACTGTAAAGATAAAGAGGAATTGGTTCACTTGACCTTATAAAACTAATTGAGATCCTAGAAATGAGATTTGAGTATAAGTAATCTCGAGTTCGATTTAAAAAAAAAAACACTTCGTTAAAAGGGACACTTTCATAACTTCGAAGCGAATTAGTCTTAATAAATCCATTAATATAATGGTAGATCAATAAAAATATTTGAACTTAAAAAAAAGGCATAAACCTAAAAAAAGTCAAATACTTTAAAGAATAGTAAGAATGGATGATGGATAGATAGGTCCAAATTCGTACAGGGCCTCATATGGCCCCCTCGGACATAAAATATGTTTGAATAAAAAAAAAACGGTTTGCTTAAAAAATCAAAAAACTTAAAAACCAATTAAATATATATTTAGTTTTATAACCAAATATATTTTTTTTAACCTTTATCTTCAACTTTAATTTAAGACTATTCTAAAAAAATATATCAACTCTAAGACTATTCTAAAAAATATATCAACTCTTTCTCCATTATATTTTCTATCTTTGTTTATTTATATTATTTTTTATGTTTCTAAATATAAGAATTTGGAATATAAGCATTTATATTATTTTTTTTATATTAGCAAAAAAAAAATATAAGCATTTGGAGTGACTCTCTATGCTGATTTAAAAAATTAATTAATTTTATTAATGATATCAGAATTAATAATATTTGTATCATTTTTTAAAATTTCATAGACAGTTAGACGACACTAAGATGGGAAAGAAAACAAAATATCATTTCAAAATATTCATGGCTTTAGAGCAAACGTCAAATACCAGGTATATATAGAGATGAGAAGTGTGCATTGAACTGAAAAGGAAAATTAACAAAGAGAGCACATAAAAGCAAGACGGCAATTTGGTATTTTTGCCTAAAATTTGTGTTAGTCAATGAGTGTACGTGTTTAATTTATTGATTTTGTCAATAAGCTACTAGAGTTGTTTGGTGAACAAAAAATAAAAGAAGCTTATAGCTTTCAAAAAGGAAGCTTGTAACTTTTGAAAGCTAGCTTTTAGAAAGCTACATCAGGTAGCTTTGAGAAAAAAAAAAGCTTTCAATAAATCATATCTCAATTTTACCTTTTTTTATTAAATTATATTATTATTTATTCTGACCCAAATTAATATTATCCGCCAAATTTTTTACCTTTTTCCCTCTAACCCAAAAACCTAGAATCATTTTATATATTCAACATCTGTACGCACCACACCAAAACCACTCATAAAGAAATCCTATATTTAACTATTGATTCAGAAGACATAAATGTATGTGATATTTATTTCAACATTGATCATCAAATTTCTCTTTCACTTTTTTTTTATCCGCAATTTTTTTTTTATTTTGTGAATTTGGTTCATATTGGATTTGCGTGATTTTGTGATGACGGTGTGTCCAATTAATAGGCTAAAAGTTTTGTCCTTCTTTCGTTTCATTGTTAATAAAGATATTGTGGCATTTCTATAAAAATGTTAATAAAAATGTTTAAAGTGCAGTAGTACTTAGTAATAATTATTATGAATATTATATTTTTTTATCATTTATATCTATATGAATAAAGTATATGCCTTTCTCTATAAGCTACTATTGTAGTATTATCGTCATTGAAACATGAATATCAATGTTAATTATTATTCTACATGTTATGTACTTTTCAGTCATTTAACATGTTTAAATTAGTTGCACAACTAGTTTTGACAAACAACCCTAGTTCAATAAGCTAGCTATACAGCTATAAACTCAACAGTTATATAATCCCACAACTATAAGTTAGGTTCACAGCTATCAGTTATAAGCTCACAGGTATCAGCTACAAGCTCACATCTATAAGTTAGTTTTGTCAAACAGACCCAATGTTTCAGCATTTCTTTCTTCCAAAACGAAGAGAAAATATTTATTGGTAGGTCCAATTTTTTCTCTTCTCATCATTTTTTTTTCTTTTTTTTGGTTAACTCATCAATTTTTTTTCTTTAACAAAAAAAAAATACTTTTTTCCTGTTCTTCCTCTTCACAAAATCTCTCCCCCTCCCCCCTGAATCTTTCGAAATAAACAAAGTGCAAAAGAGAGTCAAACATATTTATCTTATCTCTATAATTTTGTGTTCATCCTAATTATAAAAGAAAAAGTTAAGTGAATCTTCTCCTTAACTATAGGTTGATGGACATTATTCTTAATCACACCAAAAGTAATAATTTAAAAACTTATGGTAGAGCGAAATGGATAATGTATAAGTCATCCGTGGATCATATATACTACATGCAAAGAGCGAAATTCATAGCTTGCTGCCTTATTGGGGGACACTTACCTAATAAGCATGAACTAAATATTGCAACTAATGGGTAATGGCGATTTATTTTCTCACATACAAATATTATAACGTGGTTAGCTAGCAAATTAAACTAGCCTCTGGTTGGCACTTGAGTGACCAACCCACGTTTGTTGACCCAAACCCAAACTCTGTGGCACCTGTAATCCATTGACACTATAGTCCCTTCCAACACCACATATGCATTAACATCATCATCAGTCTCTCTTTCAATCCTTGCAGCTGCTACCTCCCCTCTTTCTCCCACTAACTCAGGCCATGAAATCTTGCCTACACATAATATATATCCAGTCAACAATAATAAGCAACACACATAAAAAAAATAAAATCATAGGACTAAAAAATAATATACATTTAATTTAATTATTAAGCTAAATGTAATACAGTATATATATATATATATATATATATATATATATATATATATATATAATCACCAAGACATCTATACTCCATTATTTCACTTTCTCAGCTTTTGCCCTTCCTTCACTACTTTTGTATCTTATAACAGAGTGATTACAAGATAACTATTAGATATGCCTAGTATTATTGTGTGTGTATGCATGTATATAAATACTATTTTAAGAGTCGTAGGGGGTTTGCTTTCCAGATAGCATTGTTAATCCTTTGAACTTATCAGAGAGAATTGATTGTTATATGTCTTTATTTGCTTGAGATATAATCTGAGTTCCTTTAGCTAATGTCATTCAACTTTGACTTTCAGGTGGATGAGGATCATTTTGGAATTTTGCTATCGTCTGCAGGTTTCTTTGACTTTCGGGAATATATATATTTGGTTAGTATTAATTGTTAGTATTAATTGTGCAACATCTTTATTTTTATTTTTACTTTTATTAAAAATCTTCAATGTATTACTTCAACTATACAAGATCCCTACTTGAGAAGTTATTGCATAATTCGTGCAAGCAAACACTAATTACAACATCACGGCTTCGTTTTAGGAATTTTTTTCACAGAATCTGACATTTTAACTGTTTGGTTTGCAATTAGATGGAGTTTAGGGTTACGTGGGAACAGAGCAATCTTCAAATTAAAAATGAAAATCCAGACCTTAACAAACCAATGGATCCAATCCGATTTAGATCTTGGTCTCAGATTTGGATTAGATGAAGGGATTTAGCTTAATGGATCACAAATCAACTAATAATTTGCATTAAGCAATGTAATTAGGCATGATAAACTTAATTTGGCAAATAATTTGACTTTGTTTTTAAAGTCTATGCATTGCACATATCCACGGTATCCTTGGAAGTTTAGTACTACTATTATATTCTTTGAAGCCCCATATACTCGAAAAATGTAAAAGTATCCGTGTCGTATTCGTATCCGTATTCAATACCGATACGCGTATGATACTTCTCGATACATGTCTCAAAAGTATCTAATTATTTTTTATTTAATTTTAATTTTTTTATTTAAAAATAATTTTAGAATATTTCTCTGATACTTCCCGATACTCTCAAACACCTTTTCGATACTTCCTAGATACTCGTTTGACTTTATTTTGGGTGTGCATTGACTATGTAAAGTTTTTTACACCATTAGTCCATCATCCACCATTAATGTATTTATGGTCATTGAATTTTAGATAAAAGTAAGACTAATGAATGATGGATCATGAAGTAATGGTGTAAACAAACTTTACATTACACCGTCGATGCACCATCTATTTTATCTAAATTGTGATTATTATTATAGTTATGTACATACTAATGTCATTTTCAACTAATGACAATATGAATGAAAATTATCAATGTACAATCTCTCCTTTAAATTTTTATTATATATATGTGTGTATATATATATATATATATATTTGTGTTCACGTACCCTATGCTGTATTGTATCTTGAATTTTCAAAAATTCTCGTATCCCCGTATCCGTGTCGTACTAAATATTGGGCCTTCATATATTATATTAGTAGGAATTTTTAAAACTAATCCATTTTCAGCAAGGAAATTTTTTAATTTCCTAGCAATTTTTTAAATGAACTTGAATACTACTCCCTCCGATCTTTATTATCCGTTCTCTTTTAGAGAGATTTTGTGTTTATTTTTATCTGTCCTTTTGAGAATTTAAAGAATGTAATAAATGCTATTTTTCATGTTTGCTCTATTCAATAAGTCTTGATTTACGTAAGTAGCGAAGAAAAATTAATGATTATAGAAAGAGAAAGGGTATATTCCGTAATAGAGAAAAACATAATTAATGTATTAAAAATTTAAGTAGTGATTGAATTTTTTAAAAAATGTGTTTTGTTTAAAATAGGACAGATAAATAAAAACGGAGCTAAGAATATCTAACCCCATTCTTATGATTTCGAATAGTAGTAATTCCTTAGGTCATCAATTGAGCCAACTCACTCACATTAGTTGCATATTGATATGATGAATTGTCTGTGTGGCAATTGAATATATCTCCACTACCTACATGTGTGCCCAAATCCCAATGTCCATGTCTGATCCCTATCATTGTCCTGGTTAGGCAACCACCGCCACCAATATACTTCATTTGGTCTCAATTATAAGTCAAAAAATTAATTATTTTACATTTGTTAAAGAAGTTATTTGAATGTATTTAATTTTTTTTAAAATAATAAAAAAATAAATTACTTTAGGAAATATAAATTGGAAATGAAACAAAAATTAAATGAATACAATCACTTTATTGATATATTTTAGGAATAATTGTATTGAAAATAAAAAAATAATTAAATTTTACTTATATTTAAGATCATTAATAAGATATTTTTAATTACTTGTAATTGAGACACGATGGAGGTGACAGAAACACTGAACCAGTACTCATATTTGTCGAGTGGGGCTAGCAAGGTTGGGGTCTCACTGAAACCAAGCACCACTTTAACTCTGATTAGATGCATGAGGTGGCCGGTGGGGTTAGTTGTACATTCAATCCATACCTAACTCTGATTATATAAAAAGGAAAGTTTCTAAACATTTCAATTGCCGTTTTAGGGAATTTTTTTTCTATTTCATACAGCTAAAAATGGAAAGTGGAGAAATATTTCCAAATCATAAGGGGTGTGAGATACCAATTTAGAATGACAGCAGTTGTTATTCTTATTATGGTAGAAGGAGAGTGCAAGTGTATGTGCAACATGTGGTTAGAGTTGAGTTTGTCGTTTTTAGCAGCAGTTTCTTTCCTCTTTTTCGTTTTCACGTTATCATCATCATGCTCATGCAGCTCAGCTCATTTTAATAAGCATATACTCCTTCTGGTCCTATATATAAAATCATTTTGGAATTTTTCACTACCACAAAGGAGAGTGGATAAATTTGTTAGTAGCATTAAAAATATGAAAATTTTGATATAATTTTTCAAAATTACCCCTATAATTATTATTAGAACTCTAAAAAGTGTTGATGACTTTATAGGGGTGTTAGTGGAAAGAAGTAATTAAATGCTATTTAAAATTGAAAAAATGGTCTTATAAATAGGAACAAATTAAAAACCCCAAAATGGTCTTATAAATAGGACCGGAGGGAGTACACAACTTCGTTGTAGTCTTACTCTCCGGCTCGAATTATAAGCAACAAAAAACATATTTATCTTGGTTTAAAATATAAACAAATCTAACCAACTTTATTAAATTTTATTGCATTCCAAATGAAACTTTCCTACAAAATTCCTAGAAAATTGTTATCTTATTTAATTTTTGTTTCAATTATTTACAATATACTACTTTCCTAAAATACGTCTATTTTTTTATAAATTTGAGAAAATTAAATAAAATCAACTAACCGCCTTAATACACATAAAAGTAGTTAGATTTACTTATAATTCGAGCCGAATGGTGTAGATGGTTTTGGACAAAAAGCCTAAACCTCGATATAGTGATAAGATTATTATGACATGTGTATAGGTTTGAATTTGAATTCTAATATTTTATGTTTTGCAACTTTATCAACTGAGCTCATTTTCAGAAATTTTACTATAATTTACTATAAATTATAGTAAATTGTTGTAAGACCATATATATTTTGAAGATGGAAACAAATGTTAAGTGTAATATCAAATACAGTAGTTGTTTAAACAAAAACAAATACTAACACAATTTTTTTTGGTAGAATATACTAACACATTTTTATATATACACTTCTCTTAACACAATGATGATATGATTTAGAAATAGAATAGAGTACAAGACGTGATGATTTACTAATTAAAAAACATGCTTAGTAACAGCACAATCCCCAGTTTATAAAAACGGTAGTTCTATTGAGTTACGTTGTGAGCATCATGCATGCATCAATTTCAATGATGGGATAATTAATTTATGTATCTAGCTGGCGCTGCATGCGGTTCTCAATTGTCACCGGTAACCCACCTTTGACCAAAGAAGTAAGGTACGCCGTGAACTCCGGTTCCACCCCATCCGCCACCGCAGGCACCACCTTGAAGTGCCTCATGATTCCAGCTACCACCCTCTTCATCTGCAAGAACGCCATTTCTTTTCCCAAGCATACCCTCGGTCCGGCCTGAAAGACCGGATACGCGAAAGGATCAACCCCAACGAAGCTCCACTTGTCACCCTCTCCAACCCGGTTCAGCCACCTCTCCGGCCGAAACTCGGCCCAATCCGATCCCCAAATCTTCTCCGATCTCCCCATGGCATAAACATGATACGCCACCCTCGTCCCTTTCTTCACAAACGTCCCGTCCGGTAAAATGTCGTCGTTCGCAGCCTCCTTCGTGTCCACGGGCACCGGAGGGTAAAGCCTCATGCTCTCACACAAAGCAGCGTGAGTGTAGACCATGTTCTTCACTTCATCATACATACTTGCTCCTGCTTCTGATTTCTCCTCTATCTCTTTCAAAATCTTTTGCTCTACGTGCGGGTGCTTCCAGAGAAGCCAGAAGAACCATGTCAATGCCGCAGAGGTGGTGTCCCTTCCGGCGAGAATGAAGCTTATGATGATGTCCGTGACGAAAGATTCGTCGGAGTGGCCTGAGGTTAAGAACCTTGATAACAGGTCCACGGATTGGAGAGTAGATTTTTCTTGGAGTTCTTGTTTTTTCTCTTTGATTATCTTTTTGGCTAAGTTTCTCACTTCGGACATGGCAACACGGAGCCTCTTTTCGGAACCGATGTTGAGGAGCTTCTTGATCTTCCAGAACAAGGGAATTGCGGCGTTGAATCTCTCGCTGCTGATTCGCGTGCCATCGTCAAAGGCCTTGGCGAATGTGGTTTCAGGGAGGGAGGGAAGCAGGTATTCAGGGTCATAACCTATATATTTGGAAATATATGAACGTAAGACATGAGAAAAACTACTTCAAAACTGATAAATATATCGGGTACCTTCTACAAGAAATTTTTGATCTTATATATAAGATATTTATATTTTCAATGCATCATTAATTATTTTTTCTCTTTTTTGCTCTGATTAAATGTTTTAACTAATTATGTTTTTTTTGTTATTTATTAACGAATGTGAACTTTCCAAGTAAAGTGAATGAAGTAAAATTGTAATGTTACAATATATTCTTATAAAATTCACAAAATTAACTATTTTTCTTGGTCCGGGGAATATGGTTAAGCATGTCTTATATATATATATATATATATATATATATATAGAATCCAAGGGAGTACTCCCTCCGTTTCATATTATAAGCCAAATTAACCATATTTGCACTTATTAAGGAGGTTAGTTGATTGTATTTAATTTTCAAAAATTTATAAAAGAATAGAGGTATTTTAGGAAAGTTGCATTGGGAATGAAATAAAAATTGAATAAGATAACAATTTTCTAGAAATGTTTTAGGAAAGTGGCATTGAGAATGAAATAAAATTTAAAAAAGTTAGTTAGTTTTGATTATATTTTAAAACAAGAGAATGATGTTTTTTTTTGCTTATATTTCAAAACGGAATGAGTACTTAATTATACTATGTGATTAGTTATTTGATAACCCAATCAACTATTCAATACAGTTCGTCAATCAATAATGGCTGAGGCTCCGGTGCATGTAAACATATAACATGCACCAGTGCATGCCTTTATTTCTGGGTTTTTTATTTATTTTTTTAAAATTTAATCAATTAAAAAATATTCTATGTGTTTTCTTTTTTACGGATATGAAGTGATTTTTATAATTTGGATTTATTTTTTTTACTCTGTGTTCTTAAAAAACTGTATTGAGTAAAACTGTATTCAAAATTTACAGATTCTAATAAATCTATATACAAACTTGTGTTAAAAAATATTCTGAATAAATATGTATTAAAAAATTTGAAAAACAAAAAAAAAATAAAACCATGCACCGATGCAATAAAAAAAAATAAAATCATGCACCGATGCACCGGAGCCTTCCCCATCAATAATAGATCTGTACATCAATAATCAAATGTTAAAAATAAGGTCTTAGCTTTTTGGTGCATTTGTAATTTCGATCAAAAGATTTGGGGGTTCTGTTATCTGTACTTATTTTAGCTGCTAGTGTACACCTTGTACCTGCTTTGGCTCGCTAATAAAACTTTTATCGCATTAAAAAATGTTGAAAATAAGGTGATAATTTAGTGTATAGTGTTAACTTTTTATAACAACGTGGATTACACAACATCTCCAATAAAATGGGCTAAGCAAAATCTATATAAGTTTAATATCACATTTTAAACTAAATATCTTAGGCATTAGGTCTACCTCACCAGTCACCACTAATATGCACCGCAACTTTTTTTTTTTTTTTAACGTGAAACTTTTTTTTTACGTACGTATTTCTTATACTTAAATTACAAATAGAAGTGTAGAAAAACGTTTTCATTTATACAAATTTATATATATAATTTCAAACAAAAAAATGCACTCATGTATAATATAAGATTCTCCTAATTAACCTCAACCTTAGAAAACAGTAAAAATAAATAGGAAGATAAGCTACTACTTTTCAAAATATTCAAACTTTAGTTTTTTAATACAAAATTGTTAATTTTAGCTTTTACAATCAATTACTTCCTAAGTTCTATACATAGGGTGTGTAAGTAGGTCATAATCGACTCGCGAGTGGATTGGATCAGTTTAATAGATTGTGTTGCTTTTTTAAGCAACCCAATCAAGCATGAGTTGGATCACGAATTTATTTTTTTTTAAAAAATCAATTAACCCAACTCAACCTGCTAATTCAAATATATTTTATTTATTTATTTATTACTAATATATATATATATATATATATATATATGTTATACTTAATTTTTTTTAACTGGTTCAAACCTTTCATATATCATATTTGTTGCCAAGTCAAGTCTACCGCATGGATAATTTGATTCACAATTATGTAATCGGATTTATTTGGATAATATTTAATTACTTTCTCCGTCCCATTATTTTTGTAAAAGTTAACCAAATCAATAAAAATAAAAAAGTATCTATTTAATATAATGCATGATTCATTCATTAATTACAAATTGATACTAGACAAATTTTTATATCATTACAATTAATACATATTGCAATATTGTCTCTAAAAAAATCTTTAAATGTTTTTTCCTTACTTATTTATCAATCATCGATACATTATACAATCTTTAAAATTTTTCATTTATTTTTTTTAGTTTAATATGGGACAAATTATTTTGCATTTTTTTACCAAGATAATGAGACAGATGAAGTACTTATTTATTTGATTTTATTCTATTTTTAATTTTATTTTTATATTATTTATATTTTTTAATTTTATAAAAATTAGGATACATAAATACAATCACCCGACCCAACCCAATTTGAATTTCTATATGTTGGGTTTAGTTGGTTTTGACACTCAAATAAATAACAATCTAGCCTAATTTATTTTAATTGTGTTGGATGAGAAACTTTCCAAAAAACTAACTCAACTCAACCTGTTACACCCCTATTCATAAGTAAGTAATATTCTAAAAAAATTGTTTATTTTTATATTTTTTTTTAAAAGGTATTTCATTTTCTTCTAAAATATCCTTATTAAATAAATGTTTTAATCAAATAAATTCAATTTTTCATAAAAAAAGTTGCAAATGGAATAGGTAAAAAATAAAATTGATAATTTTTTTTATATAAAAAAACTAGGAGCGTCTGGTGCAACTTATAAAAAAAGGCATTACCTCTATATAACCTAATTTTGAGTTGTTATTACACAATCTTATATTAAATTCATGATATTTCTCACATATTGTTGTCATGTCATCTTTTAAAAAATGTAAAATTAATTTTTTACAGTTTGGTCCAACATAAAAATTAGATTATTTCAATTTATCCTATGTCCATTTGAATAAATTATAATTTTTAATTTTGACTTTCTTAAAAAAATGACATGACAAAAATACACAACAACATATATAAACTTAGGTTTCATAATAGAAATATTAAAAAAAAAAACTCCCTCCGATCCTTATTACAGGTCACATTCTAAATGGTTTTCTTCGTCTTAATTATAAGCCGCTTTATATTTCCTACGCATTATTTATTATTTTTTCTCTTTTTTGCCCTTATTAAATGTTTTGACTATGTATGTGTTTTTTATTGTTCATTAATGACTGTGAATTTTTCAACAAAAGTTGATAGGATAAAACTGTAGTTTCACAATATATTCTTATAGAACTCATAAAATTAATCACTTTTATTGGTCTATTTAATTCGGATAAATATGTCCTATAATAAAGACAGGAAGAAGAACTCCGTAAGGGTAGGAAGATTAACATTAATGTTAAGTGTTGACATACATACCAAATGCGATTATGCAGATGTTGTCAAAGGTGAAACGCTGAAGGATATCTTGGAAATCATTGAGCCTCGTTTTTGTTTGGGAAGCATGAGAGAGAATGGGAATGAGTCGGTTGGAGAGTTCAGCATCAACAACTGTTTCAACGAACTTCCGAAGGGACCGCGTGTTGAACTCATGGCTGGACAGTTGCCTCTGGAACTTCCACGTGTCACCGTCAGCGCTGAAGATACCGTCGCCAAGAAAGTCTCCGAGGGCACGGCGGAGTGTGGGGCCCTTGTGGTAAACGGGGAAGTTAGTCTTGAGGATGTGTTGGACGTTGAGAGGGTTGGCGGTGAAGAGTTGGCGGGAGCCGAAGGAGCGGTGGAGGAGGAAGGTGGCGGAAGGGGAGTTGTGGAGGATGTCGGCGATCCACTGGATGCGGCGGTGTTTGTTGGCTGCGATGGAGAACACTGAGCCTATTATAGGGTATGCTTTTGGAATAATAATGGAGGTTGTTTTGTTTGATGATGTTGATGATGTGGTTAAGAACCAAAGTAGAGTTACAAAGATAAAAAGCAATGACAAGGCCGAGGCTAAGGATTCAAGCTCCATTTGGAAGATTATTTGGTTGGATACCACGTGGGTTCATTATCTCTATCAATGAAATAGTTCTCCTATTTATAATGCTATTTATTTGTTGGAAGTCACCCATGTACATACTTCATAATACTCACTCCGTTCCTATTTATTTGTCATATTTCAAACAAAACACGTCCATTAAGAAATCCAATCATTACTCAAATTTCCAATGCATTAATTATGTTTTTTCCTACTATACCATTTCTCTCTCTATAATCATTAATTTTTCTCTACTACTTACATAAACCAAGACATATTAAATAGGGGCAAACATGGAAAATAGCATTTATTACACTCTTGAAATCCTCAATACGACAGATAAAAAGAAACAAAAAATCTCTTCAAAAAACGACAGATAAAAAGGAACGAAGGGAGTAACAAGATATAATGGTTGAAATATATGTATAGTTCCTCATTTCCCTTCAATTTTTTTTTTGAGATTAATCAGTCTATCATCCATCATTCATTTGTATTACTTTAACCTGAAAGTCAACAATTAACATTGGCAATTAGGGCCAATGCCCACGGCCCCCCCCGGCCGCCCCCAATTTTTTGCGGGCAGGGCGAAGGATTTGACAAAATCCAAAAATTATGCCCACTCGCGCCCGCCGTAATTTTTTGCGGGCGGCCCGCGGGCCTCTATTAAATTAAAAGAATTTAGTAAAAAACCAAAGAAAAAAAAGAAAAAAAAATAATAACAAAACGGGCGGTCCCGCTGCCTGCACTTAGGGCGGGCAGGGCTTAATTTTTCGGCCCTAAAAATTAATTGCCCGCCCGCAATTTTTGCGGGCTAAATGCGGGCGCGGGCCAAGCCCGCCCGCCCGCCCTAATTGCCAATGTTATCAACAATCATATACGGATGAATGGTAAATAATACACTGATAATATAGAAAACTTTACACCGTTGATTCATTCTCCATTTTCTTTTTTTTTTAATCCAGATCTTGATATGAATATTCGAGTAAGAGATAAATTTTCTTCAATTATTATTAAATAAGAATTATTTTTTCATTGTGTTTTAGATAATACTTTTTTGTAACTTGTTTTTTTGGTAACATATAACACTTCTTTAAATTTTGTATATATATAAATAAAAGATAGAATCTTATTATAGAATCATAAATAAGATTCTATCTTATTAGGCTGTACACTGGAGCACATTTAATTTAATATGCGTATATCAGAGAAAATTAGTGTAAATGATAAAAAATTTGTTACTACTTAAATAATTGTTCGTAAAAATTTAAAAACTACTTCAAAAAATTTTGACAATATCAAAAAATTAGTCATCCCAAAAAAATTTATAAAATTAATCACTTAATTGCGGAAAAAAATCTAATATGCGTGTTATTTCATCACTCAAACCTGTATGTGTTGATTGATAAAAAATTACTAAAGTTTTATTTTAATGTGCAATCGGAAGTAGTCAAGGAGATGGATTCAATTCAAATCTCGTGCCCACTATTCTTATCTAATTCTCTATGTCACGAATTACGATTCGAATGAGATGCGGTGGATATATTTTCTTTTTGCCTAGAGCATATGCATTATTATAAAGTGATTGTTTAAAACATTCACACTTCAGTAAAATGACTAATTCTTTTTGTAAGAATTTTTTCTATATATAATACTCAAACTCGAATTTCTTTTCAAGAGAAGGAGGCATGTATAGTATGAATCAATCACTCCTTAATATAGAAGCTAAATATACACAAACATTAATAAAAAATAAATAAGATAAATTCAATATTCCATTTTCCCAAAAAAAAAAATTAGATAAATAAAAAATTCATTGCTAACAAGCAAAATTTGCAACAACATACTTAAAGACTAATCAAGCAGTTTACCACCTTTCAAAAAGGGTTCAAACTAAACTACCTGCCTAAATCAAGTTTATCACCTTTTAGAGATAATTCAAATAAAAAATCAAGTTGTTTGTACATAATTCAATTCTTACTCTCACTACTACAACATTATCTTTGCCATTTTTAATAGTAGAAAAACAATGAACAAATCTAATTACTAACTCTTTCTTAATGTTATGGAAAACAATTGCTGTGAAGGTACAAAAGGCCGAAATCTTCTTCTGTTTTTCTTTTATCCAGCTGTTGTAAGGTACCCAAATCATTTCCTTCCTCGCCTTTTTTCTTAACCAAAGCATAATGTCCACTGATTATAACTGTAATGCCAATTATTCAATGCTAATAACCAATTACACACTAAAGCCAACAATTCCTGTGACCATCTACATTCGGGAAAAAAAATAAATGATTTCTTATTTCTACATCTTTGTTACACAAAAAAATATTGAAAAATCAACTTAAAGTGTGAAATTAGTTTTTTTTTTAAATGAAATTATTAAATAATTTGAAATCAACTATTTCGGATATATTATCATCATCATCATCTGTTCACATCGTACATTTTATTTTTATTTTTTATTAAAAAAAACATTGAACGATGATAATACATCCAGCAGATCAATAAACTTATATCACTTAATAATTATTTTGGGATGAGAGATAAAACATGTTGTTATCGATTGGAAATCAGATGATACCGACCATGCAGTAATTTTTCTTACTCCCGGTGCCATATGAGTAGTAATCTATACTTTTCGCAGTCTCAATCATTAAGAGCTAGTACAAAGCAAGCAACAATCTTTCATTCATGCTCAAATAATTATTGAGGCGCCACTATTGGATGTTGGAGAAGATTTTCTTTCAGTTCTACAATCAAACGTCGTAATAGTACGTTTGGATACGGATGTTTCTATGTCGGTAATGGTATATCACTGGAATACGCCTTCTCGCAACTTATGCAGTAGTTATGTGAGTCCCCATTTGTTTGTTGGCCACGGTGTTCCATCTTAAAAAAAAAAAAAAAAAGGCTCTTCTTGCTCCAAAGATGCAATTTGATAATTTATTAACTTTTTTGTCCTCTACTTTTTTCGGAAATATTTTTTTAACTTTCAATTAATAAAGAATTTAATTTGGACCTTTATTCTTTCAAAGTTTCAATTTGCATCTTTATTTTTTTTATCAAAAATATCATTTTTCATATAAATTTTATAATTTTTAGGATGGATTTTAGATTAACATAAAAATAAGATGGAAATATGTATTTTGGTACAAAAAAAAATCCAGACTCTGCTAAAAGTATCTGAAATTTGGCTGTAAAACTCCAAAAACATGGCGGTTTAGATTAAAAAGGATATTTTTTTTTGAATATAGGATGAAAATAAATTAAAAAAAAATTAAATATCAAAAATATAATTAAACATAACAAAATTTGAATACAGTTCATATAAATACATTTTTTTTTATAATTTATTGATTTGGCCCATTGAATATAATGAATAATTGAAATTATTGAGCTAAATTAATGAATATATATATATATATCCTTAAAAAAATTATTGAATTTACATTAGAATTTGATATGAATTCATGCATATTAAACTATAATGTGCCATGTGTGGCACTTTAGAAGAGGAATATTATTTGTAATCTATATTTGTGCATAAACTTGTAGAAAAATAAATGTTAAGAATTTGTTAGAAATTTCTCCCCTCAATTTTCGTTGTTAATTTCTTCGTTTTCCTTTTACGAAAATGTTGCATATATTCAAATCTCACTAGAAGCACGAGACTCATCAGTAATGTCACCATTAGAAGTTTGTAATGGTTTCAAGAAAAATATTACAACACTGTTTAAGAAAAAGTTTTCTTAACCTCGAACTTTAAGATAAAAAATAAGAGCCTAAAAATAAAAATCTTTTATTGAGAAATGTTGTATTAATATTATAAAATAAAAAAAATTATATTTATTTTTTTAATAAAAAATATCCATTTTTAAAATCTTATTCTCAGTCTCAAGGAATGATGAGGTTAAGAAATTGTTTTCATTTCTTGTCTAAAGAAGAAAAATATTACTAATACATAGGTGAAGTGGCACAAATTGAAAAAGAAATAAACACGTGAACAGAAAAGTGCCGCAATTTGATCTACGGCAGACAGTGCCCACCTAATCAATTCGTCCATACTTCATAGTGCATTGCATTAGTAATATGGTGCCACTTAAGGATAGACGATAGAGGGTACTAATGTCAATTTCAATAGCTCAGTTATACATACATACACACGTATACGTATATGTATGTATATATATATGTATGTATATATATATATATATATATATATATATGCGCGCGTTGTTTTTTACACTGTCAGTACATCATCCACTGTTTATTTGCATTACTCCGTTACTTTTATTTAGAAGTCAATAACCATACACCCTTGGATGGTGGATGATGTACTGACAGTGTAAAAAACCGATACATTGTCTATGTACAAACTATTTTCTCATATATATATATATATATATATATATATATATATATATATATATATATAACTAACGATTACGACATGTGAGATAAATATTCTTGGTCAGCCATCAATTATCACCTAACGTGTTGTCTTTATTTATTCTCTTAATTATTCCGTATTTATTCCCTCCGTCCTAAATATAAAGCCCTCTTGACACTTTTATTTTCTCCCTATTTATAAAGCCTCATACCAATTTTCAATGATCGTTAATTACTTTTTTCCACAAACACCCCTATTTATTTAACATTTTTTAGATTCCCAATAATATTAATAGGGATAATTTTGAAATTACATATCAAAAGTTCACATTTTCGATACAATTAACTAAATTATTCCACTTTTTTAATGGACGTGAAATCCCCCAAAGAGACTTTATATTTAGGGACGGAGGGAGTATTTAATACTACTTCATTCTTTATTATATTTCAATTTTTTAATTTCAATTTTTAGAGCGGAGAATAAAAAATTAAAAAAGACACATTTATATGTAACTAAATATTTAATATTTACAAGAAGATAGACCTAAGTTAGAGAAGGCGTATTCCAGTGATATACCATCGCCTTCTAAAAATGTCAGCATTAGTTAGAGCCAACCGTAGTAAATATACTTGTGTAAGTTTGTCATTTAGTTAGAGAAAACTAAATGAACCGTAGTGAATATATCCTAGTGTAAGTTTGTGTTCCAAGGGCATCCACTAGAAAAATGTCAGCATTAGTTAAAGAGACAACCTTTGCAAGAGTTGAGGATAAACTCATTCAATAACCACCACAGCCCACAGGGCAAGTGTTTTCCATCACACGAACTTACACAAGTATGAACTCACCCGTGCACCATCTTATCAACCTAAACTTCACATTCTGTTCAATTCAAATAACATATAGAGGGCAAGAGTCCTAAGACAGAAGAATCAAGAGACTAAAAGCCAAAATTAACTATTCCAATAACGTACTCTATAATCTTATTCAAAGCAAGATGTACAGATGCCTGTGTTTCAGATTCTGTCCTTTGGCTCTCAATAATATGCAGTGACATCAACAGAATAAAACTTGTAATGTCTCTTTGCTAATTGTCAGGTATAGACTACAAGTTTTTTCCCTCCTGATTCTGCATTCTGATTTTGCATGTATCTGCAAAATACTTACAAGCGTCAAATGAAGAAGTTAATTCAATAGAATATTAAAATAAGAGTCAAAATGAATATAATGCTATAGAAGATGAATTGATAATTGTGGAAAAATGATGGAACCCCAATCCCAACTGTGGATATGCCCATAAAGCCAAAAAGCTAAGGAAGGCATCACTCATAATACAAGCATCATCATCCCAATCAAATTATCATATGATTTGATGCACCAAGAAGCAAGTAGCATAAAAAGATAAGCTCACTGTCACTGGTCTCTCTTTTTCACCTTTTCCTTTAGTCATTGCTAATGTTCACGGGCATTCACATTAAATTAGTTTTTCTTCTATAACAGACAATGCCTACAACTGATACCTAATAAGATTCTATTGTGTGCCTTCATTCCAAATCATGCAGCAGAAAAATAACAAGGGTTCAAGAAATATAAGTTAATCTTCTAACTCTTCAACATATAGGGGGTTCAGGCTTGAAAACTAGACAAAATCCTGTTTAAGGATCTGGCAAGACTCGCAGTTAGAACCCTCTACAGAAGAATATCAGATGTTATCATTTATAAACATGATCTGGTTGTTAAATCTTACAAAAATTCATTTGAATCAGAGTTTAAGATGTAAATGTGACTTACAGAATTTGTAACAGCCATTCATAAACCTCCGTAAACAATCCCCCTCCAGGCAAAAAAGTATGTCCACCATTCTATATATGTCTGCTTTGAAAGGCCAAAAGTAAGTAACTGTCAAAGCAAATTGAGAAAAATCTAGGCAGGTTTATATTGTGTCTATTGACACAGTGTAGACAATGTTTAATTAAATACCATATGTTAGAGTCCAAAAATAAAAGAAACAACAAAAAACACTTCTGTTTATATGCTTACCATCTTGATCTTATCTCAATTTTCCGTAGTTCATGCAATTGATGAGCTATATCTTCAATAAATTGTTTTCCACCATCCCCATTTCGAAGAGAATTTATTATATGATCAAGAAGATCACGATCAAACTCAAGTGCTTCCAACCTGTCATTAAGGTCAGATATTTCATTTTCTAGAGCAACCAAATCAACACCTCTTCCGGGTGTGGAATTTTTTGGTACAACAGATGTGGTGGAATTAATGTTTTCTTTACTTAGAGAACAATCATCACTATATGAAGCAGATGAGCCTTCGTTATCTGTATGATTTTCATTAGACGTATTAAAATTTTTCTGTATGGACAAATCAGTCCCTTCATTTCCATCTACTTGAGGCCCTTCACCATTTGAAGGTCCTTGTTGATTCGACTCACTGACTTCAAGCTTTTCAGGTCTAACATTAGACATATCGGAGGAAATCCCGTTAAACGAAATTTGATGAAGTCTCTTTTCCAAGCTACTTAAACATTGCGAAATGTATTGCTTTTCCTCTTCAAATTCTAAAGATGAGGTCCCACCAGGCACAGCTTCGTTACTGGCATTGGAGACCTCGGGGAACTTTGAATCGGAAATCATGTTTACAGGATTGGTGACGTTATGTACACCGACATTTTGTACCGTGACATTATCTCCTTTTGAATCACAACTTTCCTTAGGCATACTATGGACCATAGGTTCATCTGGCCAGTTTAACTTATAAAACTCCAGCTCAGCTTCCAAATCTTGTATCTCTTTTTCCTTTTCTGTCAGGAGATCATTAACTTTATCCAACTCATCAGTATCATATTCTGCTTGCTCTTCCATCATTCTTAAATATTGAAGAGCCTCCATTTGCAGTGCTGCCTTCTCCTCCTGTAACCTCGTAATCATAGACATTGCTTCATTTGCAGCAATAGCAGAAGCATTTCTTTCTTCCTCCAATTCCTTATGTAAAGCATCCATGCATTTCTTGTCATATTCAATCCGTCGCTTCAATTGATCAACGATGGACTCCCCTTCAATTTCAGTGAAATTGGATTCATCCAGAGATTCAAGACCAGATTCCACTGAGGCAGACTTTTGAAGATCCTGAGTTGCATTAGAACTAGAAGCCTCATCATCTATCATAGGGGAACGAGCATGATTTATAGTAACAGCAGATGACATATTAGAGCCATGAGGAGAAGAATTATGTGATGGTGATAGCTCCAATTCTTCCGTGACTTTATCAACTTCCTCGATGGTTGGTTGTTCAGTGACAAAACCAGGTACTTCTCTTTCCTTAGAGGTGACAGGGGACTTACTAGTGTTACTTGAGTTCTCTTCTCTAGGACTTGTAGGAGCAGAGTCGCTTATCATTTGATCAGTTTCAGTGGATGCTTGTTCCCTTATACCAATGTTCTCTGAGACGTTCTCATGTTTCTCGGATACAAGTTCGGTGTCGCTTGCTTGTGTAACATCTACAGCTAGAAACATTTCAGAAAGAAAATGTTAGACTTAATTTTGAAGGGAAAAAAATGTGAATGCACGGAGAGAGAAATGTTACTTTTATTTGATGATTCTTCAACAAGTGTGTCAGTGCCATCAGAAATCATATGCTCGGATTGGGGAGCAGGAAGAGAATTATCTGATGGTGATAGCTCCATTTCTTCCATTTTTTTATCAACTTCCTCGATGGTTGGTTGTTCAGTGACAAAACCAGGTACTTCTCTTTCCTTAGAGGTGTCAGGGGACTTGCTTGTGTTACTTGAGTTCTCTTGTCGAAGACTTGCAGGAGCAGAATCACTTATCATTGGATCAGTTTCGGTAGATGCTTGTTCCCTTGTACCAATGTTCTCCAAGACGTTGTCATGTGTCTCGGACACAAGTCTGGTACCACTTGCTTGAGTAGCATCTACAGCTGGAAACATTTCAGAAAGCAAATGTTAGACTTAATTTTGAAGAAAAAGAAAAGGGAAATGCATGTAGAGAGAAATTGTTACTTTTATTTGAAGATTCCCCAATAAGTGTGTGAGTGCCATCCGGAATCATAAGCTCAAATAAGGGAGCAGGAAGAGAATTCTGAGAAAGACAAGAAGTAATCTTACTGCCTTCAGATTCTTCACTAGTAATGTTCACAGCAACAGATGATGGTGAAACCTCATCTAGTGACATGAGCTCAAGAAGGTCAGAGCTCAATGACTTTTTATTTTCTTTCTGCCAATTAATCTCTTCCAGACTATTGTCATTAACAGCATCAGAACCCAGGAATTTCGCATCATGGTGTTTGCTGATGTTGGGCTCCACATGTGGCTTTGCTTGTTTCCACTCACCTCGAATACATTTTGGAGAAACCAGTGGTGTAAATTGAGCAATAGGATCATTGCCAGCTTTGATGTTTTCATGAAACACACAACCAATATCATCATCGTCATCAGAAAATAAAAACTCCGACTCAGAATCAGAAGTGAATCTCAGCTCAGTGTACCCAACATGAGATAATGGATGAAAACTTCTGTTTCCTTCTGGTCCGGAAAATTTATAATTTTCTTTCCTCGAGTTATCCCGATGATTTAAGCGGTTTTGCCTTGGTACATGTGGCACAGGAATGCATGGCTTAATAAATTCCCTACCCGGTGATTTTTGCTGGATGGATCTGGGAGTATTATGTTCTGACTTCCAAAGCTTACCGCAACAAATACATGGCCTTGATATCTTAGAGCCACTAAACATTTCTCTGCTTAACGACGGGCTTCGGTAACCAGAACCACCAAGAACCAGCCCCAATTTACCCATCAACAACCTACGAGTTTTTGTGTTGTGGTTGGTGTTTGTGGTGAACGATAGAAGACAATCATCACACATCCTATGACCATCTGCAACCTTACCGTGAATATGACATGATATGAGAGAAGATATTTCTGATTTATGATTGCTGCAAAATAGGTTCTGATACAACTCTGTCTTTTCATAGCCTAGTATATGATCAAGCCTTGAGCATAACAAACAAGGCAATTGCAATTGGCAATAACTTGCAAACTTTGTGAGCAGGAACGATAGCAGGGCATCAACTAGCATGAGAAATATCAAAAACCACTCACAAGCTGCAGTTGTAAGAAGGGCAACAAAACCCTTTGTCCTCTTTGTTTTGACAAATGAACTTCCACTTCCACTTCCACTTGCTGCCATTTCCACTACATTCACTCTACAAATCCTCAAAAGACGAAAATTGCATCTCCGACATAGATGTTGTATCTATATATCCCTGGGAGCCAAGGCTAGGAAATTCTAGAAACAAGAAACAAACATCCACCATGAGATCAAAATCCGAGTTTTGCACCCCAAAAATATAATTAAAGTCCAACTACATGCACTGCATTGCATTTAATTGACACCATCATTCTAACAAACAACCATTCCACACCTCAAATCAATAGATAGCCCAACCACAACCACAACCACCACAAACAAATTCTGCAACAACATAAATTCTCAAAACACCTAAGAAAATGACAGGAAAAATTAAAAGAAAAAAAAAAGTAAATGATGAAAATGAAATACACACTCTTCAACTTCCAACTGATAGAAGTAATTGGTAACAAACCTAAACGAAAATTGAAATGAAACCAACCCAACCATGTCACATTATGCCTTCATCAACTATCAACTGCAAATTTAGTTACATCAACAATTAAATATAAAATTATAATAATAAAAATAGAAATAATGGCAATGAATTCAAAGGGAACACAATTCAAAAGACCAAAATCTGAGATTCAAGCATAGATTACATTACAATGCAAAAATTTGATCCAAAAATACAAAGACAGAATAAAAAATGGATAATTAAAAGAAACAGTGTGATTTAGAATGATATTGGAAAATGCAGATGAAGAAAAATGTGGATACCTGTTTGTGAAGATTGACGAGAGAGAGAGAGAGAAAGAGAAAAAGAGAGAGGATGAGGTGCAGAGGCGATTTCTGATCAAAGATGGTAAAGGAGGCCTTTGTCTTTCTTTCTTTCTTTGCTTTGCTTTTCTAAAAAAGAAGTGAAAATAATAATAATAATAATAATAATAATAATAATTATTATTATTATTATTATTATTATTATTATTATTATTGGTTATTGATATTGATGAAGAAAAAGCAAAATGAATTAAAAAATTAATAAATGGTAACAGTGAAAATAAGGCGCGGAATTATAAGTAGGTCCCTCTATGGTTCATCGAGAGACCGTTGAACCCAACGGCCTTTGATTTGTCCGCTTCCAACTAGCAAATGCAAGTAAAATTATACATTCTAACTCGAATTATAAGTAAAACTAATTAATTTTACATTTATTAAAGATGTTAGTTGATTATATTTAATTTTTTCAAAGAGATATTTTAGGAAAATTACATTAAGAATGAAACAAAAATTAGATAAGATGACAATTTTCTAGAGATGTCTTTATAAAGTGGCATTGTGAATGAAATAAAATTTAAGAAAGTTGGTTAGTTTTGATAATATTTTAAATCAAAAATATGTTTTTTGTTACTTATATTTCAAGCCGGAAAGAGTACTATTACTATAAACATATATATATATATATATATTTGAAAAAAATCATAGCTCTTACACTTTCAAGCTAATTTTTGAATGTTACTTTGATTTTTCGACATTGCAATATGGTTTCTTTTTCATTCATGAGATTTCAAAAATTTCTTTTTGATCCTCAAAATTGTACAATATTGCTCAACTAAATCCCACGTGGTTTGTTAACATTCATCCCCAGGATATGATTGAAATATGTTTAATAATCTCAAGGATAATATTTAATTAAATGTTTATAAGTTAGGGATTAAATTGAAAAAGCGATTACACAAAATTATTGTTAGAGATTAACATAAGTAGCATTTTACAATCTCATAGATTAAAGAGAAGTTTTGAAAATTTTAAGGATGAAAGTGAAAATCACATTGCAATGTCAAAAGACAAAAATTTTTCAAATTAACATTTTTTTTTATTTGAAAGAAATAGCTAATTATTAGTGGTAATAAAAATAGGAGTCCGCATTTTAACTAAAAAATATCACGAGAACTATACTACTATAGGGCTAAACGAGTAATAACTTATTGATGGCTATGCCAAGTGCCCAACACGTTGATAGTAGCGCTGGTACTATATTAATCCGATTAAACAGCTGGAACTTGAATGTAATGTGACTTGTTCCACACGAAAATACACCAAATTTAATTTTTAAAGCATAATTCTAATCTAATCAACTTTTTTTTTTAACTAATCTAATTAACTTTGAGCTTGGTGTAGTCCGGATTCCTTGGTTGAGTTAGACATTCAAACAACCTTTAAATTAGAGTTGGTGGACACTATGGTTTGGGGTGTTAATTGTCAATGAGATGAGAAATATTATATAGTCACACACATATAAAATCATTTAATACTCTCTCTCTCTCTGTTTGTATATATATATATATAATTTTTTATATAAATTTTTCGTTCATTAAGAAAGTTAATTAATAACATTGGAAATGTAAACATTTGATATATTTTTTTCAAAACTACTCTTATAAATATTATTGAGAATCCTAAGTATATAATTGTGTTTGTGAAAAAAAAAGTAATTAATTATTATTGAAAATTAATATAAACTCTTATAAATAGAGATAAAATAAAAATCTAAAAAAATCTTATTTTAAAAGACGAAAGAAGTACGTAAAGGATTTATTGATTTTTTTCCAATTATTTTTATCGATGAATTGACTAAGTTAAAACTTAAAGGCCATCAAAAAAGGGAGAGACCTTTAAAAAAAGGGAGAGAGACAGTATAGCCTTCCTCTATAGAAGACGGTGGCTAATATGTTAGCAGCTAGTAACGACACATTTAAAAAAACAAAAAACAAAAACAACAACAAAATTCACCTTCGAAAAATGAGAGCAAATAAGTATTTTTGGTGTGTGATCAGTGTCACATGTGTTTTTAAGAGCACATTTAATACCTATGAACTCTTGAGACTTCCTGCACGAGGAACGTTAATCAGGAATTGAACCTGAAACTTCTTAGTCTCATACCTCAATTCTCAAATTCTCAAGTTAGCAGGATCGTACCACTTGAGCCAACCCTATTGGTAGTTTATTTATCTCTTACTATATTGTCTATGGAAAGCATAAGGATGCGTTAGATAAGGATTGAGTTGCATTTTATGTCCTCTAATTTGATCCCAAATATCTTTCCCTAATTTCCTGCCCTTTCTTAGAAGAATTATTTGATGGTTTAGGGTCTGTTCGGCAAAACTAACTTGTAGCTGTGAGCTTGTAACTTGTAGTTATGAACTTCTAGCTTATAGCTGTTAAGCTAGCTAGGAGCTGAGAGCTTGTAGCTAGGAACTTTTAGCTGTTTAGCTGACTATTTGAAATAGTGCTGTTCGGCAAAACTAGCTTTTGAAGTAACTAAAAGTTATTAAATGACCAAAAAGAACATGCAACATTTTATTATTTTAAATCTTTTCAAATTTTTCTTTATTTATTAAATAGATAGTTAATTAATTAATTAATTATAAAATATAAAAAATATTAAATTATAATTAATTAAATTATTTTTTTTTTCTTAATTTATTAATTATGTAGTTAATTAATTAATTAATTATAACAAAATTATTAAATTATAATTAATAATTAATTAAGGGTAGAAAAATAATTTTAAATTTTGTTTGAGGATATAATTGGTATATAAATTATTGAAAGCTAATTTAGTTTCTAGAAAGCTACTTAGCTTACTTAGCTTTCTAAAAGCTAGCTTTCAAAAGCTACAAGCTCCTTTTTTAAAAGCTATAAGCTCCTTCTAATTTGTGCTCACCGAACGGGACTAGTAGCTTATTAGCCGAATCTAAAAGCTCCTAGCTAGCTAAAAAACTTCTAGCTAGTGTTGCCGAACAGAGCCTTAATTTAAGACCAACGATACATAATATTATCACATCATATATAGATTACAAGTGTATTCCAAATCAACCAATATATATAGATTTTGAAAATAATAATTCAATAAGATATCGTTAGTTTATTGGATTTAGATATACTTGGTAATAATTTTATGATTAAAAAAAAATAAAAAACACGAGTGATGCATCAACAACGTAACAAAAATTTTAGATTGTTAATATATTATTCATCATTCATGTATTATTGATCATTAATTTTTAATTAAAAATAAAATTTATGAATGATAAATGATAGACAAATAATATTAAAAACTTTACACCATCAAAATATATCTTTTAAACTCTTAAAAAATACTAGTTCTTATTAAACTTAAAACAATTAAACAAATGTAATTTTTTTTCAAATCTAATAATCAATAATTATATATATGTGATTTTCTTATTCTTAAACAATGAAAGAAAGAATTTGAACTTGAATCTTGTATTTGCAAAAGACCACATAAAAGAACTAACCTTATAATGCAACGAAAGTTCTCAACTCATAATAATGATTTAGTAAAAGCTATTCTTTCTACTTTTATATTCAAGTCACAATTTTTTTTTTAAAAAAAAACTTGCTCGTTTTAGTATGTATATCATTTTATATTTTAAAGGAATATTTGATTTTTCCTAAATTACCCCTTGTTCATATCAACTACAAATATATTTTTTATATTAAACAAGTAATGCAAATAAAACGAGTAAATATATAAAATTGACAATATTTTAAAAAAATAAAATTAATTGCTTATTTTAATGCACATATTTTAATTAAGTATAATCTATAAATATGAATAAGTATAGCCTATAAATAAATAGAAAAAAAAAGTATGACACATTATTCCATTGAAATTTACGGACTTAGATTCTCTGACTTCACCTTTGATGCAGTCATTGATGCAATTTCTGAATTAAAAATTAAAAATAAATAGACACATGGGTTTAGGCGTGAGATGTGAAGCATGAATACTCCAAAAATGGAGGCATATGCGTATCGGGTACGGGTACGCCGTGGGTACGGTTAGGTACAGGTACGTACTCAAATAAAAGAAATTTAAAAAAAAAAATTTGGATACATTCTCGGGTTCTCGGGTACGTGGGTACTTCGGTGGGTACGGTATCGTGGAAGTGGGTACGCTGATCATTAAATTTTTTTTAATTTGAAACCCATTTTTTATGTTGTGAAAACCCCCCACGAAAACCATATCCCGTACCCCCCAAACCCGTTTCTTCTCCAGTCCCATTTCTCCATTCTCCACAAAAAAAAAAAAAAAAAAAAAACCCTAATCACCTAATGCAACACAGCTCCTCCCCTGGTTCCGGTGGCGCTGCGGCTGATCTCTCTGCCTCTCTCTCCTTCTCCGCCGTGGTGGTTCGTCGCCGTCGCTGCTGCTAACCCGTCGCCGTCGCTCTTGCTAACCCGTCGCTGCTGCTCCTGCTAACCCGTCGGCGCTGCTGCTCGTGGCGGTTCGGTGGTTCGTAGCTGCTGCCTCTGCTGCTCCGTTTCTTTCTATGCTGTTCTTCTTCTCCCCAACTCCCAGGCACGTTTCCTTTTTTTCTTTTATTTTCTTTTTTAGTTATGTTTTTTTTTTTTTAAAAAAATTGTTGTTGAAGCTTGGTTGTGATCTTGTTCTATAAATATGCTAAGCTTGTTCTATGACTATGACTCTATGATTGACTGATTGAGTAAATATGCTAAGCTTGTTCTATGAAGCTTGGTTGTGCTCTTGTTCTATAAAGATTAAAGAGACTAAGCTTGTTCTTTAAATTTGGTAAATTGGTAACGTTGTTACTTTTTACTTTTTTAGTAAGCTAACTGTATTTTTAAGTGTTATTATTAATTTGAATTTAAATTATTAAATATATATATTATAAACGTACCCGTACCCTAATTTTTTTTAGAAAATGTCGTACCCCGCCGGTACCGTACCCGTACCGGGTACCGGTACCCTACCCGTACTCGTGCAACACCGGGCGCGAGATATGGAATCGTACGGAATAATAATCCCCATAAACCGCGCGATGTGGGACGGCGGAAGTTGGTTCTGTTCAGTTAGGTTTTAAGTTAGGCCGTTAGGGACTTAGGGTTGGTTGAGCAATCAGTAAAATTTTTCCATTTCTATTGATAGGAAAGCGAAATTGTGAGTGAGAGGCTCAAGCATTGTGTTGAATTCAATTCATGAAGGAGCAGATGTTCATGGTAAGCCTACCCTCTTTTTTTTTTTAATTTTTTATTTCTCTTAATTGTTACAGTAGTTTTTTATTCATTGTTGGTTTGTTTTGCTTTGAATAATCATCATATATTCAGAGGCTTGGTGGTGTTCGGAGGTACGCGAAGCATCTATGTATCGATGGGGTAAAAGATACGATAGCTGTGGCTTCCGGTAAAGGCGGTGTTGGCAAGACTACCACTGCCGGTACGCTTTGAAATATACCCAATTTCCCATTTTGCCATCACTTCTTATCATTCTGTTGTTGTTGTTATGATTAAATGCTGTTTTAATTGAATTGAATTGGCAGTTAATTTAGCTGTTGCACTTGCAAATAAGTGCCAGCTCAAGGTTGGTTTGCTCGATGCCGATGTATACGGTCCCAATATCCCTATCATGATGAACATCAACACCAAACCTGATGTTACTCTTGGTATTTCTTTCTTTCTTTCCACCAACCCCATTGGCTATTGGCAGTGCATATTTAAATTCCCATTCTGAATTTGTTAAAATTATCCTTATGTAATGTTTGATAGCTAGGAAGCGCGGATACGGCACAATATGAATAAGCTAATATTGGAAAAGTTTATAGAATGATTGAAAGATATATAGACAACAACAACAACAACAACTAAGCCTTTGTCCCACTAGGTGGGGTCGGCTACATGGATCAAACGACGCCATAAAGGCCTATCATAAATCATGTCTTTTGATAAGGCATTGATTGCCATATCCTTCTCAATTGTTTCGCCTATAGTTTTTCTAGGTCTTCCTCTTCCTCTAGCCCTTGTAGTACCCTCCATTTGGTCTACCCTCATAACCGGGGCTTCCACCGGTCTCCTCCACACATGCCCAAACCACCTAAGACGAGATTCAACCATTTTTTCAACAATAGGAGCAACCCCAACTTTTTCTCGAATATACTCATTTCTAATCCGATCTTGTCTGGTATGCCCACTCATCCACCGCAACATCCTCATCTCTGCAACATGAAGTTTATTCTCTTGTGTGCCCTTTGCCGCCCAACACTCTGTCCCATATAACATCGCCGGTCTTACAGCAGTGCGGTAGAACCTTCCTTTAAGTTTAAGTGGTACCTTCTTATCACATAACACGCCCGAGGCACTCCTCCATTTCATCCACCCTGCTTGAATTGCTGGACAAAAGATGTTTAAATTGCTGGATACTGGTGTGGCAGCCATTTTGAAGTATCAAAGCTGCAGAGCTTTCTAGTTATCAGAAATCATTAACTTCATTGATTTTTAGGATTGGATGGAATCCAATAGAATAACTAGAAATTTAGAATTCATGAACCCTTTGTGTGTATTTGCTCTGCTTTTCATTTACTATTTATTTTTGTTTTGCTTTTCTTCTTTGTATTATTTACTATTATCTATAAAGGGTGCTGCTAATGTCCAGCAGTAGGAAACTACTGCACTATGCACTAGATATAGGTAGATTGCATATGAAGCGTTTATTTGTCAAGATGACTATTGTGGTTGGGATTGAAGAGCTGATAAGTAGGTTTTAGGTTACATTTAGTTGTTTTGCATCATGGTTCTTTGATGTGGGAGATTTATTTCATTGATTAGTTTAAAAATAATTACGAATAAATATTATGGAGTTTTCTAATGCGTGCTTGGGTGCATGTTAAATAGTATATTTTAAGGAGTTAGTTTTTATGGAAACTCAAAATATCACATTTGAAAGTATTACACAAACTATTTTTCCATATACAAACTAACTGAGTAGATATTAGAAAAACCCAAGTATTTTTCCATTTTTGCTTTGGCCTTCTTCGATGCTTGGTATCCAACGGAACCTTACACAACTGGATTAACTTCTTGTTGGTACTTAATATATTTAATTTAAATTAGAAAATTAAAAAAATAAAAATACATGATTAAGAAAGTTGTCATGCACTTTTTTTTTTCCTGACATACAATTATAAATTCATTCACATTTAGGGCTAGGCTTATTTTGTGTGAATTATTTTTTTAATGGGCTCTGAGGTGTGGATCAAGTTCATGAAACAAACCTTATATATTGTCAGGGTAATTTTGCAAATAAATTTTCCACTAAAGCATTGCCGGGTTTTACTTTTATTTTCACTGTAATCGGCTGTTTTTAACTGCTGTGTGATCAGCTAGTTTCAAACTGCTGGATTATATAACTTCCCATCTATTAATTGTATAGTATGCTAAGGTTTTGCCCAAGTTTCTTCCTGCTTCCATTTGAGTTGATGCCAAAAGGTTCCGTCGCTTATTTTCAGACAAGAAAATGATTCCCGTTGAAAATTATGGGATCAAGTGTATGTCAATAGGGTTCCTTGTGGAGAAGGATGCCCCGATTGTTTGGAGAGGTCCCATGGTATGCTTGTAACCGATTTTCTTCTTTTATCATTTCATGCTTTAACTGGTTTCTGCAGTTGAATAAATGTTCTTGTAAAACTGCCACTGTTTTTTATTTGAGTTTCTGTGATGGATTATCATAGGTATCAAAGGCTCTTGACAAAATGACAAGGGGAGTTGACTGGGGAAATCTTGACATTCTGGTGATGGATATGCCTCCTGGCACTGGTGATGTCCAGATAACTATGTCTCAGAATCTGCAATTATCAGGTAGTTAATGGATTCCCTGTGGGTGAGGTCTAAAGTAGATGCATTGACAAAACAGCTTGGACCTTAACCTTTGTCTGTATTTTGGCATTTTAATGTTTTTGGTTCTTGTCTGCCTGATATATACTTTAAAGTTTAAACCTTACAAAATTCATTTCAGTGGAATAGTAATTGAACTATAAGCATCAAAACACATGGTTTTAAGTTTATTAAAACCAGACAATCAAACAAAAGTGCTATGATCTTTTGATATTTCATACTATTACTGATAGTCCCTCAACCCATTTTACGAAGTTTCTGTGCACTTAATGATTTTCTTTTAATATTCATTGCCATGGTTGCTTCTATTGTAGGTGCACTGATAGTGTCAACTCCTCAAGATGTCGCATTAATGGATGCCAGAAGGGGAGTAACAATGTTCAATAAAGTTGATGTTCCGGTATGATAATCACTTGACGTACTTGTGCTTTTGCATGGTTATGAGTTTTCATGAGTCCAAATATACACTTGCATCGGTGCATGGTCTTCTGCTGGTGTTCAGCACATCAACATGTAGGCATTCATACACTAAGATACACCCACTAATACTTTCATTAAACTTGTTGATAAATGATAATGTGAAGATTATTTCGGTTGCAGAACTGCTTCATAGGGATTCATCTCAATATCCTGCCCTTTTTTTTTTCTTTTTTTTTTGTGATACCCAGAACCTGGGATCCATCTGGCCACATTGGACCTGGCGAGTCCTGCCTTTATGTCCATTCATTTGAGAACTCCAATTGTTTTTTTACAGATTTTGGGAATTGTAGAGAACATGAGCTGCTTTAAGTGTCCGCATTGTGGTGAACCTTCATACATATTTGGCGAAGGAGGGACTCGTAGGACAGCCACTGAAATGGGATTAGAATTTTTGGGTGAGGTATGTTGATCATTGTTTAATTTAAAATTTTGCTAATCATTTAACCGGGGCTTTATTGAAGGATATTCATTGGAAAGGGACTTTTTAGTTATGCAGTGATAGATATTTTTAATTTTAACGTGACAACTAATCACTTTTTACTTTTCCTTTGATGTTGCTGTAAAAGATTTCTTTTGGTGTGAGCAATGTGTGTTTGTCTATATTTCACGCGTTGGCAAATCCACCCAAAAAGTTTAGATGGTATAAAAATATGGAGGGAAATGTTAACATGCTACTTGGTCTTCTCAAGTGGCATTGACTGTATAAAATTTATCTATTGAATGTTTCTGTTAAGTTTTCATTTTGATGAATCCAGATACCACTGGAAGTGGGGATCCGAGAAGCTTGTGATCAAGGGCACCCAATTGTGTTGGCTGCACCTGATTCAGTAGTTTCCAGAGCATATGGCGATGCAGCTGAAAAAGTTGTTCAGAAACTTAAGGAACGACAGCACTCACCAGAGATTATACTATGAAATGCTGCACTTACCACGATAGCTCTGTCAGTCCTTGAAAAAGTTATCCAGTGCATGCATATTCAAGAAAGGATCATCAAGCTGCTTACCTTGGTGGTACGAGACACAGAGACACGGGCCTGGCTTATGATTTAAATTTGTTGATTCGAGCATCTTCATCAATTATGTAAATTAATAAGCAGTAAATGGTGCTCTGTGCTATCAAATTAGCAGTTTGATTTCACTACATCGTGAAGGGTACATACGGCTGCAGAAGTCTCTTGCCCTGTCATTGTCTGAGTTATATGCTTTTTTGTTGTTGATTTGGATGCATTGTGGGAGAGTTATATTCAGCAACATCTTGTAAAAGAGAGTGAAAAGAACACATTCTTTTTTGTTGTTGATTTGGATGCATTGTGGGATGCTTCCAAGCATAATGTAGGGTCTATGGGAATATATTCTTGTATGGCAAATTCTTTTCCATGAAAAGAACATTGGGTTCGTTCGCTGCAGTCTTGTACGTAGGTTGAAAGTTTAGACTTTTCCAAGGCTGTTCAGAAAACGTAACGAAAACAAGCTCAATTGCTAGCCACACTTTCTTGGGGATATATTACTACTTGAAGTTTCTATAATACACAACAACTAAAAGAGGACACTTTTCTTGCTTTTTTTTTTTTTTAAAAACAAAAAATATATGTATATAAAAACAAATTATATTCACTTCTGCTTTATTTCCACTTATGATATTTACTTATTTTCGATTAGTTTTATATTTTTGATTAATTTCTAATTTAATATTTAAATTTATATTATTTTGTATTTTTTGCTGATATCATTTTGTATATTTTTGGTGTGTTGTACACTAGTTTTTTAAAATTAAAAGATAAATATATAACTATATATAGTTTGTATTTTTTTTTTGTGCAACTAAATTATCTATATAATTTTAAGTTTTTTTTTTTTTTTTTTTCAAAAAAAATCAATCATCTAAGTACACATGGTAATGATGGATGAAATTTTGTTGGTAATAAATAAAAGTGAGTAACTAAATTAAATGATTAATTAATTTAAAATTAGATGTAAATACATTTACTAGGTCCTTCGCAGTCATTATCCTTTTGTTCTCTTTAAGTTTGGTTTGGTTTGGTCTGTTACCCACCCGGTGGGTGACTGCCGCTCTTCCATTTCCCACACTTGTCTACTCTCTCGTGTTGGTTCGGAAGGCTGCCGCAGTTGGAGTTGGATTCAGTTCTCATCTGATTTTGCTGAATGCCTCTTCCACCTCTCAAATCCCCTCCTCCACTCAACACTTGCCACCATTCCTCCTCCTCCCCCTCTTCCTATGGAGCTGCTTCTTGTTCGGTGTTGCTGTTCCGATCCAAATCCCACCACCGTCACCGTAAACCACTTCTGGCTCTCGGAGGAGGAGGAGGAGGGTTGAGCACTATTCTCGCCTGCAACTGCAAGGGTGGCCTTGAAATCGCCATCTCCAAAACCCTCTCTTCTTCTTCTTCTTCCACTCCCGATTCCACCACCAGCAGTAGCAGGCTCAGAAGCGTGGGAGCTAAACACGTGGACGTTGCTACCCTTGGTAACCTCTGCGTCGATATTGTCCTCAATGTTCCTCAATTGCCCCCTTCCTCTCTCCACCAACGCATCTCATTCATGGAACGCTTGGCTTCTTCTCCTCCTCCCAAGGTTCTCTCTCTCTCTCTCTCTCTCTCTCTCTCTCTCTCTCTCAATTTTCTCAATTGCTTTGCATTATTCTTTTAATTAATTATTGTTTTTTTCTTTTGCAATACAATGCTTGTACCTTAGTCATTTGTACTACTACTTATCAGTTATCTCATATTACTACTACTTTAATTTTCTGGTTTTTAAGTTAATTAAAGTTTAAACCTGAATTAGGCCACATAAATTGTACTTCTGCTTGTACCTCTTTGCGATGATGTTTCAAATAATGTGGTGGTGATTCTGTAACGGTCCATATAAATAAATGAAGAAAAAACGCTGAGGGCATTCTTTAAGGAATCAAAACAAGTAAATTGTTATTGGAAAGTGTTTGTATTCAATAAATTTATTACATAACTCTTTGATTCCTTAAAAAGTGATCTTAGGACACTCGTTAGCAAAACTCATGTAAATAAATTAATAAATGTCGGATGTATAAGTTTATCCTTTGTTTGGATTGAAAATGTTTTCTTTAAGGAAGGAGTGGATTAAAATGGTAGAGAATCCCCCCCCCAAAAAAAAAAAAGGGAGAAAAAAACTGGATGTGAACCTATCTAAGCTATAGCATAGCCTCGCTTATTTTTTCTCAAAATTAAGTACTTTCAAATGTTTTAATGCGTTATTGTATGCAATCTTAAAATATATGTGTGTGTGTGTGTGTTTTGACAGTCCACTTATGTATAGTCGTAAACTACTAAACTTGCTGTCTTAAATTTGGTTTTGATTTTTTTTCACAATCATTATACTTTAAGGATATCAATGATCGGATCCTGAAGACTTATGTATCAGTAGTTTCAGTAACAAATATTAGTACTGATAAAGATTCTCTTTAAGAAAGAAGACAATTAACTAAGATAAGAGGATAAGATATCCTTCACCAGAGAACTATGTAAAAAGAAATTAAGAGCATCAAGGATTACAAGAAATGACTTTATTCTCTTGGTCCTCTTGGATCCTATGATTTTTGATGTAGGAATATTGGGAAGCTGGTGGGAACTGCAATATGGCTATTGCAGCTGCTAGACTAGGACTTGGTTGCGTATCAATTGGTCATGTGGGTAATGAAATCTATGGCAAGTTTCTGTCCGACGTGCTTCATGATGAGGGCATTGGTATGGTTGAGATGAGCAATGATGCCGATGTTCTCAACAGCTCTAGTGGCTCTCGCGAAACACTTCTATGTTGGGTTCTTGTTGATCCTTTACAAAGACATGATTTTTGCAGGTAAAAATAATTAGTTTGTATTTGTCATTATCATGGTGGCTATTATTTATTTCCATATTTTCCTTTGCAACGGCCTAAATGAACATGTTCTCTCTATCAGTCGAGCTGATTTTAGCAAGGAGCCTGCATTTCATTGGATGAGCGAACTGTCCAGAGAAGTAAAAACAGCTATTCAAAATTCAAAGGTTTTGTTCTGTAATGGATATGGCTTTGATGAGCTATCTCCTGGTTTGCTACTCTCGGCAGTTGAATATGCTGTTGAAGTTGGCACATCAATCTTCTTTGATCCTGGACCACGTGGAAAGAGTCTCTCCACTGGGAGCCCAGAAGAACAGAAAGCTCTTAACCAGTTTCTTAGAATGAGCGATGTTCTTCTTCTAACTTCTGACGAGGTTTAACTTATCGCTTTCCTCAAATAACCTCTATCCTTGATAGTATATTGATTGCTTGCGATTGTCTACTTTAAGCTGATTCTCTACATTCTCTGATATGCTGCATGATTGCTCTTTTTGCTGCTTTGTAAATTATGATGTATCTCCTTCCAGCTCTCTGTTGTGCTATATACACTATGATTCTATGTTCATCTGTCTTAGTTTTTTGGTTCTGATAATTTTTGGTTCTGCCTATGTTGTGCTTATGCTAAACATAACTAGTCCTGAGTCGGATAAAAGGTGAAGGTTGTGTTAGGCAATCGAAAGCCAACGTAAAACTTTGTCGAGTCTTAATGATATGGATCAACGATGTCATGGGGATAATGCTAGGTCGTTGCCCAGAACTCAGAAGCAACACGCTGTAAGGCCCGAAGCCGACCCCACCAAGTGGGACAAAGGCTTGGTTGTTGTTGTTGTAATTAAGGACTTTGTATTCATTTTCTGTGTTGATAAGGACTTCCTTAACCTCATGCAGTGGTTCCATTCCTCATAAGTATGGACATTTTTAGTTTGTTTTTCCAAGTTATGTTCATCGTATGCCTTTGTACTTGCATATTTTATGCACTTCTTCACAGCCTCAAATTTGACAACTCTGCATTTTATTGTTTCATTGGCTTGAGATGATTATATAAATCCCTCAGAAGCTTTTACTTTTGTTGCAAGTCCATAATTCATTTGTAGTCAACCTTCTTGCTTAAGCAAAAGACAATTGGAGTTTTATGTTGGTTTGAGATTTGTGTCTGACAGTCTCATGATTCGTGTAGAGCATAGTGGTCTCCTCTTATTCCTATACAGTAATAGCATCCATCTCTGCTATTTGTAGGCATTTTTACAAACTACTTTTCAATTTGATGAGATGTTCAATGTTATTGCTTTACATGATAGGCCGAGTCATTAACTGGCATAGAAGATCCAATATTAGCAGGGCAGGAGTTGCTCAAAAGAGGGATTCACACAAAATGGGTGATTGTAAAAATGGGTCCTAGGGGTTCAATTCTAATAACTGCATCAAGTATTGCTTGTGCACCTGCATTTAAGGTATTAACTCCTCATTCTAAATTTTCCATTAATTGCTTCCATGAAATTCTTGCAATTTCAGGAAATCACGGCTATTGGTTTATTCAAATTATGTATTGTCTGCTTAATTGTTCTATGACCTACTTTGTATTCAGAGTTTCATACGTGTTTTTGGCTTAAAGGTGAACCTAAATCTATAACCATATTTTATAATGGAAAAAGTGGCCTAATGAGTATTATGTCTGATTCATTTTTTTCCTTTGACAACCCTGAACTTTTTGTGATAATTGGTCATATCCTCATCTAAATCTATCTTATAGTGTAAACTAATTGGATTTCTAAAATGGTCTCAGGTGAATGTTATTGACACTGTTGGGTGTGGAGACAGTTTTGTAGCTGCTATTGCATATGGTTTTATACATAATTTGCCATTGGTTAATACATTAGCAATTGCAAATGCAGTGGGTGCTGCAACAGCCATGGGTTGTGGTGCTGGTAGGAATGTAGCATCTCTGGTAAAGGTAATAGATATATTAAGATCATCCAACCTCAACGAAGATGATGAATTTTGGACTGACATACTTGAAAAGAATGTGTCAGCTCAGGAAATAACATGCCTGTCAAATGTTTTAATTAACGGAAACAGAAACAATATCAACCACGTCTCATTTGACAAGGTTGCTTCTGAGCTCTTGCCCAAGCTTCAATTTCCACGGATAGTAGAGAATGTGTCCACTTCTTAAATTTTGGTCAGAAGATTGCTGCTCATGTTATATCCGTTCCTTTGAACTAACTCATCTCCTGATTCTCGAGTTGTTCTTTCCTTCATCCTGTTAGTTGAAGTCTAAGATTAAGCATTTAATACAGCAGGGTTGTATCTACGGGCAGGATTATATTGAGATCACTGATTACTTTGAGCAAGTACACATATATGAGAGGTAATTGCTCATCGAGCATTTTTACTGATTACTCTCATTTCAGTCTTAGCAGTATTTCTTTTATGTCAAAGGGATTTTTACTCCTCGGATACCAGTTGACGCACAGCTTTTATCCTCTGACAGATTCCAATTTTTGGCATACAAATTTTTTTGCATGAATATTCTGAAGCAGTGATTTGTATTAGTTTCCATATTGTGATAGTTTATTAATAACACTGAGCGAAAATGATGCAGTATGACATTCAGTATCTTAGATACAGATTGTAGACATTAGTGTTTATGATATGCTGAAATAGCTTCTTCATTTTTCCTCCTCTCACATTGTTATTCGACATGATGTGACAAAATCTTGAAGCATCTCCGTGACTCTAGCATAGCTCTTTAACAAGTGAAAATGGCCACGGCCAATTAACATATAGTGCATTTGGTTCCGTGTTTGGAACCCTGCAAACGCAGAAGCTGGGGTCCTCAAATTTTTGTGATTTTTCGTCCAGCCGATATTTTTTAATATTTTTTCATAGGGGGGAGCTTTCCGCAAACTGTGCGTTTGCCTCCTCCCACCGCTTTTTCAAACATGCTAATAGTAGGCCTGTGGTTGTATTTAGTTGGGGAGGGGATTTTAACACCCACGCTAAAAGTGTATCCCACTTAATTTATTTTCCATAATAGTAAGCAGTGATTTCACGATCTGCGCAAAAAGCTGATTATGAAAAAGGGTCATGACCCAATTGTTTTTTTAAAAAAAAAACTTCTCACAATCCATCATTATTGATGGCTTTTTGTACGAAGGAAGTGAATTTTTAAAAATCCTTATCTTGATGATTTTTATTTCATGAATTTTGAAGGACATTATTTTGCATTTAAAAATAAAAGTTTATTCCATAGCTGTGACTCAGGTTCACGACATGCTCAAAAGCTTGGGTCATGAGTTAGGGTTTTCCTTTTTCACTTTCTTCGTAATACAACATCACTTTGGCTTTTTTGGGGGAATGAATCTTTAAATCTCTTATCTTGTATTAAGTGGTTATTAATTTATGGATTGTGAAGAATATTAACTTGTTTTTTATGACAAAGTCATACCTATGCTTATGACCTGTTGAAAAGCTTTGGTCGTGGCCTCGTGGGTTAGGGTTATGACTAGATTTTTATTTTGCCACCCCACCGACATGAGTTAGGGTTACAACTTAAACATTGTCAACCATTTTTATCTTAGGTGGCATGGTAAAAAAAATTTCCTCTTTCCATGACCTAACATTTATTTCTTAGCACAAAACTTCAGATTTTTATTTTGTCATTACTAAGTACCATCCTTGGACATTATTCCTAAAAAAAATAAACGAATTCAATTTACACAATAAAACAGAAGTTCTTTTGAACTTAGCTTGATCTTGATTAATATTTTGACTAAATTATTTGTTTAGACATAATGTGACTTTAGTATGGTCTAGTAAGAGACATGAACAAGATATATATATATATAATAGAAATATATAAATCTAAATTCAACATATTGAGGGACTAAAATTGTTTTTAATGTACCAACAAAGCCCAACACAGTTGGTAGATAGTTCGGTTCCTTAAGCATGATGTCAGGGGTTCGATCATCGTCGTGGGTATGAAAAAAACTTTGTTGGTAGAGACAAAACCTACTTCAGCGATCTTTACGCCTCGGAGGAGATTAGTCTTCGGCTGTCGATTGGGGGATATCCTTGGTGTACACCAAAAAAATTGTTTTTAATGAAAAATGGTATTGAAGTTGTACATTTGATAAATTAAAAAGTGATCAACTTAGTTTTTAAGTCCTATGGATAACCAAACTTATACACTTATTTGGTAAGAGTGCTTAATAGTTGATAATTTAAATCCAATTTATAAAATAATCACAATAAATTTTACTTTTATCAATAAAGTTTTTCATTGCGGAGATAGGGAACATTTTAGTATAATTAGACATATATCCTTACCAACAAGGTCCAACACAATTGGTAGATGACTGGGTTCCTCAAGCATGATGTCAAAGACTTTGTTAGTAGAGACAAAATCCACTTAAGTGATCTCTACATTTCGTAGGAAATTAGTCTTCGTTTGGATATTCTTGATATACATCAAAAAAGACATATATCCTTATGCAATAATATTTATATATTATTATATATTGATATAAAATAAATGTAATCCTAATAATAATTAGGAAATTATGTAACTGTTATAAATTTTTAATTATGTATAAAATTAATAAACAGATTAGTTCAACGGATAAGAAAAGCCTAAACCTAATTAGTTTGCTTTTTGAATTGTGTAAGTTTAATTTGACTACAAATAAAAGGGGTTTAGTCCATTATGAATCAGAATTGAAATAGTTTATATCACGAGGAAGACTATTCTAAAGAGTATTAATTTACTAAATTTTAATATAATTTCATTAATCGATACGTAATAATTTCAATCATTTATCTCATTTAATTGTTTGGCTTAATGTACATTATTTGTTATTTCTTATGAGCATTCACACTCTTAGATATTGACCTCATGACCCATGTAGCCTATATTCACTATATTCACATCACGTCCAAATATCGACTCTTGACTAGAGATATTTATTTTTTTTTAAGGAAAATAGCTCATCATCGTCAGATCAATCGTATTCATAAGTGTTATTTGTTTTATTCAATATACTAAATAATAAATAAAATAAATTTTGTTCTATTAAATAAAATTTGGTTCTATTTTGATAAGAGATCCATGTCCAAACAAATCCTCGTCTAATAATCCTTTATTTTCTGTTTTTCTATTTCACCAAATCCAAACAAAGTTTTCATATCTTATTAATTTCAACAAAATTTTCCTAATCTTTTCATATACTATTCTAAATTTCTAAACGACTTACTTCTTTAGGATAAATATAAATAAAATCAATCCTCATATGATATATTTATTATTTAAGCTTCGTTTAAAAATTTTAATTGAAATATAGAAGTACATACTTAATCAAAAAGATTTGAAAAAAAAAAAGAAAAAGTTAAATTGGAGTTTGTGGCCCAAGCAACTATGTATAAAAGGTGAGGAAGGGCAAAAGTAGAAATTCAAAAAGATAAGATGACAACAAAACCCTAAAAAATTCTGAGTGCAGCTCCAAACTCATATTTGTGAGACCCTTTTGCCCCTCCCATTCCCCATTCTTCCCTTCCTTTGCCCTTCTCTTTTCTGGTATTCCCCACTCTCTCTCCCCGCCAAACCCCTTCTCTTCTTCACTCCTTCAAACTTCGCTTTCATTCATTCTCCTTTTAACATTTACTACCTTTTTATTTGTTCATTCTCAAATCTGTCACTAATGGTTTCTCTGCTAATGCTTTCCCATTGCAGGTTTTCTCACTTGTTACTCTCTTCTCTGTTTTCTCAACCCAACAACACCTTCTACGTTGTGAGTATTACCATCCCTTTCTCATTGTGGAAATTTTTCTGTTTTTATTTATAATGGAACTGAATTATTGGAGTAAAAGTAAGTGTCTTTTTTTTTATTTTATTTTTTTAAAAAATTATTATTTATGTGTTGGGTTTTCCTGAGAATAATTGTTGTAATTAGAGAGACGGAACTATAAAGAAAGTATCTTTGTGAAATTTGGAACTATAAAGAAAGTATCTTTGTGAAAACTAAAGGGGTATACGCAAAAAAATAAATTTGAAATTTATCTTCATTTAAAATTCACTGTTTGTGTTTGATTGGTAATGAGGGAAAAATGAGAGAGATGAATATGGTGAGAATTC
The DNA here is from genome assembly GCA_037953625.1 of Crotalaria pallida. Lineage (NCBI taxonomy): Eukaryota > Viridiplantae > Streptophyta > Magnoliopsida > Fabales > Fabaceae > Crotalaria > Crotalaria pallida. The sequence continues at coordinate 145,782,490 of CM075652.1, read as the reverse complement.
TAAGTATTCTGACTCAAATTTGGAAATTCTAAGAATTTAAATTGTGGTTTCGGAAACTCTTAAGAGCCATTATGTTGCATATTATTGAGGTTGCGGACTCAGATTTAAGAACTTGTTGAATTCACTGTTTTTGTAGCGTCTTCATTTATTCTATTTGGTTCAGCAGTCAGTTTCATAATTGTTGTTGTTTTTTGTTATTTTGTTTAGGGAACAACAGAGTTCAAGATAGACTGGGAGTGTTATCGATATTTATTTCGTGGTGTTTCCGTGATATGGCAAACCATGATTTAACTCTTGGTCAAAGTCAGGTTGTGTCTCCCATGCCTGATATTCATTTGGGATTTGACCATGACTTTGATTCTGCTCATAACTTGGGCTCTGAACCGATCCAGGGTTTGGATTCAGCAGGGTGTACGCAAGATAATCAAGGACTGGTTAACGGTCAGAGTGAGAGGCATGAGCAGGACTTGGCTTCTCAAATTGAACAACTAGATCATGCTCAGAGTCTTGAACAAAATGTTGACAAGTTTGATGCAGATGATCATGTTGAGGACCATGATTTTTCTCAAAACTGTGATAATAAATTGGCTCTGCTTACTCAGGCATATGAGTTGAATTTGTCCGATGATCGCCAATTGGCTATTGTCAAGGATGATGATGATGATGATCTTCATCAGAAGTCAGAGCTTTCTTCAGACCAAAATGTGGAATTGGATAATTTGCATGTCTCAGATATGATTGATGAGCAATCAATGCAGTTGGTTTGCACTCCTCCTGTCCTTCAGTTCCAAGCCGATGATGCATCTCCTAACCATCAACTAACTGTTGGACAACAGTTTCCTGATGTTCATAGTTGTCGAAGGGCACTACGGGAGGCAGCCATTGCTCTTCGTTTTGAGATGCAAACAGTCAAGTCAGATAAGGTTCGTTTCACTGCGAAATGTGCAAGTGAAGGATGCTCTTGGAGAATCCATGCTGCAAAGCTTCCCGGTGTTCCTACCTTCTCAATTAGGACCATCCGTGATCCTCATACTTGTGCTGGAATTACACACCTGGGTCATCAGCAAGCCACAGTGCAATGGGTTGCCAATGCCATGGAACAACGCCTGAGGGAAAATCCTAATTGCAAGCCAAAAGAGATACTCGAAGAGATCCACCAAGCTCATGGGATCGCTTTAACATATAAGCAAGCATGGAGGGGGAAGGAAAGGATTATGGCTGCTGTTAGGGGCTCATTTGAAGAAGGCTATCGCCTACTGCCGCAGTATTGTGACCAACTCAAAAGGTCAAATCCTGGAAGTATTGCCTTGGTTTATGGAAATCCTGCTGATGGCTGTTTTCAACGATTGTTCATATCATTTCAAGCATCAATTCATGGGTTTTTGAATGCCTGCCGCCCCATTATTGGACTTGACTGTGTTCCCCTTAGAAGCAAGTATCTTGGAACTTTGATACTAGCTGCAGGTTTTGATGGAGAAGGTGATCTGTATCCTCTGGCATTTGGGGTGGTTAATGAAGAAGTTGATGACAACTGGATGTGGTTTTTATCCGAGTTACATAGTCTGCTTGAAACTAATGCTGAAAATATGCCAAGGCTTACAATTTTGTCTAATAGACATAAAAGCATCGTGGATGGAGTGGAGATAAACTTCCCTACTGCTTTCCATGGGTTCTGCATGCATTATTTGAGTGAGACTTTTCAAAATGAATTCAACAATACTGTTCTTAGTAACACATTGTGGGAGGCTGCTTCTTCTCTCACAGTCCTTGAATTTGAAACCAAAGTCCTCGAGATCGAAGATATCTCACAGGAAGCAGCTGCGTGGATTCGAAGTATACCTCCTCACTTGTGGGCCACGGCATATTTTGAAGGAACTAGGCTTGGCCAGCTAACTTCTAAGATAGTTGAATCTTTGAACACCTTGATAGTTGAAGCCTCTGGACTTCCAATTGTTCAAATGATGGAGTGTATCCGCCGAAAACTGATGATGATGTTCAATGAACGTCGTGAAACCAGCATGCAGTGGACTAGCATCTTGGTTCCTTTTGCCGAGAAGCAGGTGTCAAAGGCAATAGAACTGGCACACAGTTACCAGGTGATAAGAGGAACTGAAGCTGAGTTTGAAGTATTCTGTAATACAGGAACAGGAAGATACATAGTGGACATTCGAACACGCTGCTGTTCATGTAATGGATGGCAGCTGTGTGGTGTGCCATGTTCTCATGCCGTGGCAGTGCTCCTCTCGTGCAGGCAGAACGTGCACAGGTTTACTGAAAGCTGCTTCACTGTGGCAAGTTATCGTAAAGCATATTCTCAAACAATACACCCTATTCCAGATAGAACCGTGTGGAACATGATGTCAGATGGGTCTGAAATATGTGAAGGAAATAGAGCCATTGAAGTTGCCATAAATCCACCAAAGTCTCTAAGCCCACCTGCAAAGCCTAAGAAAAGGAGAGCTCCTGCTGCAGATGAAAGTGGCGGTCGAATGAAACGTGTTGTGCATTGCAGCCGCTGTAACCAGACAGGGCATTTTCGAACTACATGTTTTGTCCCTATGTAAGGTGCAAAGTATGTAGCATAGGATAGATCAGTTATCATATTATGACATAATAGTCTCGTACAAAGATTTAGATTTTTTGTGGATCAGATGAGGTTTTTCCTATACTTCAAAATATTAGATTAAAATTATAGACAGGTGCACAGTCACTGCCTACCCTTCTATACAATGCTGGGCGAAATTTGGCCCTTTATTTTTTGTGAAGAAACCAGTGATCATATTATTTAGGGAACATTTTTATCTTCAAGTTTTGGGCAGTTTGAATTACAGTATCCTGAATTGCTTTCTTTTATATTTTTAATAACTTAGCTGTCCAAGTCTTGCATAGGATATTCAGTTTCATTCGGGAAAAGGAGGCCAGGCTCTCATATTTGTTTGGGTTTCAGTCATTGAATTATTGGTAAATAAGATACAAAATGTTGAAGTTGAGAAGCAATAAAGATGATGAGTATCATGCATGAGAAGGACACTCATTAGGCAACGTGCTTAATAATGACAATAGTAAGATATGTACACAGAAATGTGAGGTGAAAAAAATACCAAAATAATATTATTACTCATTTAGAGAAATTTGTCACTTCCTTTATTCCTTAACTTTTGATTTATAAGAACTGTGAACACATTAAAAAAGTGTAATTATTGTAAATTTCATGTGTTTTGTCTAAAATACTTTTATTAAATTCTTATTTATTATTGTAGTAGTATTTAATTTTTATTAAAAAATGTGTTATTAATTAATATATAGTAGTTTAGGGATAAAAGATTATAATTGTATACTTGATGAAGAGAAAAAATTAATTTAACAAAGTGTTAAAATTAAAAAAAATAATTATGCATTGAAATTGTAATAAAAAAAATCATGAAATGAAAAAAAAAAAAGGCAGTTCTCGGTCCCGAACTTAGGTGCTATTTTGGAATTGGTCCTTAAACTTTTTTCGATGATCTGAGTCCTTAAACTTTGCTCAAATTTTGGAAATGGCTCTTTCATCACTTAAGTGATGATATGATAGAAGACATGTCACGTTACCTTCACCACATTGATAGGTAACGTGCCAGATGATACCACGAGAATTTTTTAAATTTTAAAATATTCAAATTAATTAAAAGTTTTTAAAAGAAAATTGAATATTTTAATAATTTTTAAAAGAAATTGTTATTTTAATAAAAAAAATCATGTAGTGTCACGTGACTCTACATAACACATCACTCGTAGATAATGTGATAGTGACGTGACATGTCGATAGTTATATCATCATTTAAGTAACGAAAGAACCATTTCCAAAAATTGAACCAAGTTCAGGGACCCAATGCATTAAAAAAAAAGTTTAAGGATCAGTTCCAAAAGAGCACCTAAGTTCAAGGACAAAAAATAAAATTAAAGAATGAAAGAAGTATCCGATATTATAATTTTTTTAAAAGGCTTAATTATGTCCCAAATCCCTGAAGTTTGGGGTACTTTTGTCAGATAACCTTATACTTTTTTTTTCAACGTCTGACTCCCTGAAGTTACTTCTGGATTTGTCATATACCCCTATTATCAATACTGGGCAATTTTGATGACATGTAACATTGGAATCCTGATAAGACGCAGGAGATTAATCACGTGATGTCACACATTCGAAAACAACCTCTCTCTTTACTTCTTTTTTTTATTTAACTAAAAATATAAAAATATTAAGTTTTTTAGTTTTTTTTAAAAAATTTTTAAAAAAGGATTTTCGCCCACGGGGCACCGGGTGCTTAACCTCCTGCGTCTGATCAGGATTCCGATATTACATGTCAACAAAATTGGTCAGAATTGGTATTAGGGGTATATGACAAACCCAAAAGTAACTTCGGAGAGTCAGACATTGAAAAAAAAAAGTATAAGGATATCTATCAAAAGTACTCCAAACTTTACGGACTTGTGACGTACTCCCTCCGTTTCACTTTAAGTGTCTTTTTAACATCAAAATTTTGTTTCAAAATAAGTGTCTTTCTACCAAATCTAGGCAACATTTAGTACTGTTTTTCCTTATTTACCCTTACATTTAATGTTGTTTTAGTTTTGAAATTTGTAATACTAGTAATGATGTATTGACAAAATAAAAATATTAAATAGGGATATTTTTGACAAAATAGACATAAAACTTACAATAATCATCATAATCAACACTTTCTTAATCTATGTGCAAAAGTCCAAAAAAACACTTAAAGTGAAACGGAGGGAGTAATTAAGCCTTTTTTAAAATTCAAATATGTTTTTAATGTTGGTAAAGTTACTCTTATGATCTTATGGTTATGGATTTATCCCGTATTCGGTCTCTCTATATATTAATAACTCTCACTTGTCTTTGTTTTGGATATGGTTCCTACTACGACAGACCCATATGTGGCAAAGTGAGTACACTTGCCCTTACTACAATTTGGTTGTATCTTAACTACTTGCTAATTTATTTTTATTTTGTATTTTAATGATATTTATTTTTCTCCCTGTATAAAGATTTATGCGTACGTGTTTGCTAATAATATACTTAAAGCATGTTTGAAAATGCATTGATTCTCTACTCAACGCACATTCAACGCTACTAAGAGTAGCTTCTCATCCTCTTGACCTAAGGCATAAACAAACACGCTGTTAGTTTTCTTAATTTCATATCATAATTAGGATCGGGAAAAAAAAAAATGTAAAATAAGACAATTATACGTTTGAAAAATTAATTCGATGATTTCTTTACTTTATAAATGTATCTTTTGTTGTTACAAACATATCTGTTTTAGTTTCTTATACCCTCAACATTAAGAATTAGATTAAATAAAAAAGGCTAAATAACGTATTTGGTCATTTACCTTATTTTTCACTTCACTTTTAAATTGGTCTCTTATGTTTTTTTGGTATTGTATTGGTCCCTCATGTTTTTTTTTTTTGCTATCAAATTGGTCCCTAAATCACTGTTCATCTTACGTGTCAAAATCATATTGGTCTAAATTTGCAATGTTGGAGAGATAAATGACACATGTGCGAATCTTATTGATCTACATAGCATGAACAGTGATTTAGGAACCAAATTGATAATGAAAAGAAACATAAATGACCAATATGATAAAAAAAAATGTAATGGACAAATTTGAAATTGAAAAATAAAGTAAGAGACCACTTACGTAGTTTAGCCAATAAGAATATGTTAATAAGTGCTTTCTTTTTAAAAGATAAAAAAAAATATTATTGAGAAGTGTTGCATTTATAAATTAATACTCGCCATTATCTTGGTAAAAAAATGCTAAAAAATTTGTTCCATATTAAAGTAAAAATATAAATGAAAAATCTTAAATATTGTATATTGTATCGATGATTTATAAGTAAGTAAGGAAAACATATTTAAAGATTTTTTTAGACAATATTGTAATATGCATTAATTGTAATGATATGAAAATTTGTATATATCAATTTGTAATTAATGAATGAATCATACATTATATTAAACAAATACTCTCTTATTTTCATTGACTTGTTTGATTTTTACCAAGATAATGAAACGGAAAGAGTAAGTTTTAAGTGTATATTTCCAATAAAATAAAGATTCATGCTTATGTGTTGTTAGCAGTAGTATATAAGTTTTCTTAATTTCATATTTAGGATATGGACAAAAAATTAAAATAAGACAAATATATATTTAAAAATTAAAACTTAAAAGTGATACCAAATCCACTACCTTTAGTAACATACTTATTTCTTCAATGCCAAAAATGCTTTTTTAAACGCCTTATCTAGAAAAAAAAAAAAGAACCTTATATTTTCAACGTGCTATTGAGGTTAATTTTTTTAATAGCCACCAAAGTCCTTAGTGCTTTATTATTAATATAAAAAAAAAAGTCCTTAGTGTTTATGCCCGCACAGGCACCGGATATAATACAAGTCTTGTGTGTCCTCAAACAAGAAGATAAAGTCTTACTATTGAAATTACCCGAAAGATCTAAGGCGTGGGTCCTAGAATTTTCGTACCTGGCAAAGGACAAAAAATAATCAAAGATCTGGCATCCCATTTTATTCACCTAATCGGTCAGACATTTGTATGGAAAGAAATAAAAGGAAATAAAGGCATTATCAGAATGCAGGTATGCATGTAAGATACTCAAACCACGAATTTGGGTTAGAACTCAGGACCGCATTTTTAAAATACTCAAACAGTCAAACCCCTTCCGCTTAAGAATAAGATTAAGAAAAATCGAAAACAAAAATAACATCAATGATATAAAACTACCAAATTATCTTTTTTTTTTTTATGCTTTTCGAGTTTGAAAATTGTTATATCCTCTAAATCCTATTCAATCATTGTATCAGATGCATTACAGCATAAATCTAAAGGATATAAAGACGAAGGAGGACACGCAGATGGAACTAGTCACGAATTCACGATACCCACAACAAGAACTAGATTTGAACTTAAATGTTTACAAAAAGCAAGGCCGCTCCTCAACTAAAATAGAATGTAATCTTTGTTAATAGCCATAATTGGTGCCATATACAGGACCATAGTCAGCAGAAGGAGCATGGCCTGTATGACCAGCAGCAGCATTTGATTGTGGAGATGTATAAACAGGAGCGTTAGTAGGATAGGCATTGTAACCACCTTGGTTAATTGATCCCCCCATATGATCCTGCTGCTGTTGCTGCTGTGTTGCAGCTTCAGCCATGAAATTCTGCATCAGATAGATTGTAGCCATTTCAGATAAATGGACTCAAACCAAGCAGAAACACAATAACAAGTAGCCATTTCAAGATGGAGGTGCAACAACAAAACTTGTCCCAACCATGTTATCAATAACTGTTACATTCTATACTTTTCTTCTTAGGATAGGCTATTCATTAATTCTATGTTCATTGACAACATCTAAATGGACAAAAATTTAGCATGAACTCACATAACAATGAAACTAAGTTCATAGTAATCTGCTCTACCCTGTGCGACTTAACTATATACGCTTGGCCTAACTTTCATCAGTTGTCATTCAGAACTAAAAAAGAAAAAGGAGATAAACAAATACTTGAATGTTAACAAATTATCTCTCCTTATTTGAAGCTACTATTTATTAATATTAATTGATTTGTTTACTTATTAATATATATAAATATATATTATCTCACAACACATCATTTTTTTTAATAAAAAGTGTCATAAAATCTCATACTCAATAGTTGGACTACTTCATGATTGAGGGAAAAAAGGGTCTTATCTTTAGCTTAGCCCTTTGCAAATGCAAATACAATGCAAACTAACTACTATAAGGTAGGGTACACAGTACGGTATCAATATAGAGTACGAAGTCTATACATGTATGACAGGCTTTATGAAGTACCCGGGCTTCATAAGTATTGAACAAATCATACAGAGAAAACGTTAACCCCCACCACTTCCAATCTTGAGAATTTAGTCAGTCTATTGACCAAAACAGTAACAATAATACAAGTAACAAGCAGATTAGCAGAATCTAAAAATCCTTTAAAATCAATTACCTGCACCAGCTGTTGAGCCGCCTGTATTTGTGATGCACTACCACTTATCTCAACAGTCATCTCCCCTGGCACACCCCTGGTCTCCTGAATTGTAATGCTTGCCCCACTAGCACGACGAATGTAGCTGATATTTGATCCTGATGCACCAATAACAGCATCTGCATAGGATAGAGGAATCTGCATGTGCTGTGTGACCTACACAGTACAAAAGAAATCACATTATTAACTCCATAAAACCAAGGAAATAAATTCGCATGTTAGGCAAAAGAAGATACCTTAGTCACAACAGATTGTTGTGGCGGTGCACTGGATGAATGAATTCCAATAGAAGGATCCCTAGCATAGGCGGGTGGTGGACCCTGATGATGGTGCTTGTCCATGGGTGGCAGGTCAGCAGGTGGGTAATAGTTATCATAGTTATGGGAAAGAGGCATGTATTGGGGATTGGGTGCAAAAGCAGGTCCACCACCACCACCTCCAGGAGCTGGAAACCCTTGAGGAGGAGGAGGACCCCAAGGTTGATGGTGTGGTTGGTGTGGAGGCATATTCTGGTTAACTCGAACATCTGGCCTTTGCATCTGAAGTTTGGGAAGAACAAGAAAAAATTATACACCCACAGAACTGTAGACACCTCAGTTACAACAAAACAAGAAATACCATACGAAAAAAGCCATAACACAAGAAAGAAACATTGAAACCCCTTCTCAAAATAAAAACAATGTAGCATGCAAGTCAGGAATACACATCAACATAGAATTGACAGATAGTCTAGACTGCTTTTCACGCCATTATCACTAACCATGCCAACCCATTCCCAAATATAAGCCTAAGCTTGAAAGCATGTTATTGATAAGTAGCCAAGAACTTTTAAATCAGCTTAACGACTCATCATGACACAACAGAATGAACCTTGTGAGATAACTCCTCAGAGTACATTCTTAACCTTCCACACCTTTTAGCTTTAAAAAAGGAATAAAAAATAATTACTTACCTGTGTTTCAAATACTCCAACTATGCTGCGGTCAACCAAGAATTTACGAAGATGAAGTGCAATAAGCTCAACACCCTTGTGAACCCCAGCAGACTCCCCTTGTATTTCAACAACACTATCATCTCGCAGAGCAAAAACTGGCAAGTGTTCAGCTGCAGAAAATACATGATTCACAAACTTAGATATCTTAAATCATACTTCTCGTATATTTGTTGCCTAAAATATAAATGCATTACTTGACAAAAAACACAGCCAACTTTCCAAATACATATTTAACAATATGAATAAGAAAGCGCTACTGAGAAGGGTAGATATGGTGCTATTGACATCATATGGAGTTGCAATTTGGCAAAATATGCCAATGAAAGAATATACAACGAAACGGAATATGGGTCGATTGTCATACACAAGCAATACTTGCTAAAGTAATTTACAATGTTAGTGCACACCTGATCCAAGAACGCGAATATTGCAACCAGAGGCATCTTGAAAGGATTTAATCGTGGAACCTTGCTTCCCAATCAAACTTCCAGCTTGAGTATCTGCCACTAGAAGCCTTGTAACAATTGGACGACCTGCACCTGTTGCACTGTCTGCTGGATCCTGGTCGACATTGACAACTTGTTTATGAACCCTTAACAAACCTTCCACAGCAGGAGGTATGGCGCGATCTGGCTCTTCTTTTGCAGAAACCATTACCTTATTAATTGTCAAAGAAAGAGAATTCAGAAACACCAAACATAAGGTTCTTGTGAAATGCCAAAACAGTTCAGTTTCAAACTTTTTTTAAACATAAAAATTTAATCTATTTGACTCATTGATTGATTCATATCATCTCAATGTTCCAAAAACATACTTGTTCATCAACATTGCATTCGCTGGCATAAAAATTAATTTTGTTTCAACTGTATTTCAACTACTTTGGACTGCTTCATCTCGGGTCAAATGAATTATCAATTATTTTCACAATGAAACTTCTTAGAGCTATGTTTCCACCACTTTGGACAGGTGCATCTCGGGTTAAATGAATTATCATTAATTTTCACTATGTCATACTTCTAAGAGCTATAAGTAAATAATTCAATACTTCATAATTTCATTATTCATCAATCACTCTGAATCTTGGAAGTAGTTTATTAATGATAGATGCCCCTTAGGTAATCAAATGGATAAATATATATTTCATATTTGTAAATTTTACTGGCATAGTTTCCTGGCTCATCTAACAGTTTCTGTGTGCTTATTTAAATATGTGAATCAAATTTCAGAATCTTTTCTCCCCTTGTTTTATCATTTGCAGTGACTTTAGGAGTGTTCTCTAGGCAAGAGTTTCAGGGAATGTGGCAAGACACCAATCGACCAAGATCTGAAGTTACCAGGTACAGAGAAGGCTTCTTGCCACCAAAGGTCCGCACAAACTATTCTGAATTCTTAAGGCAAAAACATTTCAGCAGTTGTATAAGCTTGTTGCTATTTCCCTGCAACTTGAACTTTGGCTCTTCAGTTTGAAGTCACTTTGGTCATTCATATTTGCTGACAACCTGCACACATCCATTAGGTTATCGTGACAAAAGACATCTCTTTTATTTAGGTATATTTAACTTGTTTGATTATTTATATCTTCTTTTATTCTGCTGCTTGATTACGGATATTTTAATAGTTTCACTTTCTTGACAATTTGTTTTTTCTTCATTAAATTCCTTAGCAACATTATTCATATGTTTTAACATGTTTTATCATGAATAAATCAGTAAGTTTCAATTTCATATTAATGATATAAGAAGTTTGTTTCATCAAGTAGAAGTTTTCCAAATTGAAGCAGCAAGTAGTTATCAAAAGATATAGCACTAAGTTTTCTTAATAATAAACATGATGATAGTTTAAATTTATTGAACTAACACCTAGTGATGTTCCCTATGTTATATTTTCATTATTGTGGTTCTGTTAGAATCCAATTGCAAGGTTTAAGACTTGAGTCCCACATTGGAAGTATGGGTTCTGGTGTGGGGTTTATAGGGCCATGGGTTATCCAACTTCAATATCAAGCTTTTGTGATGTGGTTCTCCCAAGGTTCTTTTTCATAGAAATCAGAGCTTTACACCACGACTCATGGCTATAAACAAAAGGGCACTGGTGTGACCAGCATTGCAATGTTCAGTAAGGACTAGTCAAAGGACTAGCGTACAGCCAGTCCACATGGGCGTTGAGGCTATGGAGCATGGTGGGATGTTAGGATCAAATTAAAAGGTGTATGGGACTTGAGTCCCACATTGGAATTAAGGAAATCTAGCGTGGGGTTTACAATGCTTTGGGCTCACAAACTACAATAGTGTGTGGTTCTCCTGAGACATGAAATTACAGCCCTGACAATGGCAATCGTGTTTATCAGTTTATGGAACAGGAAACAGGATTACAAGTATAATCAATACAAATGATGAACTGAAACAAAAAAGGATAATAACCTAAGTGTGTGCCTGTGCGGGGGCAGGGGACACGGAGCACAAATTAAATCTGAAGACAGATAACGCTTCCAAATAAGCAAGGAGATCAATATATGAACAGAAATATGCATATATGCCTCAAAGGCTCAAACAAACAGTGTATATCCAACATTATCCCTCACTTCATAAATGACAAGAAATTGGAAAGTAAACTCACTGCTCTCTCGGTGGTTCCTGGAGGACCATCAAGAATCTTGATTCGAGCTTTAGTCTCTTCAGTGATTTTTTTGATAAACTCTCCCTTGCGGCCAATGATACTGCCAACCTTTTGCACGGGAACCAGCATTCTGAAAACATTCTCTCCAGGCCACCCTGGCCATTTCTTAATTTCATTTGGTTTTGAATTAGCCTCGGGTCCCTGCACTTCTTGAGAAGGAAAATTCTCAGTCACGTCTCCTCCATCATGATGTTCCTCCTCAGTAATATGCTCTTGCGGAATAGCATCAGCATTCGCGAGCAAATCTTCAACACCATGAACATCAAATTCATTCTCAGGTTGATTGGCGTCCACCTCGGGCAAATTTCCAGCATCATCTTCATCAGGCTGCAGTTGAGGGAAGCCAGATTCGTCATCAATCACATTTCCTTCATCGGGCTGGTTTTGAAGAAAGTCAGGGTTCTCGGGCACATAACCGGCATCTTGTCCATCAAAAACAACTTCTCCAGACATCCTGATTACTGCGAAACCAATCAATCCAAAATGACTAATCAATTCCACTTTCAACATATACTTTCAAATAACAAAGGGGACAGACAACGAGACCAAGAAAAAAAGCAACATAAAAAACAAGGAACAATTCATAACAACAACTAATCGAAATAAAAACATTAACAAGGAGAATTCAACGATTCATCATTACGCAACAATTAAACAAGCCTGAAAATAAAATAACGTCGTCCGCATTAAGAATCAAAAGAACAGCGGCTAGGGTTTAAGATAACATTCGGAAATAAAAAACAAATGGAAAATTGAAAGCCCGAAACCCTAGAACGAAAGTGAGGGTAAGAGAGATTAGAGAGAGTGGTGAGAAGGGGACTTACAGAGAGATTCGCGAAGCTTCGGAGAGAAGAGAGAAAACGAAGGCGACAGCAGAGAAAGGATGGGATGGTTTTTGGTGAAGAAGGATTGATTTAGGTTTTTTGCAATGAGATGAGACGAGTAAGATAACCACCGTCTTTATATATTTTGCTTTCTGGTCCTTTTACATCTTCATTTTCTCAAGTACTCCCAACCCCTGAACCCCATCAAGATATATTTTGTTTTATTTACACGATAGTAACCTTGAGTTTTCATTCAATTTCTAGCTAAATATGAATGTGGTAGTATGTCTTGATTGTGTTTTTTCTTTTTCTTTTTCCTTTTTGCTTTCAAATATTTGTATTGCAAATGATGAAAATAATAAACAATTATTTTGATTATTTTCTATGCAATTCTTTGCAAAGAGGAAATTGATGAAAATATTGGGTTACATTCATAATATATACAAAAGGCTTACATATGTTTTTGGATTTTTGAAAACTTAGCAAATTATGGTTTTACTTCAAATATATTTTATTTATTTGTTTTGATTCTTACATATTCCAAAATTTTGATTTTAGTCTTTGTGGAGAATGTGTTAAAAACATAATTAACCATGTCAACAATTATTTCGATACTTCTTACATGCGAGTCATCCACCTCATCATTATGAACTAAAAACAAAATTTTGGATTATCTAAGGACCAAAACCAATGGAAAATTATTTTAAAGACTAAAAAAAATATATCACTGAGTTTTCAAGGATCAAAACCATAGTTAAATCCAAAAAATAATAAGAAAATGGAAAAATTGGAAACATTTTCTCAAAATCAAATATTGCATATATTCTCGAGTTGAACATGATTCTTTTGTGTGAAGAATACGTGCAGCTAAAAAAAATCCAAATATTTGTGGCTTTATGTATCTATAATAGGAGCATCGTTGATGTGGCCCGACTTATGAAGCCTAATCTATTGAGATAATTCAAGCGTTGTTCTTTTTAGAAAGGGTTAGCATGACTTGATTCGGCCCAAAGACTTGCCCCTACTCAAAGGAGTCAGAGCAAGACTCGTCATCATAGTTTGAAATAGACGGGTTTGGGTCCAAAAACTTACTCGACAAACATTTAGAGTCGGGGGAGGGACAAACCTTTACCTGTCCCCCACACACCACGATAGATCTTGAAACTTACATATATATTGAAATTAGTTATTATTTTACTTATATAATTATATTTTAAATATGTGGAAACTTGTAGAGTCATGACAAAAATTGAGAAAATCATATTCATTCTTGAACAAATATGAGAAATTTAAAATCTTTAAATAAAAAGTATGATAAATACACAATTTTGGAATTGACATTTTATATCGGATGAACATATCTAGCTCGTCCTTATTTTGTTGTGTCTTAATTAAATATAAAAATGTTAGGATTTCTTCATATCTAAGATCAAGTTCGGGACAAGCCTTATCCATTTTATACACTCCCCCAATTCTCACATGCAACTCTAGAATAAATATGGCATATTAATAGTTATTAAAAAGTTCTAACTAATATGAATTAAAAAAAATCCAAGTAATATGACTCATTTTTTAAATAAAAAAATCTTTAGCTCAAAACTTTGTGTAATAAGTTCATATGTCAAGTTGCTTTAAAAAAGATACTAAAAACATTTGTTAAAGAGCCAAACGTAATAGAAAATTATTAGAAAATGTATATTTCATGTTTTCAAGAAAATAAAGGATTAAGTTTTTTTTTTCTATTTATATGAACTTTATATTTAATGAGTGCTCTATTTGTTAGTAAGAAATTTTTTTTTCTGCATAAGTCAAGTCAATGTGTGTTTGATACAATCGATAAAATTAGATTAGGATTATTTTTGAAAAATAAGTTAAAAATTATAATTTTAAGAAAAAACAAACACCCGTGCAGCTTACCAAAATGCTGTATTCATTTTGCTACTAATTCTTCCAGGCAGTGTAAATTCAACCGTCAAAGCTGACATTTGAACCTTGGTTAATGTGTATTGTGTAGAAATTTTACATTGAAGGTGTAGAAATCTTCTCCCCTCTCAACTCCAGCTGTATGTTGAAAACTTGAAAGTCAAGTCTAAAATCATTAGTAGTTCGTTATTTTGAACTACTTACTACGGAGTATAAGGCAGGCAGACATATAGTAATGTGAAATTCATAGGTCAACACAACCCAGATGGAGTTAGTTAGTTACTAATACTCATAGTACATGCTAGCCGCAAATTAAATCAAATCAAATCAAATCAAATCAAATCAAATCAGAACATGCTTCTCAAATTGCTAAGTTTAAAGTCAGAAATCACAGCCAAGAGGGCTTTCTGGTTGTTGAGTCGGCAGATATTTGAAACTCAAGTTCTTGTGTTTTGTGCACTGTCTGCCTATCTTTCACTTATTCACTTTTATGTCAGTGAGGAACCTGTGGATTTGGAGACAAAATAATTCTTCAAATATTAAGCCTTTACTTCAAATATTTTCATTCATCTTCCACTGGGACAGGATGAGATGAAGATCAAAAGCAGCACTAGAAGATTCCTGTGATGATTTAAAGCATACCCAAAATCAGGACAAGCAGTACTAGTTGTCATAATTAAGGTCCCTTTTTAATCCACCCAAATTGTCCTTCACAGTTATGCAAATATTGAATTATATTTTATTTTTTTTAACAAAAACTGTGGAGGGAATTTCACGGTCCCAGCACCTGAAGCAATATGGGTGGGGTGCCTTCTCAAGGGATATTCTCCACAAGAATTCGAGCCTCTGATCTTAGGCCCAACCCATTTGGGTGAATTATATTTTATTAAGTGTTGTATTTCACTTCTTATCACTGTCTAAAATTACTTTTGAATTATAATTGTAATTAGGAGTTCCAACTACATAGCTTAGAAGAAACAATGGACATGGAATGATTTTTCAAAACTTGCAGTTGCATTTGACAAGAAAAAAAAAAGAACAAAACATGAAGCCCTATCCTCCTGCCCAAAATAGCTTAGCAGGGGATTCTGTTCACATGACACTGACACTATTCAAGAGATTGAACTTGCAAATGTAATGAAGACCCTTAATAACATTGTTTGCCACGGATAAAAAATTGATAGGTTATATTTTCATGTTTTTATTTAAATGAGGCATCTATTTCATTGAGACCTTGACAGCATTAATTAATAACCATATAGTTAATCATCCTAGCTAAGAATAACAACTGCATAATAATAATAATAATGTTGTTACTTTCTACAATAATTGTTTTTGAGCTAATCCAACAAAGTTTGAATGTTACAAACTACTCCATCCGGTCCTATTTATAAGACCCTTTTGGGTTTTTATTTTGGTGCTATTTATAAGACCCCTTTTCAATTTTCAATAGCATTTAATTACTTCTTTCCACTAACACCCCTATAAAGTCAACACTTTTTAGAGTTCCAATAATAATTATAGGGGTAGTTTTGAAAAAGTATATCAAATTTTCACATTTCCAATGCCACTGCCACATTTATCCACTCTCCTTGGTGGGAGTGAAAAACCCCAAAAGGATCTTATAAATAGGACAGGAGGGAGTAACATTTATTCACAAGTGGCAAGTGGCAACCAAATAAAATGATACTATACTGATTTGGCAGCTTGAAGTGATTGATGACACACAGTTCTCCAACCAAAAGTTCAACGTAAGAAAGGCAAGCCGCCACACTATATGAAGTTCTAAAAACAAGAGGAAATATTCATACGATGGGTTAAGTATTTACTATCTCGTAGGTGCTACTCAGTTATTGCCACCTTGATAGAATTCAAAGACTAAGAAACTTATTTTTAGGAGAAGATGCTAGGAAATGTGGACACATAGTGCCATACCAAAAGGTATTTTGACTTATAGTTTGGTTTACAGGATGATTTCTTTTAATTATTGAAGAAGTCATGATTTCATCCACCTTTTTCTGTTGTGCTTTTTTGGTGTTAGATTTATCTATAGCTTTTGGAAGTTATATCAAAGAATCTTTATTCTTTCCGGACAACTTCAGACCCCTTAAGCTCATTTTCACAAAACAAAAAAATATTAAAATAAAAAAAAATCATGTGTAGACTTTACTCGTGTATGTGATTTCCTTCACATTAAGTAAATTTCTAGGCCAGACAATGTCCTTAACACACTCAATAACTTTGGTTTTTGATAATGAACTTGATGGTTGAAATCTATCAGCAAGACTTGTCAACAGGATTATGATGGTACATACTTCCCTTAGCTGGATCCACATGTTTCCAACTTGATTGAATTCTCCATCTTATCTGATACGGAGTACAATTAAATTCAAATTGTATCTCTGCTTATCAAAAAAAAAAAATTCAAATTGTATCTCAATTTTGTTTTAAATTTAAGTGTCATTGGAAGTTTCTCTAATATGTTTTAACTAATATAAGAAACTATAATTTGCAGTTTTTTATTTTTATTTATTCTTATACCTTTTGTCAAGTCCTGAAGAGAGGTCTGAGATCTGATGTACTGTCTTGTATCTACAAAAGGAACAATCATATGATGCGAGCTTAGAGTTATTAGAGTCGTTGCCTTTTCCTCTTCAGTTTTAAAATAAGGTCATTCTATTTAAAGCTTGAAGAAAAGATCCTGAATGAAAATATGTAATGGGCTGAATTCTCTCTACTGATCTGAGGTGACTGTTAGTAGGCACAAAAATTCTGAGGCTACTGTTTAAAAAGCAGTGAACAATCTTCTCTGGTTACTTTATTAGAAGACAAATTTAAAAAAATATTAAGTTGTTACATATTTAAATCAAGTAATTAGAAGTTGTATTTTTGTACCAATTGGCTTGCACATAATTGTGGGAGAATAGATATTATCTCTTTTTTATATGTTGCATTTAGAATATGCTGTCACGAGCTTTTCTATGACCATTTCTTGGTACATTATAAGTAACAATTTAAGATATCTCTATACTTAAGGCTATGCTGCAGTGTCAGTATGTAATTGAACAGAAGACTACATTAACACAATTGTTTGTGACTTTATATTCCCCTTTTCTTTGGCACAATCTACTCTCTTCTCTTTATATGCTTATACCTTTAAATGACTTTTCTTTGTCAAGCTTGGGAGTCAAGTTTGGCATATTGCATCTGTGCCATCATTATACATGGATCACCGTCACTATCTTCTTCTCTTTTACCCTAGTGACTAGCAAAAGGGAAATTCTTTACTTGAGAGTTGCGAATAAACCCAATGTCAAAACCTTCAAAAGAATCAAAACAGATCAGAATACCAAATCTTTTACAATACCATTAATTAAGGGTACTATGTGCATCCAATTTCAGCACAACTTTTGTTAGTCTCAGGTAGCCAAGTTAGGTAAAGGCGGGGTGCCCACTTCTATAACTAGGTTGGTTAACTTTTTTTGTCATATAACATCAGAGACAATTAATTAGGCACTATAGTAGATTAATCCCAATAAAATTTCCATAGTAGATTAATCCCAATGCAAGAACAAGTTATTTAATTTTTGGACAAATAACATGCAAATCAAGTTGACTTGTTAAAACAGAAATCCATTTTTATATGTATGCATGATTCTTAATTGAAACAATTATTAGTAGTAAATGAAAATCCTACGTGTGAAAAGCAAGTTAGGAGCAGTGTAGAAAGTGGACTTCAAATCATGTGACCCAAGAAAGAATCTCCAAACTTACGTATATAATAAGGACCCCATGAAAAAAATAATGCATGGCCATATCAAAAACTTTAACTATCTCTCTTAGCTTTCTCTCTCTCAATCTTTCTCTTCTTTCCTCACACTTTCCTTGTCTGCCATATATGCATAAAAGGTTGAGGGGAATGTCGTCTGGTTCGAGATCATTCATACAAGTAGAGCCTCAGACGTAACTCTTGTGAGTGATTTCGGACCAGGCTTCATTCCCCTCAACTACCAAGCTGGCTCTATCCCCCTCTTATATTCCATGGTCAACCTTTTTCTCCTTGAAAAGTCTCCATGTTGAGCTCTAGAACAAGTCCTAGTGCAAGTGAAGACAAGGGAAGGATTGCAAAAACAGCTATGCAGGACTTTTTGCTAATTGGATAAGCTACCAGGTCAGGTGGCTATAACTCAATTTCAGGTTTTATAATTTGTTTATATTCTTATGGAGATTGTTTGTTGTCTTTGGGATCTGAACTGCAAAATAAGTTTGTTCTACTGTGTGGAAGGAGCTCTTTAATCTGCTCCAGTATTCATTATAAAATCTTTGTTCCTGCTAATAAACTAATTCTACCGGATAGCATAAAGAACAAAGACAGTTCTGTAAGTGTATTCAATCTATTTCAAAGTGATACTTAGTTGCTGTAGCTGATGTAATAAGAAGCTCATCACAAGATTCCTGATACCCTTTTTTATTATCCAACAATAATCACATGGAAAAGTACTAGCCATAAGTTAGTTGTAGATATCAAAGGACAGGCTTTGTTGAGATCACAATCATGGTTGATTCTAAACATAAAGTTTAGGCTCACCCAGTCAATCTAATTCATCTTTAAATAATACTGATATAGGTAAATATATTATTAGCTGAGTGATTGGGTGTGACATTGTTACCAATCCAATTATTTGTGTTTGAATCTGATTGAGAAATTTTTGCACAGTTGCACTCTAATGTCAGTACAGAGAAATTGTGAAATAAATGGAAATTATATCCATTTCAAAATATTAACCCATGCACTCCACAGGTTAGATACACTAGTAGTATTAACAATGATGTAATCTAAGGGGGGACATCAGATAGCCAAACTGAGAAAAGAAATAGCTTGATGCTACTACCCATAACGTAGGGGAGGATTCAGCTAGCTGCTACAATATACTATTAAATTAAAGGACAGAAAATCTTGTGGATCTATACACGGGTCTATATTAGAGGGAGTTTTTTTTTTTTGTTTTTGTTTTTTGAACAGCTGAAAGTCTTAGTAGTTATATAAAAAAGATTTAAGTCCCATAAAATACATATCAAAGATTATACGGGTGCCCACAAAATACATAATACTTTATAGGATAATGTTTCATGTACAACAAAATAGGGACATCATTCCTTTGATTTTTTTATTTTATTTTTATGTATTATTGAATTATGTGTGCACGAAGAAGATAAAAAGTGAGATTTAGATAGATGAATACGATATGTACAAAAGTTGATGTACAAATAACGTTACTCTAATTTATATATAGACTACTATTATCTAGTACTATTCATCTGGCAGCTCAGATTTCCTGATTCAATGTATCTAGGGGCACTTTGGAGTCTTGACATCATCCTTGGCAGAAATTGCACTTAAAGGTGTCAGGAACATCTATTCCACGGACTATGGACAGTGGAGTATCACTTTGTCCATTCACTTGCACAAAGGGAGAAAAGAACAGTGTAATTGTTCAGCATGCAGCATGCTTCATCTGTGATGGAAAATTGGAAATAAAACCTGCACCAGGTGCTCAAATCACTGACATTTATGGCTTTATAAATTTGTAAAGTTGGCCGAAAACTAGGCAAGACAAACTGACAAACCTTAGATCAGTTATTAGCCAATGAAAAACCACATGACTTGAAAGAAATGGCATTCATAACTAGTGGCAAAAGAATATAGCACCTTTCATACAATGACCAGAAAAAAGAGTTGTTCAATAAAAAAAAAAAGCCTCAAAGTTTGTGTTGTGTATGTTAATGTAGCCGACACTTGATATAATATTATATGCTTGGAGAATTTATATCACATCAGTAATTTTAACAGAGCTAACTGAACTTTTTTTGCTAGATATCCATTGCAAAAGCAAGCAAATCAAGAGCAATGCTTACTGTAGTGAGAACCTATCTTGTCCTTTAACTACAGGATTGACAGAACCAGATTAAAATCAAACTTGTGGAATTGTTATTTTGTTTAAAAATCTTCTAATTGATCTCTAGAACCGTTATTTATTTATTTTTTTTGGATATCCTTCATAGAAGGCAATCCTGTTCGAGTTAGGAACATCCATAATATAGCGGGGTTAGCTCTTCAAATGAAGATTTTTTCCATACAAAAGACTTAAAACCCGGGTTCATGCTTAAAGGTAAGGAGACATGTACTACCAAAACCAACCACCCATTGATGTAGCAGCACTGCCTTCTAAGTACAACAGTTCTCAAGCACACAAATACTTAATATTGTGCTCTAATTTCAGAAATTGTTAGTTGGCCCTACATGCTTGCTGCAATCAAATGCCTATTTAATATTTTAATTCATTTGGGTCATGATTTCATTTTGGTACAATGGAAGAACAAAAAGCAATACAGTACTACTTACCAGTTACCACAGCCTTAAATTAAAAAAAAAATCATACGTGTCATAAGTAGAACAAGATTTTTACTTCTCTTACAGAAGTTGCCATGATTGATTAATTACAGGCAGAGGCTCCATAGAATCAGATTCCAATATCACTTACCTAACTCACCAAGCAAGTTCCAGTTAAAACACACTGCAGAAAACTCAGATAACAAACTGCATATTCCTCTGGCACCTGAAAAGCTGGCATCACTTATTAAGCCACCGACACATAAAGTAGTTTTTTGCAGATTTCTCTGCAAGTAACATGCATTGACATTAACTTTTGATCCCATTATCAATTCTTAATAGCCACAAACCTCTGTCATTATTGTCTAAGTGTATCTATAATCAGTTTCAATCTTATAAATTTGCTCATAGACAAGTATGAAAAGCAATTGTAACTTACTCAAAAGTCAAATTCTCATTGTTGCATTTCTTCCAAATCCCTATGTAATTGCCTTGGCAGAAAGCAAATCCCTATGTGTGTATGAACTTAATTCCAAGACTGAGAATAATAAATGCCTAAAAGGCAATTTTAACTTTTCAATTTTAGATATAAATACCATAATACTTTAGCTTGAGATGAACTCCAATTAGATGAATTCCAATTTCCATCCTTCTTAGTTCTTATGTCATTACATCTTTTTTGAGTGCCCATATCAATGAAAATTGAAAATATGAACCCCGTCTTAGTATTGATTTGACACACGTTTTTGCATAAAAATTATTGCAAAATGGTTTAATTAGTGACTGTAGAGGCACATCTGGTGACAGATTTGTCTCTAAAGTTCAACAACTTTGGCTGAATTATTTTCTTGACAGAAACTAAACATAAATGCAGGTAATACTTGTCATGAAGCAAGCTGCACCAGATCAAACATCCACTGCATATCTTGTGTATCCCTTTTTTTTATATAAATTTTACAGTGCACGTTGTATCTTGTCTATATATAGAAAACACCTGATAGTTACATATATTTTTATATATAGGCATTTTTGTATTGGTTAATAGGTAAGTGTCGAAGCACCTCCGGAATCAAATTATCTTCTCATAAACTGACATTCATATCATAGCATCCTTTACTTTCTCAATTTTGCGGCAATCAGTTAACTCGTTATGTAACTTTGCACATTTATTTGTTTGTTAATTATGATTAACTGAGTAGCACACTTAAATCTGATGATACTAATAAGTTATACGTAGAAAATATCAGCTAAAACATTAAATTTAATCTTATTTGTTCACCAAAAAAAAAAATCTTATTTAAATAAATAAACTTGTTGCAAATTCATTCCTAAACTAAAATAGTTTGAACATTCATAAGATATGTAAGTTTGAAGGAGAATGACAACTTTTTTAAGCTAAAAATTATTAAAACATAAGTGAGAGCTCCTTTCTAGTTCAATTTTGATTTTATAATCTACTATCTATATAAAAGTATCCCTTTTCGAGGCACCGCATTTGCCGGAGAAATTTTCGAGGCACCACGTTTGTCCCGTGAAACTTTCCTCGCACAAGAGAATTTGTAGGTAGATAATCATTATCTCTAATCAAATTTACAATTTAAAATTAAATATATTATTTAAATTTATTTAATCATTATATGTTTGTAGGTAAATAACATTATCTCTAACCAAAATTACAATTTGAAATTAAATTAATTATTTAAATTTATATAATCATTATCTATATGTGAAATCATTATCCTCAATTTGTTGAACAAATCATTATCCTCAACAAAAATATTAAAAAAATCACTATATATATAATAGGCTCTACCATTCAATTTTTAAAGTTCTATCTAATTCTAAGAATTCTCTTCTCCAAATTCTTTCTTTTATTTTTATATTTTCCCTCATTCTTCTACTTAAAGCTCTTAATTTTGATTTTTGAGTGTTTGATGAATTACTTATTAGATGATGCATATTTTGTTATACTTTTAATTGACTTTTGCTTAATGCTAATTTTAGGAAGAATGACATCAATGAGTTACTTCAAACAAGAGCATGACCGTTGTTATACATACTTACTTTGATTATTCTTTGTTAAAAGAATATGCAAATAATTGATCCTTTTCTCTTTTCAAAGAAGAAGAAAAGGGCTAAGGCTTCTAGGATTAAGAAGAAATACCCTGATCGTATTCCGGTGAGAAATAATTTTGGTGAGTCTTTTGCCTATTTGAAGAAACAATGTTTTTCGATTTATTTATGATTTTTTTTCCGTTTTTGTCCTGAGATAAGATAAATGATGAAAAAGATCAAAATATTTAAATATGAATAATAATAATAAATGTGATAATTATATTAAAAAAATAATAATGGTAAAAGAATATTAATTTATCCACAAAATAAATATAAAAAATATCTTATAATATTATCCAATAAAAAAATCAGAATGTATAATTTTGGTTTAATTATATATAATTTTTTTATATTAGATGTGATAATTAAATTTAAAATATGCTAAATTATC
Organism: Crotalaria pallida; assembly: GCA_037953625.1. Lineage (NCBI taxonomy): Eukaryota > Viridiplantae > Streptophyta > Magnoliopsida > Fabales > Fabaceae > Crotalaria > Crotalaria pallida. The sequence goes on along the minus strand of CM075652.1, from coordinate 145,759,082 downwards.
ATGTCTTATGCAATATAAAATATTTTGATTTATCTTTAAATCTACTCATAATACCATCAAACAAAAAAATATAAAAAAAATTTAATTTTCATTTCACTCTAATAATTAATAATGGAATACATTAATTTAATACTCATCTATACATGGACAAATATAATATTAAAATATAAAAAAAAGACAACATTATATTCATAATAAAGTGAAATGTGTTAACCAAGATAATCAAAAATAACAATTTCAATGTCGTCTTCATGTTCTATGAAATAGTGGATATTCCAATTTATCCTTAAATTTTCTTATAATACCAATAAACAAAAAAATCAAAATATTTAATTCTGATTTATTTTTAATTATCATAATAAAGTTGATAATCATTAAAAGTATTAATTTATCTATTAAATAAATAAGGAATATCTAATTCTGATATACTTTTGATTCATCATAATAAAGTTAATAATCATGTAAAAAAATGTTAATTTATCTATTGAATAAATAAGGAAAATCTCATATAAAAAATGTTATTTTTTATGTATGTAAGGAAGTACAAAATTTTTCAACAAGCTCATTTTTTATTGTTGTTTAATAATAATATTTACTTTAAAATATTTAAATATTAATAATTCGTGCATTGCACATGATAAAAATAAAAAAGTTTAATTTTGATTTCACTCTAATTAATAAAACATGCTAATTATCGATCAACTAAATAAGGAAATACATTAATTTAATATTGATCTATACATAAATAAATATAATATTAAAAAACGAACTGTCATTATCTTCCAATGAATTCATATCCAATGAAATAAGGGATATTATGATTTATCATTAATTATTCTCATAATACCATCAAACAAAAAAAATCAAAATAATAATAATTTTTTATTTATCATAATAAAGTATATTGAATAATCCTTTTTTTATAATTATTTTTGTTATTGTTTAATAATAATCTTTACTTTATAATGAAAATAATAATAATATTTAATTTAAAATATTTAATATAAAAGAATTTAATATCAATAACCCGTGCATTGCACGGGGTAAGAGCTAGTAATAATAATAATAAAAAACACATATGTGAGTCTTTAGTTAATTCAGGGATAACAAATAAATGGATTGCATGAATATTGGATCAGATAATAATAGATGGATAAATAAACCACTAATCAACTAAGGATCTTAAAAATATATATATATATTAAAATCATTCAACTCATGATTCATTATAGTGGTGAATATCCATCTCCTTAAATTTAAATCATACTATTTAATTTATTATTTTATTAAATTAAAACCACTATTCTTTTTTTTTTTTTATAAATCAAGTAATTTGAAGTCATCTCTACATTTCAAGAAGAATTACTCTTCAACTATGAGATGGATATGATACTTTTAAAACGAAAATAAATAAATAAATAAATATATCTTGACCCTCATTAAATAGTTTTACCATAAAATCATAAGTTCAAACCTCATTTATTACCACCATTCTATTAAAAATAAATTCCATAAAATAGATATATCCTGTGCCATTTTATATCCAAAAACAGATTAGTTGCTCCATTAATCATTCTATAACTAAAATTAATCTGACTCGTTGAATCAATCAAAATAATTGGACAGATTGGGTTGGATTTATATATGGATGAATTAGATGGATGATGGGTTAATGAATCCAATTGCCATTACTAAGCCATTTTAAGACCTAGTCTTGGGACAGATATGGTTCCTGAGTGGTTTGGGCTACTTCAAACTCGAACATGCAATATTTCCATAGAAGCATAAAAGGAAATAGGGAAAGTTAAAGGTAGGAAAAGAATATGAAACAAAACATAGTACTAATAATAATTAGGAAGTGGTTGGGTTGTAGCTTTTAGTTAGGATTCTACACAGTCAATGATATGATATGAAAAAAGTAAGAGTAGATTGATTAAGGTTTACATTTGTTGGAAGGATATGGTTTACTTTCTACATTGGAGCAGTTAATAAGCACAAATTGCTCTTCTCTACCTCATTGCCAGCAACACATGGATCGTGTGTTGAAGCTCCTTACGTGTGAGCAACAAAAGTCTTGTAAGTAAAACTTCCCTGGATTGTTGCATCATGACTGTTCCATGGAATACTAGAACTTAACTTATTTTAGGTAACATGTCATTTGCACTTATTATATACATATATGAGATCTAATTAAAGACTTGGTTAGTGAAATATTTATGTTGAGCAAGCTGCATAGTAGTTCTAAGGACAAGTTTGATCATGACAGACATATTCGTGAAGCAACAATCTCCCGATGTTTCAAATTATGCATCAAGCAGTGGCTTATCTGGGGATGATAAGGAGATTGGCTATAGAGCTGCAACATTCAAGCATCAATATGTTTTTGCAAACAACTCTGTTATTCACTTCTTACCCTTCAAAATTGACCTCAACTTTGCTCGCATGGTAAGAATATATTGTACATTCAATCAACCCTGCTAAGTCTATTTGTAGGATCAAACATTTGTATCACCAGGTCAAAAGTTATAGCTGCTAGTAAGGCCACAACTTTATTTCCTTAGGGCTTCTCAGAATCACTTCTAGTTTGGGGGGCCATTATACTCTTTGAGCTGGGATGTTAAGCCCATTAAATCATACGGGAGACGATGAAAAAATAAAGCTAGTAGCGTTTCATACGGTTCAATGACCCCTTGATTATTTTGTGACGGGTCTATTGATCTACATGGTAAATTGAGTTATGTACTTAGGAAGACATGGAAAATTTAGGGTGAAAGTCATTGCATGGAGTGTGAGGCAGCTATTTGTGCTACCTATGTTAAGTAAAAAAAACGTGGTAGAAACTATAAAAGAATTTAAAGGTGATCTGAACAGAAACCAAATATTGGTCTGCCTGCTATTTTTCCTTGGTAGACAAAACATTATAATGTTTGATAACATAAAAAACCTAAGTTGATTTGATATATTGTAGGTGATGGCAGAGGTGGTGGGAACTTTTATTTTGATGTTCTGTGTATGTGGAATCATTGCAAGCACACAACTACAAAATGGTGCAGTGGGCCTCCTGGAGTATGCAACCACAGCAGGATTAACAGTGGTTGTGATAATTTTCTCAATAGGGCCAATATCTTGTGCTCATGTTAACCCAGCTGTCACAATAGCCTTTGCAACAGTCGGTCAATTTCCATGGCTCAAGGTTCTAAATTGAAAAAAAAAAAACAAGAGTTTAGCTTGCCCTTTGTTTTAAAATTCAGATATCTATCATAATTGATTAGCTTATTATTATGACTTTATCATACCCTTTCCCTTGTTTCTTCAACAGGTTCCTATTTACATAATAGCTCAGACAATAGGTTCTGTGTCGGCAACATATATTGGTAGCCTTGTCTATGGCATAAAATCTGAATCTGTGATGACTCAGCCACTACAAGGGTGCAACTCTGCCTTCTGGGTGGAAGTTATTGCATCCTTCATCATCATGTTCCTGGTTTCAGCTTTGGCATCTGAATCTCGAGCAGTAAGGAGGGAGATTTTGCATATTATTTATGTTCTTTAATAATGAAAGAGTTTAATTTTAATTCACTATTAACATATAAAAAAAAAAGTCTTGTACTAACATATTCAATGATACTACATAGTCACTACTATCATTTATGCTGTGATATCACATGACAGAATGAGAAAATACATAACTTATATAGTAACTATGTATCAGATTGAATTTCATTAGAAATTGGAATCCATTTGTATGAGCTAAAACTTGAAAAATTGTGCAGGTTGGCCATTTATCAGGCTTTGTTGCTGGAATGGCAATTGGGCTAGCTGTACTAATCACAGGGTACTTTCCAACAATCTCTAACTCTTTATGGACCAGAATAACATATGTTGTGTGCCACAAACCCGAGTCATAGATTCTGATCGGTCAAAAAATATGGTTTTTCATCATCCATAAGTTCAATAACTGTTAATTATCGGATATTTAAATCAATTGAAAAATTAGAATCCACGGCACATAATTGTGGTACACTTTGTAGCCTTCTAGAACACATAACAAATCCTCCTTTTAATTAGCATTGTTTTTTTGTAATAACAAAGTCCTTTTGCATTTTGTTGCAGGCCTGTGTCAGGTGGGTCAATGAATCCTGCAAGATCACTAGGTCCAGCAATTCTATCAAACAAATATAAGGACATATGGATATACATCATAGCCCCAAGTGGTGGAGCTATAGCAGGAGCTCTAATGTTTCGTATGCTACGCCTTAGGGACCAACCTTGCAGCACTTTGTCCTCACCAAATAGTAGTGATGTTGGTCGTCCAATACCCTTTTGTGCAAGTTAGTAGTACAAAGATGATGAAAATAGTTCCATGCTTTTAGACAAAGCTAATGTAGAAACAGCAGAATCAGTAGCAATCATTTCCTATTAGCTAGCTTGAGCAGTTGAATTTTGATTGTCTACTTTTTTGAGCTAGGGAGAAGTGGACCCATGGTTTTGCTGATAGAGAAAAATTGGAGCTTATTCTCTGAAACTCTGAAAGTGTAGAAGGGTTCAGACAAAGATATGTCCTGAGAACATATCAAGGGAATATCTGATGATGTATATATGTTTACAAAATAATCATGTAGAAACTAAAATTAAATATGAAAAAGAATAAAAATAGTTGAAATAAGATGCAAGGCAGGATCCATATCTTATCTTAGTCATATCTTAAAATGGATAACATATATGAACCAGAAGTGGAAAACCTATTTCATAAAGTTTCTAATGTGGCAATGCCGAATGCCGATAGAAATTAATTTCTGTTTTTACCCAAGGATTAAAAGTAAATAAATATTATTTTTCAAAAATAAAGTAAATAAAATTTATTTAGGTTAATGTATGAATTCAACTTCGAGTCTTATGAATATAGTTGAATTAAATATTTGTTATGAGTTTTGGTGCTCATAATGGTCATTAACCAACTTGAGCATGATTTTAACCAATTGGTGGAGAATGCTTGCGGTACAGGAAAAAAATGCTCTAAACTAATAAATGAATAAATTTAAAAATTGAGGAGTATTAGTATTAACTAATCTTTGAATAATCACCAATTTTGTTTAGTAATTAGCCTTAAATCCCAAAATACAAACAAGTATTAGAGCCTTGCACTTTCATTTTATGAGAGCCCTTTCTTAAGCCCAACTCCACATGAGGATTATTATACCCTACCTAACATTTTCTATTACAAAAGAAACTATATCAACTCAAATAATCAAAACTAACGTCAAATTAAAGGTATGTTGGTTTATGATGCTTTAAAAAAAAAGGGTTTTTTTAAGAGTTTAAAAATTGACATTTTTTAATTAGAAAGTGTTGTATTGAAATAATAAAAAAAAATTGTATTTATTTTTTAATGAAATATATCTAATTTTAGGCTCTTATCCTCAGTTCTAAGGATTAAGGTTAAAAAAACCCCTTAAAAAATATGAGTGTCCGGAAATATTTCAGCTAAAGTTGAATCTTACTCCCTTCGTTTCATATATAGTGTATTTTAAGGTTATGCACGGGTTTTAAAAATTGTTAAATGATGTAAGGATTTATTGTATTTCGACTATAATGTCCCTATATAATCATTATTGAAGAGAGAGAAATGTATTTGAAGTGAAAAATAGTGTGTAATAAATAAGGGTGTATTTGGAAAAATAACATTATTATGTATTGAGTTTATAAAACTACAGGATTTATGAAACATAGTACAAATGTTAAAACAACACAACAAATAAAACGGAGAGAGTAATTATAAAACGTTTCTAGACTGTCTGGACACGCTTGGTGAAAAATAAAAAGTGAGTGAATGCTTTAGGATGGATTACGAGGATACAGCATTATTCTTGTAATTATCACTTGGTCATCAGTTAGTACTAACAAACAGAATGCCATGCAAATTAAAGGCGTGCACCCACTTGTCAACACAACAGAAGAAGCACAGGAACATGAAGAGTTTCCTTCAATTCATCAAACATAATCAAAATTATCATAAATAAATAAACAAAGATTCAAACTAATTCACGATCTCTGTGTCTGATTTCTAAGAGAAATGCAGAAAGGTACGTAACACTCATAGAACATGATGACATTCAAAGTATCATATAGAGTAATTAGTTTTCTATTTATATATTTATATTTATATTAATATTAATCATCATGCAAATTAAAGCACGCTCATCAGTCACATCTGAATCTTGTTCACCAGAGAATGTAGATGGCAAGCCAAGCTTCACTCAAATCTTGGTGGCCTCCTCCTTTGGGTTGATATTTGCCGTAGCAATGCATTATCGCCTCAAAAATATAAGAGATGGAAAGATCACCCCCCGTCTTAGATTATCAAAAGAAGGCCACCCCCCTAAGCTTGAAAGGTTCTCTCATTACGTAGGTAATCAAATATAACACACGTCTCCGTTTCTTTACACACTTGCATGCACATGGATCCAAAAAAAAAAAATGGTAATGATATATTTCTATTACATACAATAACAAGAAGGGTTCTTGTTTTATACGACTGCACTGCGAACCATTTTTTCACTTACGCGTTGTTCGACGAAATTAAGATTAGTTAGTGTAAGTGAAAAGTGATTCGCACCGGTTAAATAGATCAATCCCTCCCTGATCATATGTATCATATTGTTTGGCTAATTACTTGTAAATTGGTGGTCTAATTCATACACCAATTAGTATTAATCGGATTGGTTTGAATCATATATGTGCATGTAAGATTCTATGTCATTTGGTGCAGCAAGGCAAATGGGGTTCAAAGATAGGAGATGTTGTCCTCATCTATGTAAGTTGGCTTCAGAATACATAAGGAAATGTGAGGGATGTGAAGATGATATATACGAATTCTTTGAGCACGAACAAGATGCGGATTCACTTTTCGTGAAGCTTGTGGAGGAGTTTGAGAGATGTATTCTCAGTTATTTTGCATTCCATTGGAAACATGGTGATGCTTTGATAAGTCAGGTATTAGGATTATTTAGAAACATATAGATTATAGACAAGTGCTAGTATCATCTGTAATTCTGTATTTAATGGTTTATATAATGCTAGGGAGAAAATTGTTTGTTTTTTATGCTATTGCAGGTGTTGAGCTCTGAAACTGAGCCAAAAAGGAAGCTCAAGAACATAGTTATGGCAGCAACTAGGTGTGTATACTAACTAAACCATCTGCTAAAATGATGAAGGAATCATATGTTATGTGGGCATCTATGAAATTAAAGGAATCAGAAACTTTACTAGTCTAATCTGTAATAATAAGGCTTTCTTTGACCCTTTCCTTTTTAAGTAGTAACATAAGACAATTTCAAGCGTTGTCCATATAAAAAAGGGAATCACTTTCTATAATTTGGACCTCAAAAGCAAAGTTTTAGTGGAAGTAGCAAAATCATGAGTCAAAGTCCAACCACGATTTGCAAACTACTGTAATCCAAACTTTTTTCAGCAATGTGAAAAGGGTTACTTCAATTGTTTCTTCCTTTTGAAGTTAAAGGGTATACTTTACACAGGGAACAAAGGGTGGAGAGGGTAACCCAGAATCTGAAGGTGGCTAGAGTTTTTAATACTTTAGTAGAAGAGATGAAAGCAATGGGACTTGTATCAGCTGATGACTCTCAATGCACAGAGGTGATGGCTCCAGTAGCTCACAGTGATAGGAGCCCGGTGCTTCTTTTCATGGGCGGTGGCATGGGAGCTGGCAAGAGCACTGTGCTTAAGGAGATTCTCAAAGAGTAAGCACAGCTATAATTTCTGAGCAAAAATGAACCATGAAAAACTAAATTATGAGCTATCCTGTGATGTGAAATCATGAAAACAAAAGAGGAGAATCTAATTTCGATTCTTTATGAACGAAATTTGAACAGACCTTTCTGGGCAGGAGCAGCAGGAAATGCTGTGGTTATTGAGGCAGATGCATTCAAAGAATCAGATGTCCTTTACAAGGCCCTTAGTTCAAGAGGGCATCATGACATGATTCGAACAGCAGAGCTGGTGAGATGGTTGAGACTCTTCTATGTGTTTCCCCTGCATCGTATTCTGCTCATAGTTAGCACAGATATGCATAACATTCTACTTCCACAAAACATTTAATTCAGGACTTGAAACTTGGAAAGATTAGAGTGGTGCCAGATAGGTCCTTGAAAGTTTTCTTGTCACTTATTAAGTCCTTAAAAGTATTAAAATGTTGCCACATTGGTCATCTTAAGGACTTAATCTTCTAAGAACTTAATTGTTGACAAAAGATTCTTAAGGATGTATCTGACGAAACCATAATCTTTGGAAGATGAATATGATGAACGATGGAATAGTCAATAGTCCACATTAATTCAATCTGGCAGTTATTTCAAAGTTGTAGAATGCTTTTTGTTCTTGCATGATAAAGTCATTATTGCAAATAGGTACACCAATCATCCACAGACGCGGCCTCGTCCCTTCTGGTAACAGCGCTAAATGAGGGGCGGGATGTGATTATGGATGGCACGCTCTCCTGGGTACCATTTGTTGTGCAGACAATAACAATGGCTAGAAATGTGCATCGCCGCCGTTATCGCATGGGACCTGGCTACAAGATGAATGATGATGGAACTGTGACTGAAAACTACTGGCAAAGAATCGAAGATGAAGAACCTGAACAAATTGGAGGAAAAAAGAGAAAACCCTATAGGATAGAACTTGTTGGAGTAGTGTGTGATGCTTACCTTGCAGTCATTAGAGGCATAAGGTAGATTCATCATACACTTTCGATTTGACACTCTTATTTATCTATCATAACTTTTCCAGTGTAAATGCATTCTGCTAACATACAAATTTGAGTGGCAACAGGAGAGCTATCATGTGTAGAAGAGGAGTAAGAGTGAAGCCACAACTGAAATCCCACAAGAGATTTGCGGATGCGTTTATGACTTACTGTCAACTAGTAGACAATGCTCGCCTATACAGTACAAATGCTTTGGAAGGGCCACCGAAGGTAAAGTACAATTGCGAGTTGTAAATGACAGTCAATAATAAAATTAGGATCACAACATTTTCTCTAATTAAGAAAGTTACCATCATGAATGCAACTTTGCTATCTTTAGATATTTCTAATTGTTCCATTTTTCGCTATATTCGACGTACACTAGTACACACTACTGACATGGTAAACGATTTAAAGTTGATAGGATGGAAGGATAAAGACAAGACACTACTGGTTGATCCAGATGAAATTGACTGTTTGAAGAAGGTTGCTAGGTTGAATGAAGATGCCAACTCCATATACGAACTTTACAAGCACCCCAACCCAGCTTGTAAAGCTGGATCCATATGGAAAGACATTGTATTATCACCTTCAAGGGTGAATATCCAACAGGAGCTCAAGTATTCAATCCAAAAAGTCGAGATATTGAAAAATTGTTTGTGAAGCAGTGATGAATTTTTCCACCTGTAGCTTTGAAGATAAGGTTCATAAGATGGAAACTATCTGAAGTAGGAAATTTAAACATGAGATGAGTTCAATGAGCTTCTATAGGTTATTGAAATTTGTGACCAAGAAAAATTTATGTATGTTGTACTGATGTGATGAGTTTGTGTACAAAGAAACAACACACAGTCAAAATCTTCAAAATTGAAAAATCTACCATTTCTTTTCAGCTCATTTATCAAATTGACAATTGCCTAGTACCAAGGACCAAATAACTATTAAGTGTGACTATTTGATTTCGAAATTGATTTGGCGGCCTTCAGAGTAAAACTAATTGGATCTTTGGTTTTCTTCGACTCTCCCAAACAAAATTCTTAATTAAAGGCATGTTTACAAATAAAATATTTTCTCAAAATAATTGATAAAGCAATACAAGAAATGGAAACATAATGTAGTATGACAACTGACAAAAATATGCTATGGTAGTTGTTGGTAACTTAGACACTGAAGCCAACAACGCCCAAAACTAGCATGTAAGGAGACGAGAGTCAATACTCGGAAAATTTCTATGAATACTTTTTCTCTCCAAGTACCAACTATAAAGAGGACAACCCTACCATTTTCATGTTGTTCAAACCTGAAAACTCAATCTATTTCTATGACAAAGCAAGCACATTCATGAAAACTCGTTTGGTACCTAACTACATTGAAATGAATAACTATCACCTTAGGCAAAAGCTGCTAACAGAGATACATGACACTGAGATCTGAGTCAAGTTTTGGTTCTATAAGAATCCCCAGTTTCCTATCAGTATGAAGAACATTCATGGTATGATCGCCAAGGCAATAGAAACAAGGGGTAGGTTATTCCAGATTTCCAGCCATATTAACTTGCTCTATAAAGTGTCCAATTGCACCAATAACTTTAGAAGGGGAAAAAGAAAGGACAAGGAAACTCGAAAACCAACAAGATATGCATTTATTATTAGTCCCTACAAACATTACAGCTCAAATTCTTGGAAGTTTTGTTAACTTTATTGATAGAAAGTAACATAGTATCCAGAAGATGGACTTAGATTCAAAAGTATGCTTTCTAGCATAATTTAACTGGAATAATGTTTGCATTTTGTGAGTTTGTTTACTTTATTCTGCTGCTTCTATTGTTGATATCATTGGAGAAGGAGAAAGGAAGAGCAGTAGCAGAAGCTAGCTAATATTGCTTGCAACTCAAGCAACTCACTAAGTTAACATTAACAGCATTAGTTAGTCTAGTTGGTTGGTTAAAAGTAATTAGTTAGTTTTCGGTTCCTTGGGCACCAAGCTAACTGAATTGCAGCTATGCTCATGTGTATAGGAACAGCAGCTATACAGTTGAGCTTGTTGTGTATAAACACTTTCTTCCTTTGTGTCCAATGAGAAATTTATTTTCATTTTATCAACAGGAAAGGGCAAGGAAACTCGAAAACCAACAAAGCATGCATTTATTAGTCACTACTCACGACTAACATCACATTTACTCGTTCCTTTTCCAATTGATGCAACGTTATACAACCACATCAAAACTACTCCCTCGGTTCCTTGTTATATGTTCTTTTTCGGAGGATTTTTTTTTGTTTCTTTTTATATGTATTCTGAGGATTTCAAGAGTGTAATAAATGCGATTTTCCATGTTTGTTCCTATTAAATAAGTCTTAGTTTGCGTAAATAGTGGAGAAAAATTAATGATTATAGAGAGAAAGGATATAGAGAGAAAAAAACATAATTAATGTATTGAAAATCTAAGTAATGATTAGAATTCTTAAAATGTATGTTTTGTTTGAAATAGGACAAATAAATAGAAATGGAGAGAGTAGTGATTAAGCATGCACCAAAGACCACGCACCAGGCCCTAGGCTCCAAGGACCAGGCATCAAGCACTGGGGAATATGAACCACACACAATGCATCATGCTAGCGTGCCGAACAACATGGGTCATAAGTCAAGTTACACGACCCATGGTCGGGCTCCCCCAAACCTGTCCAGGTGCACCCATGTCTCAAATCCCTTGGTTCATTAACAACGTTAAGTAAGCTTAATTGCGGACCCTGTGTAATTCAGACATCTACTACCACTTACTGATCCCTTTTGCAGAAACCTTCTCTTGAAGATTCAAATTCATTCAATTAAGTATTGACCTAACATCCAAAACTCTTATGCAATTATTGTCAGAAAATATCAGCATACTACTTGCAAAGCTAACTATATCAAAATGGCAAATAGATCGTCTGTTTCGGAGTACATATGGTACAACCGTCAATCGTGCGTACAAATGGATTAATTAATTCTACATGTGATTTCTAGTATAATTAGCAATAAACAATAACTGGGAAAATGATCATAAATATCAAACAATGTCATTGTCATCAATTTATCTTGGATGTTTTATTAGAATTTCCTTTTTGTATCGGGATGTTTGGCCCCTAAGTTTCTCAAGCTTTCCTCGCTCGTGTCCAAAACAAAATGATTGTATCGTCAATCATCTTTACCTCGTTACTTTAGCATTTCTTCCATTGGATAAATCATACTCGTAAAACAAAGTTCAAATGGTAGTAGTAACAAGTTCTATCCGGCTTTTGGAGCACAGACATGCATGAATCAAAGATTGCCTCAATACAAGTAACTACTAATATACTGCATACATATGTAGTGTAGGAGTAGGATTGGTTTATAAAGAAGTACTACTACATACCGTACATGCGTCAATTTCACTTAAACTAATAAGTTGTGTAATGAGGGAGCAAATGAACCCTTAACTACACAACTTAAGCACTCAGATCAAACTCTAATACGAAAAGCATTCAAAATTAATTTAAATTAAATTTGGAAAAAGTACATTTCATAACAATGGTGAGCATTTATATATTGTTGAAAATACGATACCGTACAGGGAAAACAAAAACCCTCCAATTAAAAGCGACATTATTATTTATTAGATTAGATAAAACTCATATTTAAGCTGAAAATTACTGCTAACTCTGAAACTGAGATTTCATCATCATATAATAAAGCAAGCGGCAACTACAACAGCGGATTAAACCTCTCTATACACAAACACTAACCCCCTAACCAAACAAACTAGCTTAGCCACATCTCACTTCCTTCCACCTCTCTTAGCCCCAACCCTCTTCGCCGGAGACTTAACACTCTTCGGCTTCACACTCTTCACCGGACCCTTCTTCACACCCACAGCCTTCTTCTTCGTCACCGCCGTCACTTTCTTCCCAGGAGAAGTCCTGCTCGATGTCCTCGTCGCCTTCACCGGTCTCTCCTTCGCCTTCGGCTTCGCATCAACCGACTTCGCCTTAGCCGCAGCAGGCTTAGCCTTCACCGCAGCCGCAGCAGCCTTAGGTTTTACTGCAACGGCTTTGGGCTTAGCAGCAGCCTTAGGCTTCGGTTTCGCAGCGGGCTTAGCCTTGGCAGTCTTAGCCACGGCTTTAGGCTTGGCAACGACAGCCTTGGGCTTGGGCTTGGGCTTGGCAGCTGCAGCAGGCTTTTTCTTCGTCACCGACTTAGCCGCGGAGAGCTTGAATGAGCCTTTGACCTTAACGAGCTTCCCAGCAGCAACAAGCTTCTTGAGATTGTAGAGCAATAGCTTCCTGAAGTTTGGTGGAAGCTGAGTGTGCTTCTCTTCTAGAAGCTTCTGAATCGCGTACTGGCTCGAACCTGTCTTCTCCTTCAGCGTCACAATCGCCTCTCTTATCATCTGCAATCAATCCAAATAATTCAAACTCAGATCTAATCCAATCCAATAACGATTCAATTCAAAATAATAATAATAATAATAATAATAATAATAATAATAATAATAATAATAATAATAATAATAATAATAATAATAAATGGAAGGGAAAAGTATGAATTGCACGGAACGGAACCGAACCGAACCGAACCGTACCTCTTCGTAAGGAGGATGAGTGGAAGGGTTGCGTGGCTTGGCAACCTTCTTCGGTTTGGGATCTTTTGATTTCTTGGCCTTGGGTGCAGGCTTGGTTTCATCTTTGTTTTCATCGGCTGCTGATGGCGGTGGTGGTGGTGGCGGCTCGGTGGTGATTGGTTCCGGTGCGGTGGCGACTTCCACCTCGATAGTGGTCTCTTCTGTGGCCATGGCTCGGAAAATAGATTAAGAAAAAGAAAAATTGGGAAAAATTGGATCTGTGTGAAGAAGGGAAAGAGGAAGAACTTTTGGAAATATTTGGGTGTGAGAAAATGAAGGAAATTCCATGGTTTATATAATAAAGTGTGTGTTGGATGATATCCAAATACTTTATTCTCATTGGTCCATGGCCTCTTACAAGGATTCATCTCTTTTTTTGTTTGAATCTCGGCCATTGGATCTATGTTTATCAACGGTTGGTTATGGTTAGTGAAGGGGGTTGGCATGGAATGTTTTGGGAGATTGGGGTTGCTGTTGGTTGGCTTGGGTGTGCTTTTAAGCTCGATTCATTTGCTCATAACTTGAGATTTAGCCCATGGATTTCACTCAGATTTTTTCCATCTTGTAGGTTATTAATTGAGCTTTCTAATGAGTATTTGAGCGTGTTCAGTGGTTCCGTAGTTTGGGAGAATTTTTGCTTTGAAGCCACATTGGTCATGACTAGGGTTTTTTCTGATGTTATCTTGCTTTTTATCAAATTAAGAACAATGCTTTGGTTATTGATAAGATCAAATTATACCACTGTGTAATAGGCTAACAGAGGATTCTAATGCATCCGGAATCACAAAAATCGGTTAAGATTTGAGCATGGAATGATTGCTTAGAAAGTGATTGAAGTTGAACAAGTCCTACCAAACAAAATAGGTTGCCGTGTATTGTATCTAGAACACAGCTGTTTCTTACATATTGTGTTAAATTGGCATTCATTTGAATTGATTCAATGTTGTAACGAACCAAATGTGTTTAATGCTAGCGTGTGATTAGTTCTAAAAATTAATAGTCTCAGTAATGTTTTCCTCTTCTTGGTGCTGCTGCTTTAAAATGCAAGTAACAGTTTTGCTGTGCAGGATTCTGTAGATTGGAAGCTAAGATACCTTGTTTCATGTCATCATTTCACACATTTGATTCAATTCACAATTGATTATACAAACATACAGCATGTATAGTGCTGGTGCATGCGTTTGATCTATATAACACAGGCAGGACTTGGGAGAAGAAGTACGGAGTACTGTTATGCTTAATTGATTAAGTTAATGTTTCACCTGAATGTGAATGTTGACAACTAATTACTAATACTATATCTATTGATTAGTGACATAGACTCTTTGAATTCGAATTTAGATTATGCTTTTATTATTTATAAATCTCTTCTGCGTTGATCAAGGTACATGTTATACTATCCATACATCAAAGAAACGTTACGTATGATTCACGTGATAATACTCTGAAATTTTTGTACAACAACCACATAAATCATCAGTATCCAAGTCTTCTTGCAAGATATATGCTTCTATTGCATATTTGTGGGCACCATGCAATCTGACTGAACATAGTACTTTAAATTCTAAGCTCATCGGGCTAAAAATTTGATTAATAAGATTTTGGTTTTCCACTATACATGTTACATCAACTTATAATTTCCTGAAGAAAAAAATATGTGCTAGTACAGACACATGGTACCAAAAGCAACTCAAGCCCATTGATTTCATGGGATTAAAGATTGATTCGGATTGATACTTGATAGGTTTATAGAGACTCGCCGTTTATTTAAACTATTCATTACCTTTAATTTCTTCTTGGTTGAAAATCGAATCATTTGTATGTGACCCATCTTATGGCTGGAGAGACACCATAGAGTTTAGTTCATCACAATTCACAAAGGAACCATCCCGTTACAATTTACATGAGTAATCAATGAAACAAAATTTGCAAATAAAATGAGGATAAAGTGACGCATGTTGTTACTGACAAAGATTTTAGTGTCATTATTAACCTTCGTTCAAATAAAATCTCACGCATTTTATAGTAGAAATGTCTTGAGTTCGAATTTTAATTTGGTACCACCGACAAGCTCTAAGCAACTTTCTTATTCCAATAGAGTTTAAACTAAAGCACAAAAATTTGTGTTCAATCCATGATTCATCCATGTTTCAAACATTTAACAAGACTTTCAAACAAATGGTTAATAAAAGATGCAAAAGAGTATGTGTAATCTTGTAGCTCCTTATAGCTATAAAGACCCAGAAATTTGTTAACTTGTGTTCGTTCAATATGAAAGTTATATTCAAATTCAATTTATGTACTCCCTCCGGCTTAGAATATAAGCAACAAAACCAACTTTCTTAAATTCTATTTGATTCCCAATGTCACTTTCTAAAAACATCTCTAGATCTTATTTAACTTTTGTTTCATTCTCAATGCAATTTTCCTAAAATACCTCCATTCTTTTATAAATTTGAGAAAATTAAATACAATCAACTAAACTCCTTAATAAACGTAAAATTAGTTGGTTTTGCTTATAATTCGAGCCGGAGGAAGTATATCTCTAATATTTGAGCAATTATCTATTATGATATTAATTAGAAACTTTTGAAGCTTTGAATAAGATATGAAGAATTCAATGTTAAGGAGATGTCTAATGTGCCCGGGGGCTAAGAAGTTAGCATTAACATGATATATTCAGCCGTCCAAACTGGATGAGGATCTCATGTCCCCAATTTTTTTGTTTTTCTGTCTTTAGCCAATCACACTTAATTATTTATTACAAAAATGTCATGCAAGTTGAAAAGTTAATTTTTCATTTTTAAAAATTTGTGTAGTGGGTACAGAGTTTGGAATAGACTTCGGAACAGGTGATCTTTCTCCATCCAAACTAACCACTTAAGATTGGTAACGGACTTGATTGTAATAAATTTTGATACATTCCATTCATGAGAGGAATGTAAATCTTCTACTCCGCCTGATCCTATATATAGGGCACCTTCTAGAAGAAATTTTTAGTCTTATATATATAGGGCATTTTATATTTTCTATGCATCATTAATTGTTTTTTTTTCTTTTTTGCCCTCATTAAATGTTTTGACTAACTATGTTTTTTTTTATTCATTAATGAACGTGAACTTTCCAAGTAAAGTGAATGGGTAAAATTATAATGTTACAATATATTATCATAAAATTCATAAAACTAATCACTTTTCTTGGTCCGAGTAATATAGTTAAGTATGTCCTACATATAAGACCGGATGAGTACTATATAAGCAGAAAAAAGGTTGCTGAATGCAGGTTAACATTGATTTCCAATCTGTCCATTATCTCAGTGATTAGATGAACTTTGTAGTAACATGTAGCATGTAGATAAAGAGCATTGAGTGCCAGGTTAGCAAATATTTTGGGGAAATTCTAAATGCACCATTAATGTGCTAATCATACATGTTGTTTTTTAATCTTTACCTTGAACTTCTCAAAATTTCTTTTTTTTACACACTCAACATTTTTATCTTTTTCCCTCTTTTTATTTTTATTTCACACGTCCAACACTTTTCACATTCCCTCCTTTCATCTTCACTCTTATTTCCTTATTCTTTAATTATGGAAACCATTTTCCGAAAAAACAAAATCATCAAATTCCAGCAAGAACATTTTCTCCTTTGTCCTTTTATTTTCCCAAAATTGGAAGAGGCTGCCAAATTTTGTAGTGTGCTTGAACCCAAATTATGTTCATTATCGAACCCAAATTCTCAAATGTGGTTGGGGAGCCTTTGGCCGTCAAGGGAGATCGGAGAACCGATGGAAAAAAGTGTGGCAACATTGGCTTTGTATTTGTGGCTCTGATTTTCCAACACAAGAAATAAGTCGTTAAAAGATCATATCAAAGCTTTTGGCTTTGGGTGCGTAGAGGAAGAAAAAATTGAAATGGATGGGTGGGTGTGCAATAATTTTGGCTAGAGTTAAAAAGTTTTTTTTTTTTTTAAAGTATATTGGAAAGTTTATGATCAAATTTTATAAAGTAATAGGTCGGGTTAGTAAATTAAGGATTCATTTAACAATTTTCCATATTTTGTTAAGTTTTGCATTATCATCACGGGATGAGAATTAGCAGCGATTTTGAGAGAAGACGATCAATAGGCAATTATATCCACTTAGATGATTCCCTTGATTAGGTAATACCCAAAGAATGAGACATGGTCTTTTAGCAATTGAGTTCCTATCTCCAAAAAGACTCTATAAAGTATGAACCAAACTAAAATTGAATGAAAGTAAAATAAAGCATAAAGGAATGTAAAGACTTATATTTGATGTATGGACATGGTCATGTATCAAACTTTTAAAGTTAGGGATTTGAAAATTTAGAATTCAATCCCTCAAAATGCTAGTTGTTGAATTATTGATGGTTTAATTTCCCTTTTTTTTAAAAAAAGAAAAAAAAAGAAAAGTATTTGATTGATTAAATATGTAAAAAAAAATAATTTTTTTTATGGAAGAATAAGATGATTTCATTAAACAAGAATGCGATAAATTAGAAATTAAACCTGGATTACTAAACCAATCCCTTGCTAAAAAAGATTGCACCATGTCATCAAAACATAACTCAGTTGTTATTTATATCATTAAACTACCCGGTAAACTTACATTAATATTGTCCACATTTTTAACCCAGTTGGCCACTTTAAAATCATGTAAATCATGGCTGATAACAATTGATGTAAGTAAAATCATGGTTAATAACACTAATTGATGTAATTAAGTGTTATGTTGTCAATTGCATAATGGATCAAAAACCACCATCTCAACTAACCGGGTTATTTCTTCATCAGCTGATCATGTTGCCATCATTTAAAAATAAATAAATTAAAAAAAAAAACTTATTTATGAAATTGGTCCCGTAAATTTGGGTCACTCTCAAATGAGTTTATGTTATTTTTGTCTGTTTTCCCCCTTTATTTTGTTTTCATTTTGGTTTTAGGCCTTTACGTTATTTTTGAATGACAAATATTACCCTTGCAAAAAAAATTGAAAGAGGAAATTTTTTAAGGAAGATAAAATTGAAAGGAAAAAAATAACTGAATGTACTAAGCCATTTCACAAATGGCAAAATTTTCATTCATTCCCTTTCAAAATAATAGGTGGGTGGCCAAAAAAATTGAAGATTTGATGGGAAAGAAAAAGGGACAGTGGGAGGCCAAGTCAAAATCTTCTTTGCCAAAATAATTTAAGAAAAAATATAAGATGAAATTCTGTATTAAAATTAAAATTATTCCATAACAGCTGGTTTTCCCAAGTGTCTTGACTCTTGTACCCTTGTTGGTTTGGAACATGACTTCCAAACTTCAAGGTATCAGGCCTGAAAAACCAGCATACAAGCAGAAGCAGAAAATTATTCCATAACGAAAAAAAGGTCATGAGCACAAAAAATAAAATAAAATAAAATTTTAGACCTGTATTCTGCATGAGCAAGGAAAAATCCTTGGCACAAATTTGGGCACCTCTAGGCCCAACAACTACTTCAATAGTTCATTTCAACTCTACTAAGTGCAAATTAAATGTCAGCTTATAATCTTATATGACCTTCAATGGTTTATAAAAAATTAAAATAAGCATAATCTTTTTTGTAAAATGAAATAAGCATCTTCGTAGGGCACTCGTTGTGGAATAAAGAAAAAAGATT
Organism: Crotalaria pallida; assembly: GCA_037953625.1. Classification (NCBI taxonomy): domain Eukaryota; kingdom Viridiplantae; phylum Streptophyta; class Magnoliopsida; order Fabales; family Fabaceae; genus Crotalaria; species Crotalaria pallida. The sequence goes on along the minus strand of CM075652.1, from coordinate 145,740,020 downwards.
GAAACTTGAGGGTGTTTAGTATCTATGATTATTTAATTTAATTTATTTTTTTATAAAATACTTTTTTAAAACATATATATTGGTTCAAGGTTTAAATTTGTAACAATGTTTTTATTTTTGAAAAAAAACATTTCATTTCCCAAATCAAACACTGAGGATTAGTAGATTTTTATGGATATGAATATTTTGTGCAAAAGATTATTACAACACACTTTTTAACTATTTTTACTTTTCCACATATCATTTTTTTTTAATTTTTCTATACAAAAGGAATTCTTTTACATATACAGTCCAAAAGAAAAAAATTATCTTCAAATCATTTTTATAGAAAATATACTTAAACATAAACAAATTTAAATTATAATCGATTATGATCATAATTTAATTATTTCATTTATACCAAACATATATTACGTTGAAAATCACAATTTTTAGTTGTTTTGAACATCGAGCTTTTTTTAATGCGCCATTTTTGGATGAAAGAATTTTATTTAGATACTTCAATCGATGTGTACTTGTGTGTTTGTGGTGATTCATGATTTGATTGATTCAGTACTCTAAATTAGTCTACCACGGAAAGTGACGGTAGATCATATGTTAAACTTAAGCCTCTTTTCTAGGATTAGGCTTATTAGCACTACAATCTGCTTATTCAAACTCCATAACTTCATTTTCTCTGTTGTTTGCTTAACCTCAAGATAAGAAATGAAAAAGTAGAAAAAATATCTTGAAAAATTAACCCACTAACTTTTACTCCCTTCGGTTCGAATTATAAGCAAATTTAACAACTTTTACGCTTATTAAGGAGGTTAGTTGATTGTATTTAATTTTTTCAAATTTATAAAAAAAAATAGAGGTATTTTAGGAAAGTAGCTTTGAGAATGAAACAAAAATTAATTAAGATTACAATTTTCTATAGATGTTTTAGGAAAGTGACATTGGGAATGAAACTAATTTTAATAAAGTTAGTTAATTTTGCTTATATTTTAAATCAAAAGAAGTATGTTTTTTGTTACTTATAATTCGAACGGGAGGGAGTAAAGTATTAAACATTCATTATTCCAACACAAAGATACTTTTTTTAATCTCTTATCCTAATCCCTTAAGGGCTAAGGTTAAGAAAATCCGTGCTATTAAGTATTACCTCCGTCCCTAATTATAAGGTTCTCTTGGGAGATTTCACGTCCATTAAGAAAGTGAAATAATTTAGTTAATTGTATTGGAAATGTGAACTTTTAATATGTATTTTCAAAATTACCCCTATTAATATTAGGGACTTACTAACATGCAATCCAAAATTGGATGGTTGCTATGCAACCTTTTCTTAAACCAATAAGAAGTTGCTACCTATGTCATGTCATTATTTGAAGTAGTTAAAATTAGTTTTTTGCAATTTAGTCCAACATAAAAAGTAAATTAAAAATTTAGTCCTTTGTCAGGTATAGACAACTTTTTATTGGTTTAAGAAAAGGTTGCATAGCAACCATCCAATTTTGGATTGCATGATAAAAATATACTTAATATTATTGGGAATCTAAAAAGTGTTAAATAAATAGGGGTGTTTGTGGAAAAAAATAATTAATGCTCATTGAAAATTGGTAAAAAGCCTTATAAATAGAAACAAGATAAAAGTGTTAAGAGGATCTTATAATTAGGGACGGAGGGAGTACATCGAACTACCAATAACCATATCCCTTTTATGGAGAGCAATATTATTGTAATGGGTTATAATTATGGGTTTTGCTAAAAACAATCATCGGTTTACATTCATTCATGATCCGAGAATACAAAAAATCACATTTTTCCATAAATTTTTACTCTTTTTGGCTTCTTGACAAGTGCACTAAGGACACTTAAGTACACTTGTTAGTATTTACCTATAATTATTACAAGTGACAAAACTTTACAAACATTTAAGTTGCATACCCAAAACTCAAACTCAAGATTACTAGTTAAACTAACATGACAACTTGTGTCAGGTTGATCCATTAGCGATGGCGGATGGAGATCATAGTATTTGCTCGATCAATTTGTTGGAAATCATCATAACCTGTTGAAACTAAAGTACCCTGATTGATCCTAGGTTAGAACTAAACCGCTATTATATGCGAGAGAAAGTTGAAGATTAGTGGATAATTATTACAATTATCACTCATCTAAGTGAGTCTTTTATAGAACTCTCTCTACCCCTATGTAATTATGAAGGATATATTTGGAATAAACTCTTTAATATTACCTATATATTCTAAAATGACTTGTAAAAAGGAACATCAAATCTACCAAAATGATACCATGTAACAAGTGAAAGATGGAGTCGAAAATATCTGAAGTCTTTTAGACATGAGTGTAAAATACTAAAATGTTCCTAGTCAAACATCCTTACTTTTCCAACAGTATAGACCCTTGCGGTCATTTATAAGAGACTTCACTTCCTTTTTCCTTTTATTTTATTTTTTTTAATACAAAAGATTCTTTTTTTAAAAGGACATAGAGAGTTAGAGACTTATAACTATTTGATACTTTGTTCATCTAAAATAAAAAGCTAAATGCAGTAATTGACCATAAAAAGGCCAATGATTCCCCTAGTAAAGGAGTCAAAAACAGAACTTATTCTCTAATAATATTGATAACAGATGGTAATGGACCCAGGAAAAAAATGATCGAGCATGAATGCCCATATTGGTCCCCTTGCAACTCACATGCTCTGTTGAGAAATTTCCACAAACCAAGAAACAACTAGCTCAATGATGCTATGGTTGTAGCTAATGCAAATCAAGAAATGTAGTGACATTTATCCCATTATGTTTGAAAGTTCAACTTTAATTATCATATTCACCATTCAAGTACAAGGTGCTGAGCTGCTCAATTTGAGAATTCATGGTCCAAAATCAGCTTTCAACTTACCAAGTATATTTAACATACTAGTAGTACTTATCACAATTGTTGCCACTCCATTGCCACCAACAGGCACCATCATTTTTCTTAATTTAGCCTAAGCTGTTAGTTATAACATCGAAAAGAAAACCAATTTATGTGTGAGCTGTTGTTAATTACTTTAGTTATACATTCGAAACATAACTCAATATTGCATTAAAACATTTTAAAAACATGTGCAATTCTATCATGAATACAACAACCTGTGAACCTTCCACAGAACTCGCAAAACATACAGGTTCGAGAAACGAACATGATTTATTCATATAAAAAAACATCCAAAAAAAGGCCCCATGCAATTTTATCCTGGTCCGTCCAAACCCGGACCCAAACCCATTCAGCCATTCAGGCATGGGGAACATGCTCCAGGTTTAAAAAACCTGCTAGACTACAATAAAAAGATTAGCCCCAATCAGGGCGAGATTTAATTTCCAAACCCTTTTTTTTACAGAGCCCTATTGGAATTTTTCCAACATTCCCGAGTCAAAAATTGCATTTTTTTTTTTTATATTGACCCCCATTATAAAATGCATTTTCAGGGTCAAAAAATACCCCGGTTCAATGAAGCTCGAGTTTGGACGGGTTAGCCCAAACCATGTTAGGCAGCCCAAATTGCCGACTCAGCTTACACGTTAAAGAGTTTTAGACTACAAACCCCACACTTTAAGCCCATTGTTAATCCCCAGATCCCGTTTTTTCCGATGGGGTACCATCGAAATATTTTCCGATATCCCCGAGTCGGAAAAATGCATTTTCCGACTTTAAAACCCCGTTTTTAATAAACGAGCATTTCATTTTTCCGACTCGGAAGTATCGAAAAATATTCCGATAGAACCCCGTCGGAAGAAAACGGGGTTTGAGACCTAAAGAGTGGGATTTGTAGACTACTACTCCACGTTAAATAATAAATTCGGTGCTTATGATACTGTGCCGGCTAAGAAATACTGGAACCTCAGACTGGGAGAACTAAATTGCAATAACTTAAGATTTTTCAAAGGCATTCCATTCATTTAGAAAAGCCTTAAATGTTTAAAAAGCTAAAAAAGGACAAAATAGTTCATAAGAAATAAATAAAACTACCCAATTTTACAGACTTCTTGATATTATCATTGATCCTCATCACATCTCCAACTCTCTAAATAAACCGGCCAAACTATCCAAAAGCCAAAATCTGCACCAAGAATATCATCCCTGCTTGCACCACCACTTAAAATATGTACAGCAGCATCTCAAGCCAATCACAGAAAGGTTTTGACAAATTGAAAGACTGACTTGATCTTGGTTAAGCTGCTCATGCATTTGTAGCTTGTGCTGGTAACTTCGGGTGGTTATGCTCGCCTTCATAGGTAACGATCAGCATCGATGGCTCTTCCAAGCACCTCTCCACATGCTTCCTAGCCGGGCAGCCTCTCATGCTGCTACACTTATAGTATCCCCTGGAAAAAAAAAAAAAAAAAAAAACAGTCAATTTCCTCAAAAATAAAACTTGTGAAGTTCACATTCACGTTTCATTTGATGAACTGAAATGTGCAAAGAATAGAGAATGAATCTACAGTTACCTACGAGACTGAGTTTTTGCTGACAACATTAAAATGCCACATCAATTGGTCAATCCCATTCTCAAGACACACGAAAAAAGTTTTGTAGTTTATTGAAAGCAAGGAACTATACAGCACAGTGGATACAAGATTTGTAATAAACTTGAAGAGATGCTGATAGACATTACATAAGAAAATTAATCCACATATGATGTCCTTAACAACTGGTATACCGATATATCAACCAAGAACAAGTTAGAAACACAGGATAAAGAGACTTAACTAGAAACTCCAATGAAAAAAAAAAGATATATATATATATATATAATAAAGGCTAGCACATCAAATGCACTTACTTTTGCTGCAGAAAAGAAAAAAGGATATACATAAATGCACACACCAAAGAGCATAATAGTTGGGAATAATCAGATACTTTAGAAATCTCACATAATTATTACAGCACAATTATACTCGTGTGCAACTTGAATCGGTTGTCAAACAATCAAAATCAGAGGATGAACATACCTAGGGTGAGGAGAGCCCTTGATAGGCTTCTGCCCGTACTTCCGCCAGGAATAGTCATCAGGAGGGATATCAGCCAGCTTGTTGCTTATAGCAGGAACCTTGATTGATCTCTTCACCCTATGCTTCCTGGAGAAAACATAAAATTGCTTAGTGACATATTAGAAGTAATTCTGATTATAATTATAAATATTTGGAATAACGGACATTCTTGATTAAATCAAAAGCTCACATAGGCAGCAAGTCTTACCTCTTCTTTGAGCAATGGCATCTAGAACTGCTCCCACATTTCACGCTGCCCTCATCACCTCTGGCAGAACATTTTCTCTTATGCTGCTGTGAATTCTGATCTGAAGAGTGTGGAGCTCCAATTAAATGGAACGAGCTTCCATCCAAGTTCGCTACACTTCCGTCTATGCTCAGGGAGGAAATGAAAGACCTGGTAGACGACATTGTCGGTGTGCAGCTAGTGCTGTCAAAGTTCAGGTTAATGCCACCGCTGTTGGTCCTCCGGTACATCATTTCCGCTTGATGTTTCATTTGCTGCTGCTGCTGCTGCTGCACTATCAACCTTTGCTGCTGCTGTTGCTGCAGCTGCTGCTGCTGAAGGAAGTGATAGTGTGCTGACGAAGCAGCTTGTTGCACAAGCTGAAGAGGACTTTTCCCACTGGAGCTCAATTCCAAGGGTGGGTTTCCGAGAGAGAGAGTATTGTTCCTAACAGTTGAGCCAAATTCCTGAGCTGAATTCTCAGGAAAGCTGGTTTGAGGAAAGCTGGTTTGGGGAAACTGCTGCAGATTTGTAGAGTGATGGGTTTTGCTGAAATTTGGGTTGTCTAAGAGGATGCTTTGGGAAAAGGGTAATTGAAGTTTTTTAGACTTCCTCACTCTGGCATGACCCACACCATTGTGGAGCAAGGACACAACTTTCTTGAACCTCCCCACAGTTTCACCAGTTTCCACCATTAAATTCCTATGCTGAATCTGATCCTTTGGCTGAGACAACATACTTAGAACTCTATGACAGCTTTCAATAGCAGCTCTGTTAGCTACTTCAACCTCCTCCATTTTAATAGCCTCTATCTATCTAAAACTTGAAAGCAAAAAAAAACAAAGGGAAAAAAACTTAGTTCCACAAATCAGAGTATCAGAATTAAGCCAAGCACAACATGATACTAAAAAAACATACTATTTATCCACACACATATCAGACATTCAACTATTTGTGGCAGATAAACAGACCCAGGTTGCAAAAAAAAAAAAAAAAAAAAACCCCATTTTTCAACTAGACAAAAAGCCACAAAAATAGAATTTCAAGTTAAAGTTTCCAAATTTCAGCTCATGAAAAAAAGGGGTTAATTTATTTTTCAAAAACAAACAAAAACCAGGATCAGAAACAACTGGGAGTAAGAGATTGCAGCTTGCAGCATATCTGGCTACAGAAAAATTGAACCAAATTTTGCAGTGATAGAAAAAAAAAATTAAATAAAGAAAAGGAAGCACCAAAGCTCAGACCTTGATTGAAGTTGGTGCTGTCAAACCCTAGATTCTTCTTCATCCATTTTTTAGAGACTGAAAGGTGTGAAAGAGAGGACTTTGCTTCGCTTGAGAATTCACACAACCATCATACATAAGTATACAAAGCTTCCAACTTTACACTATATATATTAAAATATACTAAGAAAAATAAAATAAAATAACAAATACTATATTTCTAATTTTCTATAGTTCTTTCTCAAGAGAGAGAGAGAGAGAGAGAGAAAGAGAGAAAAAGGAGATTGTTTAAATAAGCAAAGGCACAAGAGAAGAGGCAAGCGGAGCTGAGAAATGAAACTGCTGTCTCTGTCACAGATTTGAAGGTGGGTCCCACATGAAGACCTTTGTTATTCTTTTTTTTTTCTTCTCTTATTTCAGCTTTAATTTAATCTTTTCTTGGACCAACCCGTTTCTGCTTCACTCTTTTTTTTTTTTTTTTACTACTTTCACTTCTCCAATTCAATTTTTTACTGTTTTTCAGTTTCAGAACTTGCTTTTGGACTTGCCTTATGGAGCTTGTGTGGTTTTTGTGTTCAAAATTTATTATTTTAATCACAGGTTCAGTGAACTGGGTAAATACTTCAATGTAAGTTCTAACTAGATTATGGTTAGACTCACGTTATTATTGGATTTCCCAAGCAGGCAAAAGTAAGCTGAGTGTTCCTATGGTTGTTTTTTAATGTTGATATTTAAGCATAGATTATGAATGATTTTTTATGTAATAATTCTTGTTTTTGCTATTTTGCTGTTTTTGACTCATATAAACATTAAATTTTTTAACATGTCTTTTTTTTTTATGAATATTTTTTAACATGTTTTATAAGTAATGAATTAATCTCTTTTGATTATTTATTTCATCAAGTATTTATTTTTTAAATTTTAACAAAAATAAGATTTTTGGTTTCTAAAAAATATCTAAGTATTTTATTAGTAAACAATAATAACAGACACCTAAATATTTCAACCGCAAAATTAACAAATAATTCAAGAGTTATCCTATGAGAGCCCACAAAATACTCATAATATATATTTTTGCAATAAAAAATACTAATAAATATAAAATATCTAATATGTAATATGTAAATATAATAAATTAAGAAAAGTTGATTCAACAAATTCGTTGTCATTCAGTGTATCCCGTAATTTAAGCCATTCAAATTGTTGTATCGTATCATTCGTCAACTATTCCCGTGATTTGAGTCATGCAAGCTTTGTCATATCATAATTTTTATCACGCAATTCTTGTAATATGATTGTTGTTGTGTCAGAGTAATTATAGTAAAATAAAAATATTTTGACAAATTTTTTTTCACCATATTGAACATAAAAATTCAAATAAAAAAATCATTTTGTACTTAGGAAAATCAGTTAGATGAATTAATTGTCATTCAATATATTTGCGCAATTTTTGTCATCCAAACGTTATTGGATCAAATCACTTTCAATAAAAGAAAAAATTTGTGTGAAAAAATTTATGCTATTTCACACATTTTTTCACCGCATTGAAAATAGTGAGGTTCTTACTCGAAACTCTAGTCTATTACATATATGGTCTTAAGTTTGTTCATAAGATTCAAGTATAAAAAAATGTATCAATGAGAATTTTTTTATTAGGCATCATATCATATTTTCAATACAAAACACTCATAATATATACTCTTTGCAATAAAAAAAACTAATAAATATAAAATATCTAATATGTAAATATAATAAATTAAGAAAAGTTGATTCAACAGATTCGCTGTCATTCAATATATTCCGTAATTTAAGGCGTGCGAATTGTCGTATCATATCATTCGTCAACCAATCCCGCAATTTGAGCCATGCAAGCATCGTCGTATCATAATTTTTATCACGCAATTCTTGCAATTTGACTGTTGTTGTGTCAGAGTAGTTATAGTAAAATAAAAATATTTGACAAACTTTTTTTTACCATATTGAACATAAAAATTCAAATAAAAACAATCATTTTGTATTTAGAAAGTTCAGTTAGATGATTAATTGTCATTCAATATATCTGCGCAATTTGAGCCATCTGAACCTTATTGGATCATATCACTTTCAATAAAAGAGAAAATTGATACTATTTCACACATTTTTTCACCGCATTGAAAATAGCGAGGTTCTTACTCAAAACTCTAGTCTATTACATATATGGTCTTAAGTTTGATCATAAGATTCAAGTATAAAAAATGTACAAATGAGAATTTTTTTTATTAGGCATCCGATCATATTTTCAATAAAAAACACTCATAATATATACTTTTTGTAATAAAAAAACTAATAAATATAAAATATCTAATATGTAAATATAATAAATTAAGAAAAGTTGATTCAACAAATTCGCTGTCATTCAGTATATCTCGTAATTTAAGCCATGCGAATTGTCGTACCATATCATTCATCAACCATCCCCGCAATTTGAGCCATGCAAATATCGTCATATCATAATTTTTGTCATGCAATTCTTGCAATTTGACTATTTGACTGTTGTTGTGTCAGAGTAGTTATAGTAAAACAAAAATATTTGACAAACATTTTTTTTTACTATATTGAACATAAAAATTCAAATAAAAAAAATCATTTTGTACTTAGGAAGTTCAGTTAGATGAATTAATTGTCATTCAATATATCTCCGCAATTTGAGTCATCCGAACGTTATTGGATCATATCACTTTCAATAAAAGAGAAAATTGATACTAGCTATTTCACACAATTTTTTCATTGCATTGAAAATAGTGAGGATCTTACTTAAAATTCTTGTCTATTACTTAAATTCTTGTCTGGATGGAGCGGTGCAGACGGCGGTTTCAGGCGTTGAAGCAGAACCCAGAAGCTAGGAGTCGAGTGGTCCTTCGTGAGCTGGCGGTGAGGATAAGGAACATGGTGTCTGATCTCAGCAAGTGCAAAAATAGAGTATTAGTGCAAAGAGTTGTCTCTCTTCTTTAATGTTAAGTTTTAAATTGCTGATTAGTCCTTGAATTTTGTTATTTACCAATGAACCCTTCCTAGAAGGTGGCATTGGTTTTATTTTTTGTAAGTGCTGAATTTTGCAAGTTGGTATTAATAAATTTTTTATTTACCAAAAAAAATGTTTGATCATAAGATTTAAGTATAAAATGTATCAATGAGAATATTTTTCATTGGGCATCCGATATTCCGATCATATTTCGAAAGATTAATCTTTCATTCATCATAAGGGATGATACTTTAAAAAACCAAACAAATAAAAAATATCCAACATTATTCATTACATTAAGCACTCTAATGTTTCCATTGTAAAATCAATGCACCACGCTGTTGGAAACCAACAAGCGGGCTAAGCAAATACTAGAGGGGGGTGAATAGTATTTTGAAGCACTAATACCAAATATTTCGATTGGTAATTGAAGAATGGAGCTAAGACTGAATTTTCTGGAATCAGACACAAAAGACTCGAGTCTTTTGTGAAATACTCGAGTTTTTCAGTGATGAACAACTCGAATCTTTTCTTAAATACTCGAGTTTTTCCTATCAGATAGCAGAAAAACCAGAAACGAAAATTCAGCAATTTTAACTCAAATCAATTCAATATTAAACAGGAACTTATCCAACAGAATAGCAAGCAATCTAAATAACTTTTAAACACAAAGATTCCTTGAACTTGCTACCTAATTGTATAAATCCTAATTGATTGAAATGACTTAAGTCTATTGAGCTAGAAAGTAGATTAAAAGCAATAAACCAACACTCAAGCAATTTTATCCTGGTTCACTCCAACAATGAGCTACATCCAGTCCTCCTAATCACTTAGGAGTTTCTACTAATAATCAAATTGTTAGAAATTACAAAGGATTGCTTGAGAATGGCCTCACTCAACCTAACCCTTCAAGAGTGTACCAAACTCTTGATTTCTACCCCAATTTGATTCCGGTGATTGAAGAACTCTTCACAAAGCTTCCTTGAAGTCCCTTTAAGAAACTCCACCGGGCTAGGAACCTCCTAGTCTTGTGCTTGAGAACCTCTCAAGACTTCCAACACCCTAAGCCACTTAGGGTTTGCTTGGGAACAATCCAAGACTTTGAATAATCAAGCTTTTTGTATGTGTATTACTAATCTCACAATGGATTAGCACAAATAAGCACAGCTCAATGTAAGAATTGAGGCCTAAAACTCAACTTGGAATAAAATGACAATATGAGTGAGAAGTTGAGCTTTTTGGGAATTAACACTTGAGAAAAGGAAATTATGAAAGCTTGTGATCAATAATGTGTTGTTGTCTTGTTTGTTCTTGCACAAATTCAAAGAGCAATTTTACAATAAGGTTCAGAATACTCTCTTGGGGTTGGATGAGACTCAAATGCCCTCAATTGGGTTTTTGAGTCTCTCCAACGTTCATTTTTGCTGACGGGACAAAAATACTCGAGTCTTTTGGTAAATACTCGAGTCTTTTTGGTCGGTCACGAGTGAATTGGTGCACGAACCAGACTAACGGTCATATTTGCTGACCTGGCACAAATACTCGAGTTTTTCTATAAATACTCGAGTATATACTCGAGTCTTTATCAAAATACTCGAGTATTTTGATCAGACATGGGAAAAATTATTTTTCAATTTTATTTTTCCTCTCAAGTATTAATTTTTGGTCAATCTCAACTTAATAAACATATAAAAAATTATTCCTAGAAGAGACTAACTATTTCTACCCACTCTCAACATAAATTAGAAATTTACAATTAATATTTGATTGAGAATGATTGGGCACTTGTCTTCTTTTCTTGAATTCTTGTTGATGTTGATGTTGCAATATCTTCAAGGCATGATTTGTTAATTATTTTGTCATCATCAAAACATAATCCACATAATTAGGAGCATTGAATTCACAATCTCCCCCTTTTTGGTGATGACAAAATAATTAACACTTGATCCATTTGTTAAGCTTGATCCACTTGGAGATGCAACTCCCCCTCACTATATGATACTTTTCACCTATCTAAAAATTTAGCTTGAGCAAGATGTTATGACAATTTAATTTTAGCACCAAGCCTATGGTATTAGAGAATTTAACAATTATCAGAGTATATACCATAATTAGAGATTTTAGGTGCAACAATATCAAGACAAGACAAGTGTAATATCTCTCCCCCTTTTTGTCATACGCCAAAAAGATGTAACAATTTAGAAAAAGATCAAGGGAGGAGAGGTGCAGAATCGGAAAACCCCATAACCAACTATGCAAAAAAATAGACTTAATAATAAATATAAAGAGCTCCCCCCGAAGCTTTGCACAAACATCATAATGAAAACCAAAGTCATTAACATAAAAACATCATAAAAGGTCCAAATCAAAGGTGCAACAATAAACCTAAAGTCTCAAAACACCAAGTTCTCAAAGTACAGAAAATGCAACAATATCAACATGATGAAAACATAATGAAAACTAAAATAGAAAATCCATAAGCAGCAGCATCAAAACATGGAAGGAGCTGGATCATCTGGAGGAGGATAAAATCGAGAGAAGGCCGCCATCATCTCATCAAACCGGCGGTGCATCTCCCCTGACTGCTGGTCCAGGCGGGCATTAATCTGGGCCAAGTGCTGATCCAAATGAGAATAAAACATGGCAGACTCTTCACTCATCCTAGTGTCTAAGCTAACAAAATCATCACGCTGGCTGTCCAAAGCATGCACAAGGGAGTCCATTCTCCCATCTAAAGTGTCCAGACGTGTGATCACATTCTCTCTCCAGCCCGAGTTGTCAAACCCAGATTGAGATCCAGCGAAGTCATCAAAGTTAATCTGATCAATAGGATCCCCTTCTTCAGCCTGGGCAAATGCAGCAGCTTCCTCTTCCATCTGATGGGCATCCATCCCTTGTTGAGCTGCCACATTTGCAACCCTCTCTAGCTCAGCAATATCAGATCGATACAAGTATTGGCCAGAGGGTTCATGGAATGCCATGTCCTGGTGACTCAAGGTGCCTTTGTTGAGGCAATGCTGGTTCACATGAAGAGTCTTTTTCTCTTCATTGCGTGGGATAGGCACCTTGAAGTAACTCAACAGATAACAAACATGCATGGCATAGGGCAGGGTTTTTGGGTGTTTAGACTTAGCAGCAAGGAGCATTCTATCCAAAATTATGCGACTCCAGTTCAGCTTCTCATTGTTCAGGATGGCACTAAGAAGCCTAAGTTCATTGTTTGTGGGTTTGGCATAATTGGGTGAGGTTTGAGGCACTAATTGATGACAAACAATATAATGCAACACCCTAGATTGGACAGTCATGTATGAGGAATGCTTAACTCCTTCGGTCCATACACGACCGGGGCGCAAACAACTTTGAAAAATGCCGTCCGCATCAGCCTTTAGAGAATTGTCCCCGTGACGTGTTGTCCCAAAAGCTACAAAGAGGTCCTTAGTGCTAATTTTAAAACGAACACCCTCAACCATTGTTTCTATGACATTGTCCTTTAGCCTAAGGTTTGCATAGAATGTTCTAACTAACCTAGGATATATAGGTCCATGAAATTCCAGAAATTGAATCAGTTTCTGATATCTAAGGTTAGTAACAAAATGGAAACCCTTACTCTCAAGGAAAGTACTATTGATCCATGTGAGTACTCCGAATTCTCTGGTGGCAAAGCCTTCCATCCTTTCCAGGCGTTCATCCTCTTGATAGTAGTCGGAAATTTCCTCCTCGAAAGATGAGTCAGCAATCCTTACTCTCTTTCCTTTGCCAGATGATGAAGCCATAGAGGAATTGATGAAAATTGAAGTTTTGGAAAGTTAGGGTTTGAAAAGGGGGTGACGGATTTGAGGTTGAAAAGAGTTGAAATTCGTTGAAATAATGGTAGAAAAGTGATTAGAGGATGTAAAACTAGTAAGATTTGGCAAAAATTTGAGTAAAAACGGAGTTTTGAGGAGAGAGATATGAGAAAACCGAGAGAGAAGAGAAAGGGGTTCGTGAAACTCGAGTTTGTGGGGGCTGGAGTATATATAAACTCGCCAAAAAACTCGAGTATATTCAACAATACTCGAGTTGTTCGTTGAAAAATACTCGAGTGTTTGAGAATATACTCGAGTCGTTCATGACTCAGCCCAGATTTCCCCAGAAAACTCGAGTAAAATCGTAAAAACTCGAGTTTGGTCCGAAAGTTCAAATTTCAGGGAAAGGCAAAATAATCGAGTTTTTGGAAAATACTCGAGTTTGGTCTGAAAGTTCAAAAATTGGGGGTTTCGAAAGACTCGAGTGTTTTGAAAAACACTCGAGTAATTTAATAAAGACTCGAGTGTTTTGAGAAAAACTCGAGTATTTTTCTCAGACCCTGATTAAAAACTTTTTCAATTTAAAACTGATTTAATTTTGAATTAAAATACTCGAGTGTTTTTGGAAAAACTCGAGTATTTTGACAGAACAGAAAGTAAAAACTCAGTTTTAAAAGACCAAACACAAATCAAACACAAATGCTTCACTACCAACTTGGAATACAGTACAGAATCACACACAATTAACATATACAATTTCAAATATCATCAAGGACAATTTACCTAAGAATCAATAACACATTAGAGTAAGACTAATATGGTGATTTTCCAAAAATGACACACAATGCAATTAGCCTATATTAGCTTCATCTAAAATACCAAGTTCTCTCCTAATATGATAAAAGGTGTCCCTTGGTAGAGGTTTTGTAAAAATGTCGGCTAATTGATTTGTGGTACTAACAAATTCAATTGTGCAATCACCCTTTTGTACATGATCTCTTAAAAAATGATGTCTTATTTCAATGTGTTTAGTTCTTGAGTGATACACCGGATTCTTAGTCAAATTGATTGCACTCGTGTTATCGCATCTAATCGGAATATTTTCAAGTTTCAAACCAAAATCCGATAATTGTTGTTTCATCCATAACAGTTGAGCACAACAACTACCGGCTGCGATATATTCCGCTTCGGCGGTAGAAAGAGCGACACAAGCTTGCTTTTTAGAAAACCATGACACCAATGAACTTCCCAAGAAATGGCAAGTACCACTGGTGCTTTTGCGATCAAGCTTGCATCCGGCGAAGTCGGAATCCGAGTAACCAACTAGACTAAGATTGGCATCAGCAGGATACCATAAACCAGTGTTAATTGTTCCTTTTAGATACTTAAATATATGTTTAACTGCGGATAGGTGAGATTCTTTAGGATTAGCTTGAAATCTAGCACACATGCATACACTAAACATAATATCCGGTCTAGATGCAGTGAGATATAGGAGACTACCTATCATACCCCTATACTTACTGACATCAACCGGTGTACCTTGTTCATCCTTGTCTAGGTAGCATGATGTGCTCATTGGAGTGTAGGCTTCCTTGCACTTGTCCAATCCGAATTTTTCAAGGAGCTCTTTGCAATATTTCCCTTGATGCACAAATATCCCCTCCCTGACTTGCTTTATTTGTATGCCTAGGAAGAACTTGAGTTCTCCCATCATTGACATTTCAAATTCCTTTTTCATCAAATTTGAAAACTTTCTACAAAGAGACACGTTAGTAGCACCGAAAATGATATCATCAACATAGATTTGTACTAACAAAATGTCATCCTTGGTTTTATAAATAAATAATGTATTATCAACCTTCCCTCTTTGAAACTTGTTTTTTAATAGAAAGGAACTCAATCGATCATACCAAGCTCTAGGATCTTGTTTCAATCCATAGAGTGCCTTTTTCAATTTATAAACATGGTTTGGAAATTCACTATTCTCAAAACCGGGGGGTTGTTTGACATACACTTCTTCATTTATAAACCCATTCAAGAAAGCACTTTTAACATCCATTTGATATAAAGTGAATTTCATGATTGAAGCATAAGCAAGTAAAATTCGGATTGCTTCAAGACGTGCAACCGGAGCAAAGGTCTCATCATAATCGATACCTTCCTCTTGGTTGTACCCTTGAGCTACTAGTCTAGCTTTGTCTTATAATCAACCCGGATTCATCAAGTTTGTTTCTATAAATCCATTTAGTACCAATTATGGTATGATCATCGGGTTTAGGGACTAGATCCCAAACTTCATTTCTTTCAAATTGGTTTAATTCTTCTTGCATAGCAAGAACCCAATGATCATCCTCAATGGCCTTTTTAATTGAATCGGGTTCAATTTGAGAAACAAATGAGACATAGTGGCAAATGTTTTGAATAGACCTACGAGTAAGTACTCCCTTTGACATATCTCCTATGACTTTGTCTATAGGATGAGCCTTGACCGATTTCCAAGTTGGAGAAAGTTCTTCCCTTACTTCTCCTTCATCAACTTTTGAATTCTCTCTCTCTTTTTCTTCTTTTGAAAAGACAATGCCATCTTCACTAGCATCACATAAAACACTATATTCTTTTGAAGACTCATTAAAAACCACATGAATTGATTCCTCAATAGTTAAAGTTCTTTTATTGAAAATTCTATAAGCTTTACTATGAGAAGAATAGCCTAAAAATATGCCTTCATCGGATTTGGAATCAAACTTGCCAATGTGTTATTTTCCATTATTTAAAACAAAAACTTGGCATCCGAAGACATGAAAATGAGATATATTTGGCTTTCTTCCCTTGTAAAGTTCATAGGGGGTTTTATCCAAAGAGGGCCTTATCAAAATACGATTTAAAACATAACAAGCCGTATTGACGGCATCGGCCCAAAAATATTGAGGTACTTGAGAATCATTTAACATGGTTCTAGCAAGTTCCTCTAGCACCCTATTTTTCCGCTCTACCACTCCGTTTTGTTCCGGAGTACTTGGTGCGGAGAATTGATGCTCAATACCATTTTTAGCACAAAATCTATCAAATTTGTGGTTTTCAAATTCTCCACCATGATCGGTACGAATAATAATTACTTTTTGATTTACTTGGTTTTGCAAAAGTTTGACATGATGTTTAAAAGATTTGTAGGTCTCACTCTTAGTAGTTAAGAATAAAGTCCATGTAAACCTAGAGAAGTCATCAACAATTACCAATGCATAATAGTTGCCACCAAAGCTTTTTACTTGTGATGGTCCAAACAAGTCCATATGAAGCATTTCTAATGGCCTTGATGTGGACATCACCATTTTTGATCCAAAGGTGTTTTTAGTTTGTTTACATTTCTTGCAAGGAGAACAAACACCTTCAATAGAAAAATTTAGCTTTGGTAAACCAACTACTAGATCTTTAGATTGTATTTTCTTCAATTGGTTTACATTAATATGAGCGGTCCTACGATGCCATAACCAAGTGTCATTTTCTTTGCTCACTAAACAAGTAGAGACCAAAGAAGTGACTTTATTCAAATTAACTAAGTAAGTATTATTTGACCTTTTACCAACAAATTTGATTGATTCATTTTTGTCACTTTTAATGAGGCAATGGGTAGAGGTAAAAACTACATGATTACCAATATCACATAATTGGCTTATGCTCAAGAGATTATGTTCTAATCCTTGAACATAGAGCACATTATCAATAATCAAGTTTGAAGAGTTTCCGATTTTACCAATACCAAGGATTTTGCCTTTGTTGTTGTCCCCATAAGTGACATAACCCTTTTCCTTTGGAGTAAGCTCAATGAGGTGCCGCTTATCTCCCGTCATGTGCTTCGAACATCCACTATCAAGATACCACAATTGTTTTCCCGTTCGAAGACACACCTACAAAATGAAATCACTTTTTCACTTTGGGTACCCAAACAATGTTGGGTCCCTTAGGGTTAGTGTTGGGACTTTCTCCCTTCTTAATCCACATATAAGTGCCCTTTTTCATTTCAAACTTCTTAATGTGGCACTCAATGTTGATATGTCCAACTTTTCCACAATAAGTACAAGTTGGTCTCTTTGATGAGTTTTTCTTAGAAAATGTTCCAACCACCTTGTACTTTTTGTCCTTTTTATGAACATATCCTAAACCGGTTTTGTTGTGATTATGTCTTTGAGAGTTCAACAACCGGTTGAGGTTTCTATCACTATGTGAGATTGTGAGTTTGTTTTTCAACTCTTTCACTTCTTTTTCAAGTTCATCACATCTCTCACATGAAGTGATAATTTCCTCATGATTTGCACAATCACTTTGATGACTAGAATTAATAAGTTCCAAGGATTCATTTTGAAGTTTCAACTCATTTATAGATTTTTGCAATTCATCAATTTCATGTTGAAACTCCAAAATTTTCTTTCCTTTTTCCTTATTAATTTTAGCAAGCCTTTTAAATTGAATTAACATTTCATTGTAAGCTTCTTGCAAATCATCATATGAAATGGAGTTTGAAGATGAACAAGAAGAGCTAGAGGTTACCTCATCATCACTTTCACTCATGTCATGATTAGCTCTTGATGAGGACTCATGATTGTTCTTGGCCATGAGACAAAGGTTTGCATTTTCATCACCGGAGCTACTTGAAGATGATTCATTGCTCTTCTCCGGTGCATCCCAAACAATGTATGCACGCTTCCCTTTGGTCTCTTGGGTCTTCTTGTCATTCTTCTTCAAGAATGTGGCACATTCCATTCTTATGTGGCCAACCCCACCACATTCATGACACTTAACTCCATCGTTGGTACTCTTTTTTCTTTGTTTGGAGTCTTTGGTTCTCTTGAAATTGGATGAAGATCCACCTTTCTTCCCTTTGAAGAATTTGTTGAATCTTTTCACAAACATCCCAAATTCTTCTTGATTTGGTTCACCATCGGAATCTCCACTTGTAGAGCATTCTTCAACTTCTTTTGTAGCTTTGGTTGAAGCTTTGAGTGCTATGCTCTTTTTCTTTTTGTCCGATTCCTCATGCATCCCAAGTCTTGTAAGCTCCATCTCATGCTCTAGGAGTTTGCCAAACAAAGTGGCTAAGTCCATGCTATTTATGTCTCTTGATTCCTTGATGGCGGTTACCTTGGGTTGCCAACTCCTATCAAGACATCTTAGAATTTTGTTAGTAGTTTCACCATTGCGAAATACTTTTCCCAAGGAAATCAAATGATTAACTATGTGAGAGAATCGCTTTTGCAAGTCACTAATAGTTTCATTTGGCAACATGTGGAACAATTCATATTCGTGTGTTAGAGAATTCAATCTTGCATCTCTAACCTCACTTGTTCCCTCATGTGTGACTTGCAAAGTATCCCACATTTCTTTTGCCGATTTACATTGGGAAACTCTATAAAATTCATCATGGGATAGAGCCGAAAAGATGATGTTTTTAGCTTTTAAATCAAATGAGACTTTTCTCTTTTCATCATCATTCCAACTACTCCTTGGAATTTCAACAATTTCATCATTTATTTTCTTTTTGGGAATGAAAGGACCATTTTCAATTGCATCCCTAATATCCATATCAATTGCTTCAATAAAAACTTTCATGCGAGTTTTCCAATAAACATATCCTTCACCATTAAATAGTGGAGGACGGTTTATTGAAGCTCCTTCTCCACCAAAGTTATTGCTAGAGCCCATTTAGTTTCCAAAAGGATCTTTTTCGAAAAAGTTGTTACACTCGATCTTTCGACCGAGCTCTGATACCACTTGTTGGAAACCAACAAGCGGGCTAAGCAAATACTAGAGGGGGGTGAATAGTATTTTGAAGCACTAATACCAAATATTTCGATTGGTAATTGAAGAATGGAGCTAAGACTGAATTTTCTGGAATCAGACACAAAAGACTCGAGTCTTTTGTGAAATACTCGAGTTTTTCAGTGATGAACAACTCGAGTCTTTTCTTAAATACTCGAGTTTTTCCTATCAGATAGCAGAAAAACCAGAAACGAAAATTCAGCAATTTTAACTCAAATCAATTCAATATTAAACAGGAACTTATCCAACAGAATAGCAAGCAATCTAAATAACTTTTAAACACAAAGATTCCTTGAACTTGCTACCTAATTGTATAAATCCTAATTGATTGAAATGACTTAAGTCTATTGAGCTAGAAAGTAGATTAAAAGCAATAAACCAACACTCAAGCAATTTTATCCTGGTTCACTCCAACAATGAGCTACATCCAGTCCTCCTAATCACTTAGGAGTTTCTACTAATAATCAAATTGTTAGAAATTACAAAGGATTGCTTGAGAATGGCCTCACTCAACCTAACCCTTCAAGAGTGTACCAAACTCTTGATTTCTACCCCAATTTGATTCCGGTGATTGAAGAACTCTTCACAAAGCTTCCTTGAACTCCCTTTAAGAAACTCCACCGGGCTAGGAACCTCCTAGTCTTGTGCTTGAGAACCTCTCAAGACTTCCAACACCCTAAGCCACTTAGGGTTTGCTTGGGAACAATCCAAGACTTTGAATAATCAAGCTTTTTGTATGTGTATTACTAATCTCACAATGGATTAGCACAAATAAGCACAGCTCAATGTAAGAATTGAGGCCTAAAACTCAACTTGGAATAAAATGACAATATGAGTGAGAAGTTGAGCTTTTTGGGAATTAACACTTGAGAAAAGGAAATTATGAAAGCTTGTGATCAATAATGTATTGTTGTCTTGTTTGTTCTTGCACAAATTCAAAGAGCAATTTTACAATAAGGTTCAGAATACTCTCTTGGGGTTGGATGAGACTCAAATGCCCTCAATTGGGTTTTTGAGTCTCTCCAACGTTCATTTTTGCTGACTGGACAAAAATACTCGAGTCTTTTGGTAAATACTCGAGTCTTTTTGGTCGGTCACGAGTGAATTGGTGCACGAACCAGACTAACGGTCATATTTGCTGACCTGACACAAATACTCGAGTTTTTCTATAAATACTCGAGTATATACTCGAGTCTTTATCAAAATACTCGAGTATTTTGATCAGATATGGGAAAAATTATTTTTCAATTTTATTTTTCCTCTCAAGTATTAATTTTTGGTCAATCTCAACTTAATAAACATATAAAAAATTATTCCTAGAAGAGACTAACTATTTCTACCCACTCTCAACCACTCTCAACATAAATTAGAAATTTACAATTAATATTTGATTGAGAATGATTGGGCACTTGTCTTCCTTTCTTGACTTCTTGTTGATGTTGATGTTGCAATATCTTCAAGGCATGATTTGTTAATTATTTTGTCATCATCAAAACATAATCCACATAATTAGGAGCATTGAATTCACACACGCAAGTCATTTAAACATTATCATACCAAAACACTTATAATATAAGAGAACTGTTAATAATATTATATTATTTTACACGTATTTTTTCCTACTGTGTTGAACACGAAAAATGACCCCTCCCATAGACACAAATCATATCCCAATAAATAAATGTGTTTTGGTCAACATATAATACAGAGGCTAAAATTTTATTTGGACCAATGATTTCTTAATTTTTTTTATCAACATTATACTAACTACTATTACTCCCTCCTGTCTTAAACGTAGGATTATTTTGAAAACTTTTGTTTGATTTTATTCATAAGATCTCGTTCTAATTTTAAATAACATTTAATAATTTTAAAAAAAAACATCATTATTAAGTTAACATTTTTTAAAATATTCATAATATTTATTGGGATAATTTTTAAAAAAAATATTAAATAGTTACATTTTCAAAATGACTAATAATATTAATCCATTTCTTTTTATAAACTTAATTTTAAAAAAAAAAAAATCTTACCTTTAAAATCGAAAAAATTAAGTACAAACTTTCTCTTGGCCAAAACAAGAATTTAAGTTGCCCATGAAAATATTAACTAGAATTTTGCAGCATGCTACACATCATAGAAATTTCAGGTTTCATCCTCTTTGTAAGGAGTTGAGACTTGTAAATTTAGCTTTTGCTAATTATTTGATGATTTTTTTGCAAGGGCCGTCTAGCTAGTGTCAATATTTTGATGCAGGCCTTTAATAGATTCTCTTGTATATCAGAGTTGCATGTCAGTGATGAAAAGTCCTCTATTTACATGGCAGATATTCCCCAACAGAGGCAATATGAGCTCATTGAGATGACAGGTTTCCAAAAGGGAGTTTTTCCTTTTAGATATCTTGGTCTTCCTTTATCTACTAGAAAATGGTTTGTTTCCACTTGTCATTTACTAGTAGAAAAGGTGACTAAGAGGATTAATATATGGAAAACTAGAAATTTGTCTTATTAGGGAAGGTGATGTCTCATTAATTCGGTTTTATTGAGCTTACACACTTATTGGGCTACTGCGTTTATTATTCCGAAAACTGTTATGAGAGATATTGAGAAGCTTTGCAGGGGTTTCCTTTGGGGGAGGCAGGACACAGGTCACTATTCGGCAAATGTTGCTTGGAATGATGTATGTAAAAGCAGGAAATTCGGAGGCTTAAACATAAAGGATAATTGCATTTGGAACATTGCAGCAATTGACAAGCAGGTTTGAGATCTGGCTTCGAAGAAAGACACTCTTTGGACCTGGTGGATGCATTCGATCTACGTTAAGGATTAGGATTTATGGGAGTGTAATGCAAATCATGGTGCGGGTTTGCATTGGAAATAGGTTCTCAAGGTCAGAGACAAGCTTCGGACAGGTTTTCATAACGATAGTTGGATTATATTGGTATCCATGATGGTGTCTATACTATTAAAAGTGGGTACTTATTTCTTAAAAATCAGCAAGGCCTTTTTCTCTTGTATATAATGGTTTGGAATAGTGTGAACGTTCAAAAACATTGTTTTATAGCTTGACTTGCTACCCTTGGCAAGTTACAAACTCTGGATAAATTATCTTGTTTTATATTTATTCCTAACCATTGTTGTCTTTATCTAACTTCTGCTGAGACCAGAAATCATTTATTTTTTGAATGCAATTGGAGCCGCAACCTCCTTGAAAGCTGTTGCCTTTGGATTGGAATTGACAGGTGGCCGTACATGTATCATAATTGGACAAGATGGATTTGATCAACCTTTCGAGACAAAGCTAGGCGCAAATGTGTTTACGCCATTTTCTCAGCATTAATGTATCACATCTGGGAGGAGAGGAATGGTAGAACTTTCATGAATCGCACGAGGAGTATGCAATTTGTTTTTAGTACAATTAGAAGAGAGGTTGCTCATAGGATTAGTTTTTGTTTTCCAAACTATGTAACTTGAAATAATCATTCTTTGGTAGATAAGATTAGTCAGGAACTTTAGCTTCTTTTTTGTATCTGACTTTTGTCCTTGGTTTTTGTTTGAACCCTTCATAAAAGGTGTCAAACTTTCCTAAGGATTCAACATAATCTTTGACCTTGAATCCTTCCTAGAAGGTGACAAAGTTATTGATTGTGGCCTTTTTTATTGTTCCTGAATTTTGCACGTTGATAATGAATTATTTTTTTTTAAAAAAAAAAACAAAACAAGAATTTCTTAGGTAATCATGTTCTTCCACGAGAAAGATCACCAATTCACCATCATTAACATTTTACTCATACGAGTACTAATAAAAGATCCTATTGGAGGAAGATAGATTATTGTGGAAAGAGGCCCAAGAAATTTTGATAAAAAAATAGCCGTTATTAAAAAGAAAGAAGAGGCACCCAATGAGGCATAAGCACCAATAAAGGTGGCCACGCCTAACACAAAGTTAGTGCTTCGCTTTGACTCACTGTCATCCCTCACCTACGCACGCCGCTATCGTGCGCCATACGAACACTTTACTTTGGCGTCTGACCAGTGAGTAACTAGGAACTGAAGCCAAGCCAGGCCCCAGTCGTTGACTTTTATGCTACTTCAGCCTCTTCCTTTGTTGTAAGGTGCACGGGTAATCAAGTGGATAAACATCTTTGATTTGATTTTCTGTAATCTCTTCATACATAATCCTTCCTTGTGCATCTAAGTTCTTCTGTGCTCCCTCGAGTCCTATCATATATATATATATATATATATATATATATATATATATATATATATATATATATATATATATATATATAAAAGACATACTTAATCGTATTTTTTGGATGAAAAAATGGTTAGTTTTGTGAATTTTATGAAAATATATTGTAACATTACAATTATTATCCCTTAACTTTACTTGGAAAATTCACATTCATTAATGAATAACAAAAAAAAATATAATTAGTCAAAACATTTAATAAGAGCCAAAAAAAGAAAAAACAATTAATAATACATAAAAAATATAAGATGTAACTATTAATTGTTTTATATTTTCATATTTCCAATTCAAAGTTTTTAAAAGTAATATGAAAAATCTTAGGCTTTATTTGGATTGGTAGAATATGATGGAATGAAAGAGAGTGGAATGGTATTTAAACAAGCTCCATTGTTTGAGTTGTTATATTTATAATGGAGTGGAGTGGAACTTAGTGGAATGGATTTCATCCAATTTCATCAAAAGCTTCACTTTTTCATCCCTTCCAATTTGGGGTGTTTGTGATGGAACCAAACAATGGAACATTAATTTTGTCTCACCCCACTCCATCCCACTCCACTCTATTCTATCGTATTCCATTCTATTCCATCCTCAGGAGTGTATCCAAACATACCTTAAAGATTATAAAAGTAATATGAAAATTTGTGTGATAGAATTTTGCAATTAATAAATGAATCAAGCATTATATAAAAAAGATATTATCTTCTTTTTGTTGACTACTTTGACTTTTTCCAATATAATGGGATGGGGAGAGTATAACTTAATTGATAAATCTCGAATTTTATTGACTACTTTGACTTTTTCCAAGATAATGGAACGGGGAGAGTATAACTTAATTGATAAATCTCAAAAATACAAAATACGAATATTTTTATTTTATTTTTGATAGATTCTATTTCTTTCTCTTTTAGACCAATGAAACGCACGAGTTAGGGCAACACGTTACTTCTCACCACCACTCAATTGTATTAAAAAAAACATTATTGCTAAAATTTAAGTTTTTTCATGAAAAATTTAAGACTTTTGTCAATGAAAAAGTAAAAACTTTCATTTTCTTCATTATTACATTTGGAGAATAAAAAAAAATTATCATGTGTTATGAGTTTACATAGAATTGTGTTTTCCTGGGTAGAGAGCAACAATCAACCAAAAAAGCACAGCACGAGACCCATTGAAATAAAATATGAAGGGAATGAACATCCGTACAAGAGGAAGAAAGAGAACATATCTATGGTGGTGGTGACGGCGGAATTGAGATTGGGTTTGGAGAGGGAATAATATATTAGAAGGTGATGATGAAGAAGATATGCTCCTGCATATGAATGAAGAAGAAGAAGGTGATGATGTTGGTGGTACTTGGCAGTAATAGAAGAAAAATGGTCTGATAGATTTATGGAGAAGAATAACGTGAGAGGATAGTGAAATGAGAAATTATAAATGATTAAAAGTATTTTTGGTAGATACAAATAGTATTAAAATGGAGGTATTTAGGGTAGATGAAATATAAAAATAAAATTAGGATATTTTGGGTAAATAAAAAATAATATTAAAATAAGGATACTTGGGTGAACATGATACTTGGACTGTAGGAGGTAGACTTCTACATTTGGCAAAGGAGGATTTTCTGGGCACAATGCATTTTCCTCAGATATAGAGACATTTTGTATCTCTAATATAGGAAAATGTTCTTGATCAGATTCATCAGTATCTTCAGTACTTTCTGCTTCTGATTCTGATTCTTCGAGCCCAAAGACAGTGAACTTGTCTGAGATTTCCTGTTCTTCATAAAGTGACTCAACATCATCATCTTCATTTAACATGAGGGCTTGGATTAGTTTTGCTGCTTTAGCTCTTTTTTCTGGACATGCTTTTGCGAAGTGTCCCTTTTTTCCGCATATGAAACATTTTTTGTTGCCGCCTTTTCCTCGGAAAGGTTTCTTTTTAAAAAATCTGAATATTTTCTTCTTCCCTTTTTTGAATTTATGAAATTTCTTTTCGCTTTTCTTTGGGAAGCTCTTCTTGCAGCTGCAGTATTTTTCATCACAATTGATCTTCAAATACTTCTTCTTGCAAACACTTTTATACTTTTTGTCTTCTTTGAACATTTTTTGCAGAAGTTGTTGTTGGCTGCATATTTTTTCAAGAGCTGTGAGGCTAATTTGGTAAATTTCTCCCATGGTCATGTTTGTGACCTCCTTGTTCATTGTATTCAGGATTCTCCAGATTTCTTCTTGAAGATCATCAGGAAGAGAACTGACATATGTATTTTTAAGGCTTGGATCATTGAAACAATTGAGTTGATAGAATCTTTGAGACATACGCTGATAATGACGTTCAAGGTTTGGCCTTTTTAATGAACAACACTTCATTTCAAAATATTCTCTTCTTGCTTCTTTGTCCAGAAGAGTTTGATCACCGAGGAAGTGGAATTGTAATGCTTGGATGACTTCATCAATGGTACATTTATGAAAACTGTCTTGTTGCACAGCACCAAGACTTTGGTACAATTCTTTTAGGATCCCTGTTGTGTGGGCAGAGAATTCTTCTATTACTTTGTAACTGTCAGCTCCAGTTTGGATCATCTTTGCATCCATCCATGCTTTGAAATCTAAAAACTTCTTTCTCCATTGTGATGGTGGGATGTTGTCAATTGAAAACAGAGGGGAAGAAGTAGGTGGTGGAGTGTTTATTTCTCTGGGGTTTAGATCTTGTGTGCCTTCAGTATCCTCGAATGACTCTGTTGCCATGCATATTTTTGTCAAGTCTGCATATTCATCTTCTGAAACCTTTTCTGAGGAGTCTTCAAGATAGGAATTTTCTTATACTATAGAGCCATCAGATGATTCCTGACTGTCTGCTCTTGTCATTGTTGTATAGAAGGGATGAGGTGAGTTTTCAGAAGGGATGGTTTGAGTCTTTTTTGGTTCAGGGGAAGGTGATCTTTCTGGGGACAGAGCTGGCTTATCTTTTCTTCTTTTCTCATGGTTAAGGTTATCATATTTTTTCTGGATAGAAGGAGGAAATATTGGGGTTTTTTGGATAGTATTTTGTGGCTTGACTGAGAGGAAACCTTTTGAAGGTAAGACAAAATATGGGTCAACTTCAGATAAGGCTAAGGGTGATAAGGGTGGAGCTTGATTTTTCTCAACATGTGCAATGAGTTCTTCCATTTCTGCTTTCACCTTTCTGAGTTCTCTGTCTTTGTCTAAAAATCTGGGATTGAAAGTTCTAGCATCCTTCATTTCCTGAACATCCCTTTCAAGGCTTTCCATCTTTTGTTTGATTTCTTGGTAGTAGCTCTGAAGCTTTGTGGACATTGTTTTTAATCCTCTTTCTAATGAGTTAGAAAGAGTTTCTACCTTTTCATCAATTTTCTGGAGAAGACTGTTTTGAGCCAGAGAATTTTCAGTTTGCCAGTTTAGTACTTCTTCAGCTTGTGTAACTGACTTGAGGGTACCATCAGGTTGGACTTCATTATTGTGAATGAAAGGTTTGGTTTGTAACTTTTTGGTTTGGTCGACTTTTCTGTCTAGAGAAGGAAATTCTCTTTCATAAGAGGAGGCGGAGGCAGAGAACATCATGCATGGTTGTGGTTGTGGATAATATTTGTGTGGACTATAGGGAATAGATGGTTTACATGGTTCAGATGGGAAAGGTGTAGGAATAGGTGGGTAGCCTTCTTTTCTGAGAATTTTCAAGGCATCTTTATATATGGGCAGAGGAGTTTTTGGTTTTTTAATATTTTTCTTTGGGAAATGAGGAGACTTACAAGGAGTTTTGTTTTTCCTTTTCTTCCTTCGAGAGTAGTCATCATCATTGTCATCCTCAGAGTCAAATTGGCAGTTACTATCATCGTCAGAATCAAATCGACAATCACAGTCTGGATCACACATGCTAGGATCTATGTCCCATAAGAAATGACCGTTGATCTTATCTGAATAGATAGAAGTTCCATCACTCTTGAAGGAGTAAACTGGAATATTTGTCTCTGCTTCACCAAGGGTAATCATCATTGTTGAGAAGACCGGCTTGTCAGGAGATGAGAATGAAGAGGTTTCTTCTTTCTTCTTAAAAATTGTTTTTACAGAGCCGTCTGGAAGTCTTCTGAAAATGGACTCAGTAGCCACCACTGGTTGCTGATTGGTTTTAAATTTTTCATAATTACTGACCCATTCTAGGGGGATCAGCTTATGGAGTTCAGACCGAGGAATCTGCCTTGGGACTTGAATAATTGAGGGGACCTGCTCATCGGAATTTGCTATCACCATCAGAGCATTTTCTGATATTTGTGAGTCTGTAGGAAGGTCAAAGAAATGATCTTGGAGCCTATAGATGAGTTGATGATTGAGAGTAGCAGCTAAGGCTGTTGGGTCTTGTGGGGCTCCAACAAGTTGGACTTGAATTTTGAATCTTTTGGAAAGAGTTGGATCTTGTAATTGAACATTAAAATTTGGAAACATAGTTAAGACTACACTTCCAGCATTTAATGTTGTCAGGACAGTTCCTATGACAGCATGCTCATAAGTGTGGAAAGTAGAATCTATGAGTGAGACTCTAGCTGTAACTAGGAGTCTTTTTCTCCCATGAAGGATTAAGACTAATCTAACAGCTCCAAAATGGAGAGCTACATAGCCTTCTCTCCTCCACATTTTTATCAGTGTTGGATTTATTTCTAAATCCACATATTGTTCTGCAGATGTGGCTTTTATTGGACATTGATCAAGTTTAGTGGTCTGGATGTACTCCTTTACTTCAGGCCTTGGGGTGGATATTAGTTTTTTAACTGACCATGTAAAGCTGGATTTATGCCTTCTAAATACATTGTATGGACTTAGAAGGGAAGGAAGGGTACTTTCTATTTTTGCATCTTCAGGTACGAAGGTGTATTCTACAAGGTTTTCTATTTTGGATGAGAGGGTTCTTTTACAAGAGTCGGGTATGGAGAGTTTGGAGGTTAAAGCTAGAGGACCTGAGTTTTCCATGGTATTTAGGTGTCTTCCTTACTTCCTCTTGACCATCAATATAATACACTCTTCTATTAAAGGATATGGAAATAATAAAAATTAGTACCAGTTAGGCTCTGATACCATTGCGGAGTCGGGAGCCTCAATCCAGTCTTATAAATTAAAAATATGCTCATCTTACGTGACAAAAAAAACACGTGGCTAATTTCTATTGGACCACGTCGAAAGGGTACAGAAACCCTCTATTTTCAGAGGGTACCGAAGTAAAATCCATATATATATATATATATATATATATTCATATATATATATATATATATATAAAAGACTGATGATGAGAGTATTTTGTAATCAGCGTTACACTAATGTGTTATGCATTTTGATTAATTAAAAAACTGTTTTTCATTATTAATTACTATCTCCGTCCCTAATTATAAGGCTCTCTTGTGAGATTTCACGTCCATTAAAAAAGTGGAATAATTTAGTTAATTGTATTGAAAATGTGAACTTTTGATATGTATTTTCAAAATTACCTCTATTAATATTATTGAGAATCTAAAAAGTTTTAAACAAATATGGGTGTTTGTGGAAAAAATAATTAACGCTCATTGAAAATTGGTAAAGGACCTTATAAATAGGGACAAAATAAAAATGTTAAGAGGACCTTATAACTAGAAACGGAGGGAATATTAAATAATGAAATAAATTATAATCACAATATGCGACTCAGAAAAACATTACATATTGTACAACATATGTTACTCAGTAGTTAGTACTCACACAGTAGTCACACACCCATTTCCAAAAGCAGTAATCCTTTTTTTTTTCTTTTTTTTTTTAATATATTAAACGGGGCACAAACGTCCAAAGCAAACTACAAGACAGGGCCGGCCCCGAGGGAGGGCAATGAGGGCGGTCGCCTTGGGCCAAAAAAATTCAAGGGCCCATAATTTTTTTAATAGCATATTTATTTTTGAAAAAAAAAATAATAGTTTCAAGTTTTTTTAAATCTCTTAATCATCAATGATTTTTAGCATAAAACTTCAATTTATCTTTACCATTTGCTCATTTAATTTATAAATAAATGAAGTAATGAACTTTAACTTTGCAACCCAACATAAAAAAAAGTTTTTCATTACCTTTTTATTTGATAACTTTTTATTTTATTTCAAATCTTATTTTTTAATAATTAGTTTTATTATTGATTGATGTCATTATTTTAATTGATGTATATGTATATATATACTACATTTTTAATTGATTTTTTTTAAAAATTTTTTTATGAATTAGGGGCCCCAAATTCTTTTGTCTGCCATAGGGTCCGAAATAGGTTAGGACTGAGCCTGCTACAAGATCATAATGCAATCCCATAAATAGGAAAAATAAAACTAGGAGTGGTAGAGTAAAAAATACAATTGAAATCACCATCATGACCCGCATTGGCTAAAGCATCCAATTAGCTTCACGGTAGATATGTGAAATAGTCGTCTCTCATCCTGTACTCCTTAGAGCTATCACCTCTCTGATAAGGCTGTAACAGTGATGAGACTTGCTGCAACCAGAGTTGACCAAAGACACAACAACCTGAGAATCCATTTCTATTTGAAGTCTAGAGATGCCTAACTCTTTTGCCATTCGAAAACCCCAGACCAAGCCCCAAAACTCAGCTTTTTAGTGGTAGTTGAGACACCAATATTACACTTAAAGCCCCTGACAAAAGCACCAGAGCAGTCACGAATTAAACCCCCACAAGCTACTTTATACCCGGCGTAAAAACCGATCCATCGACATTTAGTTTCATCCAACCTATAGGATGTTTCAGCCATGTTATTAAGGCCTCCCGTTTCCTTCCAAGAATAGGAGTAGACAAACTATTTATCGGAGTATTAACTAACAGGTTATAGTAGCTTAACACCTGCAGGGTGAGACTTGTGGACAAATCAGATTTTCCTTCAAAGACCCACAAGTTACAGTAATCCTTTTTCTTGCAAGGATGATGAAAAATTACAAAAGTTTAAAAATCTAAAAATTTATATATATTTGATGGTTTCTCTAACACATTAATCAATTATTATAATAAATTAAATTAATATTGTTAGTGGTATTGAACATATAAACATTTGATATACTTTTCAAAAATACACATGTTGATATTATTGTGAATCTAAAAAGTACTGAGTAAATATGAGTACTTGTGAAAAAAAAAGTAATTAATATCATTAAAAATTGGAAATGAGGTTTATACGAAGGACAAAAAAAGTCCTTGAGGGTCTCATATATAAGACTGGAGGGAGTATCAAACAAAACTAATAATTAAAAATATTTTGCATTGATAAACCAATCACAATTAAAAATTTGTAATTTCTAAACTTTTTCATAAATAATTTAGAGATTAATGGGTATGCGCTGACGGTGTAAAGTTTTTTATACCATCAATCCATCATCCACCATTTCATTTGTATGACTTTAATCTAATAGTCAACGACCATAAACGAATGAATGATGAATGATGCACCGATGGTGTAAAAAACCTTTACAATGTCGGTGCATTCTCCATTTTCTCATAACTTTATAATTTAAGACAAAATTGCTACTTTGGTCTTCAATATTGCCGGATGATTTCACTTTCCTCTTTTAGATTTCGAAAATTTTTCTCTAGTTCACGAGGTTGTAAAATGTTACTCGTGTTAATCCCTATAAGTGATTTTGTTTAACTCTTTTTTCAGTTTAATCCCTAACTTATAAATATTTAATTCAAATTTAAGATTATTAAATTTATTTCCGTTATATCCTTTGGATGACTGCTAACAATTTACGAGGACTTTGGTGAGAACATTTTACAATATCAAGGATTAAATAGGAGTTTTCGAAATCTCAATGAAAAAGCGAAACCACCTCACAATATCGAGAATCAAAGTGATAATTTTGTCATAATTTTAACTTCAATTTGAGACAATTTTTTTTTAATCATGGTTCTTAGACAAAGACACCTTTGCATAAGAAACCGTGCTTGTTGGATTACGCCAATCATGCACTAACGCATAGAGTCATAGTGATTGCTCAGTCATACTCGCATCGCTTAATTTTTTTTCCCTATGCTCTCTCTCTCTCTCGTGCAAGCTGCTGCAACATCATGAACCACAATAATACAGTAATAGAGTAATAATTTCTTTTGATGAACACAATAATAATAATAATAATAATAATAATAATAATAATAATAATAACACTAATAATAAAGGTTTTGCTAATAAGGGCACTTGTTAAGATTTCTAGTATTGGAAAAATAAGTGGACATTCGTTCATGTCTCGAGAATACAAAAAACCATATTTTTCCATAAGTTTTTACTCTTTTTGCCTTCTTAACAAGTGCCTTAGTGCACTTGTTAGCATTTGCCTAATAATAAAAGTTTTTTTTACTGTGTCATAAAGTGATAAAACATACAGTACATTAAAAAATTTATACTACAAGTATAAGATAAATGTATCAAAATTTAAAGTAATTAATGCACATAAATTTTTTAAATATGTCTATATATTATCAATGTTATTCTCTTAATGCTCTTTCTTAAAGTATGCTCTATGACACACATCAGAGTATATCTTTTCTTAATGTGATGTCAAATTGATCTTTGGGGGTTTAAGAGATTCCACAAATCTTTCAGGGACCTAATTGATTCCAAAATGATCTTTGGGGTTTAAGAGATTCCACTAATCTTTCGGGGACCTAACTGATTCCATAGGTATCTTTCGAGGACCTATGTGACAATTAACTCTTATAAAAATTATGAAAATTAAGGAGATTAGTAAATAATATTTGGCGCCATAATATTTTAATGAATAATATTTGATAATATTTTTTAAAATTATTTTTGGAACTTTAAAAATATATTAAGTAAATATAAGTGTTATAAAAAAAGTAATTTATATTATTGAAAATTGAAAAAAGACTTAATTTTTTTTTCCAAAATGATACTAAGATTACATAAAAATTTGTATCATAATGATATGGAAATTTTTTAAATTTCAGCTTTTGAAACTAGTAAAAAATAGTAACATCCAAAAATGAATTTTTTTTTTATAAAAAAATAATATACTAAGATTTTGACTTATTAGATATAAATTTCCTATAAAAACTCATCTATTTTAATTAATTCCTCGATACTTAAAGTTAAAATTTAAAAAATTCATGATATAACATATTAACAGTATTTGTATGTTTTCCTCGTCAAATGGTAGCGTACGTTTAAACGGAACCAGATTTTTTGTCTCACACCATGTCTTAAATCCTGTTTTTAATCAATCATATCTCATTATAAAAAATAACTTCTCAATTATTATGACATTTTTGTAATATTTAATGAAATATGATTGAGCTAAGGACAAAATTTGGGACATAGTTTTGGAACATAAGATCCTGGTTCGCGTTAACCGGAGAAGCATATTTCTGTTTAGGTAGGTGATGATATGATACTTGTCCCATTCGATAACCAAAACACGCACGCTTAATTGAATTCTTATTTCTATCATGGGAGAGAATAAGTTCTTTTTCCGGTTCTATATGTCATTTAAAGATATTTTTAGTATAAGATTATATATATAAGCTCTATTTCTAATGTTTAACAATATTATAACTTATTTTTCACAAATATTATTATTTATTCAATAATTTTTAGAATCTTAGTAATAATTAGAAGAATAATTTTAAAATATATATTAAATATTTACATTTTCAATTATATTAACAATGATAACTAATCTTCTTAAATGATATACTTTTTAGTCAAAATTACTTATATATAAGAACAAAAAGAATACATGATTTTATTTATACTATTATAAATTAAATGCGCTAGATATTCTATGTCCCATACTCCCATTCATGAAAATTTGTGTTAGTACAATCATTCGATTGAAAATTTTCATAAAAAAAGAAACTAAGAATATGTATGTCCCCACCTTATCATATTTTTTTTGTTTACATGGGAGGTCAGAGACTAGATATTTGACCTGTGCTTGTATTAGGTTTCATTATCTTTTT
The DNA here is from genome assembly GCA_037953625.1 of Crotalaria pallida. Classification (NCBI taxonomy): domain Eukaryota; kingdom Viridiplantae; phylum Streptophyta; class Magnoliopsida; order Fabales; family Fabaceae; genus Crotalaria; species Crotalaria pallida. The sequence goes on along the minus strand of CM075652.1, from coordinate 145,706,673 downwards.
GATTCCATATATAGAGTATATTTTGTTAGTTTTATGATTTCTCATTAATTACTAGTAACACATGTTCGATGAGAGTTGTCTAAGCTCTCATTCACATAGAGTATGTTTGGTTACAACACATAAAATTAATTATGACCCCAAAATCACCTTGAGCATAAGCAACTATTAATAATAATGATATTTCATAATTAATTCTGGACTAATTCATCGCAGAACCATTGATACACGTGCTTTTCTCTAGTTCAGTCCTCCTGCGTACTTATTATATTTAGCCAACTAATCATTGCCCTATTCTTTACTTTTCTTCAATCAGTTGACAAATGGCACATGCTAATGCTTTCACTTTATCAGGGCCGGATCTCCCTTAACATCATTGATTGTTGTGATGAGTAGACTGCTCAGTACTGAGAGAGTCGGTTTTTCACTTTATATTTCTTACGTCTTATATAAAGGAATCTTTTTATTTGCGTAAGCAATTACCTAAAAATGAAAATAAAAATAAAGTGCGTAATAACTCGTTTGCTGTAGGAACTAGGAAGCTTGTGAAAATCTTACTTCATAAATACTAAATTGCAATGCTAAGTTGCTAACCAATCAACAAGTTATGGTACAAGAAATAATAAAGAAAAACGTTTATTACTCCGTCCATCTTTTTTCCAAGACACTATTTTTGTGGATTTTTTTTTCCATTTTTACAAGTTATTTTTTAGGTAATATTAAAGACTTTATTTCAAATATACCCCTCATAAAGTTGTAAAATTTTAAATAATAATAACTTTGGAATGACAATATTTTTTGATGAATTTGAGAGTAATAATTACTTTTTTAAAACCGTATGAATTAAGTAAAAGTGACATATAATAAGGGACAGAGAGATTATTATATTTCAAATAATACTTACTCCTTCATGTATGTTTTATATATAAGACATTTTGGAGGTTTTGATTTTTTATCTTATTTATAAAATTTTATTTTAATTTTTAATAACTTTTAATTACTTATTTTCACAAATACTTTTATTAACTCAACATTTTTTATAATCTCAATGATGATTACAATATATGATTAATTTAAAAAAAAATATCAAATTTACATATTTTCAATACGACTAAGAAATTTAATTATATTATTTAATAGAAGTGAAATTAAAAATCCCTAAAAGAATCTTACATTGATATGAGGGAGTATATTTTTTAGGTTTCAAAGTTGAGATGAAAGTAAATGAAATCATTTATTGATGAGCAATTATTAGGTGGTCTGGGATCACATGGTCTAGGATAATCACCATTATTTGTTACTTATTTTTTGAATTTTTTAACTAAAAAATAAATTGTGAATGATTGAGATGAAGTTTAGATCACATGATTCAAGACTAATTAACACTCTCACCGTTTCATAAGTAGTGTTTATAGAATCTTTTACAAAACTCAATACATAATCAATGTTATTTTTCTCAATACACCCACGTTTATTACTCTTTTTCTCACTTCCAATATCTTTCTCTCTCTTTAATAATAATTATATAAGGACATTATAGTCCAAATACCCCGAATTCTTATATCATTTTATCATTTCTTAGAACTCGTACATAACCTTAAAATACACTTCAATAATTTTACTTCATTGAGAGGGCCTGTGTTCCGACACAAGTATAATTAAGGCCTGATTATTATTAATAGGATAGAACAAAATTTATTGAAAAAATAAATAAATCGGCTAAACAGGCCGAGCCCTTTCCCTCAATTACATGTTATGCCTAGCTTATTGATCTATACTTAAAATATGAATTCTCTCAAACTAAGCTTGAGTTTTGTTGGAAATTGCTTAATCAAGAAGTTAAAAATTTTATATTTTTGATTAAAAAAAAAAACTTCTTCATTCAAGTGTTAAGTGCAGATAATTTAAAAAAATCCTTTAAATATTTATATTTTCTTATATACTTATGGTCTATTAGTTTTTCTTTTTAATATCTCGTGACATATTTAAATATATTGGTCTGATGAATTATTTGAAAGCTTTTTTACTAAGCATATTTTTAAGTAGGCTCACGAGCTAGCAATTGAGACCATAGGGGATGTTTATAGACTTTTTTTCTTTTAATAATAATAATAATAATAATAATAATAAGTTGACTACATAAATTGATATTGTCAATTTGGCAGGCTTAATGCTTATCTTGTTCCAATTGCTTGAAATCAAGCAGAAGAGCAGAACATTTCCAGGATAGCTTTCATATAATAATTAGTATTGCCTACAAAGTAATACCCACTATAATAATGCACTCCTCGACATAATTACAGTAAGTTTTTGTCATAAAGCAAAAACTCATCCAAATGGGATTTGATGGCGCATTGTACACCCGGTTCAACCAATCAAAGCGTGTTTATATTGTCCCTCATTCAAATGAAACCATGCATGGCCAATAATTGCCTTGATATCTTCTAGTGTGCAACCTTGTTCAGCAACTGAATTTCTTATTTCACTTTTCTCCCCATCTTTTTAGTAGGGCTGACTTAGGGGAGTTGAAATGAAAACTGAAGGGAATAAATGGGAAGTGATATGTTTAATTAACAATTGATCTACCAGAATTTTTTTTTAAAACAATAATTTTGCCATATTTTTCTCGTATATTTATCTCCTGGTGTGAAGAGGAACTTTATTCTCTTGAGAGTAGTTAATTATGTTATGCAACCTATTATTAGCTGTTTTTTTTTAAGATAAGAACTAGCCATGCAATACGTATTAAACAACAATGCAAAAAATATTTCATTCCTATGTTATTTTCTCATTTATTTTTGAACTTTCTTATGAAGTAGTACACTCAAAGGTGGATTCATAGAATAACTGAAAATTTCGCAACAGAGAGATTGAAAGGGTTAAGGGAAAAAAAGATAACGACACTAGTCACTACATAAGGCTTTTGAACCAGTTAAGATAATATTTAGATATATAAAATCCAAAAGCCAACTTTACTATAAAAAGTACAGTGATGAAAGATTGAAATCTTTCATACTTCACCATGTGAACTGACATAAACATCTTTAAATTTCTCATCACCTTTAAGCACTACTGCTTGCTGACTACTGCTGAGTTAATCAATCATCTATTGTTCAACATCATCACATCATATTCTCTGCTTTTATTTTAATTTTTTTGTGTGGTTAAAAGTGGCATATTATCCTATTCAACATTCTTTTTCAAAATCAATGAGCATCTCTTAGCTTCATCCAAGTTTTTTCTCTTTCCTCACATATTTTTTCATGATTTTATCCCTTGGAAGGAATCCTAAAAGCCTTGATTCTTAAAAATGTATAGTAATTCTCTCTTGTCATTGCATTCTTCTTGTTGCAGGATCAAGAAACTAATTAATTTATGCACTCACACCCAAGCTTTCACATGATGTCATAGAATTTTGCAAAGGTAATTAGCAGACACAATATGCCCCTTCAAACAGAGAAGAAGCAATAGTGCTTGATACTAAGCTAGTAATACTGGCAAGAGTCTCACTCACCTTGAAGACCAGGTCCCCCACTATCTTGGAACAAATCACAATACAAATTAAAGGGGGAGGCTCCGGTGCATGTTAATAACATGCATTAACATGCACCGGTGCATGCCTTTCTTTTGGGGTTTTTTTATTTATTTTTTTAAAATTTAATCAATTAAAAAATATTCTATGCATTTTCTTTTTTATCGATATGAAATGATTTTTATAATTTGGATTTTTTTTACTCTGTGTTCTTAAAAAACTATACTGAGTAAAACTGTATTCAAAATTTACATATTCTAATAAATTTGTATACGAACTTGTTTTAAAAACTATTCTGAATAAATCTGTATTAAAAAAATTTAAAAAACAAAAAAAAGAAATTCACATGCACCGATGCAATTAACATGCACTAGAGCCTCTCCCAAATTAAAGCAAAGCAATACACTTTGTCCTGGCACATTACCCACCGAAAAACATTCTGCCCATCTTGTTTTTTCCCTTTATTTGATTGAAGAATATTTTCCTAATGGCCTTTGTTTCTTTACATTCTTTCATGGGAAGGGGGAAAGGGTACAGGTTTACTAGCTTTTTTTCCATGGCACATGGATTTAACGCTTTAACTTTTGAATGGGCCAACGTAACAAAGCAGATAAAAGCAAATATGCAGCATTGGGATCTGGTTGAACAGTTTTAGGACTATATACTACTGTATTCAAGTACGGCCATGATTGGAACATGAAATTGTAATAGGGGTAATAAGATAATTGTCTAATGCCTTCTTGGTATACTATTCAATGATAACATGACCCTCAAGTTCAACAGTTGGATTTGGCTTAAGTAGAACCATCTCAACAGCTTCTGTCAATTGTATATATAATATTCCACTAGCGAACAGTCTTGATCCTTGCATTTAGGATTTACACTACTGAGATGTATGCTAAAGGAAAGAGCAATTGTTAGTTGTTTGGCAATTTCAGTGTCACTTTCGTAATAAAGAAAATTCCATCATATTTAGTACACAAATATTGTGTCAATCAATCAATTGGTTAATGTTTATATTAGCTAAGCTATTCCTGAAAGGGCTTGAAAGAGACCGAAAGGCATGCATGCAAACTTGAGTATATGTTTCAAGCTACAAGTTCACGTGGAAGCCCATGATTTCAGGAAGAAACAAGAGCTTACAAGCCCAACATTTGTTTGCTGCTTGGGCTTCTAGAAAAAAGAAGATTGTTTTTTAATTAGTTTTTTTTTTTTTGGGTGATAAAACAATGAAGGAGGACATAATTTTTAATTCATGACAACTGTGCGTGAGATCATGATATGTACCTCATGCTAGTATATAACAAAAGTAGCAATGTAAAGGTAATGCCGATTGTCAATGATATGCAAAAATTTTTTGTATTAGGCAAAACCATAACCTAGATTAATATTTGCGAAAGGAATATAAAGAACACACAAAAAAGCATACTCATCAGTTATTTCTTCCTTCCCCTTCCTCTTATTGTCAGCGTGCATTCATTTGTTCTTTCACTGTGATCTGATTGATTTGCTGCAGCGAGGAAAGATTTTTCAATATTTTTTTAAACAAAACAAGAGTGAGAAATCAATCCTGTAGGCAAGATGAGGTAGGAAAATAACCTAAATGCATGCATCATCAAGTATTCCATGCTATCAACTCCATGGCCCAGTGGACCATTTTGAGGATAAATTAAGCTAACACCTTTATCATATATTCATCTTAAAAAAAAATAAAAATAAAAAATTGAAGTTGTACTAATTATACTTTCATGATTTCAACATTTTCTACTGGAAAACAATCTCAATCATTTCTTAAACAAATATGTGCCTTGATCAACAAAGCATTACAAAACACACACCTTCTGGTCCCCCGAGGAAAGAATATATTATTAACTTTTCCCATCCTCTTATCTTCTTGTGCTTGGCCTGTCTTATATTTCAGAATGAAACACTGCTAAAAAAACAATAAAAATATTTATACATGAGATGCGACTAAGATGGCAATGGGCAGAGTAGAAGAAAAGCTTTTTAATTTCTTCCAATGCAAGGAATATGCTTATTGCACATCACTGCATGCTTGGGCTTTTTATACAAGTGACAAAAACTATATTCTATTCAAGAAAATGGTTCTGATAAAAAGTGTAGTCATGACAAAAAAATCATTGATGCAAGGAGTCACATCTTGCATACTTACAAATCCTCCTAAAAACAGAAAGCACCTTTTCATATGTGCAAATTTGAATGGCCACCTAAGAGAATTTTATATTTGGTTTCCTCTGATCTTGCACCTTACTGAAAATGAACATGTTAGAATCACCAAAGTCTGGACTACTTCTACTTGTCATTCATCACCACTCACCAGTTCTAAAGGCATGAGGAATATAAAGATTTATAGTGCTTCAGTCAACCAGTGCCACTGAATTAATTCTTTCACTAGTGGAGAACACTGCAGATTCCTATAGATAGCATCATGCTGATAGCCGTCAATATCATCCTTATTAGTATAAGGAATAGGAGGGTAACCTAAAATTTAATCCGTCTTCACCCTTCCGTTTATCAGTCAAATGAACAAGAAAAACAAATTTTTTTTTTTTTTTTAAAAATAAAAAATTAAAACGAAGCATAAAAGGAATATCAAATCACAATGGACTCCTGCTTCTGGGTTGAACATGTTTTCATCATTGGGATAGGACCAGGCTTGCAAATAGTATCTTAACATGTACACAGCTCATTAATATATGCATATAGAAGCTAGTTGGCATGGCATATTTATTTTTCAATGCCAAAAAATACACCCAGATTTTAGAAATTGTTATTTATTTAAATTAAATGGATAGATTTACCTAAAATAAGCTAAGGTTAAATGGGTATATGCTTGGAAGAAGCAAAATCAAGAGAAAATAGTCAAAGTGATCTAATATGAAACAACCTAAAGAGTAATGACCAACAATGCTTCCACATTTTACTTTAATTTCTATATATCGTATGCAATGTCGTGATAGCAATGATATATCTGAAGTTCCAAAGGAAGAAGAAAAATATAGAAATAAGGCATGTTCATGGCCAAAACTGGCATCCTAAAAAGCTTCAATTTTCATACCTCCCAACCAAAGATTATGTCACCAAATAACAAGTCAAATGTATCCATCAGGAATGTTAATGTTTCTGGCTTTTTGCAAAACTGGATGTTGTTATCATTTTTTTAGATTAGATAAATTTTATTAAAAAAGAGCAGAGAAGTAAGAGAATTACTTCTTGGGTGTTTGTTATCTTGAGTATTATAAGTTTTTAACAGGTTGTACTAAACAACTTGCCCAAGGATGTAAGGCCAGTATCAATCAACAGTGTCTTAAAAGCAACCATTTTGATAGTTTACAAAAATATTGATGCTAAACTCAGATGGCCCAATTCCTCTGCTGCAGTATATGTAACCTGAGTATTAGCAATGGCTGAATGTATAACATTAATAAATGTAATATAGTTCTATTTTAGAGTCAAACATTCAAATCATCCTTGGAATAGTTTGAAAGTTCATAAATTTCAAATTAGCCATAAAGCAGTGACAAAACTATAGAAAGAAAACCACAAGCAACAAGGGGGATGGGGAGAAGGAAGTATTGGCAAGTAAACAAATGGATGGATCCTAAACTCAATCTGATTAGTAAAAAGTAAAAACTACTGGTAAGTGATTAGGGCTCTTTTTGGCAGATGGCAATATTGTAATTTGGAATGTTCAAATCAGTTCTGCAATCTGCATTTCTGAACCTTTTACCCAACAAATTCTTCCCATTCCAAAGTTGTATCTACACTGCCGGATTCATTTGACTCAATTTCAATATTTCAACAATTGAATAATAGAGAGTCACACTTCCCTATTTATTCGGCTTTTTTACCTAATTGGGGCCAATTTGAAAACTATTTACCAATTTGGGGGGTTTTGAAACTATTTCCCAGGGAGGGGTCGTTTTTGCCATACTGGAATTTATTTATTTTTTTTTCACCACGTGGCAGTGGCGCTACAGCATGTAGCGCCACCGGTGGCGCCGGTGCCAGTAGCGCCACCGGTCCCCATTGGTTGGGGCTGCCTCAACTTTTTTTTTTTTAAAAAAAAAAAAGGAAAAAGGTGTCGGTGGGGAGCCAGCAGCGCCACGTGGCAGCTGCTGGCTGGGTGGCGCCAGTCAAAGTAGCGCCACCCGGGTGGCGCCGGTGGCAGTAGCGCCACCCCCCCGCAGCGTGACACGTGTCACGCTGTCCCCCCCCCCCCCCACCCAACCACCGGATTCCCCTATCCCTTTCCCAGATTTCCCTTATCCCCTACCTCTATATATATATTCTATCATCTTCAACTCTACTCACGCAAAACCCCATTCTTGCAACAAAAAAAAATAATCAAACCCATTTCTTTTCAGCTTCTTTCTTCTTAAATATATTTCTTTTCTCACATTTACCTTCTTTTTATCAATTTGAAAATTTCTCACATATATTAAAGTAGCAATGAGTCAAGGTGTAGATTGGCATAATGAAATTGTCGACACCGAAACTGAGGATGAAAGTTTAGATGATGGTTCGGCTGAGAGTAGTGATGACTATGACGATCATTCAGCTCCGTCTCATTTATCAATACCTGTCATGGTTACTCCTGTTTCATCATTTAGGCCCGATAATTTAACTCCACAAGAAACAGGTTTGATTTTTTAAGTTTATTGATTAATTACATTTTTTAATGTTTTATTATAAATAAACATAATTTTTCAAATTCTTTAATTTATAAATAGGTGCATTCCAAAATGTCTCTCCTTTTTTTGGTCAAATTAATTGGGATCACCCCGATCAAGAGATTGAATTTGAAGGATTAGATGTGCCTGGTTCATGGTCAATTGGACAAGAGTTATATGTCGGTTTACGATTTAACTCGAAGGAAGCTGTTCAAATGGCGCTTAAACATTACTCGATGAGAATTCATCAAACTTATTTTGTTATTGAATCAAAGCGAGATTGCTACTACGTTAAATGTCCAAAGTGCGAAGAAGGATGTCCTTGGAGGATGAGAGCAATTTTACCTAAAAAATCAAGTAAATGGAGGATAACTAAATGGGGTGGACAACATACGTGTGTCAATGTAATGTTATCTCAAGACCATCCAAAGTTAGATTCCAACTATATAGCATCATGTATAATAGGTAAGATACTTAAGTTTCATTTATTGTTTCATTCCATATGTTAAATTTATTATATATCTTTATTTGATGTACATTTTTTTACATCATTTAGGTATGGTTTCAAAAGAACCTCATGTATCTATAACTCTCATCCAAGAAAGGATATCCAGCACATACGGTTATCAAATATCTTATAAGAAGGCGTGGATGGCAAAGAGCAAAGCAATAAAACATGTTTTTGGTGATTGAGAAGCATCATACAAATTGTTACCCAGGTGGTTGGATTACATGCAAATGTTTGCACAAGATTCTTACTACAAGATCGAGACGGAGGATGTTGTAGTTCATAATCGAGTTAGCAGCGAACTACGCATGTTTCATCGAGTTTTTTGGACATTCAAACAATGTTCTGAAGCGTTTGAATTTTGCAAACCCATCATTCAAATTGGCGGGACGTTTTTATATGGCAAGTACCGTGGCACATTACTAATTGCCACTTCTCAAGATGGAAACAGTAAAGTGGTTCCCCTTGCCTTTGCCATTGTAGAAGGGGAGACTCTAAGTGCTTGGTCGTGGTTCTTGGCAAACATCCGTGAGCATGTGACTAGCAAGACTGAGATATGTTTGATTTCTGATCGTCACAAAAGCATAATTCAAGCTGTGGCCAATGAACATCTTGGATGGCAACCGCCCAATGCATACCATGTCTACTGCATACGCCACATTGCCAACAATTTTAATCTTCGATTCAAAAATAGCGAATTGAAGGGTGAATTAATATCACTTGGTAAGCATTGTAATAAATCTCCATTGATTTTATTTCTCATAATATTAACTAATAATTTTTTTGTTCCATTATTATAGGCTATATTCCGGGGAAAATCCACTTTGACAATGTGTTCCGACAATTTAAGAGTGAAAGTGCAGATATAGAAAGATGGATTGATAGAATCCCCAAAGAGAAATGGAGTCTAGCTTATGATGGTGGTCGAAGGTATGGTCACATGACAACCAACTTGTCAGAATGCGTGAATAAACTTCTCAAAGGTACTCGGAATTTGCCAATAACAGCCTTGGTGAAGAGTACATACGCAAGGTTGGTGAACTATTTTGTGACAAGAGTAGGGGAGGCCATGGCTGAATATGCTAGCGGGAGAAGATATTGCGACAAGTTGATAAGAGCTATGGAAAAAAATCAGGAGCTTGCATGTTCTCATCAAGTCCGCAGATATGATGCCGCTAACATGAGCTTTGAAGTCGAGGAAGCATTTAATCCTATAACACAGAGTGGTGGTCAATCATGGTGGGTGTCATTACAGCATAGACAATGCCAATGTGGGCAATTCCAAGCATATCACTATCCGTGTTCTCACGTTGTTGCTGCATGCGCTGCTGTGAGTATTGATGCATATCAATTTGTGGATAAAGCATACACAATACAAAACATCATCAATGCTTACTCTCCCGTATGGAGGCCTTTGGGAAATGAAGAAGGGGTTATCCATCTACCTAGGCCATGGGAGTTGGTGCCAGATCCATCTATGTTACGCCCTAAAGGTCGACCGAGGTCCACTCGTATGAGAAATGAAATGGATTGGGTTGAGTCGCAACCTTCCCAAAAATGTGGGATTTGCAGATCCGAGGGTCATAACAGAAAGAGGTGTCCACTACGACCAGGAGGATCTGGTTCTCAACCAAATGACGGAGACAATGTTTAGGATATGTTTACTTGTCATGTTTACCTTCCTTTTGTCATTACGTTTTTGTATCCAATTTTAAGAAATAAAATATATTTATGTTCGATGTTTTAGTTGTCATGCTCAAATATTTATATATTAATATTATACATCACAAATATTACATCAATCATCATCTTCGTTGTCATCCGGTGGTGATAAAATGCAATGCCGACGTCGATCTCTAGCGTCGCGATGAGGGTTTCTTCTAATTTCTTCGAACAAAGCAGGTTGTGAGAGGTCTTCGCTTGGTGAAGCAACAACCGTGAAATCAGCATTTAGATCAATACCATATCCCGGAGTTAACATCGGCGACATCGGCATCTCTTGGATGTGATGGACGAATGGTGCGTAACAAGGTTGCGAGGATGAGGAAGGGATAAATGGTGCTGGTGTGTAACATGATGGTGATGATGATGAAGGCACATATGGTGATCGTGTGTAATATGGGAAAGATGATGAAGGTGCCATGTTCGCGAACGATGATGAAGGTGCCACGTTCGGGAACGATGATGAAGGTGTCATATTTGGGGTCGTTTGTCCTTGAGGGGATAATGGTGGCCAGAACCATTGTTCAGATTGTTGATTAGGTTCTTGTGAAGGAACGTAATACATTCCTGGCGCACGATCATTTATTTGCTCAATATTAACATTCTGAGGGATCACTTGCCGCCTACGACGCTGTAGTCCATGACCTTCCACTCTTGACGACTGAAACGGGTTTTGCACATCTGTTTCAGGAGCATGTTGATACGGAGGCTGAGATGGCACAATAGCTTCAGTAATTCTATTTGCCTCTTTCATTGTAGATAAAATTTGCTCCGTTAATATTCTAATCTGCTCAAATTCTGCAGGCGGATCAACATGTCTGGAGCAGATATAATGTGCTTGCTCAACTGAATCAGCCTGCACAACAAAGATGAGAAAATTCAAGCTCATATGTTTATATATCTTTACATATTAAGATAAAAATTGACTTTACATATTTAGATTTGTTAAATTACCACAAAGCCTTGACGTGCAACTTTTTGGGTGATCCATCTACGTGTGTGACGCCTATACCACATCATGTATTCAGATTGAAAGTTCATAACATTTGGTTCATGTGGTGCTGTGAATATCATGCCTTGCCGATGATCCCATATGTTAACTACAAGAGCTAATATTTCCACCCAATTGTCAGCTTGTTTCCCTTTTAGAGTTTGGTCATGCAACCAAATAGGTTGTGAGGGTGCACCAGGAATATGTTGCCTCATGCCAAATTGTCTCATGACACGATCTGGTTGATGCCATTCGACAATGTTGAAGCATATCATTGGGACAAGGGCCCTCCATATGACCATTTCATCAATAACATATTGCGGAAACGTATACAAGTGGTAGGTATATGGCTCCCATTTAATCTGGAAAAAAAATATTACATTAAACATTAAAAACTCGTGGTTTAATGAATTCAAAATTAAAAATTATAAATGTAAATAAATAATAGTTCTTACATCTTCCTGTCCCATTTGCTCAAATGTCATCCGATAGTAGTCCAAGTTGTGATTTGGCTTCCTAAAATTTACTTTCGGCATCCAACTATTTAATCAAATTAATTACATTAGCAATATATTTAACTACAGGATAAAAGAATTTGATTTATTAAATAAGAATAAAAGAATTACTTACTTTAATGCAAAGGGGGTCTCGTGCGGACGAATGTAGTTATCATTGATGATTGTCGGCGAAATAGATGAGAATCTAGACCATGCCCACAATTGTATAAGCAAAACGGGGCCAGCAATCTCCTTTGTATAATAATCGGTGGCATTACATAGCTCCCGATATAAATAACCAAGAACAGCTGAACCCCAACTATATGTACCAGCTTCAGTCATGTCTTCTAACAGTGGCAGAAACCGCAGCGGTACAAACTTACCAGAATGGTCAGTAAACAGTAGTCCTCCTATCAGCCTTAGTATAAAAGCTCGTGTATACTGCAGTTGCAATTGCTCACTTCCCGCATAGCGTGAGAAGTCGCCAAAATTATTTTGCAACCAATTTAATCTTAAACGACCCCCAGTTATTGCTTCTTGTGGTGGCTTGGTGCCCAACATTTGCTCGACATATGACGGCCAATCATGATGATGTGTTCTGCCTATGACCGCTTTACCGTTGACACGGAGACCAAATAAAATTGCAACATCTTCCAAACCAATTGTGCACTCTCCAAATGGCATGTGGAAGGTATGAGTCTCTGGTCTCCAACGCTCAACCAATGCAGAAATAAGCGGCCGTTCAATTTGATAAGATGGTATTTGTGCAAACGCTAAAAAACCAGCATTATTTAAGTTGTGATGTATAGCAGGTGGGATATCCGAACCACCTTCCCGAAATTGTTGTACGCGTCGAACAGCTAAAATTCTATCTTCATCCCCATTTCATACATGTTGTGAGACATGTACATTTTGTAAAGTTAAAAGTGACGGATCAACTGGACCTGGGTTAAGCGACATTTTGTCTCACCTACAAAATATTATTAAAGTGTTAATAATAAATATTATTTCTAATAAAGATTAAAATAATTAAACAATGATATATAAATAAATAATAATGATAATGAATGCTGAATAAAAATTACTAAACACAAAATTAAAAGAATAATAAATACAATGATAACAAAAATTAAATAATTAAAGTGTTAATAATAAATACTATTAGTGAAAGAGATTGAAAATAATTAAGCAATGATATATAAATAAATAATAATGATAATGAATACTAAATACAAATTACTAAATAAAAAAATTAAAAAAAACCATAAATACAATGAAAATAAATATTCAGAGTACCAAAAAAATTTTCAATATTTATAATATTGCTACATGATAACAAAAATTTAATACAAATAAAAATTAGAATACTCAAAATTATTTACCTCAACCGGAGATTCTTCAAACTATTTCTTTAAACGGGGTTGAAAATAATTAATTAGCAACAACTAAAATGAAAGAAGTGTTTTTACCAAAAAAAAATGCAAGAAGTGTGTGAATTAAGTTTATAAGAATAAGTGAATATAAGTTAGGGAGAGAGATGGAATATATAGAGAAAGGGGGATAAGGGACGGAGAGGGTAGGTAGGGGTGGGGGATAAGGGAAATCTGGGAAAGGGACAGGGGAATCCGGTGGTTGGGTGGGGGGGGGGGACAGCTTGACACGTGTCACGCTGCGGGGGGTGGCGCTACTGGCACCGGCGCCACCCGGGTGGCGCTACTTTGACTGGCGCCACCCAGTCAGCAGCTGCCACGTGGCGCTGCTGGCTCCCCACCGACACCTTTTTCCTTTTTTTTTTTTATATTTTTTTAAAAGTTGAGGCAGCCCCAACCAATGGGGACCGGTGGCGCTACTGGCACCGGCGCCACCGGTGGCGCTACAGCAGGTAGCGCCACTGCCACGTGGTGAAAAAAAAAATAAATAAATTCCAGCATGGCAAAAACGACCCCTCCCTGAAAAATAGTTTCAAAACCCCCCCAAATTGGTAAATAGTTTTCAAATTGGCCCCAATTAGGTAAAAAAGCCTATTTATTCAGGATTCAGGAGCATTGGTCCTTTGATTTGCTAAAAATAAATAATAGCATATGACAAAAAACGTACCTTTTTAAAAATAAAATTCTTTAAACTACAGACTCCAGATATCCTGTCATTGATGATTTACGTGTGAAAGTTCAATTAAGTTAGGTTCAGACTAACATATACAATAATAAAAAATGTCATATTTTGTGATGAACTCTTGCTTAGTCACTTTACATGATTCTTTACGATGAGTCATCATAGAAACATAATTCAGTTGCACTATGTGGTTATATTGATGTTGCCATGTTGCTTTTGACAGAGTATCATTGCAAAATATATCTGATAAGGAGAAGAAAAATAGTAGTTGCTTACAGAATTAGTTTGTGCACGACTGAATTGAAAATGAATTTACCCTTTAAGAAAATGTTACTTTTTTCTTCGAGGTATTGATTAAGAAACTAAATCCGATCTACTTAACAATGGAAGTGTTACATTTATTAAGTCAAGAAAGAGTAATACTCTTTTTAAACTTTTACTATTTTGTTCAAAACTATACCAATTTTCAATAACAATTAATTACTACTTACCACAAAAATCCCTATTTAGTTAACACTTTTTAGATTTTCAACGCTACTATTATTAATAGAGTAATTTTGAAAATACATATCAAATATTCATATTTCCAATACAATTAATTAAATTAACCAACTTTCGTAATATAATGAAATCTACCAAGATTATACAGAGGGATGGAGGGAGTAATTATTTTGTTTTCAAATACAAACATGTTTCTTCTGTAGTACTCCATCTCCGTTCTTATATACAAGTACTAGATAACGGAGTATGTTGATTCTCTTTATAAGCACTTACTCCATTTTTTAACGGAATCAATTATTTATATTTTATAAACACCACTACTTATTTAACACTTTTTAAATTTTTAGTAATAAATATACGATAATTTTGAAAAAGTACACCAACTCTGATATCACTAACAATATAAACTAATTTTCTTAATACAAATTCAAATCCATTCCAAAGGCAAAAGAGATAGTATTTCTTAATGAATGCCCTTAACACACCGGTTATTATTACTTCTCTTTATTATATCTTGTCGTAATAATAATAATTATATAGATGTATCTTAATCAAAGTGGAAAAAGTTTGAGTCATTAAAGTACAAGGTATCTCCGTTTAAGCCATTTGGAAGATTAGTATCTCACCTCTTAGGTGGGAGGGTACTGATGAAAACAAAGGTAATTAAAATAAGGGCATTGCTAACTTTATGGTTTTTAGTATTGAAAAAACAATCATAAATAGACATTCTTTTATGTCTCGAGAATACAAAAAAATACATTTTTTTCGTAAGTTTTTATTTTTTTTTTACTTCTTAGCAAGTGTAATAAAAACACTTCTTAGTATTTGTCTTGAAAATAATTACTCCCTTCGTTTCATTTTAAGTGTTTTTTTAACATCAAAATTTTGTTTCAAAATAAGTGTCTTTCTACCAAATCTAGACAACATTTAATACTGTTTTTCCTTATTTACCCTTACATTTAATGTTGTTTTAGTTTTGAAATTCGTAATACTACTAATGATGCATTGACAAAATGAAAATATTAAATAGGGGTATTTTTGACAAAATACACATAAAACTTACAATAATCATCATAATCAACACTTTTTTAATCTATGTGCAAAAGTTCAAAAAGACACTTAAAGTGAAACGGAGGGAGTATAAAACGCAGCTTGGGTCGCATTGTGTCGCTTTCAGTGTCCAAAAGTTAAGAGGAAAAGTCCACAAAAGTTGGAGAAGACAAAATGCAAAGTCTAAAGTTATTAATTACTATGATACATGCTGAATAATGAGGTACAGTAGCAGTTGAAACTAAATGGGTTCACCGGGTGATGATGGCGATTATGGTTCAACGCAGGAGATGGAAAGAGAACCAGAACAACAACAAGCAGAAGAAGAAGAAGAAGTATGTGAATTATTGGTGGTGGGTAAAGGAACATGGAAGCACGCTGCTTTCCATGTTGCCACTACTATTGCCACCCCTGCTGCCTATGCTCCTTTACCCTTTGCTCTCGCTTCTCTCGGTTGGCCTTTTGGTTTGTTCTTCACTTCTTACTATTTTTCACTTCACCAAATAAAATACTACTTGTTACTTTTTTTAATCATGTGTAAGATTATTGCTATTAGTCAGTCATTCAAGTATTCTTGGACTAGCTAATAATTTTAATAAGCATAACCAATGAAATACTTTCACCTCGTTTTATAATAAGAATTCATTGTTTGTGACTAAGCAATTTTTTCTCCCATGAAGTAGTTACTTAAAGTCTTAAAGATTATTGTGATGTGGTAATGTTAATGTATGGTTGAATGATATTGTGAAAAACTTTATATGGACGGCCTGTCACAAGTCACAACTACATATACGTGAGGTATTAAATGTTTTTTTTTTTTTTAAAAATTTTTTTTAAAGCTCCCCTGCTTTTAATGCTTTATTCTTGTTTATTTTAATCTAGTCTGAATAGATCAGAGAACATGCAAACAAATATAGAATATTCCAGTTACATAAGGATTAGTGTTTTTCATCATGGAATAGCTTATGTTACCTACCACTTAATTACCAAGTTACCGACTTCGATGGTCTGAAATTTTGTTGAGTATGCTCCGTGACAGTCCTTATGCATTCATTAATTTATTGATTCTAAAGCCACTCTCTTAATCTTATTGTTTCTCTATCTGTTTGGAAAGAATTGATTTATGAATCTCAATGCCTGTTAGTCTATATGAAGGGTTTCTTACTGATTTCAATTTTTAGGTGTGAGTTGTCTGGTGAGTGCAACACTAGCAACCTGGTACTCTAGTATTTTGATTGCATCTTTATGGAAATGGAATGGGCAGAAGCACCTTACCTACAAACATCTAGCACACAGTATTTTTGGTTGGTATCATTATACTTTGATGTTGGTTTTACAGTCAATAACAAAGTACACCGCAAATAGCTGCCTCCCTTATACCCTTCATAAAAGTTTTAAATTTTTTCAGTTCATAATATCCTTGAGTGTAATATTCTTGTTCATGATTTATGAAGGATTTTGGGGGTACTGGTCTATTGCCTTTTTTCAGCAGGTAGCATCGCTGGGAAATAACATTGCTATCCACATTGCTGCTGGCAGCAGTCTTAAGGTTATTTATCTAACCATATTTTGTGGAGTTTTTGGATATACATATATTATAAATGTTCCAACCATTTCGATCACTGATTAAATGTACAGGCAGTTTACAAGCACTATCACGAAGATGGAAAACTGACCCTGCAGCATTTTATTATTTTCTTTGGAATCTTTGAACTACTCCTCTCTCAGCTCCCTGATATTCACTCACTGAGATGGGTAAATGCATTGTGCACTTTCAGCACAATTGGATTTGCTGCTACAACCATTGGTGTCACAATTCACAATGGTACACCCGTGGTTTATTTCTTTTCTGTCTTTCAATTCCTTGACACCTGAATGATTCCTCATCTTGATCGTGTAATGATAACAAATTTAGCTTTCTTGTTTCCAACTTCTCTCAGGGAAGAAGATTGACAGAACATCAATAAATTACAGTTTACATGGTAATACTGCTTCTAAGGCCTTCACAGCCTTCAATGCCCTTGGGACCATTGCCTTTTCATTCGGTGATGCAATGCTTCCTGAAATACAGGTTCATATTCTGATTATTTTCTTTTTTAAATAAAAAATAAAATCTGCCCATGATTGTAAAATGGAAATTAATAACTAACACCTTATTCCTTTCCAGAATACAGTGAGAGAACCTGCAAAGAAGAACATGTACATAAGTATTTCAGCAGCATACAGTGTTATTGTTTTGACTTACTGGCAATTGGCCTTCACAGGTTACTGGGCTTTCGGATCAGAAGTTCAGCCTTACATTTTAGCTTCTTTGTCCATTCCAGAATGGACTGTTGTTATGGCAAATTTATTTGCAGCAATTCAAATATCAGGATGCTTTCAGGTAGCAGCTAGCCGTCTCTAGCACTTCAATATATGATTTTTGCTTTGTTTGAAAGTTTTGGTCTGGTCATCATTGTTCTTCCTTTACCTATCAATCTTAAACTTTTGGTATAGGTTGGTTCTTAACAGAATGAATAATAGATTATCATTTATCAGTGTCTCTCCTCGATTGCATCCTTTATTCCTTTCAACCTTTGGATTAATTTGTTAGTTATCACTAGTAGTGACTGATATGCATAGTTTTACGCAATTCACCATTTCCAACTACCAGTTTATTTTTTTATACCAAATCTTATAGTTCAAATGCCTCTGCTAATAAAGCTCCTTGTATCATTTGCCAGATATATTGCAGGCCAACATATGCCTATTTTGAGGAAAGCATGGGGTCCAGCAAATCTACTAGCCATTTTCGCCTTCGAAATCACATAGCACGACTCTCATTTACATCTATATACATGGTTCTTGTTACTCTTATTGCTACAGCTATGCCCTTTTTTGGGGATTTTGTGTCCATATGCGGGGCAATCGGCTTTACTCCTTTGGATTTTGTCTTCCCTGCTCTAGCATACCTTAAGGTTGGAAGTATGGGCCAGCACTCTAAACTTGGCCTTATGATGAGGCCACTAAATATCTTAATAGCTACCTGGTTCTCAATTGTTGCTATCTTGGGTTGCATTGGAGCAGTCAGATTCATAGTTCAAGATATCATGAACTACAAGTTCTTTCATGATATGTGAAACAGCTCTGGATTAATTTGTTCTCATTTTTTCTCAACTTTGGATAAGTTACTTATAAGAAATCTGAACTTTGATATCATCTTTATGAATCAATTCCAACATAAAATTAAAGGTGAGGTCACACAAATGATATTATGTCTAATATATCTCCTAGCACATCGGTTCATTCTATTTTGTGCAAAAATTCAACTTAATTAGTAAGGATGAGGATAACAATGACTGAACCCTTAATCATATTTTATCACACATAATAAGTTCTAAAGTAAGGGGCTATATGAACACTTTTTTATATCTCTAACTCTTCATATGAAGAAATAAAAAAATCTTTGTCAAGCTTCTAATAGAAATGAAGGATTCTGGAAAATAAATATGAAAGAACAAATGTGTTTTTTTTTTTTTTTTTTTTTGAAAAAAAAAAGTGAAACTTTTCATAATGGTGCTTGGATCCCTATTCCCTAGTCATGTTCTTGTATAAACTTTGGCATGTTGAAATTGTAACCCACGGGAGGTGAATTTTGTCCCGTTTTGTAAAAAGAACTCTTTTTCAAATGGTAAAAGACACTCTAATATATATATATATATAAGTTGTTTTCAAATAAGAGAAAACGAATTAAATGGGTTTTTCCCAATCAATGCCTAAGTTATTCCAGAAGAACCAAAGACGTGCTAGAGATCGATAGGCGAGCCAATGGGCCAAAAGGTTGATAATTTAGGTCCACGGATCTATTGACTTGTTTGTTGCCAGAGGCGAGTTTAGGAACCCCAACTCCCAAGTTGCCAAGCTGCGCAAAAGGCCAAAGGCCCAAGGTAGAAGAGGAATTGGATTAATCATTTGTATAAACGGAATTAGTCTCATCCCTCATTTTTATTCAATGGGGTTTAGTCGGAATGTTTTTTGACATCCTCGAGTTAAAAAATGCATTTTTCGACTTTAAAAATTCATTTTTCCAATGAGGGGATAATAAGAAAAATACATTTTCCGATTTGGGAGTGTCGAAAAACATTCCGACTGCCTCCATCGAAAAAAATGGGGGTTGGAGACTAGTTCTCTTGTATTAAAAACTTGTACTTAATTCTCAAATCCAATTTTTTAGACCCCAAATCCCTCTTCTTTTCTAGTGAACCTTATCAGAATTTTTTTCGAGACTCCCAAATCGGAAAAATGTACCCCCTAATAAAAAAAATGCATTTTTAAGATCGAAAAATGCATTTTTAATTAAAAAAATTAGATTTTGAAATTAAAAAAATTGAGATTCAAGAACTAACACTCGAAAACAAAAGCCAAGAACTATATGAGATGACAGTATTATGATTTAGATCCTCATGCCATGCACGAGGACAATCTTGCATACGCTAGATTGAAATCTACTAACAAGTATTATCATCAATCACAATAACATAGCATAAACATGTGATTTCCTGTCCTATCATCTATTGCAATTCTTTATTTTTTTTTTAGAAAGATTGAAATCTACTAACAAGTATTATCATCAATCACAATAACATAGCATAAACATGTCACGTCTTGCAAACATAACAAATAGCATGTGAAATGAAAATTATAGTCCAAAAGTTATCCAACCAAAAATAAAATAAAATCATAATTCAAAAGCTATCCCACCCAAAAAAAAAAAGAAATAAAATTATAATTTAAACGAGTATCGGATAAAACAACTAATAATATGTGTCCAAGTCACATATATAGGCACTCTAATGATCACGACTTTGAGACCTTCCTGCCATAGTTAATGGTCATAACAAAATCCTTAGCTGAGGACCCAACGGTTGATGTAAATATCTCGTTCGAGGATATACTGTCCAGCCATACCTGATATACATCTCTAATCTCCATAGTAAGAGGGATAGTTACTTCCATACACTTAATCTCAATCTGCAAACAAAACAAAAAAAAAAAGTGATTGAAGGGCGAGAACAATATAACACGCTAGCTAACATGCATAATAATTTTATCTTGAAATTATTAGAACCAATAATAAGCACATTGTTTTCACGTGAGCAACCCTACAAGCCATATTTATTTCATTACATCTTTACATTCTATCAGTAATTAGAACAATATTGTTTGTTGGAAATTTAAACTTCATATACACATTATTTTTTCGGAATGTAATGTTAGTTTATTCATGTAGTAGTATTATTTTATGTTTGTGTAGGTTCTAACTATTTGATTACACCTATACATGTACCTAATTATAATTGAATATTTACATAAAAAGTACCATATAATTGTAGTCATAATCTTCATGAAAAAAGTGAAGCCAAGTGAACAGCGAATAAAGTTAAACTCTAATAAAAACAAGTATGTGAAGTG
This sequence comes from Crotalaria pallida, assembly GCA_037953625.1. Classification (NCBI taxonomy): domain Eukaryota; kingdom Viridiplantae; phylum Streptophyta; class Magnoliopsida; order Fabales; family Fabaceae; genus Crotalaria; species Crotalaria pallida. The sequence continues at coordinate 145,685,618 of CM075652.1, read as the reverse complement.
AAAAAATAAGAGTAGGCCGGTATAAAGAAAGTGAAAAAAGTAGTATATGAGTCAAGACTTTAGAATATCAATTCAAATCAATTTATAAAAACATCATAAAAAATCAATTTATAAAAATAATAAAGTTGATTGGATAATAAGTATATTGATGAAAAGTAAGCGTCAAAATAAAGAGTGTCATGCTGCAAATAATAGTTGCATATCAACCAATTAAGACTTAAGACTAGAAAAGGTATCACCCTAAATATCCCATCACTTAAGAGTGCATGTCTTCCAAAAATGCAACATGCCATGGCTTTAAAAGACAATCATAAAATTTGAATAGCAATGAGCTCGCAATCAAACAAAACATTAGATGCTTTACCTAAATGGTCCCTTAATTAATTGTCTTTCAGATATACACAGCAAATAAAAGAAGAAAGTTACCTCTTCTGCACTTTCCAGACCCAATTTATTTTGCACGTATTTTTGGATACCTGAGATCTTCATACTTCCATCCCTGTGGCAAAATGAAGAGAAAGATGTGAGAAATCAACATATGGTCTAAAACCTATTATTTCGTATCTAATTTAGAAATGATAGAGTAACATCCTATTGGCATAAATATATGAAGTTTGTAATCAATATTCAGTCAAAGATTCTTACCAAAATCATGCTCTTCGATAAATTTCACCTAATTGGGGTTCATGGTAGGCTTTATTCTTATGTAATTTAATTTCATTAGGCTTTTAATAAAAAAAAGATCACTTATAGAAAAAATGCTCTCGCAGTTACAATTAACATTGATGTATAATTCAAAAATTGTGTTAAAAGGTTATTCTCCTTCATATATAGTACTAAATATATAGTTTGATAGTTGATGGAATGAAAAATCATGTCATTAATAACCTAAGGCACATACAATCAATGAAAGGGTTAAGCTGGTTGCTAATTTCTTCGTGATTAATATATATGTTGCATGTAATTCACTGACTCGCCATATGGACGAGATCGTCTTGATGCAAAGAAAATATTCTCCAATAAGGAATCACAAGCTAAGTAATCATAAATAATCATAATAATGATTTTTTTTAAATAACCAAATAATGATAATATTAATAATCTAATGACAGATATACCAATCAACAATCTTGTAATTGTATCATACATCACTTTGAGTAGAATCATTCTTATGTACACACATAATTGCAGTGAATGTGAAAGAACTTACTTGATTTTCATATAACACGTAGGAGTTATTGGAGGCAATGGTACTCCTTCCCTGGAACATACATTAGTATGAAATTGGAGTTCATCAAAAGCTATATAAATTGTAAATTCAAGTTGTAAAGCCATGTCTTCTTACTGATTTTCAGAAGCTTTAATGGTGATCCAAATTGATTCATCTTCAAAGGGCTTGGTCTTAGCAGCACCCTGCACTTGAAGAGATGATTGGCTTGATCCTCCTCGAGCAAGTTCCTTTTTTTGGCTTGACTTAATCTTCATCTTCTTGCCCTTCTCCTTTTTGGAACTACTGGCACTTACTTTCAATGCAGAAGAGCTAGAAGTTTTTGGACTATCTCGTCCTTCTGGTTCAACACCTTCTTGACTATCTTCTGAAGGGCTTGGACTCTACACCAAAAAAATGTCAATACAATCATTGAAAACAAATGAACACATAAAGCAAATAAATAAAACTTAGTAAAATGAGAGCATTTGGGTTCAAATCCTAAGAAGTACACTCTATTCTCCATGTTTCGACAATAAATAAAAAAAAACGAAACTTAAACAAAACAAAACATATTAACTTAACCTTATATGTAGCGCTCAAAGATAGGAGGCTCATCATCTCTTCCTCAAGACCCTTGGTCATGTTTGGAGTGCTGACAACTTCAGTGGCCTCCATTGTTTTATTGTTTTTAGAGAAAATTTTGTCCCTTAAGGATTGCAAAGTACTGTCTGACCTGGTAATTAGAAAATAAGATGTGCAACTTAGCATTTGTATGCAAAAACGAACACAAATAAAAAAGTTTACACTGTAGTTCATATACCAATATATATTGAATGCAAACTGATGGTTGTAAAGCATGATTGTTAAAGCTTATTTATTCTGATGCTTTCATTTTGCTTTTACATGTCTAACATTGTTTTAAATAAAGGTTTGCAATAAAAACTATGGCCTGATACTGCTATTTTGAGAATTTCCACAGCAGTATCATGATCACAATTTCAGCCATATCAACTACAGTTGTCCTCAATTCTGTACCATTGTGATTAATGTAGCATAACCTCGAATACAAACACAACTAAACCTAAGTGTTCCAATATTGTCTTTAATTTGTAGAATATTAGCATGTGAAATTTATGCTAGAAAAACTTCTAAAATTGATATTCAAACACACTGCATAAATAAAGAGCTAGATAGAGAAGTCCAAGTGATTATATTTTTTTTTCATGGTACGATATAGTTCATGTGCAGGTATTTTATGAAAAGTTACTATGATGTCGAAAGAGTATAGTTATTGTATTTAGAAGATTTTTTTATAAGCAAATATTTAAAACTGTTACTAAGAGTTGAATCCTGGTTTTTATGTACCAATTCTAATTCTTACATGTTGCATTGCCATAATACCTTAAAAGAATACCTGGTTACAATTTTTGTTATCTTTATTTCATTTTTTTAAAGGGGTGTGTAACTTCAATGTCATGTTATCTAAACTATATATGAACTATAGAACCGACAATTGTATTTGAATCTATTTTTTCATAAGCATTTTGAAAAAAGTAAACTACAATATAGGGTGACATAGTAATAAATCATAGGAAACTGACCTCATTTTCTTTACAGGATCACTACCCCAATCCACTTCACATATAGGGCACGACTCAATGCCTACTTCTGTTATCAGGTCTTCAATACACTTCTTACAAACTGAATAAAAATCATACAAAAAAGATCAAACTAAGCGAAATTTTCTTTTATTTTACCCCTAAAACACAGTCCTAAATTGGAGTATGGTTGAGTTATCTAATATATCATATATTGAGTTGGCATGAATATGTGATATTAGGTATCCATGTATTTGTATTTTCTAACTCATCATCTTTTTAATCACGAATTTCAATCATTAGACATTTTTTATGGTTCAAATTTAAATTAAAGCAATTTAAAATAATTATATGATTCAAAATCACACAAAAACTAATTAGAATACCAAATCACACATCCACATCCAATTTCACACGAGTTCTCAATTTTGATAAAAATTAAAATGTCTTGAAAACATTCTAATTTATATAAAAACATGTATGTATGTATGTATGTATGTATGTATGTATGTATGTATGTGTGTGTGTGTGTGTGTGTGTGTATGCTCAACCCATATTCAAACTTCTTAACTATCACATATGCTGCATGTTAGGGAGAGTCAAAAACCAAAAATATATAATACTTTAAAGGTATTGTTGAATAGTTGAGTAAATGCTCATATTTTTTAATAGCTAATAACCCATGCTTTACATGGATCCCGTATGATATCTGAGCGATTAGTTGATAAACTTCAGCTCAACACAATATGTTATTTTATACTAATAGTATTACATTCAAAATAATAATATGTTATTTAATTAGTCTAACGAAATATAGGATGATAAATTTCTAATGTTAATTGGACCTTCATTTGTTGACCATCTCACTTGATGTGATTGTAATATTGAGGTTGCAGTGATTACTGTAGTAACAATGTCACCTAGAAATTGTGGTGTGGTTCTATATTCCCACGCAGATGCAGTCGAATCAAAACCATATCAAATGGTATCAAGACTCACCTTTAAAAAAAAATTAATTTTAAAAAATAATCACTTTTCAATAGACACAATTTGTATCACTAAAGTGTGATGCCTCAATTGTAGCTTTCATAATTACAGTCGCGATCACGACTAAAACTTAAAACCAGACTTGGACTCATAGAGAACACAAAATCATAGATAATGTAAGACATAAGAAGTAAAATCTGTTTGATAATTAAAATAAAAATAAAAACATAGGAAGATGATAAAAGTAAAATGACAAGTTTTTTATTGTTATATGCAACCACAATAGAGGCTACAACAGTACTGGTAATCTCCACAACTACCTCACAATAGTAATTACAGTCACATTAAGAACATTTTTTTCCAGTTGTCTTCAGTTGCAGTAAACATAACATAATGACTACCACAATCATAATTTAGAATCATTTGAAAATGTCAAAAAGGTCTCAAATTCAGATAAAAAATGTCATCTGATTGAGGAAAAGTAAAAGGGGTTGAGAGAGAGAGAGAGAAGAAAATAAAATACTTACATATGTGAATACATTCGGTATTCGCAATGGCCTGATTCAGGTGATTGTGACAAATCGGACAATTCAAACATGGCTCTAGCAAATTTCTCTCAACTTTGATGCACTTTTTATCGTCCATTTCAATGTTCCTTGCTTCAACGTCTCTAATTTTTTGCTCCTCTTGTACACATGAATCTGCACACACACTTATTGCAAGCAAGTTACAATCACCTACATTAACATGAGAAACACAAAGAAAAAATTGGAACAAGAATATGGTAAAACAATTCAGATAAACGAAAATAAAATGGAAAAATTGTTTTTTGGAATGGGAAATTAACTTAACGAGCTAGCTATGTCTAGATCAATGATGTTACGCGTGTGAGGTTTGTCAAAATTTGAGGTTGATTTAAGGTGTATTGTGGGTATGCTCGCTTTCCCTTATGCCTTGTTCGTATTTTCAAAAATGATATTTATGAAGGTTGTGATATATATATATATATAATATATATATATATATAAGTAAATATTTTTTTTAGGGGATTAGGAAGAAAGCATAATCATCGAGGTTTGATCTTGAGTGCACTAACACTTTACGTCTAACGACTCTACCACTTTAGTTGATTCTTGGGAACAGACTATGACATATTGAAACAGAAAAGACGAGTGTGAGGTTGAGAAAACATGTGACTCTATGTTTTTTTTTTTACTTTAAGATGTGCATTGTATTTGCTAAAAGGAACTTTTTGGGGAAAACATTACCTTGGAGTGTGGATTTGGGTATAATGCAGGATCGGTGATTATGCTCGCTCTAACCGTTATGTCTCGAAGTGTTGATTTTTGGTTGATGGCTCCTTTTGATCAGGTTCCCTTTGAAACTAATTTGATTGAGTGGTGTACAACTGGATGGTTGCTGCATTTTTCATGATGCTCAGTGCTCGGATTACGCGATTCATGTTTTTATTGGTTGTAACTTTGGTTTTTGTGCTTGGCAACAGATTTTAGGCTGATTGGGTGTTTTGTTTTCTCATGTTGGGGTCACTGTCAACCTAGTTCTTATCTTTTAGAGATATTTTTAAATTAAAAAAGAAAAGGGGATTTAGTTGTATATAGTTTTGTGGGTTTGTTAAGCAAAACTAATTTATGGTTGTGAACTATAAGTTTGTGGCTATGAGCTGTGAGCTATGAGTTTTTGACTATGAACTGTGAACTGAGAAGTTGGTTGAGAGTTGTGAGCTTATAGCTATTTAGTTAACTACTTGAAATAGAGCTTTTCAACAAAACTACTTGTATAAATAGCTGAAAATTATTAAATGACCAAAAGGACATGCAACATTATTTTATTTATATTTATTATTTTAATTTATCCTTTTTTCTTTATTTATTAATAGTATAAAAACTTATTAAATTGTGATTGATAAAATTAATTTTCATTTATTTATTTATTAAATATGTAGTTAAATAATTAATTATTAAGTATTCAAAAAATATAAAATTATAATTAACATCTAATTAAATATAAATTTAATTAAAAAATAAATTACCATCAATTGGGTATCGGTAATAAATGTAATTTTAAAGAATGTTAGAGTGTATAATTGGTACATAAATTATTGAAAATTACAATAGTTTAATTTTTTGACAGCCACTAGAAGTGACTTTCTGAAAACTATATTTTAAGAACTACAAGCTCTTTTTTTTAAAAATTATAAGCATTTTTTAATTCGTGTTCATCGAACGGAATTTATTAATTGAATTTAAAAGCTACTAGTTAGATAAAAAAGCTCCTAACTTTGCATGCCCAACAGAGCCAAAATCCACCCTATTATAAGAGATTGAGTTACTTAAAATTAGTTAGGCAATTTTTTATATTATTTAATTACATAATATAGTAAAGATGAATACAAATAAAAATATATAAATAAATAGGAATAACAAATAAAAGCAATTGATGTCTTGAACTTTCTAAAAAAATTGATGTGTTTTTGGTAAATATTTATTGAGAAATTTACCAAGCCTATTATTATAGAATAATATTGCCTTAAAAGATTTACCTTAAAAAGATATGGGGCTCATGTGTACATTTATATGGCACTTATCTATTGACAGTATTTTTTAGAGAAAAGAAAATATTTTGAAACTAAATTCTATAATCAAATAGAGATAATATTTTATACCTTTTTTTAATATTAAATGAAATTTTGAAATTAATTATAATAATTTCGAGAATAATTAATAAATGTCATTCAAATGTTCTAATTTTAAGTTATTGAATGGTTCATTGAAGTTTTCAGGTGTGTAAAGTACTACTCTACTATCATTTTAAGATAATTCTTGGATGTCATGTTTGAGCACCCAAATTAGATTTGGTGATTTCGAAAATGGAGATTTTTGCGACAACATAAAATTAAAATTATATGAAAATCGAATGACTTACAGTGTTTTTAGTATATCAATTCATATGGTATAAGGTCAAAAACTAAAATTTGGTTTTGAAAGCATAATTATTAGTCACTTCGTTTCATTGAGTTTGGCCTTTTAAGTATTTTTTTTTGTTTTACAATATTTGACCTTTTACATTTTCAATACACAAACATATTTTTTTTTTCAATTTTAACATTTCATTCAATAATTTCTCTTACTCATCATTAATTCTATTTTTATCATCTCTGATCTCTGAACCATTATACATTAATTAATGTGCACACTTACTAATAAAAATTAAATACTACTACAATTTTCAATAAGGATTAAATAATGACATTTTGGACAAACCATACATAATACTTACAATAATCAACACTTTCTTAATCTATATACCCGAGTCTAAAAGGCCAAACTCACTTAAATGGATGAAGTAGTTAGTGGGGACAGACACACATCTTGAAACGGTTAATTCCTTACCCATGAAATGGAAATTCGTACTTTTGATTAAGAGAAATTAGATTTTACACTGATAGTGTAAATTTTTTTACATCATCATTGCATCATCTATAATTCATATACACCATATCTTTATGGTCGTTAACTTTTAGATACAAGTAATACAAATAAATGTTAGATGATGAACCGATGGTGTAAAAACTTTACATTGTTGGCACCATCTATTAACTCATGTATTTATGGTCGTTGACTTTTAGATAAAAGTTATACAAATGAATAGTGGATAATGAATTGATAGTGTAAAAAAAATTACACCGTGAGTGCATACTCATTAATCTCTTATTAATATAAAAAAATTTATTTGATTGAATTGAAATAATAAATATAATATCAAAAGATTGATATATAAGTAAATTACTTATCTAAGGTTAAACCTGTGTATATCGACAATAAATGCATTAGAGTCCAGCTTTTTTTTTTGTTTTCGCAGGTAGTGTTTAGGCTTTTGCACTTTAACGGCCCAAGCTTTTCAATAAAGGTAATAAAACAAAGTGAAATATTTTGACACAATATAACATATTATTAATTTCAAATAAAATCATTCAACTGGTTAACACCCAAAAATAAAATAATTCAAATAAGGGATGGATAAAAAAAATGCATTATTATATTATATCTATTAATAATATAGATAATTTATTATTATTTATTCTTTACTTACAAAAAATTACCTAAAATAATAAATATGATTAAAAAAATAAAAGCATTCAATGTAATACGAGTAAGTTTTAAATATTTAATGTTTTTGAATAAATAAAGTTATTAAATATATTTAATATCCATTCAATGTGAGATTTTTACTCCTAACTCATTACCAAGTTTAATTAGTTAGATTTTTCTAATCTAATTGAATCGTTTCCAAACCCAAAACGAGACGTTCCCAAACTCACTTGGATAATCCGAATTTCCAATTATGCAATTACTTAAGCATCTCTTGGTATAACATAATAAATGCTATCATGCTTGCTGCTCTGAGCAGTAAAGAGTACTCATCCGGTTTTGTTTATTACCAAAAATAACTATGAACACAGATATTAAGAAAGTTAGTTGAGTGCATTTAATTTTTTCAAATTTATAGAAAAATTGACTACTTTAGGAAACTTGGATGAAGATTGAAACAAAAAATAAATATTATAACCACTTTGTAAGAATATTTTAAGAATGGTTGTATTGAAAATAGAAAGTTGGTTAATTTTTGCTTATATTTAAGACCATTGATAAGATGTTTTTTCTTATAAACGAGATCAGAGGGAGTAGATTCCAATTCATATGAGTAATTTATATTGTTCCCTCCCTTTTGCTGTGTTTGGCATTTTAGCTTTTTTTTTCATGTTGTTTGGCCTTTTACATTTCAATACACAAACATATTTTTTATCCAATTTTAACATTTCATTCAATCATTTCTCTTACTCCTCATTAATTCTACTTTTATCATCTCTCTCATCTCTAAACCACTATACATTAATTAATGGACACACTAATAAAAATTAAATACTAACTACAATTTTCAATAAGGATTAAATATGAGCATTTTGGACAAACTATACATAATACTTTCAATAGTTAATAGGAGTACTTTCTTAATCTGTGTGTTCAGACTTAAAAGGTCAAACATAGTGAAACGGAGAGAGTAAATAATAGTAGTAATTCCTCATCTTATTTATAAGTCATATTTAATTATGTTATACATCATTTGGCTTACAATATAAGCAAATCTAACTATTTTCACACTTATTAAGAAGGTTAGTTGATTGTATTTAATTTTCTCAAATTTATAAAAAAAAATAGAGGTATTTTAGGAAAGTAGTATTATGAATGAAACAAAAATTAAATGAGAAAATAATTTTCTAGATATATTTTAAAAAAGTAGCATCCCAAAATAAAATTTAAGAAGATTAATTACTTTTACTTATATTTTAAACTAAATTAAATGTGTTTTTCGTTGCTTATATTTCAAGTCGGAGGGAGTACACAAATTAAGGAAGATAGTTACATTTTTTGATTTTTTTTAAAAAATATTTTAATATTACAATTTTACTCTCTTAACTTGAAATAAAAAATTCACAAATGTATTTCTTCATATTAATGAATAAAAAACAAATAAAAAATAATAAATATTTCCTAAAAACATAAAATAACAATTCTTTTAAAATACGTCTTATAAATTGAACGGGGTAAGAAAGAAAGAGTTTTTAGAGAATTTGGTCCTTTTCTATGTACGTAGTTGATATAGTTGAATAATTTGCTCCAAAATAATATTATCTCTGTCTCAATATAAGTCCTTATAGTAAAATTTTATAAGCATTGAAAAAATTGATTACCAACGGGGTTTGGCTCAAGTGGTGCGATCCTGCCAACTTGAGAATTTGGAAACGGAGTCTGAAACTAAGAAATCTCAGGTTCGATTCCCGATTAACGCGCTCCGCTGAGAGAGGTATAGGAACGGAATCTCGTGCAAGATTAGTCTCAAGGGTTCCCTGTTATTAAGGGTGCTCTTAGGGACACCATGTGATATTGACCAAAGAGTATAGACAAAAAAATTTGAAAAAATTGATTAATACTATTGTTAGTACCATTAAAATTAATATCAATTGTTATATATATATTTTTTAAAAAAACTTATTGTCAAGTAATTAATACTGAGACCTTAGAAAGGGTTGAATAATTAAATTTTAAAGAGATTCTTATATAAAAAACAGAGAGAGCAATTGTAGTCTGAGTGTCTGACTATGTATGATGCTCCAAGCAAAAATGTTTGAGTCGCTTTTTTCGGTGTGAGGAAAACATGCTTAAGGTTATGAGTTGGATTTATAAATTGACATGTTTGGAAAAATTTACCGGCAAGGAAGCTGCTTAGGCTTTTAATATTACTTGAGAGATTAATAAATAAATAATCGGAGTCTATAATTTTCAAATATTCCTACAAGACTAAAAAAATTACCTATTAGTATTATTAGTAGTAAAAAATATTTTTTTTATAAGTAAGTTATTGAGATTAAGTGAAATAGGGAAAAAAAAACATGCACATATTAGAAATTGAACTTAAATATTCAAATTTTATGCCATAAAACTATACCAACCAATGTATTTATCCTAAGAAAAAAAATAAATCAACCGCTGTTATATCTACATACAACAAAACAATAACATCAATATAAGAAAAGAAAACAGTATATATCTCGAATTTTTTTTAAAAAAAAATTAAATCGGAGTCTCACAACATTTACATTACATGGACAAATTTGATTTTTTAAAAAGAAATTAAAAGAAAAGAAAAAGAAAGCAACCAGGTAATAATCCATCGTCCCTAAGCAATAACATTACATGAATCTTATAATTCCCTGTTTTTCTCTTAAATAGACTATTTCAAACAACAAAGAGCTTTGACACATACTAACTGTATATTAGTATATTTTTTTCATACAACCTTTGATTTTCATGATCATATTCTCAATAGAAAAATACTAAGTTCGGGCCCACCGTTACCATCAGGATTCAACATGTAAAACGCCTCCGAGTCACGGCTCCCAACGACTCGTTCAAACCTAGCTCTCATATACATGAGCTCACCCTCCGACCCTCCACCGCCACCACCTTTCTCCTCTAGCAGCGGTATCACTCCGGCACCTACTGACACGCTCTGCACGGTGCTCAGCACGTGCCAATCTCTTTCCCCGCACGTGCGTGTCAGCGCATAGCCACACTTCCTACCGTTGCAATACATGCTCCACGAGGGCTCGTGGAATAGCCTTCTTTGGCCTCGTCCGTTAACGTTGTTGGGTGCGAGCTTTTCGCACTCGAGGACGATGCGGACGAGGCCAGAGGACATCTCCTTGACTAAGGAGGAGGTGGTGATGGCGAGCTCAAGGAGGAGGAGGGGTTCAGAGCGAGGGTCTAGCTGGACGGCGAAGGAGATGTGGCCGCGACGGTGGCCGAAGAGGGTTCCGGTGACTTTGCGACCGAGGGAAGGGGTTATGGAGAGGTGGGAAGTATTAGGGATGGTGAGCCACTTGCATGTTGGGATGAAGATGGATGGGAAGGTGAAGATGTTGAGAAATGAGCGTATGATTGATGAGAACTTCTTGTTTGGTGAAGGTCTAGTGCAAGGTTTTAAATTGCGGTCGGCAACACCGAGGAGTTGGCTGTGAAAGGAAGAGATGGAGGGTGAGGAGGAGCCTTGTCGTGTGAGTAGTTTGTTGGAGACATCATCATCGAAATCAGAGGCACGGTGGTGGTGGTGGTTGTGGTGATGGTGGTTTGATGAAGGGATGATTCTTCTTGTGTTTGTGGCGGTGTTTCTTTGGAGAATGAGGTTTTGTTTTTGTTGTTGTATGATCATGCTGTGTTAGGAACAGAGAAGTTAGGGGTATTAGAGAGGGAGAGAGAGAGAGTGATATGGGTTGGAAAAAAGAAGTTAGAGAGTGAAGTGGAAGATTGTGATTCAAGCTTCTAACAAGTTGGAGAGAGATGAAAGATAGAGGCCGACAAGGCGATAATAGTGTTGGGAAAGGGGAGGGATATAAAAGGGGGGGGGGGGGGGGGGGGGGTGCACGCTTCTGCTATCCATGATGATCGTTTGTTGTTGGACTTTTGTTTTGTGCAATGGAAATTAAAATTGGGAATAAGATATGGGTGAAATACTTAAAACAATACTTATGTTTTTGCAAAGATAATGATCAATTAGACGAAGAATATTGAAGTTTTATATTCGAAAATTGATAAAAAATTTCAAAATTTAAGGTGACATATACTATTTGAGTAATGTAATATTCCATCCGGTTTTAATTATAAAATTCTTTTGAGATTTTTATTTTAGTCTTATTTACAAGACCTCATTTTAATTTTCAACACCATTTAATTACAGTATTTCTTTTCACAAACACTTTCATTAAGTCATCACTTTTTAGAGTTCCAATAATAATTATATATAGGAGTATTTTTGAAAAAATATATCAAATTTTCACATGTTCAATGTCACTTACAAATTTAATTACTTTCCTTGATGAAAGTAAAAAATCCAAAAAAAAATCTTATAAATAAAATCGGAGAGAATATTATCTTGACCGCATAGTTTCTATTCCAATAATACTATGTCATCAAGCAATCTGAAAGCATTTGAGAATGAGTAATTAATCTCACTTACGTATTCACGTGAAAGTAACATATTTCTAAACTTCAACAAAATCCCACTTACCATAATTAATACTCTCTCTCCCCCTTGATATTAAGTCATTTTTACCTAATTCACGTAAATTAAAAAAAATACTAACTTTTATTTTCAAATTTATCATAAAATATGTTGTCATTACAAAGTTACCCCTATTTAAAACTTTACAACTCTATTCATTTCTCCTTCTATTGTACTGTAATTATTACTCTATCACCCCTATGCAATTATAAGGGGTATATTTAGAATAAACTACTCCTATAATAAAGGGACATCAATTAGTTATACCAAAATGGTGTCCTATAATAAAGAACAGAGGAGTATTATAAATTTTTTATTCAAGGGAAGAATAGAATAGAGCCTTTACTGTATCTTATTCGAGGTTCAATAACTCCTCGCTATGTATATACTACTTATAATTATCTTTCATCTTTCATATATTTTTATATTTTTTTTCTTCTGATATGTAAATATGTTTAGCTAAATACATAAGGAAAAACATCGAAAATTGGATTGATGTCCAAATTTTAGTATTCAAAAGTCATTTCCATCCAAATTTATACTACCTGTTTACCATGTGTTCATATTTTATGATTTTTAGGTTAACGTTTTTTTACTCAGTATGCATGCTAGTAAAAATGAAATTACTAAACAATCTTTTCCGTAAATGAAAATTTAATCCGTAGTTCATAAAGTGCCATTCTCATCCCAGCTATTTATTTTAACAAAATTGAAATTTGAGTTCTTTTACATAGATTTTAAATTTTAATATCTCAATTCAATGCGCTTATAATCAGCTGTTGCGAATAGTAACCTCCAGCATCATAAAATTATAGAACGTATTGAAGTTATAGAGAAAATAAGATTGTTTACACATAAGAATAGAAAAAAAAAATACTTATAGGGTTACACTTATTGACGCTGAGAGGCCAAATGAAGCCAAATGAGAAATGTATATGATATGAAATATGGTGGCGCGTGCTGCTGCCACCCTAGAAAGTGGGGAATATATGAGAAAGTTGCATGACACATGATAAGGGAGGTCAATGCAAAATTATACTTTGGGAAGCCACTTTGTACCCTTCCTTTTGGAAACAAAAGTTGATTATAAATATTGTAATTAATTATAAAACACCCGAATTAACACTTCAAATTAATCATATGGTTAAGCTATACAGTTTTTCTTTAAAAATTCATCGTCGTCATCATTAACACAGCATAAAAGAATATTAGTTAATTAGAGGAGTATCATTTTGGACGGTTCCAAACGCAGTAGGGTTTGCCCCCAAAGACCCGTTGGATTGGTGAACCAACTATTTTAATTATTTGATAAATAAACGACGAAAAAAAATGTTTACGTCGTTTGATCCACGAGGCAGAATCAACACCACCAATTAATTAGAAGATTTTACTTTACGAGGAAAATATTTGATTCTCATTATTTTATTTTCGTCAGCCGGATCAACTTTCATTTTTAAAAAGCTGGTTAGATAAACAACTGAATTATTAATGTAATCCTCTCGAGGTTTTCCTTTGCCATTATAAAAATAAACCAGATATCAAATAATCAAGACCCGGAAAGAATGTGAAAACCACTGTGTTGAAATTGCCTTTATTTGACTACTTCAAATGTGAAAATTTTCGATAATTAAATTAGTTAATTAATATTATAAGTGTTATTAGTATCCAAAAATTTTTTTAAAAAATATTAAGTAAATAAATGTATTTGTAAAAATAAAAATTTAATATTATTAAAAATTGAACAAAAAAATTAATTAATAGGGTAAAGAAACCATTCCTATAAAAAGTTTAGTATCTTGCTAATAACAAGTGTTCTAAAGACACTTGTTAATGTTACTAAAAATAGTAAAATAATCACAAATTAGCATTAATCATTCTCTCAAAAACCTTAAAAATCATATATTTTTATAACAATATACTATTAGTTTTAATTTTTTAACAAGTGCTACAAGGACTATGACACTTGCTAGCATTTATCAAAAGTTTATACTATCAATTATTGGAGTGGCTATTGAAAATCATATAACGTTGGGATATGTCTGGAAGGAAAGCGGAAAAAAAAAATCTTAATTAGGTCTATATTTTATTTGAGTTTTTCTAATATGTGTTTGTCCTAAGACATATTAAAAAATTGTACTTTATGTAAGGAGAATTATTAGGGTGATATTGATATTTGAAGGTACGATAAGAGATGGAAATATACAGTAGTAGCTAGTATACAGGGACCTTACTAGTTACCTAAGTATTCTTTCCGGTTTCTTATATAAGAAAAAAATATTTTCTTAATTTAAAATGTAAGAAAAAGTTAAGTAATTTTTTAAAATTTTGTTTATTTTTTATATTATTTTCCTAAAATATGCTTAGAAAGTAGTTGTTTTATTTAATTTTTGTTTTATTTTTAATAAATATCTCTATTTTTGTTTATAAATTTTAAAAAATAAATACAATCAACCAACATCCTTAATAAATATACCCAAAGTGGTCCCTAAAATTTTTTGTATAGTCAAATTTGATCTCCGAAAAAAATAAAGTCCTAGAACAGTCCTTGAAAATTTAGTTTGTGAGACAATTTGGTCCCTAAAAAAATTAAGTCACCAAAAGATTTTTTCTATGAGACAAATTGATACTTGAAAATTTTGACTTCACATAAGGTCTTCGTCAATTGTGTCGGTTTGAGCCTGCTTGATAAACCTGATTGAGAATCTCAAATCAATAGCTCTAACTTTACCCGATTTAATCCAAACTTTCAGAGATTAAATTGTCGCACGAAATTATTTTAAGGGACCAAATTGCCTCATGGAAGAAAACTTCAAGAACTATTTGGTGACTTTATTTTTTCAAGAACGAAATTGTCCAATAAACAAATTTTTCAAGGACTAATTTATGTCTTTATTTTTTTAAGGACCGAATGGGATCACATAAAAAAAATTCAAGGACCGATTTCGACATTTACTCCAAATATAATTTTAGTTTTTTTTTTTTTATATAATTATAAGCAGGAGGGAGTACCTGATTGAAAGCATTAAGGTATCAGGAAAATTACTGTATTAGTAAAAATATCCCTCGGAAAAAATAAATAAAATAGAAGTAGATTTATATTGATGTCGACTAGTGCCGTTAAGGCTTACCCAATCAAGAGATTGAGTAAAATGTAAATTCATGTCATTTTAATAAATTTATATGGCATTGTTTTACTTAGTTAAAGATTTTTTTTAACGTATGAAATCATCCCATCTTATAAACAATTACTGTAATTAATTTTTTTTAAGGGTACGTGACTGCATTTCGCAACAAATGATATTGCTAAGTAGGGTTGATAACTAGTCGAACTTAATTGAACTTGGTTCATCATTTCAGTTTAGTTCGTTAAAAAATAGTTCGAATTGAATTCGAATCGATCTATTTGTTAGGTTTTGATGAGTTTGGTTCAATTAAGTTCACGAACTATTGATGAACTATTTTAGAATTGTTTGGTTCGTAAGTTCGAAATAGTTCAATTTCTTAACTCGAACAATGATTAACTTTTTTACAAAATACATTACATAAAATAATGCTCATTAAATAAAATTCCTCTAATAGAAATTATATGTTAATATCATTTGGTATTTTTTTTTCTTTCATTCTTTTTATTTTAAATTATTTAACTCTTGTTTTTGTTCGATTTTACTCTTTTTACATAAAAAAATTCAAAATTATTATAAGTTATGATTTTAATATCTTATGTTACGTTGAATATATCTCAAATATTTTTTAATTACTACACTCATTTCCAAAAGTTAAAAATGCAAGTTTGTAAAAGTTTAAAAAAAATTGTGTATATATATATATATATATATATATATATATATTAGTATTATATTATTGAATATGTTCACAAGCAAACAAACCGAATTATACATGATTCAAGTCCAATTCATTTATTTAACAAATTCAATTTCTAATTTAAGTTCGATTTATTTGGCTTACGAGCCAAATTCACAAGCTATTTAACGAATTGAGTATCAAACAAATTTCGAGTTGCTCAATTCGTTGCTAGCCCTATTTTCAAGGATCTAGTTTTGACATTTGAACTTCATCATACTTAACTTAGGGAATCTAGGGGCCTCCCACAATTGAACCACTCCAGCCACCAAGTCCTTTTTGGCATACACTTATTAAGTATGAATAATAATTAAAGGGATTGCATGGTTAAAATTATAAAAACATACATGTTTTCTTCTCTGATTAAGAAGGTTATTACTAAACATACTCATCAGGGAAATATTTTTTAAAAAAAGGATTGAAAAATGCTGACTAATGTTTAAGAGCACTGGTTAATGAATCAAAATAAATAATTATTTTGTTTTGAGAAATGACACATTTATTATTTCAAAAAATATTGAAATTATTTTAATTCTTTAACAAATCCTCGTGTCTTTATTAGCACACCCGTTATCATGATCCAAAAAGATTTTACACCGAAAAAAACACAGGAAAGATGACCTAAGGTGTGTGCATTTTATGACTTGATATGTTGGAAGAATAAAAAAAATTATATATTTAATTTTTTAATAAGAAACGCTGGGTTCTTATCAATGGTTGAGGTTAAAAAAAAACCTTTGTTAAAAAATTACTAGTAAATTTGACTTCGGTTGAGCTCTATAGCTAGTGTTTTTCAACCCTTCTTAAAGAGTGGGGAGGGTTTTTGCGATAATGCTTAGCTTGATCTTTTAATAAAATTTTATTTATAAAAAAATGGCTAATTAATTAATGAGTTTGCTTAACCTCAGTTTTTAGGGCTGAGGATAAGAAGATAAAAGTAGTAAAGAAATCTAGAAAAACTAAGTTTACTATCAGTTGAATCATTAAATATTTAATTTTTCTATAAAAATGCACTTCTTTTAATCTCTTATTCTCCGCCCTTAGGATTGAGATTAAGAAAATCCTTAATTATAACATGGTAATGACTTCACTAATGGTCCAACATCTAAAAATGAGAAACATCTAGCATCTAGAAAGTGGTTAAAGAAATACTCCTCCTGTCCTATTTATAAGACTCTTTTGGAATTTTTCACTCCCACCAAGGAAAGTGAATAAATTTGTTAGTGACATTAGAAATGTGAAAATTTGATATACTTTTTCAAAACTACCCCTATAATGATTATTGGAACTCTAAAAAGTGTTGACTTTATAGGGTTGTTAGTGGAAAAAAAGTAACTAAATGCTATTGAAAATTGAAAAAGGGTCTTATAAATAGGACCAAAATAAAAACCCCAAAAGAGTCTTATAAATAGGACATAAGACTAGAGGGAATATTTTTAGTCCGCGTAAGACAGCCCAGTTGGTGGCTGCAGGGACATTTAGGATTTCCCCCTCCCCAGGTCATGGGTTCTAGTCCCAGATCTCCCATATAAACCAAATAGATTTGTATTTAAGCACGGTAACAACCTCTTGAAACCTACTACTAATAGTAATAGATTTCTCTCCCACTTAATCCACCAGTTGTTCCGATCTTGTAGACGCTCAATAATATTTTCATTATATGGCTCACATTTGGATCAGAGAGCTTTAATACCAAATGATACACACAACACAATTGAAGAACCAGAAAACTGAAAACAAGACACACTGCACTTATAAAAATAAGATTGTCGATAGTCTGAAACATCAAATCAGATGAAAACTAAACACGAAATCCGATAATGGCAGGGAAAGATGAAAATGATAACATAAACAAACACAGCCCTTAGGGTAACATAATTGTCTAATAGAAACGAAACGATACGGCACTTTTGATCACACACAGCGCATATATATAGCGAGAATTGGGCCTCCTTATTGTCTTCTCACTGACTATGCATATTGGGTGCCTTCCACTCTCTTTCATTTCAATGGAAAATTTTATCCTTCAATGCTTGCATTTGAAGGTCAGTCCTGGTAATCAGAAAACAAGATATGAAACTTATTAGCATACAACAATAATGTTTTTTTTTCTATAAAAAAAAACATTATGCAGCATACAACAATATAAAAATAACACTTACTAACCAGGATATTTGTTAAATAATCAAATATAGTAGTAAATAATAATTGAAAAGTATAATTTTCAAGATTTTCAAAAGAAAAAATAATACTAGTATTAATTTATTGTTTTTTTACCTTTAATAATTTTGATAAATATCTTTAAAATACTTGTTAACAAAACCCTTGCTATTTGATCTCAGATGTTTCTGTAAAAACATTGTTAATACGGAAGGTAAAGAAAAGTCCATTTTCAATCATTTTTAGATATCTTTACTCTTAATTACTCCCTCCGTTCCAATTTAAATGTCACTTTAGCAATTTCATACGTATTAAGAAAGTCATTTAATATTTCAATTTTCAAGAGAATTATTAAATAGCTTTACTATAATACTCTCAAAGTACATTAATTATCACTCATTTCACATATTTCAACACATCAAATGCAAGGTTAAAGGTGGAAAAAATCAATTAATACATCCTCGAATTCCTAAAGCGACAAATAATTTGAAACAAGTTAAAAATACTAAAGTGACAGATAAAATGGAACGGAAGGAGTATCTCATTAAATCTTCAAATAAATGAGTTACTAATTGTAATTGAAAGTCAATAAATGAGATATCTAAGAGTCAATAAATGAGTTACTAATCTTCAAATAAATGAGTTACTAATTGTAAAATTGAAAGTCCATTCATTGAAAAAACAATGAAATACTACAGTAATAAATTTTATTCCTTTACAACATTAATCACCATTTACTCAACAATTTAGCCTTATTTTGTTTTCGAAGAGTGTATTTCAGATGAAAATTTACCGCTTCTTTAGTTTTTTTTTCTTCCAAGCTTCTTAAATTGTATATTTGTATTGGAGTTTTTTTTTTTTTTTTATGGCAATGTTAGATACATATGAGTGAGGAGAACTAACCTCGTAGTGAGATAAATCAATAATTGTGGAGTAGTTCATATGCCGGAACTATTAATTTTAGCTCTCCTCACACAAAAACAAAATGCTCTATCATATATCTCTATTTGAAACAATTGCAAAACATTATTTATTGCTGACAACGCACCGAGTTTGAGCAACATTATTCATGCATGCATATTTAACAACTTACAAGATTGTAAAAATAAAAGAAGATTCTTATGTCCCAAATCATGTCTCAATTCTCAAATTCCGTCCCAATCACATTTTAATATTATAAAAATGTTATAACAGTTAGGAAATTATTTTTCATAAAATGTGATTGGTTTGAAATAAAGTTGGAGACATGGTTTGGAACAAAAGGTATCTTCCGTCGCAGGCGGGCCGGGACTCACCTCAGTGACTCAAGTGGTTCCTCGCCCAAATCAACATTGCAAGTTGGGCAGCGTCCTACTTTCTCAATCGTAATTTTGTCAACAATGCATTGCCTGCAAACTGAATAAATCCACGGAAGAATCCATTAGACATTAGGAGCAATTTGTTTATCTATAAGCATTCACAATAAATACAACTTTAACATGATTAAAATCTAAACAAATAATATAAAGCATCAGATATAGTTATAACTCCATAAGTGACATCGTCGTGCTCGATCGTCTCGTTAAGGCTTGATATCATGGTTTCTTCACCTTGCTTAGGAGGTGACATTGTTTTTCAGAATATAAAGATCTAAACCAAAAAAAAAAAAAGAACATACACGGTGTCAAGTGATAAAAACTGAGTTAGACACCTACCAAACCTTCATCATCAAACTCTAAAGTAATAAAAAAGAGATCTTTCTGTGTCAATCAAAGATACTTGTTGCCTTTCTTCCTCCCTCCAGACTCTGCATATGACGCGCCGCTAAGAAGAAGGAGGAGGAAGCGGAGAAGAGGCCGGAGGCTGGAAAGCAGAGGACGCTGAGGTTGTTGAGGGTTCGAAGTTGCGAGGCTGCTGCATGGTGAAGGAAGCGTGATTGGTCTCCTTTGGTGTTGCATTAGATTTGCAGAGAAGATGACCAAGCGAAGGATGAAGAACGAAGAGGATCTTCGGGGTCGCCGTCGCAACTAGGTTCCAGGGGCTTTGGCTATAACTAGCGCCGTCACACACCATCAAGCGACCTCGTGACTGTGACAGTGATTTTCGCTGTAAACCGAAGCAAGCACAAAACTCAGATCGAGGCGCGAACTTGAGGACGGTGGCGAAAGCTTCTCAAATAGTTACCCTGATGGCAGTGGTGAGCGCTCGAGACATCACGACCATGACGATGATGCATCTCGTCGCAGACGCGTTGTATTCTCATCGTTATAAAAAAAAATCAATTTTTTTTAATTTTATTTATTTTTTGTAATTTTTCAAATTTTAAAAGAAAAATTCCATGTGACATTAATTTATTGGTTCGCATGGCATAAAAATTTCCCCAAGGTAACGGTGTTAGATTAAAACTAACAGAAGGATTTAATCCAAAATGGTCCAGAGTTTAGGGACCTGATCCAACGAAAAAAGGATAGGGACTAAATTCAATTATCCCCCTAAGTTTAGGGACCTCAAAGTCAAAAAAGCCAAAAAAAAATGCAAGTTGGGACACGTGGCAACATCTTATTGGAAGACACTTACGGAGTTGGGTTAACGAAAGGACTAGTTCCAAACGGCATTAAAGTTTAGGGACCGGATCCAACAAAAAAAATAAAATTAAGGATTAAATCCAAAACACCCCCTAAGTTTAGGGACCTATCGCTTATATAAAAGTAGTGAGCAAAATTGAATGTGAAAGTAACGTCTTTTACCATATTTATCATCACGGACAAAAATCAAAACAAAATGTAAAAGTACAAACTAAAATCGAAAAAAAAATGTAAAAGCTAATTTTAAGAAAATCAACATTTATAAGACTATTTTAAAATTTGAGCCTCTACATAATGGATAAATTTCAATATTATTATTGTATTTAAATCATGTAAAAAATTTGATAAGTATATTATTGTGTTCTATTTTTACTGACTGAACTTACCTAGAAAATCATGGAAATAAATACTTTCTTCGTTCCTTATTATATGACTCTTTTGAATAAAAAATTTGGTCTTAAATATAAGACCCTTTTCTAATTTTTTTCAGAATTATCCTTGACATTTAATCATAATACTCTAAGTTTTAGTGACAAAACATAAATAAAATTGTATTGGAAAATACAAAAAAATTGCAAACCGTTGTGGGTGGTAGTGGTAAAATAAGAATTAAAGTAAGTATTGAAAAGTCAAAAAAAAAATTATTGTTCTAATAAATTGGTAAAATGGTATTTTTGGAACAACATATCAATTTTAGTATAGAATTTATCAATCTTGATAGATGTAAAAATATCTAAAAGGATCTTATAATAAGGGACGGATGGAGTATAAAAAAACTCAACACATTTTCAATTTATAATTCAAATTAAATAGTATATAATATAAATATATTATCACGTTACTAAAAAAAACTTATAAAAAATAATGTGTTATCACATTATATTTTTTTATGGTATATTTGTTTAATAATTTAAGTCTATAAATATGATTAATTATAGCTATTTTTTTTTTAAAAAGTTCTTTTTATCATGGTGCATAGGTTAATTAAATCATAAAAAATTAAATGCTTCTTGAAAAACTAGTATACTTAATGAATTAAAAAAATAATTATTTCATTTTTCAATAAAATATTATTATTTATATTTTCTTATTTTATGCATGAGATGAATAAGATATAAATTTTAAAAAAAAATAAATCAACTTTTTAATTAATGCATGATGTTGCATTGGGTTATCACAAGTCAAAAATTAACCTGCACTAAATTTGAGTCAACTTTGTCTGTAGTCTGATTTGAACATAGGTTGAAATCATATTCACGCTTTCTCTTTAAAAATTGTACAAATATAAAATAAATAAATAAATAAATAAATATTTGGAGGAATATTTGATACTGCTTCCGTCCCTAATTATAAGGTCTCTTAACACTTTTATTTTGTCCCTTTTTATAAGATCCTTTACCAATTTTCAATGAGCATTAATTATTTTTTTCACAAACATCCCTATTTATTTAACATTTTTTAAATTCTCAATAATATTAATAGGGATAATTTTGAAAATACATATCAAAAGTTCACATTTCCAATACAATTAACTAAATTATTTCACTTTCTTAATTGACGTGAAATCTTCCAAGAGGACCTTATAATTAGGGACGAAGGTAGTAATTAGAATGAAAAATGATTGATCAACCTACAGATAGACCAACACTATAAAAGAAGTGATATATGTCACTTGTTTATTATTGGTTGGTTAACAAATAACACATGTCACTTTCTTATAATATAAGTTTATTTGTAGGTTAATTTATCATGAATCAATTAGAATACACTCATAATCGATTATGAGAAAATAAATGATGCACCGACAGTGTAAAGGTTTTTTACACCATCAGTACATCATCCACCATTCATATGTTTATGATCGTTGACTTTCAAATAAAAGTAATACAAATGAATGGTGGATGATGAACTGATGGTGTAAAAACCTTACAGCGTCAATGCACACCCATTAATCTCATCGATTATTGACACATTTAATTATTTACGCAAATGAAAATTTTCAATATTATTTTAAACTTGAGAAAATGGAGAATGCACCGACAGTGTAAAAGTTTTTTACACCATCAACCCTTCATTTCATCTGTGTATGATCGTTGACTTTTAGATTAAAATAATACAAACGAATGGTGATGATAAACCGATGGTGTAAAATTTTTTATACCGTCAATACATACCCATCAATCTTTTTAAACTTATGATGTTAACAAAGTATCTGAGTAGGAATGGTAAATGCTAATATTAACACCAGACAAATGTAGATAAAGAGGGAAGATTGAAGTGAGTGCTCACATGTATCCCCACATCTATTGGTCCCAGTAGCATCTTTGAAAAGATTGTTGCAAATAGAGCAAGTCAAACGTGCTCTGAGAGAGGCAAGCCTCTCGCCACGAATCCTCTCAGCAGTACCCCTCTCATTCCTTCTTGAACTCGACATTTTACCAGCCCTTGATTTTTTTTTTTCTTCTTTTGATAAAAACTTCGTACTAACCTGAGAAGCACACCCAAAAAAAAAATGATACAACGTTACTTATATACACATATCTTTGACTGTGATAACGTGTACACATGGAGCGTTACGAGGGAGTATACTCCGAGTTACTGATGTCTCTGTTTCATATTTTTTTACCTTTAAATTTTTGGAGATTTCTAATATGCAATCTAAAATTGGAGTGTTATCATGCAACCTTCTCTTAAACCAATAAAAAGTTGTCATTTAATTTACATGTGTCATGTCATTATTTGAAGTAGTCAAATTTAATTTTTTGCAATTTGGTCCAACATAAATAGTAAATTAAATTTTTAGTCCTTTGTACCTATAGATAAATTATAAGTTTTAATTTTAAAAAACATTATTAAAAAAAGCAAAGCATATTGCTGGTCGTTCTAATGAGCACAACTTAATTAAATTTTTATGTTGGATTAAATTGCAAAACTTAATTTTTACTAATTTAAGTAATGATGTGTCATATATATCTTAGGTGACAAGATTATATTGGTTTAACAATGGGTTGCATAGCAACCATTCAATTTTTGATTGCATGGTAGTAACACCCTAAATTTTTTTATTATATATTTTTTATTCTTTTACAATTTCAAATGTAAAAACTTATTTTTTCTTTAATTTAAACTTTGCATTCAATTATTTTTCTTATTCCTTGTTAATTATCTTTTTATCTTCTCTCTCATTTTAAACTATTATACATTAATCAATGATCACTCTTTCTAATAAAAATTAAATATTACTATAATTTTCAATAAAAGTTAAATATAAATATTTTAGACAAAACACATATAAAACTTAAAATAATAAATACTACTTTCTTAATATATATGTCCAAACCTAAAAAAATAAAAATATGAAATGGAATAAGCGTTACAATTTGGGCTGGCAATGTCTTTTTAAGAAAGGGAGTGATGGATTTTGTAATCTCTTCTTCACATGGCAGGTGAACATTGAATGTATTTCCTTTCTCATTAAATCTTTCTTTTTTAATGAATCTTTGTAATTATAAAATAATTAAATGAAAAGAATAAAAAGAAACACCTTACCTTTTAGAAGCACCTTAATTTTACACACGCTTTTACCCTCCTCTCAAAAAATTTATCTATAAAAAGTATGCGCTTTTCGGTTTTTATCCAGTTTTGTGTGAGAAAATCCAATTTCTCAATTTAATTATCAATTTATTAATTTAATCATCAATAAAAATATGTGATACTCCGTGTGATTTTTATTATAGGTTATTTTTAACTACATTATGAGGATAAAAGAAAATAATTATAATTATTATTGAAACTTTAAAAATTTATTATAACATTATAATGTATCTCTTAACTTACATTACGAATTTCATAAATATATTATTTCACGTTAATGAACAAAAGATAAATATAAAGATATAATATAAATAACTTATAAATATGACTAAAAATTTCTTCAAATAAGATAAGAAGGAATACATTAAATCGTGATTGGTTGATCAATGCAAAATACATTAAATTATATATTTGATGATTAATCGATGTGCTAGAAAAACCATTAAATGCATATCTCCTTGATTTTTTAACTTTTGTAATTTTTTAATATCCTCATGAGATAGAGGGAATACAAATAAGTCTAAAAAAAATTAATATAATTAATTCACATGAATTTATAAATAAGTCAAATTTTTCAATACAGACTTACCATATATGAATTTTTTTTTATATATACATGACTAACAAAGCATATTTGGGCTTGTGGAATAAAGTCTAAACAACAAACTTATAAAATTTTGATATATTAACATTACATCGTCATTTAGCTTTAAGACTCAATTTCAAACTTTCTCTATATAATATCACAGTGGACTCGCAAGACTTATGAAGCTGTAACAATACGTATAATAAGCATTATATTATTATTCAACTTTTAAAACTCATATTCATTCAAACAATGTTACTTCTTCCATTTCTATTTTATTTATAAAAAAAAAACATTTCCTTTAAAAAATGCAATAATTACTTTATTTAAAATAAATTAATTCTATTTTTTTCCTAATATATCATTTTTCTCTTTGTAATAATTACTTTTTATCTACTATTAATATAAATCATCAGTACCTTATTAAATAAATAAATTTTCTTTGCAGCACTGTTGGTGTTTGCTGCTGGTTTTGGGGCTACTTTAATTTCCTTGCCCTGCTCCTGTTCTGTGTTCTTTAGCTTCTCTGTTCTGTTTTTGGCTTCTTTGTAATGGCCTCCAGATTCTGTTCTGTTTTTGGGGTTTTTCTAATACCTTATGCTCGGCTAATAGTTTATCTTTTTTTTTTTTTTATAAAAAAAAATTTGCTTATAAAAAAACAAGGATAAACATTAAAAAAATAGTATTTATTACACCAAAAAATAGGTGCCGTGCTATGCTACGTTCGCATATTTTTTTCTTTCAAATTCATCTTCTTTTATTTTAAATAGGGGAAATCATAATTATTTTATTTATATTTACATTATTATTATTACTGTATTATTTTGAAATGAATATTATTATTACTAGTAAACAAGGAGATATAAAAGAATAACAAGAAAAACCAACTTGGATTGGTTATGTGGTAGCTCATTTGGTCCTTTAACCATCTGGTCTCGAGTTCGAGCCTTGAGTATGGAGCAACAGTTGGGTCAGATCATATGAGCCACAATTCGACCCTACCGCTTAACGCGAGTTCAGTTGGGTCGGATCGGATGAGTCGGGTTCTGGATAAATCAGATCCGGGTACCGATTGATGTATAAAAAAATAACATGAAGAAAGATTGTGAATAAGAAAAAAGTGGGTTACGTGAAGTTTTGAAATTTAGAAACTGAAATTAAGATTCTTCAACAAAGAATAACAAAATCTTATAAAAATTTTGATATTAAGATTTTCGATAATACTGTACTATATTAAACTCTGTTTTGGATACTTTTAGAATAACTCTTGTTAAAAAGGTATTACTACTAATACTACAAATCTACTACAGTACTATCTTTTATGACTGTGACACGTAGAAACTTATCCACCCATTTTGCATTTATGAATTGAAAGGACTGGCTGTTCAATGAATATAGGAGTATTTTTTGATGAACGTGGATAAACAACTAAGGTTTTTTTAACCTTAATCTCTAGAATTGATAATAAGTGCCTGGATATTTTGTATTTTTTAAAAAATACAAAGTATTTTTATTTTATCAATACAATACTTCCCAATAAAAAATGTTCATTTTTATACTCTTATCATCAACACTGAGAACAAAAATCCAATAATTAAATATCCTTCCAATTTTATGCTTTTTCAAATGGATTTTAGTATATTCTTTAATCTCAATTAATTTATAAACTCTAACTATTCATGAAATCAATATTTTTGAGAAAAATAAAATAATTGTGATGCCTATTAGCAAAAAGGCAAAGAGCCCAGGGAACATGATGCACTATTCCATTTTCATTTTTTAATAAGAAAATTTCTTATTTTTGTATTTTAAAAAAAATGTTGAATTTGGTCTCTTACTTTATTTTTCATTATCAAATTCGTCCTTCACGTTTCTTTTCGCTATCAAATCAGTTTTTGAGTTATTGTTCATTCTACGTGTCAATAGCATATTTGTCCACATTTGCATCATTAAAGAGAGAAATGACACGTGTGCCTATTATATTGGTCTAGGACTCTAAGTAGAATAAATAGCGACTTAGGGACTAAATTGATAATGAAAAGAAAAGAGAAACTAATAAATATGATACCAAAAAAATGCGACGAACCAATTTAATAGAGAAAAATAAAGTAAAAGATATTCTATATTGAATAAAGTAAAATTAAAAACATTATTTAATTTATTTTTTTTAAAAAATATAATATTAGCTAGTCTATAGCCCGCAGAGCAATACATAAGTTACCACTTGCCAAACTTTTTTTTTTTTTAAAGGAAATTTTATTCTAAAGAGATAGAAGAGTACAAGACGTATGTTTCCAAGATATACTCCCAGATTCACAAAGAACAACAGTACAAGAGCATAGGAATACATACGTTACCGGTCTATAAAAAGACATGATTTAGCTTCTTTAAAGTATAATACAATATGCATTGCATTTTAGAGAATAAAATACACAATTATAATCATTGATCAAGAAAGGAACGTTTGTAATCATGTTTTTTTTTTTTTAATGAGACAAAATTTTAAGCGAAATAAAGAGAGAAGTACAAGAAAACGTTTGTAATCATGATTATATGTTTATATCTGCATACTAATTCAAGGAGTTACTTGAATCAAATAATTTATTTTTTTTCCCAATGAGAGGTTTACATGGACTTTACAAGAGCAAAGGAATGGATGAAGGAAAGGAGAAAGAGTTGGGGCGTGTTCATTCACTCGAAACTAGACACTCAAACTTCATATTGTACTCCTTCCGACTTGAAATATAAGCAACAAAAAACATATCTTTTTTGGTTTAAAATATAAGCAAAACTAACAAACTTTCTTAAATTTTATTGCATTCCCAATGCCACTTTCCAAAAACATTCCTAGAAAATTGTTATCTAATTTAATTTTTGTTTCATTTCGAATGCAATTTTCCTAAAATACCTCTGTTTTTTTATAAATTTGAGAAAATTAAATACAACTAACCAACCTCCTTAACAAGCGTAAAATTAGTTAGTTTTGCTTATAATTCGAGCCAGAGGGAGTATTATACTTAAAAAAAACTTCATAAGTGCAATCTTTCTATCTAAATGCATCTTGCTCTTTTTTTTTTTTTTTTTAAAAGGTGGTGTTTGTCTGTTTCACCTTGACATTTTTTGTGGCCCAACTAATCTACCCGAATCCGGCATCTTGCTCTTTTAAATGAGATAAACTAAATAAAACAAATTACAAAAATAAAGTTCAAAGGATACATTAAAAATTAAACATCTTGAAATCAGGATTTAAAAATTATTCGGGACACGTTTGGTAGGCAGAATATAAATAAAAATAGGATATACCTCTCAATTTCTTATCTTGGTAAAAGTCAAACATGTCAATAAAAATAAAAGACTATCTATTTAATTATTGCATGATTCACTCATTAATTATAAATTGATATTATACAAATATTCATATTATTATAATTAATACATGTTGCACTAATCTTTCGTTTAGAGAATATAATGTAACAATAAGACATTAAAAGTTAATGAATCATCATATCTTTTTTTTAATTAAATGTGTATTTCTTTACTTAGTCAATCATAAATACAGTATACAATTTTTAAGATTTTTTATTTATTATTTTTACTTTAATTTAGAACAAATTTTTTATATTTTTTTACCAAGATAATAATGGGATGATGGGAGTAGTAATTTTTCTTACAATGTTACCATCCAGAGTTTGATGAACTAGTAGGATAAGACAATATTATATTGTTGGTCTATTATATCATGCATGTATGCCCAATGTATTTTATATACACATACATACTCTCACATATTAACATTACCACCACCACCATCATACATTATTACCATCGTGATCACTCGACAATGTCATCACTATTTGATGTGCGCTAAATATCGAATATGATAATGGTTATATAATAGCTCTTATCTTATCATAATCTTATCATGTTCTTATTTTATTCTGATCACTAAATGAACCATCAATAACTTTATTTATTTTTTTTGATAACTCAATAACTTTAATTTGGCCCTATTGGCTATTATGATAATTTTTTTTTTAATTTAGTATTAATTTTCCAAGATTGTTGAATAAAAAAAGAGTTAAAGTATTTCATTAAATATTTATTGGTAAAATTATGAGATTTATTTTTGAAATAAATAAATTAATAATATACATAATTGATATTGAAAAAATAAGAAAAAGAGTACACCACTAGAGAATTTTTTCAATGGTTTAACTTGTCAGAAGATACTAGCTAATTGCAATATTTGTCATCAAATGGATTATTTGCCACGAAAAACAAAACTATTGGATTGCTTAAGATAAGGAGATCCAACAAAGGGCTTCCCATCTATCCATGTTGTCCAGTGTACAAGACGCATAATTTTAATCATTTTGATCCTTCTGAATAAACAGCAATCATCTCTGAAAACAAATTAAAAAAAAAAAAAATGGCAACCATCTCTGCTAGACTGCTACCACCCCAACCTCATCGATCTCCCGTGCAGGTCTTGTGCAAAAGAGACCTCTTGGGGTCTCATCCTCTTTCATTCTTCGTAAGTTTTCTTAATTTATTTTGAAATTTCCTCCTATAAATGATACTCCCTCCGTTTCACAATGTTTGATCTTTTGGGTCTGGGCACACAGATTAAGAAAGTATTAATGATTGTAAGTATTATGTATAGTTTGTCTAAAATGTCTCTATTTAACCCTTATTGAAAATTGTAATAGTATTTAATTTTTATTAGGAAGTGTGTTCATTAATTAATGTATAGTGGTTTAGAGAGGAGATAGATGATAAAAGTAGAATTAATGAGGAGTAAGAGAAATGATTGAATGAAAGGTTAATATTGAAAAAAAAAATATGTTTGTGTATTGAAAATGTAAAAGGTCAAACATTGTGAAACAAGAAAAAAATGCTAAAAGACCAAACATTGTGAAACGGAGGGAGTATCATTTTTGGAAGAATGTCTAAGCACTTTCCCTTTCTGATTTCCTCATCAGCATATCATCATATCATCCGACAAAAGTAGTACTCCCTCCGTCCCTAATAAAGCCCTCTTGGGAGATTTCACGTCCATTAAGAAAGTGGAATAATTTAGTTAATTGTATTGGAAATGTGAACTTTTGATATGTATTTTCAAAATTATCCCTATTAATATTATTGGGAATCTAAAAAGTATTAAATAAATAGGGGTGTTTGTGAAAAAAAGTAATTAATGCTCATTGAAAATTGGTAAAGGGCTTTATAAATAGGGACAAAATAAAAATGTCAAAAGAGCTTTATAATTAGGGACGGAGAGAATAGTAGTATTAGACGATAAAAAAGAAAGGGATAAAAAGAATTAGCAATTTTAGATTTCACATTCTTGAGAATTCAAAGAAACAATGAGTGCTTGTACTTTTATGAGCATGCAGATGTATATTTTTTAAATTAGACTGTTCGATTTTGGATTTTTATTTTAACTTTTTTTTGGATTTTGGATTTGATTGCTTTTGAAAGAAGAAAAAAAAAAGCTTTTTCTTAGCAAGAATTTCAAATGAAAAATAATACTGCCTTTTTATTTGCTCACTTTAAAGATTAGATCAATTAGAGGAATATTGTCTCATGTTTTAAATCTATTTTGTCGTCATTTTTTTTAAGGGGTCATTATAATTCATTCATTGTTATTTTCAAGGTAAGAGTCTCTTGCTTGCAAAAGTGTTTTGATAATTTTTCTAAAATGGATGAAAAAAAAGTGTATGGAAAAGTGATGTGATTGTTTTTTTTTTTTTTTTGAAGTGGTGATGTGATTGTTAGGGTTGCCAGCAATAGGCAAGGTGGTACAAGTGAGTTGCTCCATTGAGATTGGGGATTAGTCTACGAACCCCAAATTTATCTTCCAAACCCCATTTTTTCAAATAATCCACAAACTGTCCTTCCTTCAACAAACCCCACATCCCACTTCCAACATTCTTTCAATCGTTCATCTCCCCACACTCACACCCACTCATCTTTCAACCTTCTTCCATCTTTTTCGGCGCCGCCTCCACCGCCTCCGTCGCCGCTACTGCTGCTGTCCTCCTTGAAGGTATATCTCCATCTTCGTTTTTCGTTTCTCTGTTTTTTAGTTCTCATTTTGTTTTTTGTTTTTGTCTATTCGTTTTTCCTCCATCATCTCTATTTCGTGTTTTTCCCCTTCCTTTTTTTATTTCTTTTTCGTTTTTAGGAGGGTGTTCTACGAAAAAATTCCCGACACACCTCCATCGCCTCCACCGCCATTGTTGTGATGAACCCCTGACTTCGTTGTAAATTTCCGACACGGGGATGTCGAAAATTTAAAATTCCGAACCTTTGTTCTCGGAAAAGAAACGCAGTGCAAGTTTTTTATGACGAACCACTGTCGAAATTTTGAAATTCCGACACGGGGTTCTCGGAATTTTAACTAGGTTGTCGGTATTTCACCATCCTTGTTCGATTCCATTCATGCTTTCATCTCTTTCTTTCTTGTTTTGTTTCTTTCAGTCTTGTTTTTGGCTCTTGTTTTATTTTTGTTATTTTTGTATTAGATCTGTTTTTTTTTTCTTCAGATATGTGAAGAAGAAGAAAGAAGAGGAGGAGGATGAAGGAGGAGTTGCAGTTGCGGTGCTGACGACGGTGGTGGGGGTGGCAGCGGCAACGTGACGTTGGCGGCGGGGTTGTGGGAAAAGAATGGTGGAAGTTGTAAGGTTTTTCGAGTTTGTGGTTTGGGAAGGTGTAAGGTTTTTGGGGTTTGTGGTTTTTTCTTTGTGTGTTTTGAATATATAAAGGCAAAGTGGATATTTCCCCATTAAAATGTGGTTTGTGGGATAAAAGCGGGGTTTGTAGACTAAACCCCATTGAGATTTGAGAGAAATTCTTCAACTCGAGAAAGCACCTCAAACATGGGGATGGGAGCATCATTGATAGCAGCTGCAATCTGCATGTGCCGCAACCATGTCAAGCCCAGCCATGGCTTTGGTGGATGAGAGACTGGCTGGGCTTCCATTTGGGCTCAGCAACAATCTTCTGGGTTGGATATTGCTTGGTGTCTTCGGTCTTATATGGGCCTTTTATTTTCTCTACGTTTCGGGTCTTGACGAGGATGAAGATTCAGAATTATCCCTTTTAAATTGCAAAGAGCGTAGTCATTTTTTTTTGTTATATTAATAATGAAGGGTCTTGATAACAAGTGTTTTTGGGACATTTGTTTAGCTTTTTATACTTAGAAAAACAATAATAAATACACATTACTTAGTGTTTCAAATTTTTTTTTTAAAAAATGCATTTTTCAATAAATATCTATTACATTTGGTTTCTTAACAAGGACACTGGTTAGCATTCGTCAACCATAAAACAAGTGGAAGAAGCATTTCAGGTGCAAGAGCATCCATATGAAAAGATAAGTGGAAGAAATTCAGGATCTGATTATATTACTTGTTTAATACCGAGAACCCAATTAGCCAAAGAAGGAGAAATAGTCTAGATCTTGCTTTAAACACATGATTGTAGGGTCTAATTACTACTACTTCAGAAAAACTTGTATTTTTTGTTCAGTCCTGATGCATTACAATTTTATTAGATTTCATACAATATTATTGTTTTAACCCAATTCATACGATTCAATATTTAGCTTTTCAGATGGGATTCTCTAGTCAACACGAAAAATATTTAAAAATATGCTTAGGACAACATACACATTAAAAGTCGTATTATTATTAGAACATTGAAACTGAATCTTACATCTCAATATCTCTTTTTCTTGTTACGTTCTTTCTTTCGAGCTTTCTATTGAACCTTGACTTTTGTGTCATCATGATAGACGTCATGAGCGAACGGCAAACCTAGTATTTTCGTTATCATTTTTGTCACGGCTGTTGTTTTTAATTAACTTATTATGCATTTTTCTTGTTTTTATTCAACTAAAGTTGCTACTAAGGCCCACTTAAAAAAAAGTTAATATTTAGACTACTCTCATGTACTAGGATCAACTTGTCTCACATGTATTTAGACCACTCCAAGCAGTTGGGCACTTGGCATAGGGAAATTGAATTTGTACGTGTGACTCATTTTCTTTTTGGTGGGCAAAGGGAATATGCTAACCTTTTATTTTCCAAAATCTATATACAGTCATTTTTAAAAATTTACATTTTCGTGTGTATTCAATTTTAATTCCCCAATTAACAGCTTTGAGGAAATTTGGTTTTTCTATATTATTTGACCTTTTCTAATTTCTAAGGTCAATTTTAAAAAAATATTTAACATACCGCTTGCAAGCTGATTTATAAAGTGAAATTGTCTGAAATGGAAGACATACATGTGAATCCTTGCAACTCTTCTTCTTCTTCTTCTTTTTTTTTCCATTCCCTTTGCGTAAATCACACTAATTCTTTCCTTTCCTATTCAACCAAAAAACTCTAGAATATTTATCATTTTAGGATCGAGATGTAATCAATAAAATGGTCACATAAAAAATCCCTAAAATATTTTTCATCTTAGAATTGAGTTGCAGCTAATGAAATGGTAACGTCAATTTAACGATAAGACTACTCATTCAATTTCATGATTATCCTTTTTTCTTCTCTTATATTTCCATTTTATTTTTATGATTTTTCTAACCTAAAGATAAGAATCTTAAAGCAAATATATATATATTCAATGTAGTCATTTTTTCAATATAAATGAACTATCTAAAGGATGAGATTAAAAATAAAAACCCTATTTTTTTTCCGTATTCCTTGCGGAACCACCGGTATCCCCAAAAGCACCCTTAATACAAGGGAGCCCTTGAGAGTTGAGACCAATCCGGAGCGAGCTACGTGCTAGCTCTCCCAGAGGGATGTTTTTAGTGGGAATCAAACTCGGGGCTACTAACATTCATGTCTCGTTCCCAAGATTTCAGTTGGGAGTTTACACCAACTGAATCAAGTCACGTTGGCTAAAAATCCTATTTTCTATTCTTCATACAGAGCCTAAACCCTTTAAGTATTTTATTTATTGATTTTTGTCCTCCCTTCCACAAAAAATCCAGCCCAAATTCTTTGACCTCACGTAGAATGAATATTGGGACAACTTAATAATGGAGTAGTTACTATTAAAAGCCACTAATGAAAGGCTAATAAAATAAAATCCCGAAAACAAAACTAAGGAACGGAGAAGTGAGGCAAGTAAAGTGAAGTAGAGGAATAATGGCTACCTCATTTTCATTTACGACCCCGAAGCTCTCTTCATTCTCTTCTTCTTCTTCTTCTTCTTCCGCATCTCTCACTCTCAACTCTCTTTTCTTCTTCCCCAAAACAACTTTCCTCTCTCTTCACCGCCCCAAATCCTCTTTTCTCTTTCTTTCCAAATCCCTTCTTTCTCTCTCCCGCCGCCGTTCCTTCTCCGTCCGCGCCCAATCCCACAACGGCTCCGACGCACCTCGCCACTACGACTTCGACCTCTTCACCATCGGCGCCGGCAGCGGCGGCGTCCGAGCCTCCCGCTTCGCCGCCAGCCATGGCGCTAACGTCGCCATCTGCGAGCTCCCTTTCTCCACCATCTCCTCCGATACCACCGGTGGTCTCGGCGGAACGTGAGTTCCTTTTTCTATTGCTATTCTCTCTTTTTCGAATTACTATGTTCATTTGAATTTGATTTTACTAGGGTTTGTGATTGTTGTTATGGATGATTAAACTCTGTTCCTAGATTGGTGCAAACCGAGCTCGTTTAGATGTTACCGGTGTGATATCTAGTTCATTTGAATTTGCTACGGTTTGTGATTGTGATGATGGACGTTAGCATAGGCAAGGAATTTTGCATTTTGGATTGGAATATGTAGCTAAAGCCTAAAAAGAGTTTTTTTTCATAAGCTTCTTACAAGCTTATATTGAAATAAAGCTAAGAATTGCTTATATGAATTTCTAATAGAACCAGTGAATCAGTGCTGTTAATGCTGCTATTATCATATGCACCAAAAATACTAGCGACCCTTCAACTCAGCCGTTAATAATCTAATTATAAGTTTTACTATGCTACAAGCTCACAATTTAGCTGCTAATAATTTGCTTATGACTGTAGTCGTCTCTCATGATGTTAATGTTCTATTATGGCTTTCTGAAAGTAATCAAACAAATGCTTCTCTTTATCTTTTTGTCTACTCCATGCAGCTGTGTAATACGTGGATGTGTGCCAAAGAAGTTACTTGTCTATGCATCAAAATATTCCCATGAATTTGAAGAAAGTAATGGTTTTGGGTGGAAATATGACAATGAACCCAAGCATGATTGGAGTACTTTGATAGCTAATAAAAATGCCGAGTTGCAGCGTCTTACTGGTATATACAAGAATATTTTGAATAATGCTGGTGTCAAGCTGATTGAAGGTCGTGGAAAGGTGGGTTGATGCCTTTGGTTCATTTCCAAGTACTAAATAGCTTTAAATTAATAATAATACAAAAAAGAGGATAAAGTGTTTATGCTTTTGTAACCCACAGATTATAGATCCTCACACAGTGGATGTTGATGGGAAGCTATATTCAGCCAAACACATTTTAATTGCAGTCGGTTGTCGCCCCTTCATTCCTGATATACCTGGAAGGGAACATGCAATAGATTCAGATGCTGCCCTTGATTTACCTTCAAAACCTGAGAAAATAGCTATTGTTGGTGGTGGCTACATTGCGTTGGAGTTTGCTGGTATCTTCAATGGTTTGAAAAGCGAGGTCCATGTATTTATAAGACAGAAGAAGGTTTTACGGGGTTTTGATGAAGAGGTAAAAAACCTGGATGATAGAGTTATTGAATGGTTATCACATGATAACACCTCTTTTCACATTCAAATTATGAACTACATCTGCAGATTAGAGATTTCGTTGGAGAACAGATGTCCTTAAGAGGTATTGAATTCCACACTGAGGAGTCTCCCCAAGCTATCATAAAGTCGGCTGATGGCTCATTCTCTTTGAAGACCAACAAAGGTTCAGCCGAAGGTTTCTCACATATTTTTTTTGCAACGGGACGCAAACCTAATACTAAGGTATAAAATCTCAATTATGGAATTTTACACTTCTGTGGTTGCCTGTCTGAGTCAAAATACGGTTCTGAACATAGTTACCAGATTAGCTCAACAACCTTGTGTTATGCGTACTGTTTTTTTTGTATCGCATACCATGTATTGGATTCATTATAAAGAAAGTTTTTAAAAGTAATGGCAAGAAGTGATGAATCATGCACCCAGGGGCCAGTAGTCCAGTACCCATACTGCATATCCTCATGTATTGCATTTCTGATAACAATGGTATTGAAAATGAAAATTTTAATCACAGAAAATGATCTGCTGGTGTTTGTTTATGCCTGCCTATATTGACTTTTATTTGAAAAGGAAGCGTTTTATACATTCAGTCTGTGGGTGTTCACTGAATATGTTTAACAGAATTTAAATTACCAAATTATTATTATATTTGAAGTATAGCTTTCCTTATTCCGTTAAATGCTAATATTTTCCTTCAAATCATATTCAGGATTTAATTTCAGAATACAAATTCAGTTCAGTGCTTTTGATGCTGAGTGCTTAACTGCTTATTTTAATATTTTTCATTTTTTTTAAAGATTTGGAACTTTTGATCTTCGGTGTGTTGCTCATGTTTCTTGAAGGACTCATTTTCCTTTAACACTTGCATGTTTTTGAAGTTTCAAGGTGTTTTGCCTTGGCATCTGTCTTTTTATTTTATACAAGGAACAGAAAGAGTGAACATAGTGGATGTATTTATTAACTGCAACTTCAATGCAGAATTTAGGACTGGAGTCTGTTGGTGTGAAAATTGATAAAGATGGAGCAATAGAGGTAGTTTAAAATTATCATTGGTTTATGTAAATATTTATTCATATGATCAATCGGTCTCATTCTTTTGCTTCTTAATACACTAATTCCACCCAGGTTGATGAATACTCTCAAACATCAGTGCCTTCAATTTGGGCAGTAGGAGATGTTACAAACAGGATAAATCTCACTCCAGTTGCATTGATGGAGGGAATGGCATTAGTTAAAACATTGTTTCAGGATGAGCCAACAAAACCTGATTATAGGTATGATACACATTATGCACATGCCAAACTAGCGTATAAGTCTGAAGTTTTAAATGTAAAATGTATTTTAAGTTCAGTACTTGCTTCTTTTATTATTATTAAGCTTGGGTATAGCTGGGATTCTTAAACAGAATATTGTTTGCAATCAGTTGGTAACAATTTAAAAGGTGGAAAAGTTATCTTATTAGGATTAAGCCTGAGTGTAGATGAATCCAACTGTTAATTATTTGTAGTTTTGGTGCTAATCTTGCATGCCGAACATTAAAAGTAAAGATTGGTTTTTATTGTTCGAAACATATTCTGTTCATTAATTTTCGATAATCAGAAATAATTCATGACGGGTCTAGACTTGTACTTGTCTATGGAATTTTCAGAACAATTGTTTCTTGAAAGATCATGATACTACTTTGATTTCCTTTTATCATTCTTGTCAAAAAATGAAAACAGAGCTGGGTAGTTCAAAAGAGGTGGATAAATGATATTTTTTAATGGTTTGCTAACAGGTTTGAAACTTTGGTTTTGATATAGTCCAATGGCATCAGTTGATAAATGTAGCGGACCTTATCTGGTGGGATAAGGCTTTTAGATGGTTGTTGTTGTATTGTTGACAAGGCAAAAAATTTCTATATCATCATGCATTAGTCTATTTATTATTTATGCTCTTGTTTTCTGTTTCCCTTTCCCATCTATTGTTAACTTAATTAACTTAATAAGTCAAGTTCCCAATCCTGCTCGTAAAGTTGTTTAGTAGCATATAGTCTGCTGTGTTTTGGTAACTCAAAGCCTCCTAACTGATTTAGCTATGTTCCTCCTTTTCTAGAGCTGTTCCTTCTGCTGTATTTTCCCAACCACCAATCGGACAAGTTGGTCTCACCGAGGAACAGGTGAAATAACTATGGCATGTCTGAATCCTTTGAGATCGATTTTCCGACGGTTTTAATGACTTGTGCATATCAATGTCTTGCTTATCATTTTGGTGATTTGTACAGGCCATACAACAATACGGTGATATTGACATCTTCACAGCAAATTTTAGGCCGATGAAGGCTACCCTCTCTGGGCTTCCGGACCGGGTTTTTATGAAATTAATAGTCTGTGCAAAAACAAATGAAGTTCTTGGTCTCCACATGTGTGGAGAGGAAGCAGCAGAAATTGTGCAGGTTTTTTAGTTGCTGCACCTGTTTCCATTCTGTGTTTTTGATTATGATACGTGAGTTTTCAGTTTTCTTCATTACACATTTGCATGCATTTATGCACAGGGATTTGCTGTTGCTATTAAAGCTGGCTTGACCAAGGCAGCCTTCGATGCAACAGTAGGCGTTCATCCCACTGCAGCTGAGGAAATTGTCACGATGAGGACTCCCACAAGGAAGATTCGGAAGAGCCAATCTTCTGATGTGAGCTAATTTTCTGTTAGTTCTGTATTCTGGAAAGCAAACTGAAAACTATGATGTTTTTTAACCCATAATAACTAACAAATACCTGTCCTTATTTTGAGCTTGGGACTTTGGAGACACTAGATTTGTTAAGAATCAAAACACTGCAGCCCTGTGCAGCTGTGGACGCTTGACTCTCTCTCTCTCTCTCTCTCTCTCTCTCTCTCTCAAATCAACAGCTTGCTCGGGTCTGTTGTAATTTTTTTGTTAAAAAAAAGTCTAGCAAATATCAGTGCCACTATATTCACTCAGTTTGAAAAAACATATCATACAATATACATTATTCATAACGTGTACACCTATTCTTGCTTTTATTGAAGTGAATCTCTATAACAAACTTGCATATGAGTAATAATTGTTCTGTTTAATATATTTCCAGGGAAAGACAAATTCTGAAGTAAAAGCTGCCGCGGGGGTTTAACAATATTAATCTATTTCTACTGTTATACTTGAAGAAGCCAGCTGGTACCTTAAGGTAAATATTAAATTCTACTCGTATTTTTTTGGGGGAAAATACAATGTTCTTTAGGTACAAATTGCATCTAACTTATGCTGAATAAGAATTTCGATATGGTATTATGGCAATAGAGGTTATTTTATCCTTGTGCAATAGCAGCGTTCAATTGCTGTTACTCTGTGCCTATAAATAAATACATAAAATAAATACAATTCTAGTTCTACTTTCCAGGATACAACTTTGATATTGAAAAGGTTATTTATTGGTTGAGAATCATGCCTGTTACCATTTGCATGGCCAATGATTCCTATTGTTTCATTTGTTCTCCAAATAGCACAGCTAATAGTTTCTGTTCCTGTAATCCTTTCTCGTTGTGCTTGCTTGTATTGAAGAAATTCTTAGCTCAATGCAGCAACATTTTTTTTAGGTATCTGGTACGCACTGTAATCACTGCAGAGTGCCTAAGTTCTTCCTCACATTATGTTTTGTTGTCATATCAACATGTATGAGGACAAATGAATTTATGAGATGATAATATCTAATTTCAGTAACTGACAGGCTACTTACCTTTCTTCTAATGTTTTAATCAGGCAGGTTGTCATTATGTGAAATTGGCATATTTATCATGGGGGAAATTCAGAATGATCTACAGCTACTGTGCTTTCAGTAATTACATGACACATGCATTGAAGTTGTTAGGAATGGCTCTTTGGTCTTGCAGTGTAATTATGTTTTATTGTTTTACGGTTAGGACTTAGGAGCCTGATTAGAAGGCAAATGGAATTCGCAAAGCTATTACTACTGTGTAATTTATAATTTAACTTATTTCGCCCGTTTCTCCAACCCCTTACATGACATGTACAAAATTATGAGGAAATATCATTCGAGTGAATTTTTTTTTTTCCGTATTCTTTGCGGAACCACCGGTATCCTCAAGAGCACCCTTAATACAGGGAGTCCTTGAGACTAATCCGGAGTGAGCTGCGTGGCTGACTCTCCCAACGAGATGTTTTTAGTGGGAGTGAATTTGATTTCAAATATATATTTTCAACTTGCTATTGAGGTTAATTTTTTTTAATAGCCAGCAAAATCCTCAGTGATTATGTCCAGATAGGCACGGGATATAATATAAGTCTTGGGTGTCCTCAAACAAGAAGATAAAGTCTTACTATTGGAATTACCGAAATGGTCTAAGGCATGGGTCCTAGAATTTTTTCCCTGGCAAGGACTAAAAATAATCAAAGATCTGGCACTCTCATTTTACCTAATCGGTCAGACATTCTTATGGAAAGAAATAAAAGAAACAACGGCAGGTTTGCATGTAAGTTACTCAAACCCCGAATTTGGGAATAGAACTCACGATGACATGTTTAAAATACTTAAAGGCATGGTTATCGAATTGAGATTCGTATCGTGTATTGGAAAATTGATTTTGTGAATCATAAATCGAATTAAATCTTAAATTATAAAATACAGTACATAACTTATAATAAAAATAACATAAAATATATGATATATATAAGCCTTTTCAAATCACAGAAATCATTGTTAATCAATAAACTAAAATAGAAACCTCCAAATTAAAGTTAAAATAACCCTAATTAATCCAAAAAACTAAAAAAAAAAAAACAAAATGATCTGACCTAGATCAACGCATAACCCAATTTTTTGAGAAGCAAAGCTGAATCGTGCGAAACGAATTGTAACTGCCGTGAAATACAAGCAAATTTCAGATACTTCAAGAGATTTGTATTGGTAAGAGTTGGATTTGTCTTCAATCAAGATATAAATCGGTAGATCCAATAAATACTAACTACCATGCTCAAACCCCTTCAGCTTAAAAATAAGATTAAAAAAAAATAGAAAACACAAATAAAATCAACCATATAAAACTACCAAATTATCTTTTTTAAAAACTAAAAAATCTGTTATTTTAAAAACTGATGTGTTATCAATCGAGTCAAAACCGCTATGTTATTTTAATTAAATTTCTAGTTATTACTCTAAAAAATAATGACAGAAATAATGACTCTCAAAATATATATGAAGTATTTTAAAAATAATTAGAATACAGTATAAAAAGTATATATAATAATAAATAATGTTTCGGTGAAGCGGGTGCCACATACATACATACACGGGTGTAACGGTTCGATCCGGTCTTTAACGGACTTTAGGGGTCAGACCAATTAAATTTATGTGGTCCGGTCTGGTCCGGTTCGGTCCAGACCAATTAAAAAAATTTATTATTATTGATAACTCTACGTTCTTTTGATTTCTTTATAAATGGATTTTAAGGAACATATATACTACTAATTTATTTGAGGTAAGTTAAGCAACTGTACGTTTTATAAAGCCAACATGCGTACTTTGATCAATTAAAAAATTGAAACTCTACAGTTCTATAAAGTGGCTACTATATGAGTGTGTATTAATGTATTTTGTATTTTTTTAAAAAAATTTGAACTACCGATTCGGTCCGATCTTCATGGTCTCAAAATTTATAAAACCGTAAATCAGACCACAATAAAACGGTCCAGAAATTTTAAGACCGAAGCGGATCACAAGTCAGACCGGACCATATTTTTTGGTCCGATCTCGTTCGATCCTACCAGTCTTGCGGTTTGGGACCGGATCACTTACACCCAACAAAGACAGAGATATTAGAAAAGGCTGAGGTGTGAGAGATTGAGGATCTGGGCTGGCTTCACTGCCATGCCGCCCTATCTATCTAAGTAGCTACGGCTCTCTCATTTATGACCCTATAACAATAAGCTAACCTTCTTAACTCTGCTCTCTTTCTCTCTCTTCAATCTCTTTTTCTTGTACTTTTAGGTTGAATTAATAATTCAATTTTACGGAGTACTACTTACTATGATAATGCTAAAGCTGGTTTATAATTTTATATGCATATGAATTCCAGGTAATTGGTAGGGGTCATTTTTATGCAACATCAATGAAGAAATATCTTTCTGTCAGTGTATTTCAGTATTTAATTTTGTCTTACTAGACACCAACCTCCCACATCTACGTAAAATGCTGTTTATAATTAGTCATCACAATGTGTTTCTTAAAAAATAGTGATAAGAAGCAAATGGTAGGGTTTCTTGTTGGGAAGAAAACTATTTCATGCACCAATACCTTTTCAGGTTCATTTTCATTTTATAAATCAATTCCCTTTCAATCACGGTAATAATAGGCTTTTTATATTAATGGTTTTTGTTACTCATTCACTCATGCTTAGGATATATAGAGTTAACTCATTCCTATATAGAATTAGAATTAGTACCGCTAGATAGAATAGTAAACATGTACTCACTTTGTCTTTATTATATTGGATGACCTTTTAAGAAAACAATTGCTTCAATTTTAATTATTTTTTCTTTAAAATTTTTCAATAAATTTTTTTTTGTTTACATAGGAGGTCTGGGACTAGAACCCATGACAATTTTTCAATTTTTCAATAAATTTAATGGCTAATTTTTCATTTTCCTCTTATGAGAAATAAGATATTGGAAAACAGTCAGTGCAGTAATATTAGTGGTGAAAAAAACTAATATAAATGAGGATTTATTTAAAGATCAAGGTCAAAAATGGGAAACAAAATAAAAAAAGTTTATGTGAATAAAATTTATTTATGTTCATTGTATTGATTTGTGAGTTTGTGGCAAGATAATCATAAATAGAAACATAGAAAGTACTAAAAAGGTACTGTACTAGTAAAAGTGTAAAACATCCTTTCTTGGATTAATTACATAATACCCCTTGTGGTATGGCGCTAAATCACTTTGCCCCCATATAGTTTTAGTTGTAACGGATTGCCCTTGTAGTTTCTATTGATTTTTCGTTTAACTCTCGTTTATTTTCTAGGGGAGAAACAAAAAATGAATTTAGGGTTCCAACCCCCTTTCTTCTCTCTCTCTCTCTCTCTATTTCTTTCTCTATCCTTTCCCTCCAAACGCCTTTCCCTCCTTCTTCAAAGTTGTGCACCAACACTGATCAGCTTGGTGTTCAGTGGCGGTTCGGGTTTGGATATCATCCAACACACTATTATATAAACCAAGGGCATTTTTGCCAATGATTTTCTCCCAAAGGTAAACCCAAATATGTGAAAGGTAAACCCACCACTTTGCAATTGAGTGTGTTTGCCAATTGTTGTGTTAATTGCGATGGGGATTTAACACCAATAACACTGCTTTTAGCAAAATTTATCTTCAAACCGGAGCATAACTCAAAACACCTTAGAATGCTTTTCATCACCACATCATTCTCTTGAACACTTTCTCCCATCAATAAGGTGTTTACCAACCCACTTTGTGAGTTTGTGCAAACTGCAAGAGAGAGAAAACTACGTTCTCTCTTCCCACCTTATAGCCTCTAAAACAATCCCTTATCAACTGCACTGTTTACCAACCCACTTAAACCTTCAACGACCATAAGAAAAAGAAATGGTGCCAAAGGATCACCTTGCCTTAGACCTTTCTCCATTTTGAATTCATCAGTAGGGCTACCATTTATTAGAACTGAAACTGTAGAGCTTTTAACGCATGCACTGATCCAACTTCTCCATTTATCGCAAAAACCCATTCTTTTCATCATGTAATCCAGGAAGCCAAAATTAACAGTGTCATAAGCCTTCTCAAAGTCGACTTTAAGAATTGAACTGTAAGATCCATGAAGAATGTTTTGATAAATGCCAAAAGGTTTTGAACAAGCTACAAATGTGTTGATCAAGTTCAAGCTCAACAAGCAACAACAAACATCAAGTTATGAAGAGAGAACCAACTCATGAAGACTTAGTTTGGTAGTTTGTGTTTTAATGTTTTATCTTTTGCCTCACAAGTCTTTTAGCTTATGAGTTTGGGTAGAGTTTATTACAGGGTAGTGAATCTCTTTTGATTGCATGATTTTATCATATTTTGAGTATTCACTTTGCCTAAAATCAATAGGTGGCTTAAAGGTTTGAAAGAAAAGGTTTAGTTTTTGAGAAAACAAGTTTTAAGTGATTTTTAATGTTAATAATCGATTAACAGATTTTGATAATTGATTAACAGTGTATTTTGAACTGATAATCGATTAACAAACTTTTGATAATCGATTATCTGAACTTTTACTCGAGTAAAACCTTTTTCACTCGAGTGAAATTTATGCAGCTTTCGTATTACTCGAGTAACACTTATTTTACTCGAGTAAACAGGGTCTGTAACTGTTTTAAATACGTTTTTCACTTCTCAAAAGCCATTCTAAGTGCTCCAACTTTTGGGTATTCTATATAAACCTTTTCCTAATCATTTCTATCAACTAGAATCATTTTGATACACAATTTTACAAAGAATCAAAGCCACACTATTCTCTCTCACTCTCTCAAGATCAAAGCTCTCATTTTTATATTCTTTGATCAAGAACCTTGAATCTCTCATGTTGATATTTCATAGCTTTTGAAAGAGATTCATAGGATTGTTTTTGTTTTCTATTGAGTTGTAATCATTGCAAGAGGCAAACATTCTACAACAAAGGAAGCCTTGATTTTGTGAATCAAGCAAGTTTAGTTGAAAGTCTTGAAGAAGCATTTCATCAAGCATTTGGAAGGCACTTTGAAGAATCTCAAAGTACTTGGAAGTCTTGTGAGTGAAG
This sequence comes from Crotalaria pallida, assembly GCA_037953625.1. Classification (NCBI taxonomy): domain Eukaryota; kingdom Viridiplantae; phylum Streptophyta; class Magnoliopsida; order Fabales; family Fabaceae; genus Crotalaria; species Crotalaria pallida. The sequence goes on along the minus strand of CM075652.1, from coordinate 145,640,853 downwards.
CAAGCAAAGAAGACTTGTTGTGGGGTTATCAACAAGCAAGTAGAGGTTAGATTAGATATCAATAGGGTTACAAGGCAAGGGTGTGGTATCTCTTGTAGGCTAGCAAGAAGGAAGTCTTGTGAGGCATTTACTTGTAATTTGAGAAACTCTAATTCCTCATAGTGAAGAATCTCTCTTGGTTGAAGAGGGGACTGGAGTAGCTTTCAAGTGGATGAAAGTGAACCAGGATAAATCACTGTGTCGTATCTCTAAACTCTCTACTCTTTACAATTCTTGTTATTAATTGTGTTCTTGATTGAAAACCTAGAAAAAGTGATTTTTCTATATTTGATTGAATTGAATCTTTATTGTGCAAAATTGATAAAGGGAAAATCATTTTCATAACCTAGGTGAATCAATAAGAATATTGGTGTTGATTGTTTCCGCTTAATCTCTCATATAATATTTGTTAATTGATTGATTTTCATTGGTTTTAATCGTTTAGATTTGTTTCTCGCGAAAATCTTTCAAAGTTTCTATAACACCTATTCAACCCCCCCTTCTAGGTGTTCTCCTAGTTTCCTATTTGTTTCACACACCGAGTGTAGTTTTCCAACATGAACAAGGCTTGTTACTCCTCTTTGCCTGATCTATTATTTCATTCATCACTACTACCCCGTCAAGAATAGATCTCTCTCCCACAAAAGCTAATTGTGTATCTGAGATTATGCCATAAATTACCTTTTTCAATCTTGCTGCAAGCAATTTTGCAATGATTTTATACATACAACCAACCAGAGAAATTGGTCTATAGTAATTCAAGCTCAATGGACTATCTTTCTTTGGAATCAGAACAATAAATGATGCATTTGTCCCCCTTGGCCACCTTCCATTACTATGAAAATATGAAGCCAATCTGCAAATGTCAGGCTTCATAACGTCCCAAAACTTTTTAATGAAATTGAAGTTATAACCGTCAGGACCCGGCCTTTTGTCCCCAACACATTCCCACACTGCTCTATCCTTCAAAAATTGAGATCAAATAAGCTTTCGTCTTGGAAAAGGAGACATCTTCCTTTTGTTGGCCACATCACTCTTCTAAAATCGGTACTCTCTTCTTTGCCTTTATATTTCTTTTCTTTTTTTAAAGCTCATATTTGTGTTATAAATGAATTTAATAAGATTCAAAGGAATTTTTTGAAGGGAGGGAAGGGAGAAAATAGAAAAATATGTTGGGTTGGGTGGAAAAAAGTATGTAGATCAAAGGAGGAAGGGGGTTTGGGAATAAAGAATCTAGAGATTTTTAATATAGCACTGGTAGGTAAGTGGAGATGGAAGCTAATTAATAATCATTCTTTGTGGCATAAGGTGGTTTCATCAAAATACGAGTATGATAGAGTAAGGGGAGTGTTTTTGGTGAGGGAGAGGTCTTTTAAAAAGGGATCTTTATGGTGGAGAGACTTAGATAGACTAGGAGATGTCTCTTTGCATTCTGATGGTGGTTGGTTTCACAAAGGAATAATCAAGAAATTAGGGAAGGGAGATGACACACTGTTCTGGAAAGACTTATGGGTGGGGGATCAAATTTTGAAGAACAAATTTCCTAGATTATTTCAGGTAGCTGCTGATAAAAAAAATCTGTTGTACAATCTAATGGTGGGTGGGAAGGAGAGGTTTGGCGTTGGCAAGTACTTTGGAGGAGAAACTATATTCATGGGAGTAGGCAGATTTAATTTCTCTATGCAGGGAATTGGAAGGTATTCATCCAAAAAGGGAAGAAAGTGATAGTTGGCGCTGGAAATACTTGGACGATCATGGGTTCACGGTAAAGAGTGCTTATCAGATTATTCAAGCTGATCAGAATTCGCAAACTCAAGAGGACCTTTCCATTTCCAACTTGTTGTGGAACAATAATGCTCCTTTAAAATTGGCAGGTCATGCTTGGAGAGTGTTGCATGAAGGAATTCCAATAAGACTAAATTTACAACGAAGAGGAATTACTTTATTAAACGACAACATTTCCTGTGGACTTTGTGGTCATTTTCAAGAATCCTCAGAACATTTGTTCCTCTTCTGTTCTATTTCGCACAAAGTGTGGCAACAATGTTATTCTTGGTTCAAGCTATACACTGTTCTTCCGGGTCAATTGGTTGCGTCTTTATATTATCATTGTGGTCTGTTGAAGGTTAAAGAAAAAAAAAGAAAGTTTGGATCAATTTTTGGCTTATTATTATTTGGGAAATTTGGATTACCAGAAACAAATCAATTTTTTAAAATGAAAGGGTGTGCATTTTCAGCATGGTAGAAAATATTAGAATTCATTTCTGGTCTGTATTTAAGTTACATCATGCAGGTACAAAAAGATAATAGTCGAATTGGGTTCTTAATCCATGGGAGTGTTTCTTTGAAATGTAATTTGTGGGAGTATAAGCAGGATCAAAAAGATAGTGGTAGGGGTCATTTAAAGATGTTTGTACTTTCAGGGTGAACTTTCTGGTTCACTTTTCTTTTAATAAATTTCTTTGGCTTTTCACACATATATATATATATATATATAAACCAAGGGCATTCCCTCATTTCCCAACCTTTTTCCCCTTCTTCATTCTTCAATCAGCCATTCTCATCACTTCTCCATTTTTTTTCCAATCCTTTATTTTCTTCTTAACCGTTCTCTATTTTTTTCTTAGTTACCTATTTTTCAAGCCATGGCCAAAGAAGATCCCACTATAGTAGTGACGACCCAGCAACCACCACTAGCAGCAGTAACAACGACCGATGAAAACAAGCCTACCCTTTTGGCCAAACAAGTACAATACAAAATTCTATAATGATTTAAAATATATATATATATATATATATATATATTACCTCTATATTAAACAAATAATGAATCTCTCTCCTTGTGTACCACCTATAAATACAACAAGAATCAATTTGGTACCACGTATAATGAAACTCCTCTTCGTGACTATATTACATAGATAATGAATAAGAACAACCCCCTATTCCATGTGCTGGGTTGGTGGGGGCTTGTAACCGTTCGTCTTGCATATACAACTCTACCTCAATGCAGCGATCACGAATTTCCTCCATTCTTGCTCGAATTTTCCTCCATTCTTGCACGAGTGCTGCACAACAACAGCATAATAAGTGTGCCAAAAATCCATCGATGCATCTCTCCTAGCATATAATTTAAATGTCAATATTAAACAACTCATAAGAAGAAAAACAAGTACAATAAAAAATTCTATAATGATTTAAAAAAAATATATTCCCTCTATATTAAACAAATAATGAATCTCTTTCCTTGTGTACCACCTATAAATACAACAAGAATCAATTTGGCACCACATATAATGAAACTCCTCTTCGTGACTATATTACATGGATAATGAATAAGAACAACCCTACTCCATGTGCTGAGCTGGTGTGGGCTAGTAACCGTTCGTCTTGCATATACAACTCTACCTCAATGGATCACGAATTTTCTCCATTTTTGCACGAATTTTCGTCCATTCTTGCACGAGTGCCGCACAACAACAGCATAATAAGTGTGCCAAAAATTCATCGATGCATCTCTCCTAGCATATAATTTAAATGTCAATATTAAACAACTAATAAGAAGAAAAACAAAGTACAATACAAATTCTATAATGATTTAAAAATATATATATATATTACCTCTATATTAAGCAAATAATGAATCTCTCTCCTTGTGTACCACCTATAAATACAACAAGAATCAATTTAGCATCACGTATGATGAAACTCCTCTTCGTGACTATATTACATAGATAATGAATAAGAACAACCTTACTCCATGTGTTGGGCTGGTGGGGGAAGAATCAGGGACGGATGGAGCTTCCCAAGCATAGCCAGGCCCAGCTTTTGAAGCATAGCTTGACCAAGTTTCTTCTGCAATCTCCTCTCCATCCTCCTCTTCGTTCTCCTCCCAAGCATAGCCAGGCGCTTCTGAAGCATAGCTTGGCCAAGTTTCTTCTGCAATCTCCTCTCCATCCTCCTCTTCATTCTCCTCCCAAGCATAGCCAGCATAGCCAGGCCCAGCTTCTGAAGCATAGCCAGGCCCAGCTTCTGAAGCCCAAGTTTCTTCTGCAATCTCTTCATTCTCCTCCCAAGCATAGTCACGCGCTTCTGAAGCCCAAGTTTCTTCTGCATTCTTCTCTCCATCCTCCTCTTCATCCTCCTCATGCATATGCATGTAATAGGGATTATCCCTACTCAAAACAGCATCCAACTTCTCTTGCATATCATTATAGAAAAAATAAAAATAAATCTTACCCCACTAATAACCAAAATTAGCAAATGCAAAATAATGGAAAAAAAAATAGCTGGACTACCTTGATCTCAGCAGTTTGAACAAATGACAAGACTTTAAAGGATCTTATTGTATTGTCAATTTCTCCTTGAGACGTCCTGAAATCTTCACTCAAGTCGGTCAAAATCAATCGTGAAATGCTGCATTTCTCCGCCAACGACAAAGAACGCTGAATAGCTTCTCGTAGCCTCTGAAGAATCCCTCTGACATTGGGATCTCTTAAACTGTGGTTGTTGTCAATGGATTGCAAGAAATCCATCATCCTCTGTAGTTCTAGTGCAAATCTTTTGCACCTTTTCTTTTGAAGTGATGCTCTACCGAATACATTGATAACTTCAGCTAGGGATTGTAGGATTTCGAATAGTGATATATTCACATTAGCGAACAAAGCAGGATCCATAACTCTGAAAAGGGAAGAAAGAAAAACAAAAAATAGATGATACGTGGGAAGAAAGAGATACTCCCTCCGTCTCATTATCTTGGTAAAAAAATGCTAAAAAATTTGTCCCATATTAAAGTAAAAAAAATAAATGAAAAATCTTAAAGATTATATATTGTATCGATGATTGATAAGTAAGTAAGGAAAACACATCTAAAGATTTTTTTTGGAGACAATATTGCAATATGTATTAATTGTAATTATATGAAATTTTGTATAATATCAATTTGTAATGAATGAATAAATAATGCATTATATTAAACAGATACTCTCTTATTTTCATTGACTTGGTTGACTTTTACCAAGATAATGGGACGCAGGGAGTAACACTGAGGGAAGAAGAGGGGAGGGCTTGGAGAAAGAAGGAAATAAGGAAAGAAATGTAAAGATGGAGGGCGGTTGGATGGTGGCATCAATAATCATGGTTGAGGAGTACATCCTGAACATGAAGAGTGCAGGGGAGCCAAAATAGATAAATATGGCAATGCAACAATGAGTCTTCTGTCTTTGTCTCTTTGAAAACTATCTATAAAAGAGAAGTGACGCAAAAATTTAAACAGGAAAAAGGACTTAGAAAGAAGGCTCATTCCATGGGCGGTGTAAACTTGTTGCGTCGCATGTTTTAAAATTGGTCACCGCATTAAAGAGGGGGGCCCCAACCAAAGTAAATGTTATCATAGTAAATGTTATCATGATATTAATTCCGGGGAGTGTAAATTATTTCCTCCCATTCGAATTATAAGCAACAAAAAAATGTACTATCTCTATCCCATTATCTTGGTAAAAGTCAAACAAGTCAATGAAAATAAGAAAGTATCTATTTAATATAATGCATGATTCACTCATTAATTACAAATTGATATTATATAAATTTTCATATCATTACAATTAATAAATATTGTAATATTGTCTCCAAAAAAAATCTTTAAATATGTTTTCTTTAATTACTTATCAATCATCTATACAATGTACGATTTTTAAGATTTTTTATTTATTTTTTTACTTTAATATGAGACAAATTTTTTTGCATTTTTTATCAAGATAATGAGACGGAGAGAGTATTTATCTTGATTTAAAATATAAGTAAAATTAATTAACTTTATTAAATTTTGTTGCATTCCGAATACCACTTTCCTAAAACATTTCTAGAAAATTGTGATCTTATTTACTCACTCTGTTCCACCAGAATGGTTAAAAAATTCAAAAGTCAAAAATTTAAGAAATATGCATTTAATGGTTTGTCTAATACATTAACAAATTATCAAACAACTAATTAAATGCATTTTGCTTGAATCAACCAATCACAATTCAAAATTTACAATTTCTAAACTTTTCATTAATTATTTTAACTATAATTTGGGACAAAAATTTTGTGAGACGAAGTTAGTAAATTTTTTCATTTTAAATACTATTTTCTTAAAATACCTCTATTTTTTATAAATTTTGATAAAATTAAATACAATCAACTAACTTTTTTAACAAGTGTAAAAAAAAAAATTCTATGATTCGATCGGATGCAGTATCAAAGGCACATGTACAGCTACCTTAAGTCCAGAGCTGGCTGGACCCACATGGGGCCAGCTTTTGTCACGTGAACTGAGTAAGCCATCCAAGTGACTATCTCATGCTTCTCTATCGATATGCCAAAGTTCCATCTATATCTCTCTCATGCATTCACTCCCATGAATCAATCTTTTCTTTTGGTGTTTTTCTCTTTTGAGTTGCCTTTTATTTTTTATTTTCATAAACAACTTTTTGGCTATCATTTTTAATTTTATAGATTAAAACACCATTTTATCTGTTGTTATTTTCGACCCTCAAGAGTAGCATTGGCAATTAGGGCGGATGCCCATGGGGTTCGCCCGCAATTTTTTGCGGGCAGACATTGATTTTAAGCCCAACAAAAAGAAAATGCCCGCCCGCCCTGCCCATTTTTTTAGCGGGCATTGTCGAGCGGGCGGCGGGCCGCCCACGGGCCGCCCATTAATTTAAAAATATTAAAAAAATTGATTGTTATTTTGATCCAGTACAAATTTTAATTGATTGCTCAATTTTTATTTAATTGTTTGACTGTTTTTTTGCTTCCAGCCTTTGATTGATTGTTTTTATGTGTTTTTCGAGTATTTCGAGTAATTTACATCTTACGTTAGTTACTTACCGTTAGCATTTTTCAATTTTTGGCCTCTTTATGGGTTTTTTTTTAATTTTTAAAATTTTTTTAATTTTAAAAAAACTATAGGCGAAACAATTGAGAAGAATATGACAATCAATGCCTTATCAAAAGACATGATTTATGATAGGCCTTTATGACGTCGTTTGATCCATGTAGCCGACCCCACCTAGTGGAACAAAGGCTTAGTTGTTGTTGTTGTTGTTGTTAAAATTTTTTTTAATTAAAGCGGGCCGCCCACAAGCCCGCCCGCCCTATAGGGCGGGCAGGACCTCAATTTTAGGCCCACGAAATTTTAATGGGATGCCCGCCAAAATTGCGGGCATGCGCCCATGCCCGCCCGCCCGCCCAAATTGCCAATGCTACTCAAGAGTCAACAAAAATTAAATTAAATATTATTTTCAACTCTTAAGAGTAAAAAAAAAAAAAATTTGACTCATGAGAGTCGAAAAATCAAAGTATTTGTAGTTAATCCTAGTATACCTTCTGGCTTCTGCCCAGTCTAGTTTTTTTGAGGCCGCAGATTAGCTTATTATTATGATGAATGCCTATTTGGTCTTGCCAATAGTAATTACATTGCTGAAGATTTTCTGCTGCTACATCTCCCTGATCCCCAACCTCTAGTAGAATCCTTTATGTTTTCATTTTTGAACTATTTTCAATTGAAGTGTTTGGCTTCTACTTCCATCCGGCTTTGGTTTTTCTACTTTCGAGGGTAAAAAAAATAGCATGTAGTTTAACTTTTCGATTCTCAAGAGTAAAAAAAAAATTGACTCTCGAAAGTCGGAAATATTAACACATAAAAATGTATTTTAGTCCATAAAAATTAAAAATGGAACCAAAAAATCGTTTATGGGGACAAAAAATAAAAGTGTTTGAGTTTATGCTTCCTTTGATTTTTCTTCCTAATCTCGGCATCCAATGTTGTAGGCGCGGGGACAAACAACTAACCCTTATACAAATGATACAATAATAAAAAAAAAATGGCTTATTTATGGTTTTGATCCCTAAAAATTCAGCGTGTTTTGGTTTTAGTTCCTAGTAGTTATTTTGATCGATCCTTAATTTTTCAAACATTTTGGTTTTGGTCGCATCTGTTAAAAAAAATCAATTATTTGTTGACGTGATTAACGGAAACCACACGAACAGCTACGTGGTGAGAATAGAGTCAAATAAGTATTGAGAAATGGATGATTCAGGTCCATAAACGCAAAATTCTGTGTACGAGACCATTTTGCGTATGAGACCATTTTGTGTCCATAGATATGTATCATCCATGTCATATCATTTATTTGGCGTCTTCTCACACTACGTGAATGCTGATATGGTATTCCGATAGTCAAGTCAGCAAATAACAGTTTTTTCATATTGGAGTGGATCAAAACCAAAATATTTGAAAAATTAAGGACCAGTCCCGGTCAAAATAACTTATAGGGACTAAAACCAAAACACGCTGAACTTTTAGGGATCAAAAGCATAAATAAGCCTAAAAAAATTGATTACTTTAATAATGTTATCAACTTTTTCACATATCAACGAAAAAAGAAAAATAATGTTAACCTTGTGAATTATTGTTATTATTATGAAAAAAAAATTCTTTCTTATTTTTCATATTTAAATTAATCATTTATTAACACAATCATAAAATGTTTTACTCAACTATCTCATACTAGTTATTAATCAATCATCAATATTATTATTATAAAATAGGTGAAGTATGAGGGCATTTTTATTTTCCCTCCTTAATCCCCATTATTTTCCCTCCTAATTTCTCACCTTCCCTCCTAAGTTCTCTTTTAATCTCAGTCATTCAATTGTAAATGCAATAATCAATCATAGTCATCCATATCCATTGGTAGATTAAGTCTTTTCATTTTCTTTCATTCATTCATTTTTTGACTGTTATGGTGTGAAAGACATATTACCAACATCAATTAGTAGTTAGTTGTAGTAGTAAATTAGTAGAATCACGATCAGGAAAAGACAACAAAAAGAAATTAGAGACCCGGGCAAAAAGAAAGCATATGGATTTGGAAGCATTGTTTTCACATCTTCTGTTGCAGGTGTGAAACAGGTATGAGCGTATGAGCAGTTTTTAAATTTTAGTTTTTTTTTTAATTTTTAATTTTTGTTTAGAATAGGTTTTTTAATTTTTGTACAAGTATGTTTTTTTTAATAGCATAGTTTTCATCTCTTTTGTTGCAGGTGTGAAACAGGTATGAGCTTATGAGCATTTTTTTAATTTTAGTTTTTTTTAATTTTTAATTTTTGTTTAGAATAGGTTTACTATTAATTTTTGTACAGGTATGCTTTTTTAAAGAGATTTTTATTTAAATTTTTGTTTTTGAGATTTTTTTTACTCGTATTTTGTTTTGGGATTCTAGGGTTTGAAGAATCCCCTTTCCTTCTTCTCCGTTTAATTTTCATTTTTGTAGTATTGTTTTTTTAATCTCTCTAATTTGTAATATTGTTTTATATTACTTAAACCTGGGAGGCATATATTACTTGCTTCGGGTTCATGGGAAATTGGTGATGTTCAAATTCCAAGAAAGTTTTGTATTTACCATTTCTGATTTTTTTTCTCTTGGATATTTGTTCTATATTTTCGTTGTTCTTTGGTTTCCATTTGTTATATTATTTTCTTCATTTCATTATTGCTTTATTTATATAAGAGTTGTGGTTTCTTTTTTAGAATGATATTTTTATTATATTTTTTCAATTTTTTCATTAGTAGGATTGGACAAAACGTGTCTAAAATTATTGTTAATCTGTAATTGATGTTGTTGAGATTGGTGAAAGACAGAGGAAAATTGGTGAGGTTCTCAGGGTCAAACCCTTGGCTGCATTAGCCATGATTGATGAAGGGGAACTTGATCGGAAAATAGTTGCGATTTTATTAAATGATCCAAAGGCATCACTTGTGAATGATGTTGATGATGTCGAGAAACATGTTCATAGTTGTTGTTGTTACTCGAAATAAAGATTATCTAAGTTGCATTTTCATAGTTGCTTTCTTTATCTAAGTCTGCTAAATTGTAGTTATTAGAAAGAAAGATTACTTAGTTGTTGTAGTTTAGGTCTTTCTCTTTCCATTTTGTGCACCATTTGTCTTCTCTGTTTTTAATTTGTCACTTTTTCAGAGGATGGTGATTAGTGATATAAAGCTTTCATGGTGATGATGTTGTAAAAATAATAATATTTTATTATTTTAAAAATATTTATTTTAAATTGAATTTATTAATTATTAATTTGGGTGGTGGTTACAAAAATTTATTCTTATTAAGTTGGGTGTTTATTCCCATTAATTCTTATTATTTCATTACTTATTATTATTAATTATTTTTTCTAACGGTTTCTTTCCGTTAGAGTATATATACTTATAGTAGTATATATTTTTAGCTCCAAACAGCTACTAATAGCTATATTCATATTGTGTATATATAGTATACAGTGAATGCTATATAGAATATATGTACGATGATGAAAATTATATATTTTTATATTATTTATTCATAGTCCTTCACTTATTGATAACTAATTTTTTCTATGTTAGATAGACATTAAGATAGCCATAAATATTGAAAAAGATGCTTTTTTTTATTTAAATATTTGAACATTTCTTGCGTTTGTTTTGTGTCTAGCTATTTTATGAATAATATGTATTTGAAGAATTATTTATGTAAAGATTTTTTTTTAACATGCTAAATTTTAATTATAAGTTGCTTACATTGATGCGTTATTTTATACTTTAGACAATATACAATACAGTCATGAATTCAAATTTAAAAAAATCCAAAAATTTATACAATATGTTGCAATTTAAATTGTGAAAAATAATGATGCGTTATTTTATACTTTAGACAATATACTTATTTACAATTATGAAGTTTTAATACAAGCAAGTAATTTGAAAGTTCGAATCTTATAAACACTAATTAATTAAAAGTGTGAAAACAAGTCTTATATTTTGGGACAGATGTAATAAAAGTGATGATGATGATGATGATATATGTGGCAAAAAAAATAGCTGCATTTGGACTTGCAAAACGATTTACTAACAAAATGCATTTGGAATTATGGATTAAATAAAACAAAAATCAAAATGAGTTGGATTTTTTTTAATATAAGAAATTAAGTTGTTAATTAAGATTAGAAATCGCATATATAGTTGATACATTATTAGTTAATTTTTAATAATGAAAAAGTTGGTAGTTGAAACTAGATTCAAAGGTTAATGTTTATGATTATTCATTTCTAAATACATATAAATCATTTTTATGAAAAGTTCATATTAACATATTATTTAAAAAGACATATTTCCAAAATCTATAATCAATTTTTTTTAAAAAAAAAAAAAATTAAACCCGTGCATGAGTTACTAGTAGTTTACAACTCCCGTAAAAGCAAACAACTACTATGAATTATTATGGCTCTTCTTTTATAAAATCATAAAATTTTACTATAGAGGAAAGTTTTGCACAGTAACATAATTACATACTCCTCCGTCCCTAAATATAAAGCATCTTTGGAGAATTTCACGTCCCTTAAGAAAATGGAATAATTTACTACCTCCGTCCCTAATTATAAGGCCCTTTTTAGATATTTCACGTCCATTAAGAAAGTGAAATAATTTAGTTAATTGTATTGGAAATGTGAACTTTTGATATGTATTTTCAAAATTACCCCTATTAATATCATCGGGAATCTAAAAAGTGTTAAATAAATAGGGGTGTTTGTGGAAAAAAATAATTAATGCTCATTGAAAATTGGTAATGAGCCTTATAAATAGGGACAAAATAAAAGTGTTAAGAGGACTTTATAATTAGGGACGGAGGGAGTAGTTAATTGTATTGGAAATGTGAACTTTTGATATGTAATTTCAAAACTACCACTATTAATATTATTGAGAATCTAAAAAATGTTAAATAAATAGGGGTGCTTGTCAAAAAAAGTAATTAATGATCATTGAAAATTGGTATGAGGCTTTATAAATAGGGACAAAATAAAAGTGTCAAGAAAACTTTATACTGTGTGGAGGAAACCCAACCCTACCACGAAGGTTAGTCAACCATCTAAAGTTTAGGGTCCATAGTAATGAGCCTTTCCATATTTAAAGGAGTTTTTTTTACCATATAGTTCATCTCAAGAGTGGAGGCATATCGCTTGATATTCTCATGGATATCACCAATCTGTTTCACTCTTCACATGATGTACTGTTTATACAGTGTGAATGATAGAACTATGACATATTATCTATCTCCAAAACCTTTGTTTGAACTGATAGGTAGGATTGAAAGTTCACTCTTATTAGACTAAAAATCTTTCACAAGGATATTTGTCCTTGGCAATGGACCTCTTTCTAATATGGACAAAACAATTATTTTTTATGTTCAACATAAAAATTTAAATTAAGAAAATTTATTTGTAAAAATAAGATCAAAATTTTTTAACCCCAATTAACCAAAAATAGGCATAATATATCCATCATAGCATATATCAAGTATTGATTAAAGAGAGCACAATTAACATAGTTTGAGATTAATACAGTTCATTATAATGTTACTTGGCTGTACAAATGGTTAAGTTGGCTATGATATCTATCCACTAAAGTAGGTATTTATCCATCCATTTCAAAGGTTAGAGATCTTTTTGTTTCCTACGATTAATTTTGAAGAATACTCCGTACATTTGTATTAGACTATATATATACTCTATTATATAGTTCGTTGCTGGATACAGGACTATTGCAACTTAACAAACTTACCGTATCTATTTCATCTGAGATAAACAAAATTACCAATAACTAAATTAAATACACAACTTTGAGATTACAATAAGGAGCCTTGGGATTCTGCGTAAGAGCAATTTTTTACTATAATAACGAGTTCATTTAGCTTCTTTACATTCATTACAAAAGTTGGAGCATCACCATAAGGCAAACAACATTTGAACTCAAGGGAATTCATGACCCTCATGGTTCTACATCCTTTAAGAGTACTGTACCCAAGTCCAAATGATGAATTATCATTGAATTCATTATCATTTATCTATTAGATATTTCTGTCGGTTACAATTTTACAATATCTTCCCACAAAAGAAGACTTCCAACCTTTTAAACAAACTAAATACACTCGTTCACTTCATCAGCTAGCAATCTAGCATGCCTTAATGGTATTGGTAACCATGAGTGATTTAGCAATAGGCTCGTGCATCTTTGAAACTTCAAGAGCACTCTTCTAAGCTTCAAATCAACAAACCAGTGCCATATTGATAAACACTATTCTCTCCCCTATTGAAGCTTAAGATACTTCACCTTCCCGGTGCACAACTTCATCACTTTGATTATTTCAGCAAATCAACCCAAACCAAAATCCTGTGGAGAGGAAAATGTTTTTAGCAACACGTCAACGGAGGCAACCTTAAAAGGAAAATGAACTTGCAACTAAATACTAAATAAAAAATACAAATATGCGACTCACTGTAGCTAAAAAAGTTACCAAATAAGTCCACAGTATAAGAACTTTGGTTTTAGAAAATGTCAAGATAAACAAAATATCCACTTTCAAGAAAATCTTATCAGTGAGATGTTCATACATTTTCCATTCTAGTTTACTGATTCAGACTATAGGAAGAAATAGGAAAAAAAAATATGGCTAGTACCCAAAGTATAATTGCTCTAAAAATTGAAGGTGATGGTGTTGAGCATGCTACTGTCCCAAGCACTTCAGAACCAAAACATGAAAACAACCTTCAATATACATTCTAATGAAGGAAAATTCTTATATTGGTAATATTGAGAACACGTAAGAAAATGTAAATAGGAAAATAAAATTTTATTCGTGTTTGTCTGAAAGCCTATATGGAACTGGTCCTTGTAAAAGCCTATAAGAAAATTACCACACATTACAACAAAACCTGGAAAAACAATTTCAAAAAAAGAGAAATCAGAATACTTAAAACTGAAATTTCCAAAGAGTGCCATAGGAAATTATAGGGTCATGGGAAACCTGACTATCCCCCTCTATCCAATGTTGAGTTGACTCTAAATGTTAATATACCTATGCAAGTTTAAAGATCTTTTGTTCTTACGTGTCATACGGTCATACTGTCATTAACATTTGAAGACCCATTTAATGTATGATGCAAAGCTTTCCATAGAGATTCATAGAGCATACCTCTTTCCCATGGGACAGATTTCAAAAAGGCAAGAAACTTACATCAATATGAAAATAGTAATATTTTTTATTTAAATTGAATATCTTTTTCATTTCTTTAGATTCTTTCATGAAGATGCATATGAAAGCCAAAGAAAATTGGTGCTTGACATTCTCCTCAAGATAGCTGTCAATGGCTCTGGAGACCATACCAAATCCATCTCTTGCATAGTGTGGCAAACATTCTGCAATTCTAAGAAATTTAGAGATGCTGAGGTTAAGGTCTAGGGATATTGCCCTCAAATACTCGCCATCTAATCTACCAACCCTTCAGTTTTTGTAAAGATTTTGCATAAGAACCTTTGATATCAACTAGTCTAACCAATCTTACCAGCACCAGGTCAACAAATCATAATAAACTCACATATCATTCACGGAGACCACAAGGCCATCCAATGTAACATGCTCAAGTATCTCACCAACCAATCTATCCAGCTCAGTCATGCATTCACTACTCAACAATCAACATAAACCTACAAAGAATCCTAAACACCCAAAAAAGGCTTCAAATAAAAAGTAGTGTTAGAAACAAATATGACCCCAGGGAAAAGTTATTTCTGCAAGTATAGCCTACTCATTGTTGTATCTACATTTATCAACTATTGTTGAGGAGTTGAGGTAGGTATTTTCAAATGATTTTTAGTATGCAGAATGTGTAACATGGTAAACCAACTTTCATTTGACCATTATCAACCTATGCCAATATCAATCCTCTTAGATATAAATTGGGTTCTCCATTCGGACACTGAGTCTTCAATAGCAACTTCTTTGTTACTAATAGTCTTTTTCCTGTTAGGACTATTAATAATAATTTAATTCACATTAGACTCTGCATAACTCAAGCCATGCAAAGCAATTGAAATCAAGACATCAAAGAGATAAGAATGTGAATGAATAACACAACAAATAGCCTTATTGGTGAGTTAGCAATGGTGAGTTAGCAAGTCTCACAAGTGCCAACTCAAAGCAATCATCCTTTAAGTACTTACTCTGTAATCATGAGATAACGTTTACCAATAAAACGTGGCAAAACTTAAAGAACACAGCCCGTGAATTTTTGTGACAAAACTCTTCAATAAAACATGTCCTTAACCATGAAGTAGTCATCCTGAAACTTAAGATAACAAACAATATAAGTATAGAACTAATAAAAGAAGACCAAGAAGAACATGTGAATATAAACCCCCTTAAACCTAAATTAGACATTCAAACCCTTTAAAGTGGTAGAATGATCATTGTAACTGATGGAGGGGGATGATCATTTTAAATGAAGGATGGTGGCAACACCTTTCAAATGGTAGAAAGATGATTATAATTAAAGGATGGTGGCAATATCCAATAGTAAAAAATTCCAAGTAAAGGTTGCACAAGAGTGAATAACACATAAAAGAGTGATGTAATGGAGTATAGAAAGAGGTAGATATCAGCGCTGCAATTCCTGCATAGTTAAGCCTCAGCATAGTGGATGAAAGGCACTCAGAGTAGCAAGACAGGATATGAAAAATACTGCTAGCTAGCAAGCAAAAACATGGCACACCCTAAAAATATAAAAAAGGGTCGCCTTGTAATCGGTCTAATACTCTAATCATCAACAGTGCAGATATTCAACAAAGAAATAAGCGATCATCATTACAAACAGATAAAAAATCAAAGGTGCAGCAAAACTTTTTGTGAAATATTTATGCAGAAAGAAGGCT
This sequence comes from Crotalaria pallida, assembly GCA_037953625.1. NCBI lineage: Eukaryota > Viridiplantae > Streptophyta > Magnoliopsida > Fabales > Fabaceae > Crotalaria > Crotalaria pallida. The sequence goes on along the minus strand of CM075652.1, from coordinate 145,625,018 downwards.
CCAGGCATGAAGCTATGGACAAATAGCCGTCTTTTTATCCACCATTCAGTATTTTTCCTCTACCAAATCTGATTATAAGACTTGGTTCTTTACCAAAAAAAAACATAACAATTGATCAGCCATTTCACTAACCATATTCCAAATGAAGCAATATAGATATCATTTAACCCCTGAAAAAATGAGAGAGCACAAGGCAGACTTCAATCAATTATAGACAATCATGTTCTAACTTCGGAACAAATCTTTTTGAATGATAAATCATTTTAAAAAAATGATAAATCATTAGGAGAAATCATTTGCGTTAGGATGTTTCCAAAAACTATCAAAACTTGAAGCAAGAAGTCACTTTTGAAAAGAAATGAAACTCATATCATGGATTCTATTAACCTTTAGAACCAAGAGGTCTTTTATGGGTGCTGTTTTAATGAACAATTTTTATTTTACTTTTATGAACACCTTTTATGAGATTTGCAAAGAATATTGCATTCGTATTTCATAAAGGTGCCACTGGTTAGGAATACAACATGTTGCCATCTTCTTAGCCAAAAGTATACTAAAAAATGCATACAATCATGTTTTCATGACACAATGCATGTTCAAAAAATCATAACAAAAAAAATTGTCTGGTCATAATTAGCATATAGGCACATAGAAAAATTCAAACTTGGCAAAAATAAGGGCACAGAAGCCTCACCACAAATACGTACAACCCAACTTCATCACCATTGTCCTTCATCTCCACAGTCCTATTAAATCTTTTCCTTGGTTGGTTCTATAAAATGTGAAAAAATAAAATTAAAGAATTGGACAAATAAAACTAAAAGGTTTCAATTGAGGATGTAAATGGTACAAATCAATTTTAAGTTTCAACAACATAAAACTATAGCTATCTTAAGTTTTATAAAGCTTACCTACTTTGACAATGACACTAAGTGTGAATGAACAATATACACATAAACCCCCTCACTTAGAAAAGAAACTCTCATAATTAGCCATAATGAAAATGATGTAAAGAGAGGCAACAAGAGGAATGGAGAAGGTTCCATGTCACTAAAAAAACAGTATAATCACTGCAAAAAAGGGTTTTATTTCATTTTCTGCTTACTGATAAAGGACAAACAAAAAATCAAAACACACAAAGTGTGAAACAAACAAAACAGAGTACATAAACACACTTAACTTACACCAGTGCAAAACATAGAGAATTTTGAAAAGCATAAGATGACACCAAAAAAAACTTAAATTGTTCATATTCAACTAAATCATTTTAAACTAAACACCAATTTCACACTTTTTTTTAAAAAAAAAGGCACTCCAATAGAGCAACATTTCAAGTTCAGATTCAGAACACCAAAAAAAAAAAAAACATGAAAAAAATAGGAAAAGTTGTAATACCTCATCATCCTTTGAACCTGTCAGTCTGTCACAGTCACACCCCCGCCTCTGTCCTCATCACCACCACCAACGAAAGATTCTTCTCTACCGGCTTCGATCTTTCCTATGCACCCGCAGCAGCCTCTCCCTCAGACACATTCTGCCTCCACCACTACATGGTCGAACCCCCCCCCCCCCCCCCCAAAGTCAAGGTGGCGCTCATGACGCTCTCCATGCCCACCATCGCCGTCGTTCTTGACCACGGTTTTGCCGCACGAGTTTCTGTTTCTGGTTTCAAAATAACAATGACATATTCAGAACCACCTTACCAAGAACAAAGGCTAACATTATAACCATCACAATCTAAAATCAAAATAAACAATTAGATAGCCCCAATCAGGAGTTTGCAAGAAAAAAACTTAGATTCATTAACATAGTATAGAGGGTGACAAACAACAATTGTTGAAAGAAGGGAGCAATAGTGGCCATTAGCCAAGAATGAACAAAATGAGAGAGAGGGTAAGGATATTAGTTATTTGCAAAGGGAATTATAGGTGTGTTCTATTAGCAAATTCAAGTAATTTTTATCCACAATTCACCTCAAACACTAATTTTGATCCATTGACATCTCTTCATTACTTGAATCCACGATCTTAAATTAGGGATTGAACCATTATGACCAACACACACAGCCTGTAGCCCTCTACCAAACCTGAGGTGAAATAATACAAATCAATGCCAATGCACCAAATAAACAACCCTCCAATCATTATGGTACTTGATTAAAACCTACATACTCCCATACCCATATGCATATAAAACTCTCCCCCCCATCAGAGAGCACATGATAAAGCCATGATACATGAAGCATAAAAGTGGAAAAGAAACCATAAAGCTAGAAAAAAACACAAATAATACTAATAGTATTAAAGAAGTGAGGGAAAAAACACTAATTCTTAAGAGGGGTTAAACAAAATAGAAAGATGCTACCATTATCATGGTTTTGGCACTCTTTGATGGAGCATTTCAAGCCATGGCAAAAGCATCAAAAAGCTAAGTCTGACTATGTTAATCCATAAAGCAGAAATAAATCAGTAAAAATAAAAGAAACAGAAAACTTAAAGAAGGATGTATCATACACTCATTACACTGTACTGAAAGAAATATTCATAAGGTTTATACATTGTACCAATCACAGATTATATTTGGAAGAAAAGGAAGTCTATTGATATTTTATTTTAAACCAAATTCAGGTATCACTTTATACACTCTGCAAAGCATGATAATACTTAACCTGCACCAGTGCAAGTTTGACCTTGACAGCTTGTAACAAGTTCCAACTGGTTTTTGCATAAAGGGATTTCTTATCCTCAGCCCTAAGGGCTGAGGTTAAACCTTAAATAATGTGTTAATTCCAACATAAATTAATTACCTATCATTAATTTAATTGATACTGATTTATACCCTATTTAATTTTCATTTTTACATTCATTAATTAATCATTTACAATTTCATTTGTACCCTTTTTCACTTGAATAGTCACGGATTGACGGAAAACAATCCGTATATAACACTGAAGCAACAATAAACTGAACAACACAACCAGTACAGTTGCAAATGCATTATAAGTGATGCGTATATGAGCTTTGCAACCACATCTAGAAGACATCCTGTTTCTATGCTGCTTTAATGGATCAATTACTTTCAAAGCAGTTTTACCTTCACGATGGCAACAAAAATCTCGTCTAATAGTCTTGCCATGTTTTGTCTCAGCTCGATCTTTATGGGCAATAAAGCCATGTTGTTTGGCATAGTTATTATAGAAAAAAATAGCCTCCTCTTGGGTACTAAAGGTTTGGCCAATAAAAGGTTCATTCTCTTCCTCCTCAATTGGAGGTGATTTCAGGTCCAGGCCCGTCATTGATAAAATCTGTAAACATGTGTAAATATATAATTTTAAAGTTAATGATAACATAGTGAACAATAATCGTGTGGTTGTTATATCATTGCTATATCTTATTTATTCTAATGCTAATCTGTATATAATGCAGTGTTCATTATTATGTGCAATTGGTTTAGAGCAGGATAATTTGTATATAATCTGTATATAAGCGATATTATGTGCATCTATCAGAGGAAAAAACGAGAAAAAACTAGAAAATGCACTTCATCATTCTAAGAAACTATGACCTGCACGATACAGAGAAGTAGAAGTATAATGCTTGTTTTCATTAATTTCCCTTTGCTGTACACGGTCACATATGAAGACTATGTATTGTTACAGATAAGGATTGAAAACAAATTGAATAAAAAAATAAACTAATAGTAAAAGATAAAGTCTGCTAAGTGCTAACTAATAGAAATAGACGAACAATAGAGAAATATTAGGAATGGGTGACTACTCCAACACACGATACATCTACACTTGCACTTTGTTATCCGTTAGAAACTACACGATACATCTAAGCCTCCACCCAGCGAGACATCCTTCTACAACCTGCGTTAGAAACTATGACCTGCTATGGCCTACGGGGAATATTCTTTGTACCTCCTTCTCTTTGAAATAAAATTTTTCTTATAAAAAAACGTATAACCAACCACCTCAAAAAAAAAAAAAAAAAAAAAAAAAACCCCTCTATTGTACAGGTCCAAAAGGCCAAATCCAGATGATTAGGTCTATGATAAACTAGTACAGGAAGGTTCACCCATGAGGTCATGAGTTTACAGTACTAAAATAACAGTAAACAACGAAGAAGCAAAAGCATTAAAAAAATGAATAAAAAAAATAGAGATAAAAAAACACCTAAAACAGAGATTAAAAAAACACATAAGAAGAAGCAAGGTAGATATTTAAAAAAGCAGAGATAAAAAATTGAACACAACGCATAAGCATAAGAAAATGAAGAGTATGGTTCAAACCAGATTGGGGAAGAAGACGATGACGACATGCAATTACGATTCATTCCCTCAGCCCGTGTATCTGCTGGAGTCAATTACGGTGGTGGTGTCGTATGAGCGATTGTGATGGCAACAACGACGAATATGCATTGACGAGGATGAGGATTAGGTTTTGGGGTTTGGGAAAGATATTGCTCATACCTATGATTAGAACAATGGAAGATTCAATTTTGGTCTTTACTAGTCGGAGAAGTGATGTACAGATTGAAAAAAATTTAGGGCGCGTGGTCTTATGAAGTGATGAGGCTGAGAAGAACTTTCGTTTTCTGGCGCCACTTCTGGGAAGAGGAAAGGAAGCCACGAGATATATACAATACAAGGGTATAACTAGTACTCTCTCCTGTCCTATATATAAGACATACTTAACTATATTCCTCGGACCAAGAAAAGTAGTTAGTTTTATGAATTCTATGAGAATATATTGTAACATTACAATTTTACCCTCTCAACTTTTCTTGAAAAACTCACACCCATTAATGAACAACAAAAAACACATAAATAGTCAAAGCATTTAATAAGGGCAAAAAAGAGAAAAAGCAATAAATGATGCATAGAAAATACAAAATGTCTTATATATAGGACCAAAGATTGCTTCTAGAATATATCCTATATATAGGACCGGAGGGAGTAGAAAGAAAGTTGAATAATTTAATTAAATAAATCAGTACTTCGTATCACTTAAATTAATGATAGATAATTAATTTATGTTGGAAATAATACTATATTATTTAAGGGTTGAGGATAAAAAATACCAAAAATAAATTATACTACACATAACGAGAAAATAATCTCGATATAAGTAAATTATTTAATTTACAACTTAAAAATCGTGATAATATTAGTTACTTGATTTACATTCTATACATCAAAAATATTTCAATAAAAAATTTATTGATTTACACACTCATGATACTCTGTAATTTTATATATAAAAAAACTGCTCTTACCCTATGCAATGCACGGATTATTGATATTTTAATTTTTTATATTAAATATTTTAAATTAAAGATTATTATTAACAACAACCAAAAATAATTATATAAAAAGACAGGAGTTCAAACCAAACTATACAACGAAATAAAATTAATCTAAATGATTTTATTGATAAATTTTATACTTCCCATATAAATAAAAAATAACAGTTTTAATATGAGATATTCTCTATTTATTTGATGAATAAATTAATATTTTTATATGATTATCTACTTTATTGTGATTAATCAAAATTAAATCAGAATTTTGTTTGATGGTATTATGAGCAGAATGTCTCCTATTTATTTTGAGAAGGAAAGTTGAATCTTGATGTTATAATAAAAAATTATTTATTTTTTTCAACTTTATCTTACCGATTTTTCTATATTTCCTTAAATTATGGAATTTGTATGCATTTTATCTTTGGCCACATGTTTGGTTACTTTCCTTAACAAATTTTATAGATTTAAGTTACTTTCCTTAAAAAAAATATATATTATCGAAGGAATTGCAGTAGTCGTAGATGAAGTCTTTTGAAATTGAAATTAAAACTTAGGCTGAACTAAAAATAAGATTAAAGAGGAACTTAAGAATCACACAATATAAATTAAGATGAGTGAGAAATATTAGAATTAAAGAAATTTAATGACGGAACAAAAAAATGCAAAAATTGAAAATTGACATAATTGGGAGTAGTGGTGGCAATTTGGGCGGGCGGGCATTGTCCATGTCCATCAAAAGCCCGCTTTTTTGCGGGCATGCCCGCCCGCCCATTATAATATTTTGGGCGTAAAATTCGCATGCCCATGGGCGGCCCATTTAAATAAAAAAATCATATATTTATTTTTTTTGGAACATAAAAAAAATATCATATATTCTATCTTCAAAATTCATAAAATGTAGATTAAGATTGCACAACATATAAAATGTTCACACTCAAAATTCATAAAAACATAATAATAAAATTTGATACTCGACAAAAGATGTAGGGCGACTCCTAATTGTGTAGCTCCTAATTTTTATTTTTTTAAAAAACTAAATAATGGGCGGCCCGCCGCCCGCCCAATGATGCCCTACAAAATAAATGGGCATAGCGGGCGGGGCCCATTCGAAAAGTGGACTAAAAAATGATGCCCTGCCCACAAAAAATGTAGGGCGGGCGGGCGGGGCTCATGGGCATCCGCCCTAATTGCCAGCACTAATTGGGAGATTGTTGTTTACGTGAATAAACATATTGAATTGAAGTAAGCAATTAGAGAGAGAGGAACTTAATAATTAAATAATATAAATTAAGACGAACGTGAATTATAAGAATTAAGGAGATTCAATGACGAAAAAATACAAAGATTGAGTATGGATATAATTAAGAGGTTGTTGTTTACCTTCATATTTTGCAATAGCTTTCTTTGATAGTGTCACTCCGACTTTCGTCCATGATACTATCAAGCAATGCTTTGAAAACTATTGAGCATGTATATAATTAGGAGGTTGTTGTTTACCTTCATATTTTGCAATAGTTTTTTTTGATAGTGTCACTCCAACTTTCCTCCATGATATTATCTAGCAATGTTTTGAAAACTGGAGAATGACTAACCTGATTCAATTAAAATTTTTAAAAACTCAATAAGTTACATAATAACATAACCAAATCTCGTAAAAGAAATTAAGCTAGACAATTTTTTATGGGTTAAATTTACAAAAAATATAAAGTATATGCATGATACATATTCAAGAAAGATAGAACGAAAAAGTAGAACAAAAAAAAAGAATAAAAATGAATGCAAAGATGAAAGATGAAAAAAGAAAAAATATTCATGTTATATATAATGATTTGGTAAACTTATAAAATTGAGAATAATGATAAACTTGTAAAATTGAGGATAATGATTTCACATGCCGATAAGATAATAATTAAATAAATTTTAATAATTTATTTAATTTCAAATTGTGATTTTGTTTGAAGATAATAATTATCTACCTACAAATGCTCTGGTGAGAGGAAAACTTCAACCGCAAACGTGGTGCCTCAAAAAATTTTCCAACGAATGTCGTGCCTCGAAAATTTTTTCAACAAACGTGGTGCCTCGAATAGGCGTCTTTTTATATAAGGATAGTAGATTTATTGATTTACATATAAAAAATTGTTCACTCCGTAATTTTATATATATAGTAACTCTTACCTCGGGCAATGCACATATTGTTAATATTTTAATTTTTTTATATTAAATATTTTAAATTAACGATTATTATTGTAACACCCACTAGTTTTATTTCCATTATTAATTCATGAAATGCAATAATGAATTGATGAATATTTTTATATATGTATGTTAGTGAATATTATTAAGGATTATGAAAGAAATTAAGAATAAATTCTAGAACCTTTAGAAATAATTAGAACTATGGTGGACTCGGCCTAGCCGAGGTCCTCAGACCCCTTGCCTAAAGCCTCACGGCCCTATAAGAAGCCCTCTGTATGCTGGGCCGAGCTCAAGGCTCAACGGCCGAACAGATACCAGATACGGGCCGACCTCATACTCCTACCCAGGTCCGACTTCCCTGTCCGACACCTCCCAGAGTCCGACACCAAGGACAGGATGACGTGTCTCACCTTATCCACAAGGACAGCTCATCACCTTATCCACAAGGACAGCTCATCCACTCATAGCTCAGTACAGGCTGGCCCTACTTGGGCCTAAAGCAAGCCCATTAGGGCAACCAGCTCCCCCCTATAAGTAGCTCCGTACTACATGGGGCTAAGGTACGTCCTCTAACCCTAATTGCCATCTTCACACACCAGTGATTAGGGTTGCTTCTTGGCTCTCTCCCTTAGCCACTTGAGGACTCCCACCAAACATCACACAGAAACCCTAGACAGAGGCTCCTCTGAAGGTCTTTCTCCCTTACCCTAGGGGAACCTCACCGTCTAGGACATCACATTGGCGCCGTCTGTGGGAAAAGATAAACTTCATTCCCAGAAATTCTACCATGCCTGAGACACAACCAGTTCAGAAGAGGAGGAGGGGGCGCCCAGGGAGGGTCCCGTCAACGGAGGACTTGCGATTGCACCTTGGGGCCAACAGGACAGCAAGGTCTCCACCACCTCCACTTCCCCCCTCGCCACCACCTCCACCGTCTTTACGTCCTCGCGCAACAGAGGTTTTGGCCATGATGAGACACCAAACAAAGACCATAGAACACCAAAGCCAAGTCAGTGCAAACCTTCAACGGTTTCCCGTGCGGCGTTTTGCTGAACGAGCTGTTGTTCAAGCTCCAGCCCCTAATGAATTCCAACAACAAACAGAAAATTTTGTTGTACAAGATTTGGTTAAGTCACCGGAAAATCTCCGAGTGGAAACTATCTCGGGGGGTTTTGCCGGTGGCGGCGAGAAGAGGTCGGAAAGGAAAAAGTACGTCAATCAAGTACTAGCGGTTCGCCACAAGCCTATCTGTAAGAAACCACCTCAGAACATCCCCATCTGCTTTTCTGACCAGGATATGATAGGCATCATCCCAGATCACAATGATCCAATGGTGATCGCGGCGATGATCTGCAACTTCGAGGTCGCCCGAGTCTTCATCGATCAGGGAAGCTCGGCCGATATTCTTTTTCTTCACGCTTTTAAAGAGCTGAAGCTGAGGTCAGCCGACCTCGTGGAATTTGAAGGCAACCTTATCAGCTTCACGGGCGAGGCAATTCGCCCCCTAGGAGCCATCCATCTCCCGGTGACCTTAGGCAAGCAGCCTTCGGCCCGAACGGAGATCATCAAGTTTTTAGTTATTGATTCCGAATCCCCCTACAACGTGATACTGGGACGAACCTGCTTACAGGCTTTCGGAGCAGTGGTCTCAACAGTTCACTTAGCAATGAAATTCGTCGGTTCCGATGACAAGATCGTCACAGTCAAAGCCGACCAGGTGAGAGCACGACTCTGCTACAACTAGAGTCTACGGGAAATTAAAAAGAAGCAAGAGGAGCTCACTGGTCCAACATTGGCCAAAGGGAAGATCCTATTGGCGGAACTGGATGTTCGGGCCGAGCAGGATGACCTTAGGCCTTCTCCTCAAGGAGAGTGGTTGGCAGTTCAAATTGACCCCTCTAACCCCGACAGAACTGTCAAAGTGGGTGCCGACCTCCCTAAGGAAATCCAGGATGAGATCATCGAACTGTTACGAACTAATTTGGATTTGTTTGCTTGGACCTCGGCCGATATGTCGGGATCGACCCGAACTTCATCTGTCACAAGCTCAGTGTAGATTCGAAGGCAAGGCTAGTAGCACAGAAGATGAGACGGGTTGGGACCGAGAAAGCAAAAGTCATCCAAGAAAAGGTGTCCGAGTTGCTCGAAGCCGGATTCATAAAAGAAGTGCCATACGCCGAATGGGTTGCAAACACTGTTTTGGTTAAAAAGGCAAACGGCAGTTGGAGGATGTGTGTGGATTACACCGACCTCAACAAAGGCTGCCCAAAGGACCAGTATCCGCTACCGATTATTGACCAGCTCGTCGATAGTTCGGCAGGCTACCAGTTGTTGTCGTTCACTGATGCATATTCGGGATACAATCAGATCCCTATGTATCCCCCTGATCAAGATAAGACCACATTCACGACCGGAAAGGCAACTTACTGCTATACCGTCATGCCTTTCGGCCTAAAGAATGCTGGAGCAACCTATCAAAGGATGATGAACAAAGTTTTTGATGGGATCATTGGAACCATCGTGGAGGTCTATATCGACGACATGATTACAAAGAGCAAGAAAAAGGAAGACCATGTCCGAGATCTGACCATGGTTCTTGAGAGGGTAAGAGCACATAGGATGAGGTTGAATCCGGAGAAGTGTACCTTTGGGGTCCCCGCTGGTGCCTTCCTCAGATTCATGCTATCAGAGAGGGGAATCGAAGCAAACCCCGACAAATGCCGAGCTATATTAGAAATGAAGAGCCCTGCCGACCTCATAGGGGTGCAACAATTAACTGGCAGGATGGCGACACTGTCTAGATTCCTTCCTCAAGCTGCTAAGAAGGCCTTACCTTGGTACCAACTTTTGAAAAAAGGTACAACTTTTAATTGGGATCAGAACTGTGAAGCCTCTTTCCTTGCACTTAAGGAATATCTCTCTTCCCCTCCAGTTCTCTCCAGCCCTCGGGAAGGGGAAAATCTTTTCATTTATCTTTCCGTAGGAGATTTCGCCCTCGGCTCGGTGTTGGTCCGAGAGGAGGGCCGAATTGAGTTCCCCGTTTATTTCGTAAGCCGAGCTCTGCAAGGTCCCGAGCTTCGGTATTCCAAGATTGAGAAATTCGCATTTTGTCTGATCCTGGCTGCACGACGACTACGACAATATTTCCAAAGCCACCCTATTGTCGTAAGGACCGCACAGCCCATTAAACAAGTTCTGCAAAAGCCCGACCTCGCCGGGAGAATGATGGCCTGGGCAATCGAACTGTCCGAGTTCGACATCTCCTACGAACCGAGGAGGGCAATCAAGTCACAAGTATTGGCAGACTTTGTGTCCGAGTTCACAGAGCCCCACCAAAGCTCTAACTCAGATACTTGGGTAATATATGTTGATGGTTCGAGCAATCAAAAAGGTGCAGGAGCTGGTGTTATTTTGGAAAATGTGGAAGGACTCAGCATCGAATACTCCTTGAAATTCGAGTTTTTAACCTCGAACAATCAGGCCGAGTACGAAGTAGTCATTGTCGGCCTCCGCATGGCTAAGGAGCTCGGTGCAACTGAAGTCCAAATCATGAGCGACTCCCAGTTGGTGGTTTCCCAAGTCGTTGGAGACTACCAAGCAAAAGAACCCATCCTGCAGAAATACCTCGATAAAGTTAAATCCCTGGCTCTTGATTTTGCAAAATTTTCCATCACCCATATCCCCCGCAGTTCAAACTCACGAGCCGATGTGCTTTCCAAGTTGGCAAGCACGAAAGGCGGAGGGAACAATAAAAGCCTCATTCAAGAACAGATCTCGACCCCAAGTGTAGTAATGGCCATTTCAGTACTGCCGAACTGGATGCATCCGATAAAGGCATACCTCGAACATGGAATACTCCCTGCCGATCAAAAAGAAGCAAAGAAACTTAAAAGAAAGGCGGCTGAGTATGTCATTATGGATGGAATCCTTTATAGAAGAGGAATGTCTTCCCCACTCCTCCGATGTCTTACCTCCGAGGAAGCTCAGGAGACCTTGAACGAGGTTCACGGAGGACTGGGGAGCCACCATGTCGGAGGTAAATCCTTGGCAAGAAAGATACTAAGGGCTGGATATTTCTGGCCGACCTTAGTTACAGATTCCATTGACCATGTTCGACGATGTCCTCAATGCCAATTCTTCAGCGATGTTTATCAGAAACCCTCCGAGGAGCTCCACTCTCTGGCTTCCCCCTGGCCTTTCAGCATGTGGGGAATGGACATTGTGGGATAGTTCCCAACGGCTCCAGGCCAGCTAAAATTCATCGTGGTAGCAATAGACTACTTCACCAAATGGATTGAGTCTGAGCCACTGGCAACCATCACTTCGACAAGGATCCAGAAATTTTTTATGAAACAAGTCATCTCCCGCTTTGGTCTTCCACTCACATTAATCACCGACAATGGTAGCCAGTTCGCTGCCAACAACTTCCAGATATTGGCTGAGAATCTCAGGATCTCTCATTGGTTTTCTTCGGTAGAGCACCCCCAAACTAATGGCCAAGTCGAGGCCGCCAACCGAGCTATCGTTGATGGCCTCAAGAAGAGAATTACGCAGGCCAAAGGGGCATGGGCCGATCTGCTACCCGAAGTCCTCTGGTCAATCAGGAACACGGTTCAGACCTCAACCGGAGAGACCCCCTTCAGACTCACCTATGGTTGTGACGCGGTCATCCCCATCGAATGAAGGATTCATACCTTCTGAATGAGGGACAGACCCGAGGAAGAAAATGGAAATTTGATCAAAGAAAACTTGATACTGACCGAAGAGATCCGGGACGCCGCCTCTGCTCGGGAAAAGAGAGCAAAGGAAAGGCAAGCAAAGCAGTATAACAAAACGGCACAACCCAGGTCTTTTGAGGTCGGAGATCTTGTTCTTAGGAGAGCTGACATCGGGCTTAAAAACCGAAGGGATGGGAAATTTGCTCAAAATTGGGAAGGCCCCTACAAAGTCATTTCAAAAACGCACTATGGGGCTTACAGGCTAGAGACTCTTGAAGGAGTCGAGCTCAAAAATTCTTGGAACATTGCAAAACTGAGAACCTACTTCAGCTAGGTTTACCTCATATGTTATCAGCGACCCCAGCTAAAAGTTTAAGTTCTATCTTCATTTCTGTCAACATTTTACACTTACTTCCCCTAATCATGCTCTTATTTTCCACTTTGGGATATTCCCACTCTTTCAATTCATAGGCAATGTACTCATGTTTATAATTAATGAAAAAGTACAAACTTGCCCATTACTCAAGTGCTACAGTTTTATATACGTACGTACTAGCTTCACATTTAGCACTAGCCACCTAAATGTTGCATGGCGCTATGCACAGCCAACATCTTGTAAAGGAGATCGGCTCATATGCACAGTGTACAAGGGACACCCGATAAAGAACAAATTGCTGTGAAATGTTTCCACATAGCTTCACTCAGCTTTCTCTTTTACATCGGGGACGAGGACACCCACCTCGGCTAAGGCGGGTAGATCCGAGATCCCTACCGTATGCACTTATATACAGTACCTCTTTTCTGAGGAAAACTTATAAGATTACTGCACTTACTGAGTCGGCCGAGCTTGGTCTCATTATTGATACGATCAAACGCTCCTAGCATGACATTTTTAGCTATAATCAATCCCGAATACAACAAGTGAAAACAGTACTTGTATTTTCAAAAACAGTTGTGCTTAGGTTATCTAAAATGCAACAAGTACCAAACACTTGCATTCTTTTTAAAGCTTTCTTGGTGACCACCTAACTGATCGCAGCTCGGATCCGAGGTTGAACGAATAAACATGCAACGAGTTGGTAAAGTAAAACTCGCATTCGTGCAACAAGTTAAAGAAAAGGCTTGCATAACTCCGACCTCGGACATAGTACGTATGCAACAAGTTAGAATAAAAACTTGCATAAGTATAACAACATGCAACAAGTTAAAACTAGAAGGAACTTGCATAAAAATAAAATGTTGTACACAATAAGCAAAGCAAAATACAATCCAACATTGTCAAACATGTTACAAAAAACATAGACAATTCGCAAGCTGCCCAGCATAAGGGACTTATGCTGCTTCATCTTCAACATCGGACAGGACAACCGAGCTTGGATTGAACTCCTCATCCGGTTTCTCCACCAAAGGATCGGGCAGATTCTCCTCAGGCTGGTCAAGGTCAACCTCGAGCCCATCCTTGTCATAATCAACCATCTTCTCGTCGTCCACCCCGAACCCAGCAGAGGCGCCGACATACCGAATTCGGAGCCCTTGGTTCAGGTGAAGAATTTGCTCTACCGCACTGGTAAAAATTTTACTCGCCGCCTTCTCAAGATTGAAGTCCGACTCAGATACGGCCACCTTGTGTTTAAGAGCTTGAGCGGCTCTTCTCTTCAGCAATGTCCTCACCTTCTCCACCTCGGCCAAGCCTTCCTGCCGACCAGCCTCCCTAGCATCCGCTCTCGCGTGGGCCAAAGCCTCCTCATGACCTTTCCGAAGCTCCTCCATCTGCTGACGGTGCTTCTCTTCTAACTCGGCCAACTTTTGCTCGGCAGTGTTTCTACTATTCCTCAGCTCAGCCACCTCAGCTGCCATATCAGATTGGGCCCTCTTCTTGGCAGGCGACACGCCTTCCGCAACGTCGTCCGCAACTTCGGCCAACACGTTGAAAATGTTTGTTGCCCTCTTCAAGTGATAGGCCAACCCTTCGGCCATCTTCTTCCACTTGGCTCCCGACATCTTTACAAGAGCCTCTTTGACCGAGGCCCTAGTAGTGGGGGTCGCCGGCCTTGGGGTACCGACAGTATTGACGAGTTCGGTACTTGGAGTCGGGGATTGAGGAGGAGGTGGGGCAATGATCGCCGCAGGTGGAGTAGGGTGTGGAGGAGCAGAGTCGGTCGACGTTGTATCAGCGGTCGCGGCCTCATTGGAAGTACTCTCCGGCCTCTTTCTTTTGCGGCCCAACGCAACCTTCAGTGCCTTAGACGACATGGATGACCAATAATCCTCTGCAAACAAAAAGATAAAGAAAAATCAGTAAGAGAATTAAAGGAAATTACAAGAGTAGAAGAGCGAGGTTAACTACCAATTTTGGCTAAGACTTCATTGTCAGAACACTTCATGAAAACTCCAACATCAAGTTGGAATTTCCGAGCCTGATATTCAGTTTGGAAATGGTGGACTGTGACGGCCTCATCGGCATCAAGAGTCGCGCCCGACCACCTTTGCGGCGTACCGAGGTGGCGGTCGAAGAACTCCGGGGTCCACTCCAAGGGAAACCTCGGACCCGTCTCGTCCCGGAACCAAGGTCGACTAGTACCCACGAACTTGTACTTGAAGAATCTGGGCTTAAAATGCTTCCAAGATTCCGTAAACATTCTGAACAGCCCACAGCGAGCTCGGGCTTTGGTCGATACCCAAAGTCGACCAGTAACCCCGTCTTTGTTATTGACGAACGGGATGTACATCCACAGAAAGAGCCGAACTATGCATACCAACCTTTTGGCCCCGCAATACTTCTGAAACGCCCTCAGGAACGACCAGGTGTTGGGATGAAGTTGCGAAGGGGCCAGTCCGAGCTCTTTCAGAACCCTCATCTCCAGGTCGGTGAACGGCAAGGTCACGCCGAGGTTATGGATCAAATCGGCATAAAAAAAGAAGGAGTTGTCATCAGTTCTAGTGCATATTCTGTCATTCGCCGAACAAGGGAGAACTTCATAAGAAGTACCAGCGACATCTCCCGAACAGGGTAGTACAACTCTCTTCACCTCGGTGAGCTTATCCTCGGAATCTAAACTAGATTGCACTCCCTTCGGCTCCACGTCGACCCACTGATATTGATCAGCGTCGGAGGGTGCAGGATAAAGTTCAGGTCGGCTTACGCACTTTCTTGGCGGCATGGTACTTGTGGAAGAATAGGGGAGCTCGGCGTTAGTCTTATGGGTTACAAAAAATAACCCCCCAGAAAACCCCCTCGAAGTTGTTCCGAGAGGCGAGCATCTCCCCTCTACCACAGATACCCCCCGCTCATACGTCCTCTCTCTCTCCATCCTCTCGAAGTCGGCACACTCCCTACCATCAACAAACTCGGCCGAGGCGTATTGCCGTATCCACTCCCTCTTCTCCTCCCAATCCCGAGGATGGATGAATTCAACGGGATCAACCTCCAGAACTCGTTTCTCATACTTGCGCCTATTTTCCCTTTGGCGACGGAGTGCCTCGTATACCTCCGGTGAGGAACAGGATGAGGAGGAGGAGCCGTCCTCCTCCTCACTACTGCTTGATGACACAGCTTGATGACAGGAAAACTACCCCTGCCCATTTCCTAAACCACTCCCTACTCATATTTCCTCAATCCATTTCTTTGGTTTTCTAAAAAACCAACACAAAAACACGAATCAAAAGCACCCCAAATCCCAAAAACCCCAAACCCAGACACACTAACAGCCCCAAAGTTTATCCCCCAAAATCGCAAACCCAAAACCCCGATAACCAGAGAAAACCACCCATCTCTATAGGAACAAGACCGTATAAATATAAAACCCAAAAGTCCTAAATCCCTCCCATGCAAATTAGTACAGAAGAAAGGAGAAACAAAAATGAAGAAGATGAAGTAAGTAAGTACCTTGAGAATACAAATGTGAGGGATGAACTGGAAAGAGAGTAAGACTCGCAACTGCAACTGATCTCCTGTCGAAAGGGAAGGACAGTTTCAGGAAGCAGTCTCGAATGAGGAACAAAGAATATCAGGATGGCTTCGAATGCAGAGAGGAAGAAAATCGGGTTGAGAAGGGAAGGAATTCGTGCGAGAGAGAGAAAGAGTAACTGTTTGGAGAGTCAAAGAGGAACAGTTTTGTCAAAAGCAGGAGAAGAGAAACTGTTTTCCCTTCACTT
Organism: Crotalaria pallida; assembly: GCA_037953625.1. Lineage (NCBI taxonomy): Eukaryota > Viridiplantae > Streptophyta > Magnoliopsida > Fabales > Fabaceae > Crotalaria > Crotalaria pallida. Next base: position 145,608,640 of record CM075652.1, on the reverse strand, counting down.
TCGAACTATGGGCCTGGCCCAAAAGGCCCAACCCAGCATGCAACCACGCGTACCGGGACACGTGGCGAGTAATACCTGAAATCATGGACCTCGAGCAACGTCGCAATGATGGCGACGCTTCGAAGGACGTGATTTCTGACGCGTGTCAGATCTGGAAAAAGCAAGCGTCACTTCGGAGCAGGCGAGAAGACAGCTGTCTAACCCGCCACGTCACAGTGAAAGGACGTCAGAAACAGCTGGATCCAGCTCTTAACAGACTTATCGTCCGAACTCCCTAGAACCTCGGAACAAGGCTCAGATAGCCTTGACCGAGCTGGGGGGCTTATGTGGTGAACTCGGTGTGAATTCAATGCTCCTAATTATGTGGATTATGTTTTGATGATGACAAAATAATTAACAAATCATGCCTTGAAGATATTGCAACATCAACATCAACAAGAAGTCAAGAAAAGAAGACAAGTGCCCAATCATTCTCAATCAAATATTAATTGTAAATTTCTAATTTATGTTGAGAGTGGTTGAGAGTGGGTAGAAATAGTTAGTCTCTTCTAGGAATAAATTTTTATATGTTTATTAAGTTGAGATTGACCAAAAATTAATACTTGAGAGGAAAAATAAAATTGAAAAATAATTTTTCCCATATCTGATCAAAATACTCGAGTATTTTGAAAAAGACTCGAGTATACACTCGAGTATTTGTAGAAAAACTCGAGTATTTGTGCCAGGTCAGCAATTATGACCGTTAGTCTTGTTCGTGCACCAATTCACTCATGACCGACCAAAAAGACTCGAGTTTTTACCAAAAGACTCGAGTATTTTTGTCCAGTCAGCAAAAATGAACGTTGGAGAAACTCAAAAACCCAATTGAGGGCATTTGAGTCTCATCCAACCCAAGAGAGCAATTCAGAACCTAATTGTAAAATTTCTCTTTGAATTTGTGCAAGAACAAACAAGACAACAACACATTATTGATCACAAGCTTTCATAATTTCCTTTTCTCAAGTGTTAATTCCCAAAAAAACTCAACTTCTCAATCATATTGTCATTTTATTCCAAGTTGAGTTTTAGGCCTCAATTCTTACATTGAGCTGTGCTTATTTGTGCTAATCCATTGTGAGATTAGTAATACACATACAAAAAGCTTGATTATTCAAAGTCTTGGATTGTTCCCAAGCAAACCCTAAGTGGCTTAGGGTGTTGGAAGTCTTGAGAGGTTCTCAAGCACAAGACTAGGAGGTTCCTAGCCCGGTGGAGTTTCTTGAAGGGAGTTCAAGGAAGCTTTGTGAAGAGTTCTTCAATCACCGGAATCAAATTGGGGTAGAAATCAAGAGTTTGGTACACTCTTGAAAGGGTTAGGTTGAGTGAGGCCATTCTCAAGCAATCCTTTGTAATTTCTAACAATTTGATTATTAGTAGAAACTCCTAAGTGATTAGGAGGACTGGATGTAGCTCATTGTTGGATGAACCAGGATAAAATTGCTTGTGTGTTGGTTTATTGCTTTTAATCTACTTTCTAGCTCAATAGACTTAAGTCATTTCAATCAATTAGGATTTATACAATTAGGTAGCAAGTTCAAGGAATCTTTGTGTTTAAAATTTATTTAGATTGCTTGCTATTCTGTTGGATAAGTTCCTGTTTATTATTGAATTGATTTGAGTTAAATTGCTGAATTTTCGTTTCTGGTTTTTCCCATATCTGATAAGAAAAACTCGAGTATTTCAGAAAAGACTCGAGTTGTTCATCCTGAAAAACTCGAGTATTTCACAAAAGACTCGAGTATTTTGTGTCTGATTGCAGAAAATTCAGTCTTAGCTCCATTCTTCAATTATCAATCGAAATATTTGGTATTAGTGCTTCAAAATACTATTCGCCCCCCCCCCTCTAGTATTTGCTTAGCCCGCTTGTTGGTTTCCAACAAGTGGTATCAGAGCTCGGTCGAAAGATCGAGTGTAACAACTTTTTCGAAAAAGATCCTTTTGGAAACTAAATGGGCTCTAGCAATAACTTTGGTGGAGAAGGAGCTTCAATAAACCGTCCTCCACTATTTAATGGTGAAGGATATGTTTATTGGAAAACTCGCATGAAAGTTTTTATTGAAGCAATTGATATGGATATTTGGGATGCAATTGAAAGTGGTCCTTTCATTCCCAAAAAGAAAATAAATGATGAAATTGTTGAAATTCCAAGGAGTAGTTGGAATGATGATGAAAAGAGAAAAGTTTCATTTGATTTAAAAGCTAAAAACATCATCTTTTCGGCCTTATCCCATGATGAATTTTATAGAGTTTCCCAATGTAAATCGGCAAAAGAAATGTGGGATACTTTGCAAGTCACACATGAGGGAACAAGTGAGGTTAGAGATGCAAGATTGAATTCTCTAACTCACGAATATGAATTGTTCCACATGTTGCCAAATGAAACCATTAGTGACTTGCAAATGCGATTCTCTCACATTGTTAATCATTTGATTTCCTTGGGAAAAGTATTTCGCAATGGTGAAACTACTAACAAAATTCTAAGATGTCTTGATAGGAGTTGGCAACCCAAGGTAACCGCCATCAAGGAATCTAGAGACATAAATAGCATGGACTTAGCCACTTTGTTTGGCAAACTCCAAGAGCATGAGATGGAGCTTACAAGACTTGGGATGCATGAGGAATCGGACAAAAAGAAAAAGGGCATAGCACTCAAAGCTTCAACTAAAGCTACAAAAGAAGTTGAAGAATGCTCTACAAGTGGAGATTCCGATGGTGAACCAAATCAAGAAGAATTTGGGATGTTTGTGAAAAGATTCAACAAATTTTTCAAAGGGAAGAAAGGTGGATCTTCATCCAATTTCAAGAGAACCAAAGACTCCAAACAAAGAGAAAAGAGTACCAATGATGGAGTTAAGTGTCATGAATGTGGAGGGGTTGGTCACATAAGAATGGAATGTGCCACATTCTTGAAGAAGAATGACAAGAAGACCCAAGAGACCAAAGGGAAGCGTGCATACATTGTTTGGGATGCACCGGAGAAGAGCAATGAATCATCTTCAAGTAGCTCCGGTGATGAAAATGCAAACCTTTGTCTCATGGCCAAGAACAATCATGAGTCCTCATCAAGAGCTAATCATGGCATGAGTGAAAGTGATGATGAGGTAACCTCTAGCTCTTCTTGTTCATCTTCAAACTCCATTTCATATGATGATTTGCAAGAAGCTTACAATGAAATGTTAATTCAATTTAAAAGGCTTGCTAAAATTAATAAGGAAAAAGGAAAGAAAATTTTGGAGTTTCAACATGAAATTGATGAATTGCAAAAATCTATAAATGAGTTGAAACTTCAAAATGAATCCTTGGAACTTATTAATTCTAGTCATCAAAGTGATTGTGCAAATCATGAGGAAATTATCACTTCATGTGAGAGATGTGATGATCTTGAAAAAGAAGTGAAAGAGTTGAAAAACAAACTCACAATCTCACATAGTGATAGAAACCTCAACCGGTTGTTGAACTCTCAAAGACATAATCACAACAAAACCGGTTTAGGATATGTTCATAAAAAGGACAAAAAGTACAAAGTGGTTGGAACATTTTCTAAGAAAAACTCATCAAAGAGACCAACTTGTACTTATTGTGGAAAAGTTGGACATATCAACATTGAGTGCCATATTAAGAAGTTTGAAATGAATAAGGGCACTTATATGTGGATTAAGAAGGGAGAAAGTCCCAACACTAACCCTAAGGGACCCAACATTGTTTGGGTACCCAAAGTGAACAAGTGATTTCATATTGTAGGTGTGCCTTCGAACGGGAAAACAATTGTGGTATCTTGATAGTGGATGTTCGAAGCACATGACGGGAGATAAGCGGCACTTCATTGAGCTTACTCCAAAGGAAAAGGGTTATGTCACTTATGGGGACAACAACAAAGGCAAAATCCTTGGTATTGGTAAAATCGGAAACTCTTCAAACTTGATTATTGATAATGTGCTCTATGTTCAAGGATTAGAACATAATCTCTTGAGCATAAGCCAATTATGTGATGTTGGTAATCATGTAGTTTTTACCTCTACCCATTGCCTCATTAAAAGTGACAAAGATGAATCAATCAAATTTGTTGGTAGAAGGTCAAATAATACTTACTTAGTTGATTTGAACAAAGTCACTTCTTTGGTCTCTACTTGTTTAGTGAGCAAAGAAAATGACACTTGGTTATGGCATCGTAGGACCGCTCATATAAATGTAAACCAATTGAAGAAAATTCAATCTAAAGATCTAGTAGTTGGTTTACCAAAGCTAAATTTTTCTATTGAAGGTGTTTGTTCCCCTTGCAAGAAATGTAAACAAACTAAAAACACCTTTGGATCAAAAATGGTGATGTCCACATCAAGGCCATTAGAAATGCTTCATATGGACTTGTTTGGACCATCACAAGTAAAAAGTTTTGGTGGCAACTATTATGCATTGGTGATTGTTGATGACTTCTCTAGGTTTACTTGGACTTTATTTTTAACTACTAAGAGTGAGACCTACAAATCTTTTAAACATCATGTCAAACTTTTGCAAAACCAAGTGAATCAAAAAGTAATTATTATTCGTACCGATCATGGTGGTGAATTCGAAAACCACAAATTTGATAGATTTTGTGCTAAAAATGGTATTGAGCATCAATTCTCCGCACCAAGGACTCCGGAACAAAACGGAGTGGTAGAGCGGAAAAATAGGGTGCTAGAGGAACTTGCTAGAACCATGTTAAATGATTCTCAAGTACCTCAATATTTTTGGGCCGATGCCGTCAATACGGCTTGTTATGTTTTAAATCGTATTTTGATAAGGCCCTCTTTGGATAAAACCCCCTATGAACTTTACAAGGGAAGAAAGCCAAATATATCTCATTTTCATGTCTTCGGATGCCAAGTTTTTGTTTTAAATAATGGAAAAGAACACCTTGGCAAGTTTGATTCCAAATCCGATGAAGGCATATTTTTAGGCTATTCTTCTCATAGTAAAGCTTATAGAATTTTCAATAAAAGAACTTTAACTATTGAGGAATCAATTCATGTGGATTTTAATGAGTCTTCAAAAGAAGATAGTGTTTTATGTGATGCTAGTGAAGATGGCATTGTCTTTTCAAAAGAAGAAAAAGAGAGAGAGAATTCAAAAGTTGATGAAGGAGAAGTAAGGGAAGAACTTCCTCCAACTTGGAAATCGGTCAAGGCTCATCCTATAGACAAAGTCATAGGAGATATGTCAAAGGGAGTACTTACTCGTAGGTCTATTCAAAACATTTGCCACTATATCTCATTTGTTTCTCAAATTGAACCCGATTCAATTAAAAAGGCCATTGAGGATGATCATTGGGTTCTTGCTATGCAAGAAGAATTAAACCAATTTGAAAGAAATGAAGTTTGGGATCTAGTCCCTAAACCCGATGATCATACCATAATTGGTACTAAATGGATTTATAGAAACAAACTTGATGAATCCGGGTTGATTATAAGAAACAAAGCTAGACTAGTAGCTCAAGGGTACAACCAAGAGGAAGGTATCGATTATGATGAGACCTTTGCTCCGGTTGCACGTCTTGAAGCAATCCGAATTTTACTTGCTTATGCTTCAATCATGAAATTCACTTTATATCAAATGGATGTTAAAAGTGCTTTCTTGAATGGGTTTATAAATGAAGAAGTGTATGTCAAACAACCCCCCGGTTTTGAAAATAGTGAATTTCCAAACCATGTTTATAAATTGAAAAAGGCACTCTATGGATTGAAACAAGCTCCTAGAGCTTGGTATGATCGATTGAGTTCCTTTCTATTAGAAAACAAGTTTCAAAGAGGGAAGGTTGATAATACATTATTTATTTATAAAACCAAGGATGACATTTTGTTAGTACAAATCTATGTTGATGATATCATTTTCGGTGCTACTAACGTGTCTCTTTGTAGAAAGTTTTCAAATTTGATGAAGAAGGAATTTGAAATGTCAATGATGGGAGAACTCAAGTTCTTCCTAGGCTTACAAATAAAGCAAGTCAAGGAGGGGATTTTTGTGCATCAAGGGAAATATTGCAAAGAGCTCCTTGAGAAATTCGGATTGGACAAGTGCAAGGAAGCCTACACTCCAATGAGCACATCATGCTACCTAGACAAGGATGAACAAGGTACACCGGTTGATGTTAGTAAGTATAGGGGTATGATAGGTAGTCTCCTATATCTCACTGCATCTAGACCGGATATTATGTTTAGTGTATGCATGTGTGCTAGATTTCAAGCTAATCCTAAAGAATCTCACCTATCCGCGGTTAAACATATATTTAAGTATCTAAAAAGAACAATTAACACTGGTTTATGGTATCCTGCTGATGCCAATCTTAGTTTAGTTGGTTACTCGGATTCCGACTTCGCGGGATGCAAGCTTGATCGCAAAAGCACCAGTGGTACTTGCCATTTCTTGGGAAGTTCATTGGTGTCATGGTTTTCTAAAAAGCAAGCTTGTGTCGCTCTTTCTACCGCCGAAGCGGAATATATCGCAGCCGGTAGTTGTTGTGCTCAACTGTTATGGATGAAACAACAATTATCGGATTTTGGTTTGAAACTTGAAAATATTCCGATTAGATGCGATAACACGAGTGCAATCAATTTGACTAAGAATCCGGTGTATCACTCAAGAACTAAACACATTGAAATAAGACATCATTTTTTAAGAGATCATGTACAAAAGGGTGATTGCACAATTGAATTTGTTAGTACCACAAATCAATTAGCCGACATTTTTACAAAACCTCTACCAAGGGACACCTTTTATCATATTAGGAGAGAACTTGGTATTTTAGATGAAGCTAATATAGGCTAATTGCATTGTGTGTCATTTTTGGAAAATCACCATATTAGTCTTACTCTAATGTGTTATTGATTCTTAGTTAAATTGTCCTTGATGATATTTGAAATTGTATATGTTAATTGTGTGTGATTCTGTACTGTATTCCAAGTTGGTAGTGAAGCATTTGTGTTTGATTTGTGTTTGGTCTTTTAAAACTGAGTTTTTACTTTCTGTTCTGTCAAAATACTCGAGTTTTTCCAAAAACACTCGAGTATTTTAATTCAAAATTAAATCAGTTTTAAATTGAAAAAGTTTTTAATCAGGGTCTGATAAAAATACTCGAGTGTTTCTAAAAACACTCGAGTCTTTATTAAAATACTCGAGTGTTTTTCAAAACACTCGAGTCTTTCGAAACCCCCAATTTTTGAACTTTCAGACCAAACTCGAGTATTTTCCAAAAACTCGAGTATTTTGAGTTTTCCTGAAATTTGAACTTTCGGTCCAAACTCGAGTTTTTCAATTTTTACTCGACTTTTTTGGGGAAATCTGGGCTGAGTCACGACCGACTCGAATATATTTTCAAAAACTCGAGTATATCCTAAAGAACAACTCTAGTATTTATGAATATATTCGAGTATTTTGAACTGTTTATATATACTCTCAGACTCAAGTTTTTTTTTGCGACCCTCTTCTCTCTCGGTTTTCTAATATCTCTCTCCTCAAAACTCAGATTTTCCTCAAAGTTTTGCCAAATCTTACTAGTTTTTCATCCTCTAAACTCTTCTCTCGGTTTTATCCTCCTCCAGATGCTCCAGCTCCTTCGATGTTTTGATGATGTTGACCTTTGGATTTTATCTTAGTTTTCATTTTGTTTTTATCATATTGGTCTTTGTTGCATTTTCTGTATTTTGAGAACTTGGTGTTTTGAGACTTTGGGTTTCTTATTGCACCTTTGATTTGGACCATTTATGATGTTTTTATGTTAATGAATTTGGTCTTCATTATGATGTTTGTGCAAAGCTTCAGGGGAGCTCTTTATCGTTATTATATCTCCGTTTTATTTGCATAATTGGTTATGGGGTTTTCCGATTATGCACCTCTCCTCCCTTGATCTTTTTCTAAATTGTTACATCTTTTTGGCGTATGACAAAAAGGGGGAGAGATATTACACTTGTCTTGTCTTGATATTGTTGCACCTAAAATCTCTAATTATGGTATATACTCTGATAATTGTTAAATTCTCTAATACCATAGGCTTGGTGCTAAAATTAAATTGTCATAACATCTTGCTCAAGCTGAATTTTTAGATAGGTGAAAAGTATCATATAGTGAGGGGGAGTTGCATCTCCAAGTGGATCAAGCTTAACAAATGGATCAAGTGTTAATTATTTTGTCATCACCAAAAAGGGGGAGATTGTGAATTCAATGCTCCTAATTATGTGGATTATGTTTTGATGATGACAAAATAATTAACAAATCATGCCTTGAAGATATTGCAACATCAACATCAACAAGAAGTCAAGAAAAGAAGACAAGTGCCCAATCATTCTCAATCAAATATTAATTGTAAATTTCTAATTTATGTTGAGAGTGGTTGAGAGTGGGTAGAAATAGTTAGTCTCTTCTAGGAATAAATTTTTATATGTTTATTAAGTTGAGATTGACCAAAAATTAATACTTGAGAGGAAAAATAAAATTGAAAAATAATTTTTCCCATATCTGATCAAAATACTCGAGTATTTTGAAAAAGACTCGAGTATACACTCGAGTATTTGTAGAAAAACTCGAGTATTTGTGCCAGGTCAGCAATTATGACCGTTAGTCTTGTTCGTGCACCAATTCACTCATGACCGACCAAAAAGACTCGAGTTTTTACCAAAAGACTCGAGTATTTTTGTCCAGTCAGCAAAAATGAACGTTGGAGAAACTCAAAAACCCAATTGAGGGCATTTGAGTCTCATCCAACCCAAGAGAGCAATTCAGAACCTAATTGTAAAATTTCTCTTTGAATTTGTGCAAGAACAAACAAGACAACAACACATTATTGATCACAAGCTTTCATAATTTCCTTTTCTCAAGTGTTAATTCCCAAAAAAACTCAACTTCTCAATCATATTGTCATTTTATTCCAAGTTGAGTTTTAGGCCTCAATTCTTACATTGAGCTGTGCTTATTTGTGCTAATCCATTGTGAGATTAGTAATACACATACAAAAAGCTTGATTATTCAAAGTCTTGGATTGTTCCCAAGCAAACCCTAAGTGGCTTAGGGTGTTTGAAGTCTTGAGAGGTTCTCAAGCACAAGACTAGGAGGTTCCTAGCCCGGTGGAGTTTCTTGAAGGGAGTTCAAGGAAGCTTTGTGAAGAGTTCTTCAATCACCGGAATCAAATTGGGGTAGAAATCAAGAGTTTGGTACACTCTTGAAAGGGTTAGGTTGAGTGAGGCCATTCTCAAGCAATCCTTTGTAATTTCTAACAATTTGATTATTAGTAGAAACTCCTAAGTGATTAGGAGGACTGGATGTAGCTCATTGTTGGAGTGAACCAGGATAAAATTGCTTGTGTGTTGGTTTATTGCTTTTAATCTACTTTCTAGCTCAATAGACTTAAGTCATTTCAATCAATTAGGATTTATACAATTAGGTAGCAAGTTCAAGGAATCTTTGTGTTTAAAATTTATTTAGATTGCTTGCTATTCTGTTGGATAAGTTCCTGTTTATTATTGAATTGATTTGAGTTAAATTGCTGAATTTTCGTTTCTGGTTTTTCCCATATCTGATAAGAAAAACTCGAGTATTTCAGAAAAGACTCGAGTTGTTCATCCTGAAAAACTCGAGTATTTCACAAAAGACTCGAGTATTTTGTGTCTGATTGCAGAAAATTCAGTCTTAGCTCCATTCTTCAATTATCAATCGAAATATTTGGTATTAGTGCTTCAAAATACTATTCACCCCCCCTCTAGTATTTGCTTAGCCCGCTTGTTGGTTTCCAACACTCGGCTCTTATGTGGTGGATTTGGGAAAAGGACCTAAACCAAGACCTCGGAACAAGGCTCAGATAGCCTTGACCGAGCTGGGGGGCTTATGTGGTGGACTCGGCCTAGCCGAGGTCCTCAGACCCCTTGCCTAAAGCCTCACGGCCCTATAAGAAGCCCTCTATGTGCTGGGCCGAGCTCAAGGCTCAACGGCCGAACAGATACCAGATACGGGCCGACCTCATACTCCTACCCAGGTCCGACTTCCCTGTCCGACACCTCTCAGAGTCCGACACCAAGGACAGGATGACGTGTCTCACCTTATCCACAAGGACAGCTCATCACCTTATCCACAAGGACAGCTCATCACCTTATCCACAAGGACAACTCATCCACTCATAGCTCAGTACAGGCTGGCCCTACTTGGGCCTAAAGCAAGCCCATTAGGGCAACCAGCTCCCCCCTATAAGTAGCTCCGTACTACATGGGGCTAAGGTACGTCCTCTAACCCTAATTGCCATCTTCACACACCAGTGATTAGGGTTGCTTCTTGGCTCTCTCCCTTAGCCACTTGAGGACTCCGACCAAACATCACACAGAAACCCTAGACAAAGGCTCCTCTGAAGGTCTTTCTCCCTTACCCTAGGGGAACCTCACCGTCTAGGACATCACAAGAACTAAGTGAAATTGAAATAGATGAGAAAGGAAATGAATAGAATGATAGAAATTCGAATTTTTGAGCATTTGTACAGTTGTTAATTGATTAGCAGCAACAGTTGAATCGATTAGCCTGTGTCTTCCTACATACCCGTTTTGCACTAAAACGCTTTTTTGGTTGGAAAATTCGATTCCCTTCACTTTCCATCGATTCCCAGAGTGGCACAACGTGTGCCAACCTGTTTTTGTCGCCTATGAAGATCAGATTGATGCCTATAATTAAGAATGAGAATAATTCCTTCACTTTCCAACCCACATTTCTGAGTTTTGCTCTGTTTTCTAGTGCACACTTTGAGAGTTCGAATCTCCTTCCTTCATAGAGCCAATCTGAGTGAAACCAAAACACATTTCGAGTTCTAATTCCCATCTTGAATTAGAACCAAGAACCATCGAATTTGAGTCCTTGTAGCTCGAATTATTCTCCTGCAAAGTTGAGCACTTGAAGCTATGACAGTGCAGAATTTGTTCTTCGTGTCAACTTTCTTGAATTGGTTTCGTAAGCTCACTGAACCATTTCGTCTCAAAATTGTTTCTAATTAAATAAAGTTGGTACTTCCTAGTTGTTGTAACTAATTTACTCCATCGTTTTCCATTCCACTTTCGTGGTGAAATTCGTGGCGAAGTGTCCTTGTTGCATCAGTTTGCAAGTTTCTGGGTTGGAGCTCTTCAAAGTCAAAACTCATTCCAGCCACTTTTCTCCTCAACCAATCATCTCTCTTGCTTCATCCAGGTATGGGAGAAGTTATCTAATTGTTAGAATGATATTTATTATGCTAAATCCTTAGGAACCAATTGAGGTTGGTTGGACAATATAACTTGAAATGTGTATAGACTTGGAGGTCTATATCATGTAAAGAATGAATTTTGGAACACTTATATATATGGTATAGGTGCTTAAGGAATGTTTAGTTTAGCTTGAGAATGAAGAAATTAGAATTTGGTATTTTAACTTGGATTTAAGCATAATCAATAATGGATTTTAATTCTAGAATAATTGGTGCAAATAGATGTTGTAAACAAGTCTAAATTTCACCTTAGGACTGTTGTAGATGATTACAATGGACTATCAATGGCTAGATTTCGAATTGAACACTTAAAAGCTGCTGTTTTGTGCCCCTGTTAATCGATTATTAGTACCTATACAAAATGGATAAAAATGACTTTTTATTATACCTTATCTTTATATATTAGTTACATAATGAATATAACTCAAATATAACTTGATTATAATTAATTTTGAGACTTGGTTATTATTTGAAAGTATTTATTTGTTGATTTCCATAATAATTTTTAGTAAGGAATAATATGGTTTGTTTGGGAATAAATAATGAATTTGTGAACTATGGATGAATTACATCATTTATGAGATTAATGATGTTGATTTAATGATAAGATAATGATGATGAAATAATGCGATGATGATGATGAATTGATAATGATATTTTGATGATAATGATGATGATGAGACAATGAGATAATGATAATGATGAATTAATGACGATGCTCCGATGATGAGATGACAATATGACTAAAATGAATTAATGACAAAGATTGGTAATTGTTGGGTCATCGACAAGTATATCGGGTTACAAGTAATATAGTCAGTAAGACCAGTTATCGTTCCCACGAGGATTGCAAATTGTTTCTAATTTCTTTCACCTAATTGAGATTACTATGTGAAACTTGTGTTAGTTTTGAGAACAATTAGAGGAAGAGTTGAATAATAAAAACAGAAAATAAAACAAGAAAAAAACAATTATGGAAAAGGTTAGGAACTATGTTTCATTGTAGGATCAGGTTGCTAATTATGAAAATATGTTTTCCAATAAATCAACAACTTCAGAAACATCAAAAACTAGATATCTCATGGCTATTACATATCTTACTAAACTTTACCCCTTAATCCCTTAAGTGAGTTTTAGTTTATGAAAGTTATACAATTACCCAAAAGTATTCCTACGAGTTGAATAATTATATTGTTTGATTGAAAGGCCTAATCTAAATCCTAATCTATCAGTTATATTTAAAAAAATGTTATATTGTTTATATTTTATTATTGGGTAATTAAGGGTAAATATTAGTAGGGTGTTGCACCCTGAGTGGAACGATAATTTTACTTATTCTATATTACTTGTGACCCGGTATACTTGCCGATGCTTCATTATATTTTTGTCTTTTATCTTATTTTTAATATTGACTTTGATCTTTTAATTTTTTAAAAACTTATTTTAATCTTTTAATTTTAAAAAAAATAATTTGGATCTTTCGTCATAAAAATGTTAGTTTTACTCTGAATATTTACATTCATTACCATTTCATCGATTGAGTTTGACATATATTCATACGGCTTCATCGATAAAGCTTTGATTACTATTTTCGTTTATATCTATATCACATTATCATCCATGTTCATGTTGATCAATCAACATCATGAACCATGCATATATCTTGCTTCATCATTGGCAAAGAAACATTACTGTTCCTAGCCTTTGTTGGATAGTGACTTGGAATTTCAACATATTTTGGTAGCATTTTTTAGTTTTTTATAATGGGTGTGAATATTTCGATGAAAACAATATTGTTATGACATAATTACAAACTTGAATTTTTTGAAAACAAAATATATGGCCAAAATAAGTTAAAAAAAAAAATATATCAAGAACGAAATTGAATCTTCAAAATAAAATGAAGAATTAAAAATGTAATTAAGCCATTATTTAGATGACATGATTGACTATGATTACTTTTATTTATTTTTTTTGGGGTCCGTATTCCTTGCGGAACCAACGGTATCCCCAAGAGCACCCTTAATACCAGGGAGCCCTTGAGACTAATCCGGAGCGAGCTGCGTGGCTGACTCTCCCAGCGAGATGTTTTTAGTGGGAATCGAACCCGGGGCTACTACCACCGTGTCACATTTCCAAGATTTCAGTTGGGGTCTTACACCAGCTGAATCAAGCCTCGTTGGTTACTTTTAATTATTTTTAATGTCTTTGATTAGGTTCATATAATGAGAACAAATCAACTTTAGGCTATGTTTGGATATCCCATAATAAATGTAGCGGAATGGGATAAAATGGAATGGGGTGGAGTGGAATGAAATAATATAAAATTACCATTCCATTGTTTGGTTATCTTAGGATGGAATGGAACAAAATTCTCATTCCATTGTTTGGAAAAGGGATGAAAAGGTAGCACTTGTAACATTATTATTCTCATATTACCCTTAATTTATGCTCTTGCTTCAACTTTATTCAATCACACCATAATAAAAAAAATGCTACTCAACAAGAACACGAAGGTTGTAATCAAAACACTAAACCAAGGCTAATTATCATTCGATATCTATTCTGCCCACAAACACAGACACATGTAAGAATACAAAATCACCAACAGTCTTGCAAGCAATCCGTTTTATATCTGATAGGTTTCAACAAGTATTTCACTTTCAGTGTTCACTTGTTAACATTTCACCCAAAGTGACTAATGAATTGAAGGATCCACAACAATATGGAAATTTCAGTGAAATTGAGAAGTGTTAAGCAGAAGAAGATGACGATACTAAACAGTGAAGAGAAGAAGTTGACACTAGTAATTGAGAAGAAAATATGTGACACCGAACAATGATGAGAGGAAGTTGACGCCGGTAACAAGAATGAGCACAGTGAATAGGTATTTGTAATCTATCTAATATTATATTAGCAAAGTTTCCCCCCATTTTTCACCACCCCAAATTATCCCGCCTTTTTCTCTCTCCCATGTGGACCCCCCGTCCCCCAAAGTTCTTCTTTTTTTTTTTTCCACCCATTTCCTCACCTTTATTTTTTAACTACTCCCTCCTGTTTCGACTATCCCGTCCAAAGAGTACTAGGGTGCTTCTATCATTCACCGGTTTTTTATGCTTCAGCTTTTTTTTTTATTTTAATAAATCTAATATATTAAAAAATAATATGTTTTGGATTTTCTGTGTTTTTTTTATGTACATGTTTTTGTTATTTGGATTTGAATTTTTTTTATATATTCTTCCGGACAAATGTAATGGTCCAAACAAGTAAAATATAAAACAATGGTGCTTCCACCATGCACCTATTTTTGGTGCTTCGGCTCTTTTTTTATTTTAATAAATCTAATATATTAAAAAAATATATGTTTTGGGTTTCCTGTATTCTTTTTATGTACATATTTTGTTATTTTGATTTTGAATTTTTTTATATATATATTCTTTCGGACACTGGTAATGATCCAAACAAGTAAAATAATATAAAACAAGGGTGCTTCTACTATGCACCGGTTTTTGGTGTTTTGACTCTTTTTTTTTATTTTAATAAATATAATATATTAAAAAAAATATGTTTTGGGTTTTTTGTATTCTTTTTATGTACATGTTTTTGTTATTTGGATTTGAATTTTTTTTTATATATTCCTCCGGACACATGTAATGGTCCAAACAAGTAAAATAGTATAAAACAAGGGTGCTTCTACTATGCACCGGTTTTGGTGCTTCGACTCTTTTTTTATTTTAATAAATCTAATATATTAAAAAAAATATGCTTTGGGTTTTCTGTGTTCTTTTTATGTACATATTTTTGTTATTTGGATTTGAATTTTTTTTATATATTCTTCCGGACACATGTAGTGGTCCAAACAAGTAAAATATAAAACAATGGTGCTTCTACCATGCACCAGGTTTTGCGCTCCGGCTCTTTTTTTTATTTTAATAAATTAATATATTAAAAAAAATATATGCTTTGGGTTTCCTGTATTCTTTTTATGTACATATTTTGTTATTTTGATTTTGAATTTTTTTTATATATATTCTTTCGGACACTGGTAATGATCCAAACAAGTAAAATAATATAAAACAAGGGTGCTTCTACTATGCACCGGTTTTTGGTGTTTTGGTTTTTTTTTATTTTTTTATTTTAATAAATATAATATATTAAAAAAACATGTTTTGAGTTTTCTTCATTCTTTTTATGTACATGTTTTTGTTATTAGGATTTGAATTTTTTTTTATATATTCTTCCGGACACATGTAATGGTCCAAACAAGTAAGATAGTATAAAACAAGGGTGCTTCTACTATGCACCGGTTTTGGTGCTTCGGATCTTTTTTATTTTTTTATTTTAATAAATCTAATATATTAAAAAAATATGCTTTGGGTTTTCTGTGTTCTTTTTATGTACATATTTTTGTTATTTGGATTTGAATTTTTTTTATATATTCTTCCGGACACATGTAATGGTCCAAACAAGTAAAATAGTATAAAACAAGGGTGCTTCTACTATGCACCGGTTTTGGTGCTTCGGCTCTTTTTTTATTTTTTTATTTTAATAAATCTAATATATTAAAAAAATATGCTTTAGGTTTTCTGTGTTCTTTTTATGTACATATTTTTGTTATTTGGATTTGAATTTTTTTTATATATTCTTCCGGACACATGTAGTGGTCCAAACAAGTAAAATATAAAACAATGGTGCTTCTACCATGCACCAGTTTTTGTGCTCCGACTCTTTTTTTAATTTTTTTTATTTTAATAAATCTAATATATTAAAAGAAATATATATGCTTTGGGTTTCCTGTATTCTTTTTATGTACATATTTTGTTATTTTGATTTTGAATTTTTTTATATATATTCTTTCGGACACTGGTAATGATCCAAACAAGTAAAATAATATAAAACAAGGGTGCTTCTACTATGCACCGGTTTTTGGTGTTTTGGCTCTTTTTTTTATTTTTTTTATTTTAATAAATATCATATATTAAAAAAATATGTTTTGGGTTTTCTGTATTCTTTTTATGAACATGTTTTTGTTATTTGGATTTGAATTTTTTTTTATATATTCTTCCGGACACATGTAATGGTCCAAACAAGTAAAATAGTATAAAATAAGGGTGCTTCTACTATGCACCGGTTTTGGTGCTTCGGATCTTTTTTATTTTTTTATTTTAATAAATCTAATATATTAAAAAAATATGCTTTGGGTTTGCTGTGTTCTTTTTGTGTACATATTTTTGTTATTTGGATTTGAGTTTTCTTTATATATTCTTCCGGACACATGTAGTGGTCCAAACAAGTAAAATATAAAACAATGGTGCTTCTACCATGCACCGGTTTTTGTGCTCCGGCTCTTTTTTTTATTTTAATAAATATAATATATTAAAAAATATGCTTTGCGTTTTCTGTGTTATTTTTATATGCATGTTTTTCTTATTTGGATTTGAATTTTTTTTATTATATGTTTTCTGACACAAATAATGTTCCAAACAAATAAAACATAAAACAAAGGTGCTTCTTCTACCATGCACCGGTTTTTGGTGCTCGGGCTCTTTTTTTAATTTTTTTATTTAATAAACCTAATATATTAAAAAAAAACTATGCTTTGGGTTTTATGTACATGTTTTTGTTATTTGGATTTGAATTTATAATGCCATTAATTACTTATTTTTCAAAAACAATTTTATTTACTTTTTTTAAAAGCGAATTTTTTAGTTTAAAAATATTACATACAAGAATGTTAATCGATTTCAATTTATTGACTCTTTCGTAAATAATAATATTAATCGACTCCTTCCTAAACAATTTTTGCATTATTATACTTTATTTACACTTAAATATTATTCATATTAAAATTTCTCATAACTATTCAATAATAAATTAAAAGTAATCTATATAATATTATATTACCGGTGATTCCCCCCATTTACTACTGCATCTCACCCATTTGCTCTCTAGCGTAGTCCCCACTGTCCATTTCTTCCTTCCTAACTTCCCCTCTCACAATAGCTGCCTAAATTTCCCCAATCTCCAATTGAAATTGAAAATTCCGCCCGCCCAAATTGAAAATTCCTTCCTAAACAATTTTTAAACAATAATGTTTACATTATTATACTTTGTTTACATTTAAACATTATTCATATTAAAATTCTTCATAACTATTCAATAATAAATTTAAACTAATATTAATTGTAAATTTGTGAAATGTTTTATCAATATATTAAAACTAATATTAATTGCAACTTTACGAAATGTTTTATCGATTTCGTGTTTCTCCCGTGCATGCACAGGGTTGGGGGCTAGTGTCAAATAGAATATATAACGTTTTTTTAAAGGCTAAAATAGGTATTGAGGGTGCAGGCGGCGGAACGATACCTTGACTCCTTTGCTCAGATCCAGTATTACCCTGTCACAAATGTTTTTTTTTTTTAAAAAAAAAGTACACATTTTAGAATAATTAGTAAACCATTAAGTTACAAACACTATTAAATATTAAAAAAAAAATTCCTAATCACGATACGTTTTACGAAAACCTAAAATTAGATCGCATAGTATTTCACCTCACCAGACACTGGAATTGCGGCGCAAGCCCCTATTATTAGAAAGAAAGCAACTAAAATCACTGCAACTGTGCTCCTAATTGGTAATGCCATTATTCTACAAAACCAAGATCAATGGGGGAGAGAATAACTACTGTATTAGATAACTTTATTATTATTAAAAAAAAAAAAACCTATGAGAGAACTTGAAACATCGAGTGAATCCCATTGTCAGCCTCTTCTATTGATTATATACACCTTATTTATTTTTTCACAAACAGTAACTAGCGATTTTAATATATATACTTTACTAATATATAGATTTTGTTGTAAATAGAATTATGAATTTGTGTCCTATTACTGAACTGAACATGATTGAACTGAACATGATTGAGAATGATAATGATTACTTTTTTTTTTTCTAAGCAGTTTTTCTTTTTTATGTTATTGATAACTGTGAGATTTTAATTAGGCTTAGAACAAATCAACTCCAGTACGTTGATTCATTGAAGATAAATTTATTGGAAGATAACGACCGCTCATTTTTAAATATTATATTTGTTTATGCATAAATAAGTATTAAATTAGTATATTCCTTATTTAGTTGATTGATGAATTAGTATGTTTTAATATATCATTATTACATTTATCATGATATTATATTTAACTAGAGTGAAATCAAAATTAATTTTTTTATATTTTTTATTGATGATATTATGAGTAGGTTCAAAGATAAATAAGAATATTTCATATTTCACGAGACATGATAATTTAGCATTTTTTAATATAATTATCACCCTTAATATGAAAAATCAGAACTAAATCAAAATTGCACATTCTTATCTTTTTTATTTGATGAATATTAGTTTTTTTGTACAATTAACATTTTTTTTAATATGATTATCCCAAGTTAATCATAAGATTAAATCCTAAAAAGTATTTATCCCATTATATATAGTAATTTGGAAAACTTGAATAATTTATTTGATTTCAAATTTTAATATTTTTGTTGAGAATAATGATTTCACATGCAGATAATGATTAAATAAATTTGAATAATTTATTTAATTTCAAATTATAATTTTGATTGGAGATAATGATTATACACCTACAAACGCTAAAGTGCAAGGAAACTTCAACAACAAACTTGATGCCTCAAAAATTTATACGACAAATGTGTGCCTCGAATATGTATCTTTTTATCCAAAAGATAGTAGATATCATTTTGAGACTTTTATTTTTTTTATTATTTATAATATTTATATCAATTTTTAATGACAATTAATTACTTATTTTTGCAAATTTTTTTATTTATTTAACATTTTTTAAATTCTCAATACTATTAATATACATAGTTTTGAAAGTACATCTCAAATATTCACATTTCTATTATAATTAATCAAATTAATCAACTTTTTTAATAAACATAAAATTTACCAAATGACTCTTATATAAAATGACAGATTAAATATTGAACACCAAAAAGTTAATTTTTTTTTGGTTTTTCAAAATTAATATAACATTGCTTATATATTACTTTTAATGCAATGAATAACAATATTTTATTTTATTTTTTTAAAAAAAGGGAGTGAGTTAAAACAAGAATTCTTATCTGTTCGAACTACCAAATTTGCTGACCGAAAGCTAAAGATAATTCATTTTTTGAATGAAAGGATGGATATTCTCATACTATGTACATTTTAAATTTGAAGGAAAGTAAGAATTTGCGCACGCTTGTGTAAATAACCCTAATTTAAATGACCTGCAAACTTACATTTTTATTTAAGGAAAGTAAGAATTTGCGCACGCTTACATGCATTTTTATATCTACATGAGCTCTAAATGACCTGCAAACTCCCTGCATCATGTTCTTCGCAGATGTTTTGCTTCTCGAGCTACGACCACCGCTGTCGATTATCTCTCTAACCGTGAGAGTCGGAATGATATTTTCCATGCTACTGAACTAAAAAACACAAGAAAGAAGGAATGGGGGAGAAACAAAGAGGGGGAGAAACAGAGAAGGAATGGATATAAGGGGAGAAAAAAAGAAGGAATGCAGAAGGTTTTCAAATGTACTATGTTTTCTCTTCCCACCCTCAAACAATAACACTGTAATACAATAACCATTTTTTTCTTTGATGCTGCGGAGGACGAAGGAGAGTGATATTGAAGAATACAGGAAGATTTCGTAGTGCAGATAGTGATACTCTTCTCTGAGTTTTCTCCAAAAATGGGGAAGGGAAAGAGACAGATGACTTTAATTAAAGACACCAATACAAAAAAAATACCGTATCTTACTAGAATTAATTTCTGCACTATGAAATCTTCCTATATTCTTCAATATCACTCTCCTCCGTCCTCCGCAGCATCAAAGAAGGATCATCACAAAGAAAATAATGGTTATTGTATTACAGTGTTATTGTTTGTGGTCGGGTGGGAAGAGAAAACATAGTACATTTGAAAACCTTCTCCATTCCTTCCTTAGTAGCATGGAAAATATCATTCCAACTATCACGGTTAGAGAGATCATCGACAGCAGTGGTTGTAGCTCGAAAAGCAAGACATCTGCGAAAAACATGCAGGGAGTTTGCAGGTGATTTAGAGCGCATATTGCGTACCTTACGTTTGCTTGAAACGACGAGGATCTCTGAGAATCCTGAAAGTCAGGAGATCCTTGCAAGACTGAATAATGCCATTGAAAAATCAAATTCAAGACTGAAGAATGCCATTGAAAAATCAAATTTTAAACTAAGAGAAATATTTTTTTTCTTATATTTCAATGTTCTCCATTGTTTTTCATTGTACTCCAATGTACTCCATTGATTAAAACGCAAAACAATTAGACTAGAGACAAATAAGAAGCAGTAATAATTTATAAAACAAAATTATAATCATCTTGACCCAAAATAAATTTTGGAGGAAGCAAAAATCACTGCAAAACCATTTTCAGCCCCTCCCTTTTCATTCTAAAATTAAACCAACCATACAAAAATATTAAAACCCTGTCCTCTCATTTTCTATTCCTTATATGATATCTCTAACGCTAAAATAAATACTAAAGTTCAACCGTGTGTAAGGACAAGAGAGGTATGAGCAACAACCGATCAATCTCCTCTTACGCATCCTTAAATCGAGTCCCCATAACA
Organism: Crotalaria pallida; assembly: GCA_037953625.1. Classification (NCBI taxonomy): domain Eukaryota; kingdom Viridiplantae; phylum Streptophyta; class Magnoliopsida; order Fabales; family Fabaceae; genus Crotalaria; species Crotalaria pallida. The sequence continues at coordinate 145,587,680 of CM075652.1, read as the reverse complement.
CACATGCGTAACATTATCCCAGAATAATTTTTGTGAGATATATCGAGTCCCCATTGAACTCCATTGTTCTTCATTGTACCCTGATTTACTCTATTGATTAAAATGCAAAACAATTAGACTAAGAAAAATAAGAAGTAGTAAAATGAAAATATGGAAATTATACGGTTTAAACCTCCACTTAAGGACTTAAGCTCGAAATGGTCACATATATTATAAACGTTGACTTATTATTTGATCGGGAAAGTAAAGTGAAATTAACTTTTTCTTGTTTACAAAATGAAATATATTTATTTATCAACACTGAAGGACGGAATCTGTCCAAAAAATTAACGTAAAGAACTATTTTAGCTCTAAAGGGACTAATTCAGCACAAATGGAAAACTTCAAGAACAAAAGTACATTTTACTTTTTATTTATATCAAATCTTCAAGAAAAAATATAATATAAGAATTTCGAATCATATATCTCTCTATTAACATTTGCTGACAGACAACATAAACAATCACAGGGATGGTGGTTGTTTCATTTTTGGCAACGTCACCCAATTTGTTGAACGAGATGGAGAAATTGTTTAAATGTTGAGATCAACTTCACTAGTGTTGTGGTAATCTGAACTCACAAAGAAATTATAACAACGAAATAAAAAACGGTGACAATGAAATAGGTGGAATTAATGATGAGAGTTTGGTATAGATAGTTGATAAAATTAGTTTATGTTCCCTCCGGTTTTATTTATACGACTTTTTTGGGATTTTTATTTTGATCCTATTTATAAAACTCATTTCCAATTTTCAATAGAATTTAATTATTTATTTCCACTGACATCCTTATAAAGTCAACACTTTTTAGAGTTCAAATAATAATTATAAGGGTAGTTTTGAAAAAGTATATCAAATTTTCACATTTCCAATGTCACTAACAAATTTATCCACTTTCCTTGGTGAGAGTGAAAAACCACAAAATGGTCTTATAAATAGGACCGAATGGAGTAATTATTTTTCCTTGTGATTACATGCTGTTAAAATTAAAGGAATTAGTTCGATTTTAAAATGATAATCTGTTTATATTCGGATCTCTTAGCTGAAATTAAGTTTATATGTTTTTTTAGATAGTATAAAGAATATTATTTTCACTAAGTAAATAACAAAAAAATATGGAGTGATAAGGGTAGATTAGAAAAATTACATGGATCTAAACAAAATAATCTTACAATCTACGTACGGTACTTATGAGAAAGATGTTAAATTTTGATATTTTTCCAATAATATAATCTAAAATTATATTTTGCATTGGCAATCAAACACATTAAGTTATCATTATTTTTGAAAATAAAATTCAAAACATAATCTTAATCAAAATCTAAGATCCCCTTGATCATTATAGATTTTTTTTGATGAAATATCATTATAGATTTTAGATGATTACTGGAGTAGGGAATGAGACAGAAGAAGAAGGCATTGATTTTGCATGCTGGATCACGTGGTGTTTGTTCCTTTAAAGTAAGATGATTTATTAACCACTAACACTAACATGACTTTGGCCTATAAAAAAATTCTCCTTTTTCCCTTTTACTCCCTATGATACTTTTCTTTATTTATCTTTTTTATTTTGCTTTGGTCAGGGACACAGGGATAGAGAAAAAATATTCTGATCTTAACAAAAACAAAAAAATGGTGATATATAATAATTATTTTCTCAATTCAATTCAGATATAACTGAGTTGGGGAGCATAGGATTCATTAGCAAGGTCCTTTTAAAATGGCTTATTTATGGTTTTAGTCCCTGAAGTTGGGAGTGCTTTGATTTTGGTCTCTGAAAGTTTTTTTTACCTTGACTCATGCTTAATTGTTATGAAAATTTGGTTTTAGTCCATATCATTAGAAAAAATTCTTTAATTGCTGATGTAGTTAACGGAACGCCACATCAGCATACACGTGTGCAAATGTTGCATGTCCTGGTAGGATGACATGGATGATCCGGACCCGCAGGAGCAAAAGGGTCAAGACCCAATGCACAAACATATTTTGGTTGGGCCTTGGCCCTTTTGTTCCTACGGGTCCGGATCATCCACGTCATCCTACCGATGACATTCTATACTTGCACACGTGTATGTTGATGTGACGTTCCATTACCCACGTCAGTAGTTAACGGGTTTTTCCTAACAATAAGGACTAAAACCAAATGTTCAAAATAATTACGGATGAGTCAATGTCAAAAAAACTTCTAGGGACCAAAATCAAAACACTCCCAACTTTCAATGACTAAAACCATAAATAAGCCTTTTAAAATTGATGAAAAAAGCATAGGATCCGTTAGCATACCATATATGAATTTGGCTTATTTAAGTTTTTAGTCCCCGAAAGTTGACCGTGTTTTGGTTTTAGTTCCTATCTTTTTATTTGACTGGTCCTAGTCCTTAAAAGTTCAAAAAAAAATTTGGTTTTGGTCCATGCCGTTAATGCTGACGTGACAAACGAAATTTAAAAAAAAATTAAATAAATAATTAAATTAAATTAAAAAACTGGTGAAACCCCCCACCCCCACCCACCCTCCCCTCTTCCTCTCTCTCTCTCTCCTCCCTTGAAGCCCCCCACCCCCACTCACCCTCCCCTCTTCCTCTCTCTCTCTCCCCCCTTGAAGCCCCCCACCCCCACCCACCCCTCCCCTCTTCCTCTCCCTCTCTCTTCTTCGTGAACCTGCCGCCCCTCTCTCTCCTTCTTTCTCTTCACTGCACCCCCCCACCCCCACCCCCACCCTCCCCTCTTCCTCTCTCTCCCCTCCATGAACCCACCACCATCATTGACATTGAGATTCTTCATAGAGAAATAAGCAGCATCAACCATAGCATCAAGCACATTCTCATAATGAAGCAAAGTATTGGAGATTTGAAAGTGTTGGTGAAGATTGGAACTTGGAAGCGAGGAGAGCGTTGTAGAGGGAGGTGACGGCAGAGAGAAGGAGAGGGGTGGAGGAGGAAGGGTGGTGAGGACCTCGTCGCCGATGAAGATGGCGGGGATGAGGGTTTTCATCAACTTGAGGTGGAGAGGGTGAAGAGACGAAAAGGTCCTTGAGCTTATGGCGTCGTTTTGGGGGATCTGAGTGGGAGGATCATGAGAAAAGCGGCGGGCGAGGAACAGGCGGAGGGTCTTGCAGCGGCGAAGGTGGATGACGGGGCTGGTGATGGAGCTCCGGGTAGGGCTGCCGGCAACGACGCATTGGGTTGCTAAGAACTTGAATTTGTGGAGATTAGGCATTGGATGATGTGTGCATTTAGAAAGGAAAGAGAAGAAAGCAGAACTGAGGAGTAGTTTTCAGTTTTGTAGAGAGAGAAAGTGGATGGGATTGTGTTGATTCATGGTTTGACGGAGGAGAGAGAGGAAGAGCGGAGGGGATGGGTGGTGGTGGGGGTTTCAAGGTGTGTGTGTGTGGGGGGGGGGGAGGATGGGTGGTTTGTTGTTATATATATATATATATATATATATATATATATATATATAATTTAATTATTTTTTTTAAATTTCGTTTGCCATGTTAGCATTAACGGCAAAATTTAACGGCAAGAACCAAAATCAAATGTTTTTGAACTCTTAAGGGCTAGGACCGGTCAAATAAAAAGATAAGGACTAAAACTAAAACACGGTCAACTTTTGGGATCAAAAACTTAAATAAGCCTATGAATTTTGAATCATCCTAACTTTATATATCAGAATTTCGAATCATTGTCGAGATATTTTTATGGCTTATTTAACATTTTAGTCCCTAAACTTAGGTGCTCTTTTGGAATTGGTCCTTAAACTTTTTTTTTGGATGTTTTAGGTCCCTGAACTTTGTTTAGTTTTTGAAAATGGTCCTTTCGTCGCTTAAGTAGTGATATGATTGAGAATATGTCACGTCACCTTTGCCAAATCGATTGATAATGTCCTAGATGATGATACATGAATTTTTTAAAATTTAAAAAAAATCAAATTTATTAAAATTAATAAAAAATGGTTTGTTTTTGCATTTAAAATTTGGTCATTTATCAACTACAGCGGGTTGCTTGTTTTTGTTCTTTGTTTCTTGTGTAACCAAATTATTATTTTTTTCATTATTTAATTTACTTATACTTTTACGGGAAATTGATGCTATTTTCCTTCATGTTCCCTTTTTGATATTCCATTTGGGTATTTTTTTTATAAGTTTTTTTAGCCAAATAGAGATTATTTTTATTTTTATTTTTATTTTTTTGCAAAAATTGGTGATAGAAATATAGAATGATCATTATTGCTTCAATTCAATTGAGAATGCCATGTGATAGATTTAGCCATTCATTTTAATAAACTACCACGGATGTTATGAATATGGGAGTCATACAAAGTAATACTTTTTTTTTGAAGGAACATACAAAGTTATACTTAGATTTACCACTATACACTTTTTGCATTCCCTCAATTTGGAATAAAAAAATATTGAAAAACTTACCAAATTAACTTACAAATAAATTTACATCATATAGTATTATAATACATATTTTTGGTAGAAGAAAAAATTCTATTACCACAAGCAAAAAATAAATACATCAGTCAACTCAAATTATAATACATCTTTGATTTCGTATTCTTCAACTTTATCTTTGAAAAAATTTTGGATCCTCTAATTTAGTTTTTGAGTCTCTTTAATTCAGTTTTTAACCATTAAATCATTCTAAATCCATTAAAATTTGAGCTTAGATGATTCAAATTCAATGACATATTCTTAGATAAAATACAATCAATGATTGCACAGATTTCATACGTTATTCGGTTAAATTTATATATAATTGGCAATCGATATAAATATTAGTATTTACTATAATTAATTATTTGATATATGTTAATTAAATTATACTCTCTCTGTCCCATTATCTTGATAAAAGTTAAATAAGTCAATAAAAATAAGAGAATATCTATTTAATATAATGCATGATTAATTCATTAATTACAAGTTGATATTACACAAATTTTCATATCATTACAATTAATACATATTGCAATATTGCCTCCAAAAAAAATCTTTAAATGTATTTTCCTTATTTACTTATCAATCATCGATAAAATATACAATCTTTAAGATTTTTTATTTATATATTTACTTTAATATGGGGCAAAATAATTAATTATAGTAAATATTAGTATTTACTATAATTAATTATTTGATATATGTTAAATTATACTCCCTCCGTCCCATTATCTTGATAAAAGTTAAACAAGTCAATGAAAATAAGAGAATATCTATTTAATATAATGCATGATTAATTCATTAATTACAAGTTGATATTACACAAATTTTCATATCATTACAATTAATACATATTGCAATATTGCCTCCAAAAAAATCTTTAAATGTATTTTCCTTATTTACTTATCAATCATCGATAAAATATACAATCTTTAAAAATTTTCATTTATATTTTTACTTTAATATGGGACAAAATTTTTTGCATTTTTTTTACCAAGATAATGGGACGGAGGGAGTAACGTATAAAAAAGTGAGTATAAATATTAATTTAGTTAACCATGGTGATAGTAGCCCATCTATGCATTTCAAATGAGTTATGATAAATAGACCTATAAAATCAATATATAAACAAGTCTATACAATAAAAAAATTAAAAAAAAAAGAGTGACGTGTGTCACTTGTTAACCTATCAATAATGAGTAATGGTATATAAGCTTACAAAATCAATCTATAAATTAACCTACATCATAAAAAAGTGACATGTGTCACTTATTAACCAATCAATAGTAAGCAAGTGACATATGTCATTGTCTTTATAATGTAGATTGGTTTGTAGACTAATTTTGTAGGTTTATAAATCATTTTTCATCAATAATAAGCAAGTGACATGTGTCACTTCCTTTATAACGGATGTTCTAATTTATCATTAATTATACTCATAATATCATCAATCATCAAACAAAAATATCGAAATGTTTAATTCTGATTTAATTTTGATTCATCATAATAAAGTTGATAATCATGAAACAAATGTTAATTTATCCATCATATAAATAAGGAATATCCAAGATAAAAAAAATGTTATTTTTATTCATATAACGAAGTTCAAAATTTATTAATAAGATAATTTAGATTATTTTTTTAATTGTAGGGTTAATATGAAACCCTGACTTTTTGTATAATTATTTTTCGTTGTTGTTTAATAATAATCTTTACTTTATAATTAAAAAAAGGTTTATTTAACATTATAGTTCCTGAACTTAGGTGCTTTTTTGGAATTGGTCCTTAAACTTTTTCGATGCTTTGGGTCCTTGAACTTCATTCAATTTTTGGAAATGGTCCTTTCGTCACTTAAGTGATAATATAACAGATGACATGTCATATTACTTTCACAATATTGACGAGTGACGTGTTATGTAGAGTCACGGATACTACATGATTTTTTTTTATAAAAAAAATCATTAGAAGATTCGATTTTCTTTTAAAGAAAATACAGTTCTTAGTTATTTTTAATAAATTTTATTTTTTTATTTAAAAAATTTACGTTGCATCATTTGACATGCTACCTATCAATGTGGCAAAGGTGACGTGACATATCCTCAATCATATCATTACTTAAGTGATGAAATGATCATTTCTAAAATTTAAGCAAAGTTTAGGGTCAAATTTTATGGACTCAAAACATTGAAAAAAGTTTAAAGACTAATATCAAAAGAACACCTAAGTTCAGGAGCTAAAAACTTAAAAAAGCTATTAAAAAATAATATTCATTACTTTAAGATACTTGATGTAAAAATTTTAAAATATTAACAACCAGTGCATTGCATGGGACAAGAGTTAGAAATATATTTGGAGGAAGGCAGTATATAATTTCTTAGATTGATTTTTCACTTTTTATTTTATTTTTGTAAGGTATCTTCTTCCTTAATTGGGAGATTAATCGTAGACAAATTTCTTTTGTGGCAGTATGCCAGTAAGGCTTCTTACATTTGCAAGAGTCGTGGATTAAAGTTCAACCACTTGTTTAAATAGAAACACTTCTCTTACAATTTAAAATAGACTTTGTCGATGAGCTTTCATTTTAAATTGCTTACACATTACCTTTAAGAGCAATGAATAACGAAACTATTTTTTTAAACTTTCTTTCATATATATATATATATATAATACATATCTTAAGAAATATTTCGTCCGGTTTGAAATATAAGAAAAAAACATATTTTTTTATTTAAAATATATACAAAATTAACTAAGTTTTTTAGATTTTGTTTCATTCTCAATATTACTTTTCCATAAAATTATTATTTTATTTAATTTTTGTTTCATTCTCAATGACATTTTTCTAAAATAGCTTTTTTTTTATAAATTTGAGACAATTAAATATAATTAACTGACTTTCTTCATAAATATGAAATTATTTTTTTCCTCATAATTCCAACATGAAGAAGTACTACAATTAATATATTGATTAATACTAAAGTTATGTAATGCTTACCAGATTTAATTTTTATTTCTTAATAAACCTGCTTATTTTTAACATTTGTTAACTATTTCTTCCTTCTTTCTTATCTATTTATCACTATAAAAATGTAATAAAAAATTTAATGTTAATTTTAATTTTTAATAAATTAAGTATGTTTTTTAAACATGTTTTATCATTAAATTAATATTTTTTCATAAATATTTCTTATTTATTTAACACATTTTATAATCTCAATATAATTATTAGAATAATTTTTTTAAAAAAAATCATATCACATGTTTATAATTCTAATATTTTTAACAAAATTAACCAATTTGTTTATAAAAATAATTTTTTTAAATAAAAATATCTTCCATCAAAAACCAAAATATCTACTAATATTCATATAATTCACATGTGACAATGTTAAATTTAAATTTTTTGATAGACACAAGCTACTAAATTCCGAATGCAAAGGATATAGCTAGTCCTACTCCTATGTGATACTAATGTATAGATCCTACGTTTGTATTTAATTTTTTTTAATTTATTAATAATAGAGATATTTTAAGAAAGTAATATTGGAAATGAAACAAAGATTAAATGAGATAATAATTTTTTATGTATGTTTTAGAAAAATAGTATTGAGAATAAAATAAAAATTTTAAAAAATTAATTATTTTTCTTATATTTTAAATCCAAAGAAGTAAGTTAATTATTATTTTATGTTTTGTTAAGTACAGTATGTTTTTTCAAACCGGAGGAGTGAATAGAAAGAAGGTGCTGTACACCTCTATCTGCCTCTATCTGCCCTGACAATGACAATGTTATACTCGATTATTGTATTTACCTCTTCTCGTTCTAGTGTCCCTTCGTTCTCTTGCCAGGCGGTAGTTGGTGTCCCTTCGTTATACTTTATTGCTCTTTTCACATCATACGATATTGTCATGCCACATTAAGTGGCATACATTTTACAGGATGGAAATGAAAAAAATAAAAAAATAGAATTAGAAAAAAAAATTAAGTAATATGAATATGAAAAGTACATTCTGGAGGCATCAATAATCATGGTTGAGGAGTGCATCATGAACATTAAGAGTGTAGGGGATTCAAAATAGATAAATATGGCAATGCAACAATGAGTCTTCTCTCTTTGAAAACTATCTATAAAAGAGAAGTGACGCAGAAATTTAAACGGGAAAAAGGAATTAGAAAAAAGGCTCATTCCATGGGATGTGGAAACTTGCTGCATCACATGTTTTAAAATTGGTCACTGCATTAAAGAGGGAAGCCCGCCCCCAACCAAAGTAAATGAACCAAAGTAAATGTTATCATGATATTAATTTCGGGGAGTGTAAATTATTTCTTCCGATTCGAATTATAAACAACAAAAAAATATACTCCCTCCGTCTCATTATCTTGATAAAAGTCAAATAAGTCAATGAAAATAAGAAAGTATCTATTTAATATAATGCATGATTCACACATTAATTACAAATTGATATTATATAAATTTTCATATAATTACAATTAATACATATTGTAATATTGTAATAGGTTTAAAACCGTATCATTTCCATATTTTCATTTTACTATTTCTTATTTGTCTCTAGTCTTATTCTTTTGCATTTTAATCAACAGATTACATTGGAGTACAATGAAAAACAATGGAGTACAATGGAGAATGTTTAGATATAAGAAGAAAAAAATATTCTTAGTTTAAAATACAAGTAAAAGTAGTTAATTTTTCCAAATTTTGTTTCATTTCCAATATTATTTTTCTAAAACATCTCAATGTTGCAAAGCATCTCATTATACTTTACCGAAGCTAAATCATGTCATTTTATAGGGCTGTAACGTATGTATTCCTCTTGTACGGTTGGTTGTTCTTTGAACAAATTTCCTTGTTTTATAAAAAAAAAATGGTAACATATTGCTCTACAAGGTTAAAGTTAGTCAGTGTCATGCAACAACTCATCATCATTTGTGAATCTAACATAACACACATCAAATCTGAATTGCTCTTACAATTATTTTTTTTTAAACTAAAACTATTATTTCCTCCATTTTAGTTTATTTGTCATTTGAGGATTTTTACATAAATTAAAAAAAAAGTTATTTAATGTTTCAAATAAAAAAAATATAAGATAATGTTATTATATATGCCTTCATATCTAATTTAAACAAAATAAAAATGTATGAGGTTAGCTTCATGTTTGCACTATTTTAATCAAATATGGGTCTAGCTATTTTATATAATTATCTAATGAGCAAAATAAAAAAAGAGAGTCAGAGAATGTAAAATGTACCTTCATCTTTGGTTAATTAATTCTTGGATGTAGGTTGAACAGAAAGCAAACCGTTGCCCTTCTTATATATATGCTTAGAGTGATCATGAAAAGCCAGGACAGATAAGTAAGAATTAAGATTACAAAAATGGACCATAGACTTGCAATGCAAGTATACTAATACTGGCAAATTTGAAACATATATATACACGAATAAGATCAAAGAATTTGTCTTGCTCACAGTCTTACATGTCAAGTAGTTACTTTTTTACTTTTTTTTTTTAACTTCTTGTGGCAGTAACCATGTGAGGAAATAAGAAAAAGATTGGTGATGGAACTAAACTTAATGGTATTTATAATCGAATAAAATTAAATCAAATGGCATCTATTTTGAAATGTCAAATTTGTTACATATGTATAATTTTTTATTTTAAGATTTGTAACCGTGTAAGAAAATGACCAGGATTAAGGAATGATGTTATGGTAGAAGATTCAAGATTGAACCCTTTATTTATCATGATGAGTTTAATTTTGATGGATTATCTTTGTAAAAATATAGTTCAACAAGGATATTTATATTGATTAAACCCAAACAAATGTAAATTGTCAAATGCTCGTTGTCTCATTGGTGATACAGGTTAAAGAATATAATATTATACTTAACTTATTAGAAAGTGGTTTATTTTATAATATAGGTTTTAATAAATTACTATATGTTTAAAACGAATGATAAAATATCTTGCTTGAAATACACACATATCATAAGATTCCTATGATGAGCTGCAGAGTTCTGGTTTCGGACAGTGAAATCCGTTACATATAAGACAAACTAATTCATCTTCTATGGTAATAAAATGAAGTGAGTGAGAATTAGTATGTTCTGTCAAGAAGTAACTGGCTTACAAAACTCATAGCCTAATGATAATTAAGGATTCTGTTATTTTCAGAGCTCTTGCATTTTATTTTGGCTTATTTATGTATTTAGTCCCTGAAAGTTGAATGTGTTTTGGTTTTAGTCTTTAGAAGTTTTTTTGACCTTGACTCATCCTTGATTGTTTTGAAAATTTGGTTTTAGCCCATGCCGTCAGGAAAAAACCGTTAACTGCTGATGTGGCTAAAGAAACTTCGATCAGCATACACGTATGAAGTATTGCATGTCGTCGGTACGATGACATGGATAATCCGGATCTGCATAAGCAAAAGGGCCAAAGCCCAACCCATATGTGTTTGTGGATTGGGCTATGACCCTTTTGCTCCTACTATGTGTAAACTGTCACTTTCACTTTAGTCCCTGAAATTAAGAAAAATGCTTTTAGGTCCTGACTTTGTAAAAAGTCATTCACTTTAGTCTCTGCCCCTAACCCCCGTCAACGGACGTTAATGGAGTAATGACGTAACTGATTGAGGGTCTTAAACAACGTCGTTTTTGCGTCCCGTAGCACTTATGATGGAGTAAACTGTCACGTTAGTCCCATCAGCTGCAACAGTGCCATTTGTTCGACTGCACCAGTGCCATGTAAAACTGCATCAGTGCCATGTTTTGAACTGGGCATATTTTGAAGTTTTTTACTTCAAAACAATGCAGCCGAACATGACACTGGTGCAGTTGATGAGACTAACGGGACAGTTTACTCCGTTATAAGTGCTACGGGACGCAAAAACGACGTTGTTTAAGACCCCCAATCAGTTACGTCATTACTCCATTAACGTCCGTTGACGGGGGTTAGGGGCAGAGACTAAAGTGAATGACTTTTTACAAAGTCAGGACCTAAAAGCATTTTTCTTAATTTCAGGGACTAAAGTGAAAGTGCTGTGTAAATTCAGGGACCAAAGTGACAGTTTACTCTTTATTTATTACTAGTTTAATTTATACAACACAATAGTGTCTGTATTAGTTGAAAAAGTTAATAATATATTAGCCGATAATAATACGATAATATGATAATTTTTTTTTTCAAATACCAAAATTGTTGTGTTAACTGACTTAAAGTTAATGTCAATATTCTTGTAATCATTAAATTAAATAATATATATTCATTATTATAAGCATGGTCATATATATTCTTTTAACATAAATGATGAATTTAAAAAAATTAAATATATTTAACTAACTTTTTTTGATTAATATAAATTTTTTTCCTTATATTACACATAGTTTGGAATACTCTTCAGAAATTACGTACCTCATAAGCCATCATACTCCCATGGCCATAACTGAAATGAATAAAGATTGAATGATTATTGCATAGTTGTAAGAATTTCAAGGAGGAGACAGTAGAAATAGAGAGAAGAAGAATACTAACTCATTACTTGCCTTAAAACAAAAGGGTACAATATTTAAATATTTAAATAGTAAATGATTCCTAAACTACTCTTTTAAGACTGATGTGGCTGTGCAATTGGAAATTTTTCTATAAATTTAAGAAAATTAAATATATTCAATTAACTTTCTTAATACCTGTGCAAGACAGGATGAAGTAAATTTTTAGCTGGAGCCTGAAACTAGTAGGTAGGGATGATACTACACCTAGGAATGTGTAAGTTTCTAGTTGTTCAATTCATAAGTATAAGCATTCATGACATTTAAAAAAAAAAAGTATAATCATTCATGTCTCTGAGAAGGTAACATAATAACTTAATAAGTACTCTGATCTAAGCAAGTCAGACGCCCAGATCTCTAATACATTATGACTCACATTATTTATGATATTCTGGTTTAGGATATTGAATTGCGACAAAGAGCATGATATGATCATATCTATAGTAGTGAGTCTAAGATGAAACGAGCAACAACAGTGGCAGATCTTGGTGTGAATTTTAGGGGTGCATTTGGTTGAATCAAATTGTAAATTTATTTACTAAATAATTTGCATATATAGAGTGTGTAACATGCTATGGCTTGGTTGTTTAACTACTTCTTTTACTTATGCACCCCAAGTTCGATCCTGGCCTTAAACATTTTTGCCAAATGAATTTTTTTAACCCATCTCACGAATCAACCCCTGCACCACGTACTTGTTGCATACAACACATTACCACTGAGCCGTGAGCGATATCTGAACGTGTTGTGCCACTAATAATATATAGTTTCAATCCAATGAAGGTCCGCCTGCAATAAGATTAAAGATATTGATTTTGATATGCATGGTTCGCTCAAGGTGACAGAAGACGGTGTCACTGCTTTGGTTTCTCAATTGAGGTAAGAGTACGTTCCATACTCACTTATCAAAATGCATAGGCAGCAGGCTTACTTAGTTAAGTATGTAAATGTAGAAATTTAAAACAAGTTGTGGACGCAATGATGTTACCTTCGAAGGGCCAATATTCAGAATTTCAGATGGTTCATAAGAAAATGACAAGATACCGTCCAGTCACTGAAAACTAACCATGCTCATCGGAAGCAATACATACAAGTCCCGTGTAGGAAGGCAATACAAATTTTTATTTTTTTAGCAATATGTTGAACTAGTCCCTGTTTACACCGATTAAATTAGCTAATGAGATTATTAAAATCTCAAATTAGTCTTTGAAATAAAATTTTAAATTAGACTTTAAAATAGAAAAACGTGAATTATAATACTCTCGGCCATTTATAATCATTAACATTAAACCCACGTTGACTAACATGTGGCCAAAAAGATGTTGCTATAGCCATATTCTTTTGAAGAGAAAATGCCCAATCTAAAGACCAATTTGAATGTCTCATCCAATAGTTATAATTTTATTTCCCATCATTCAATGGTAAAAACTTCATCTTTGTCACAGCAATATTAAACATGATTTTGATTTGAAGATTTCGATGAAAAAAAAAATCAGATTGGTCTCTGAGATTAAATATTGAAGATGAAGTTTTTATAATTAGACAAATAGTGGTGAGATTATAGTTATTAGTTGGGGTGATTCAAATTGGTCCATGAGATTAAGCATTTATAAAAAAAAAAAAATTGTTTTGACCAACTTAGGTTTATAGGTTGACCATTAAAATCCACTAATGGCAAGAAGTAATATGATTATGTTTGACTATCTCAAAAACTAATTTGAAATTTTGATAATCTCAAAAACTAATATGACCAATACTAACGAGTAAAAAAACCAGTTTGACACGTTACTAAAAACAAAATAATTTTTAAACCCATTTGTGAAACAATGAACAATCAGGCTTTGGGTTTACGGTTGGTGGCTTGCATGTGGGATGATCTGTTCGGAAAAAATAAAAAGACCCAAAGCAAAATGCAATGGGAGTTAGTCCCCAAACCCCATTTTTATCCCCCCAAACCCCACTTTTTATTTTATTCCATTTTCACCCTTCTCTTCAATCTCAAACCCCAAACCCTCCACCAACACCACCTCTCCTCCTCCACCTCCATCAACACCACCTCTTCTCTTCGCGATAGTCAAGGTTTCAATCGGTGCTCGCTGTTCTGCTCTGAATCGTTGGAAGGCTTGACCGCGACGATGCGGCTCGGTGGGATCGCTGGCGCGAGGTCAAGGAAACGCCACTGGAAACCCCGAACCTGGAATCGCCGCCATCTTCCTGGGCGCTCGGATCCGCTTCCAGATCGTGAAACTTGGTGCGTTCGAACGGTGGTGGCTGCAGGGGAGAGTTCGGACCGCCGCACCGCTCCTCCAGTCCCAGATGTAGCAGCGTCAGCCTTAGCCATGAACAAAACCAGCAACAACGAACAGAACCTTGATTAAGTTAATATTTCTGATAGATATGTATCGGAATTTTAATAAATTCTGAATTAAGTATGTCGGAAATTTAATAAATTTTGAATTTAGTATGTCAGAAATTTAATAAATTCTGAATTTAGTATGTCGGAAAATTGTTACAGCGAGCTACGCTTCCTACTGGTAATTTCAAATTGATTAAGTTAATATTTCTGATAGATATGTATCGGAATTTTAATAATTTCTGAAACATATATTTCGGAATTTAATTAAATTCTGAATTTAGTATATCGGAAAAAGGTTACAGAGAGAGATGTTTTCATATGGTTTAGTAAAATTAAATTCCGAAATACCCGTGTCGGAATTTACTAAAATTCCGACACTAGTTAGTCGAAATTTTAACAGTTACATAAAATAAAAAAATAAAAAAACCGAAGAGATGATTTTACTTTCAACAACACCAATAGAGAACCCACTGGAGCTTCCTTTACGAATAAATAACCAAATGAAGTGGTTTGTAGGTAGAATATGGTAGGATTTTGAAAAGGTGAGAGAAAAGTTAGAAGAAGAGAGAATGAAGTTTGTAAAATTATGGGATATATGGGGTTATGGGGTTTTGCTTGGGGCTTGGGGTTTGCATGGTGGAAGAAGGTGAAGAGGTTGCTGGGGTTTGGGGTTTGTTTCTTTTTTTTTAATGAAGAAGGGTATAATAGACATTTAACAATTAAAATGGTGTTTGGTGGATAAGTTTGGGGTTTGGGGACTAATTCCCAAATGCAATTAACTTTGAGGGAGCAAAAGCTTAATTAAGGCATTATATAACATCATAAATGTTCTTCCTTGACAGTTTCCTAACATGGACTAATAGAAGATGATTCCATGGTGAATATCTTCCCCCGCTTCATGAATAACAATTCATTCATTGCCATTTTCCACTCCTTTCTCCATAAACCTAGATGGATGGGGTAGGTAGAATATTACAGCAAACCCTTCAACACGACAGTTTAACCTTTGGTATAACATCACACATCCATAATTCTGAGTGCTGACCGAAAAAGAGAAAAAAATTGGTAATCTGGAACAGCCTTTTCAATCTTCTCTAGTGAAATTGTCCATTGATTTGTTAAACTTGCATAACATTCAATGATGAAACAACTATAAACCACTTGTCCATAATCTCAAATGGATCAAAGCCTTGGACGAAAATGAACCAAAGCATAGCATGGTATTAGTATATACTATATATACTTTTCCTGAAGTTCAAGCCTTTCAAAACATGTATGAAGTACCAATTATATCATTTGCTCTATAAATTGTTGTGACAAACAAAATATAAATTCTCTGCAGCAAAGCTCCATTCTTAGAGCAGTCAAGCATAAGGCTTTGGTAGCATAACTTGGAGAATTTCATAAAAAAAGAAATTACATTTTATTGATAAATTGAGGCAGTCATCCGAAGTTCGTACAACAATAATGCTAAACATAAACATCCGTTTGGAATAAAGACAGACAGTTCTTGGGCACCAACTTGAGGGCCTAATTGAAAAACTGTGACCTGCTCGGTAGATAGCTGGGGATAATGCCTTCTGAATTTAAATGAAAACATACAATATATTGCACACGTATACATTAGATTGATCAAAATGAGAAAGGATGATCAGTCCAAGAGCACATTACAAAGCCGCCTCTCAATCTTCCTCCTCTTTTTTTCAGGCTCATGCAACTGCAAAACAAAAATATATATTAAATTTTGAATTTAACAAAAAATATCTTCATGTGTATCAATTGGAAAGCATGGCCTTTTTCCTAGTTATCTCCTATCCACTTTTCCACCCAGGCCAAAAAAATTGTACACTAAAGAGTAAAGAGAGTTTAGCCTTCGGATCCTCTTTATTTAGTTACTAAATAGAGATGATCTAAAGCCCTGAGTAGTTTATCTATATGCATTATGCTAAAATATAGAATCAAAATTCAGTTAGAAAATTGTTGACCATCAAATGAAATGAAATGGACAAGAAATTGAGAGAACCTTCTCCATACTAAAACATGATCTATATTATTTCCTTTAGCTTTACCTCACCACCGAGTAAATGAGGAACTTGAACCCTCTTAGAGCCATCAGGTAGACGTTTGGAAGGAGAGTGGTTATCCATGATGCTAAAAGCATTGCAGACCTGCATAAAAATGATGTAAATTGGATATTAGTACCATGGAGAATAAAACCACGAGGTTACAGTATATGTGCTTTTTTCAAGGAGTGGAATTTTGTACACAGTATTTAGTTTTTCAGATCCAAAACCAATTCATAAAACTCACATCTCAAAGAAGACATCATTTCAGGAACTATGGAAGATAATATGTGAAGAACTGGTTTGTTACCTGACTTTGGATTGCCCCAATCAACATATCCTGACAACCAGATGCATGCACATTTTCTAAGGCGGGGCAATGAAGCAAAATTCTCTCTGGACCAATTAATTTAATGAAAATAAATAATCAAGATTAGTATTTACTAGGAATTAGGAAAACCTGAAAAGTAGCGACAAATTTTCAGCTGACAAATACTAAACAAGGACATGAAATGGCTACCTGGATGCAAATTTCTACAAGAATTTAGATTCAGATCATTGAGTTGTGGACAGTTCAAATATAGAGCCTGCATATGATTGGAAAAGATGAGATATGAAGATTACAAGCCTCAGAAAGAAGATACAATAAACTTCTTTGGTCCAAAAACTCACATCCAAGCCAGAGCAACCCCATAAACTGAGTTTCCTTAAGCGGCTATGTTTGATAATTAACTTTTGGTTTATAAGGTGCAGATTAGCATCAGATGTTTTCTGTAATTTGCAGTTGATTGTGTCAGTGGTTGGATTTTGAGAATCAGGATCACATATGGTCATGCCACAGTCCATAAGTTCAAGAAGTGGCAGCTGAGCTGTTGCAAATTGAATGCCGCCTGGAACATGTTACAGCAGATAAGCAGGTAGAAACTAATGCAAATATGGAAGTTTTGCATAGTTGTTAAATATATAAAAGTTGATTACTTGATGTCACATTAGGGCAAAGAGCAAGAAGGAGTCTTGACAATGTTTCAGGGAACACATTGCAAATCATTCCAATGCCACTGTCACTTATGCCAGATCTGCGATAAAAGTGTTAACTGTTCAAGTAATTTCTTTGAAGAGATAGATAAAAAAATTAAGGGGAAAAAGTGCATGCTTGAATTATTAGTTCCTATATATTATCTTCATCTAGGAGTATAATATTAGAAGTTTATACTTGTGTGCAGTATTGACTTCCATCAGAATTTTTTTTCAAGGTGAATGCATTTTCAACGTTCTTCTCATCTAACAATCAAATGCAATTAGAATGGGTATAGATACATACCCACTGAGATCGAGCAATTCTAGATTTGGATAGGTTGAGGCAATTGCAGCAACAGATGCATCAGTTATTTCAGATCCAAGAACAAGAGAAAGCATTCGCAGCTCCCTGGTTAATTGCAAATTGAATGGTTATCCAGAGAAAGCATTAACAAGACCCATAAGAATTGCACTTTCACTGATTATATAGCAGGGATCCCCGTTATATAACCTGTTTATAAGTTATGGATTTGGGAATTCAGATATGCATATTGAAGTTGGGAATAGAGATAAGATTTGTCTCTATGGTATTCATTGCCTAACAAATAACCATTCATTGTGTATTTGCGTATGCATACATATTATGTATTGTAGTAGTTGTTATTTAGCTTCATTTCTAATGCTCCTTGATCAGCATGACAAGCAAAAGCTTTAGTGCAAACACCAGATAGTATGAACTAAACTTATGCAGATGGAAAGTTCAAAGCACTGTGGATTACAAACTTAAATTTCGAGGGAAGAAATCTCAAATAACTAGAAAATGAAGATTGGGATACTGCCAAAATAATGACAAACCTCATCTGGGCAGCCGTAAGAGCAAGCACAGCAGCATGAGAAAGCCGCATTGAAGCTATATGTATGTTTTGCAATCTCAAGCAGCTTCTTCCCAAACCTTCAATCATAGTTGTGAGATCAGTAACATCACTTTCTACACGGCTAAACTCCAAGGAAATCTCTCTCAACTGGGGACAGTTAAATACCTACCAGTTCAAAATATCAGTTAGTAACTAGAGTCCAATGTGAATGCAAGCTCAGAGGGTATTATCAATATAAAAATTGATCGCCCCATTCAAGCAAAAAGCAGAAAGGAAAGGTAATAATTACCATCTTAGAAAGACAGTGCAGATCTGATAGCCAAAGTGTACATAGACTTGACGAACATAGGACAAAACCTCCAAGACTAGAACAACCTTCCAGCTTGAGGCTTTTGAGACTTCTTTTATCGGCAACAAAACGGCCTAACTCATCCCTACATTTTCAAATTTCAACAACAAATATGACTAATCAGCAAAAAAGAAAAAACAGCATTCTTTGGCTAGGCTTGCATATACTAATGATATCTTGTGCTCCATATGAGGGGAGGGGATATAGCAACTCAAGTGAGTTAAATTATTAACAAAACATCCTCCACTCACCATCAAGAAAAGAGAATAAAAATTAACTTCTGAAATGCAACGTTATGATGGGGAAGTTATATAACCCTGCTGATAGATGCAGAGTTACATAATTTAACATGGCAGTATGTCATCGAGATTTCACCCCACACTATGTGACAGAAAACAGTATCCCACATGTATCAATAGAACAATGTTAAACATAAAATGTAAATCTAGAATCACACAAAACCATTTAGCCACTATAGCTTTTAACAAAGGAGTTTCCAGGTCTCACTCAATGAATCAAGACAGCATCATGTTTTTTTTTTTTTTTTGGTAAACAGACAGCATCATGTTCACATGGTATAAATCTATACACTTAAGGGAAACAGTGCAAGCAGGTGGTTGAGAATTCTGGACAAACTCCAAAAAAAAAAATTAAAAAAAAAATAGAACATGAATAATACCCATTGATCCGGTTTGCTGCAGTATCGGATGTGGAGACCTCCATATGTTCCAGATTAGGGCATGAGAAAGCAATGCAGGCCAACATCGTTGAATCAAAATCACTGCAACATCAAACTAGTTAGATTTCAAATATAAAAATAGCGAAAAAGAAAAGAGAAGAGAAAATCATTGCATCTTAATAAACTGGTAATTGGATCTTAATCTCCTTATCAAATTCCATTCTTCCAAATTCATATCACAAAGAATTAGCATCTCTGTTCATCATCATCGTTGTTACTCCTATTATTATTATTATTATTATTATTATAAAACCAAATTTATCATCCAATTAAAAGCTTTTTAGTGTTTCGGATTTCGTATATTAACGCTTCACTTAATTTGTTCAGTGAAGAGATAAACGAATCCAAAACATAGAAAAACAGATCTGATCGAATCAAACAAATCCCCACTCACGTTTCCATTCTAAGAGAGAGTCTCAAAATCCCAGGGCACTTCTGCAACATCGACGCAACAAACCCGACGTGAACGCTCGCCGGAACCCTCAGCTTCAGCTCCTCCGCCGCTCTCCACAACCTCCTCGCCGTCTCCCTCCATCCCTTACACACCTTCGCCGCCGACAACAGCCCCGCCGGCGGCAACCTCTTGAGAATCTCCCACATCAGACTCGCCGGCAAACCGCACGAATCGAGATCCAGATCTAACGGATCCGACGGTTCCTCAACCGAATCCTCATCCACCCTATCGTTCCGGAGGAGGTCCTGTTCCGCCGCAACGGCATCCATTGCGCCGGTGCGATCATCGAAATCATCGAACGATAACGCGCGGCGGAGGTGAGACGGAGCCTGGCGAGTAACCGGTAACGGTGTAGGAGCGGAGATGACGGAGACGGCGGTGAGAGATGGATCGGCAGGGGTGACGGTGGCGGAGGTAGGGGTTTTAATATTACAGTTATGGCCCTTCTTAGGCTGGCCACATCGGCCGCAGTTATAACTGCCGCGCTTCTTGCCGCGCTTTGAATCCGCGGCGGAGGAATGCGTTGTTGGGTGTTGCATAGTGAAAGAGAAGAGAGAAAGGAGAAAGAAAGAAAGAAAGAAAGAAATGCGGGAATGAGAAAATGAGAGCGTAAAAATAATATAGAGGGCAACGCGGGAGAGTTGGCGCGCTTTTTGATTCTCTTCCCTCTGCTCTTTTTTTATTTTTAAGTTTTCATCGATTTTCAATTTTCAATTTTTTCAAAATGCCTTTTACGAGTACTACGGTACCGGCCTTTTTTATAGGCACATGTCATGAATAGTCTCGTATGGATTGTGTGTGAAAGAAGAGAGAGAAGAAACATTACGTGGTAGTACTAGTACAAAAACATTTGTGATTCTTTCTGTAATTAATTTTTGTTACAACGTTATCTTCCTTAATTGAATTGTAACCTATTTATTACCCTCCTCTTTGACAGATTTCTACGACATTGAATTTTTTTTTTTAGAAAACAATAATGAATTTCATTGTATTAACACATTGGAAAAAAAAATCAACACGGAAATGTTTTTTCATTAATAAAGGCTTTTGTTTACTCTTATGTTTAGTTCGTTCTTAAATATAAAATTATTTTGATAGAATTCATGTGTATTGAGAAAATTAATTAGCTTATTATCTTACGTTATAAATTTTAATATTTAATATATTTTTTCAAAATTACTCATATAAATATTATTATAATTTAAAAAATAATAAATAAATAAAAATATTTCAAAGAGGGAATACTTATTTGTTATTAGAAATTTATATAAAATTTTATAAACACATTTGAATTTAAAAATTTCAAGATAATCTTACTTTTAGGGGAGGAAGTAATTAAAAGTTTCTTCTTCTATTTTCAGATATTTGTTTCCGTATCATTTCCAGACACATGGAGATATGAGATATCCAATAAATAACTATAAAAAAAGATTTCTTACCAAGTGAGATTCAAAAAGGAAGAAAAAAAATGTATCGTGTGCGGTTGGAATGATTTTTCAATAATTAAATTTAGTAAGTTAGCTTACGTGGATTCTATGGATTGTTTTAAATTTAGAATAAGATTGTAAAAATACTATTTTTTTTCTCATTATCTCGGTAAAAGTCAAACAAGTCAACAAAAATAAAAGATTATCTCCTTAATATAATGCACGATTCACTCCCTAATTACAAATTGATATTATACAAATTTTCATATCATTACAATTAATACATATTGCAACATTATCTCAAAAAAAATCTTGAAATATGTTTTCTTTAATTACTTATTAATTATCGATACAATATATAATCTTTAATATTTTTCATTTATTTTTTTACTTTAATATAGGACAAATTTTTATGCATTTTTTTACCAAGATAATGGGACGTAAGGAGTAAAAAATAAATAAATAAACTTAATTTTTTTTATAAAATAAAAAAAAATCCAAGATAGTTCATGGGCACATAAGTGAAGAATAAATAAACAATAAAATGACAAATTAATAGATTTCAATACTAATATATTCATTAAAAAAAAAACCTTCAATACTAATATTTTTTTTACGGTATCTTTCAATGTAGAGTTGTTGGTGCTTATATTGAGTAGGATTGATGGTTAAACAATTTAAAGGTGTTATGTACAAAAAAAAAATGATAATTGAACTTCACATCTTCCTTGACTTTTTTTTTTAAACAATATATTGTAATATATTCAGTCACATCTTCCTTGACTTTAGATTAACATCTTTAGCTGAATCAATATTGTTATTTCGTCTATTTCGCAAGTATGTATTTTTTGTCATTGTATATAGATTAAATGATGTAAGAATTTGTTGGAAAAAATATGAAGAATATATACTAAAAAATACATATAGTAAGAACATGAATTTAAAAAAATATATATATTACTTGAGATCAATAGTGCTGCGTTTCTCCTTCGTGCTTTCATTCTTCACCAAAATAACAATGTCGCACCACAAGTAGGATTTGATATAATAATGGGTTTTATCCCTCTTTGATCTTATCACAAGATGAACAATTATAACACAAATATTATGTATATTCTCCATAAAATAGATTCTTAAGATTGTTGGAAAAAATATGGAGAATATATACTAAAAAGTACATAAAGTAAGAACATGATTTGAGGCGTGTCAAATACACTATCCTTAAGAATCTATTCGTGCACTGCGACGATTTCTTGGGATTCAGTAGACCCTTATGACATAAGTCAGATAACAGAACTAGCAGTATATTGTTTAATGATGTAACCCAAGAAAAAAGAAAATTGTGGAAAAGGGAAGAAAGTTTTTCTCAAGACTTTGTGAAATGATTTTCTCCTGTTTTGTATTAACCAACATGTGTGTATATAAATACAAGGGATAAAACAATGCAACTATTCACGAATCACAACCACCCTTGCATCTGTTGATCAATTTCGAAAGGCAGCAAATATAAGCTTCAAACGACACAAAATGAAACAGTGCAATCATAACTAACATTTTCAAACAATTAAATTAACTTTCTTCAAATATTTTTGAAATAAATAAAATAATAACAAGGGATAATAAATTTTTACAACAGAATTTAATATATATTTTGACTAAATTGTCCATAATTAATAATTAAATATAATGGCGATAGATGTATAAAATTATATTGAAGAAATAGGTTGGGAAAAGGAGGATATAATAGATAAAAGTATATTTAAATATATATATATATATATATATATATGAGTATTAAGTTTCTAAAAACACATGCATACGAGACAAGATAAAATGGCTTAAAGTTAATAACTTATAGAACAAAGGGAGCATTAAATAATTATGATAAAATATTATATGCAATGATAGTGTATTTTTTACATTATCTACCATTACTGATTATCAATATTTGACTTGTAAGTAAAAATAATGTTAACGGATGATAAATAATGCATGATAATATGCTAACTTTATACCATTACAGATTATCAATGTTTGACTTAAGCATGGTTTCACTTAAGATAGTAGTTTTGACTTAAAAAAAAAATCATAATCTAACATGTTTGTTTATCAATACAGAAGATCTGAAGATTACTTTTTGTCTGATTATTTTTTTTTTTTGAACAATTGTAATTTTCTTATTTTATCCTTATCACTCTAACACATTAATTATCTCTTATCAAATCATATACTTTTTTGTAATTACCCAATGAAGATAATATTTTTTACACTATCAAAATAAAACAAATTACCTTAAATTTATTTTTATTTAAGATATCATAAACAGATTATAATCTTAAAAAAATTTATAATTTTATCATATCAAACATGCACAAAATGATTTTGATGATGTGGCTATCAACGATTCCCACGTGTGCATGGCCGAATGTCCACTATGTGTGTGAGTGTGTGTGTGTGTTTTTTTATATTTTTTTTAAGGGAACCATCTGGACAATATCATTTTGGGCCCTAAATATCAACAAGAGTTTTGCCCAATCAAAAGCTCATTGTCTCATGGGTTTTAGTTCCCAGCCCCCATATTTTATCCCCTAAACCCCCATTTTATTAATAATCCTAAAATACCCCCAAACCATTCCCCAAACTCCACCTAAAAATAAACAACTCTTCAGTGCCTAAATCTCCTTCCCCAAACGATTATCTTCTCCCTCCCATGCTCTCATCCACCGCCTCCAGTTCCCTCCCATGTCGTCATCCACCGCCTCCACCTCCAATCAGTTCTCCACCGCCTCCAATCAGTTCTCCACCGCCTTCACCTCCAATCAGTTCTCCACCGCCTCCAATCAGTTCTCCACCGCCTCCACCTCCCTCCCATGCCGTCATCCCCTTCTCCGACCATGTTTTTTTTTTCGGTGTCTGACAAATTTCTTGAAATTCCGATACGGGGTTCTCGGAAATCTATTATTTACATAAATTAATTTTATACCTCTGAAGATCACCGCCGCCGAGGTGTTGGAATTGAGAAACAGAAACGCAGAAAACCAGAACCAGAGGAGGATCAAACGAGCTTGCTCCCCTCGCCGTCAACGCCATCACGTTCCACAAGTCTCCGAATGCATCACTCTTCCGCCGCCACCGGTGTAAACCGCACCATCGATGGTGGTCCTTCTCGCCGCACCACCCATAGTGGTCTCGAGTCCCTGCGGCAGCCGCCGTGTTCATGGTGAAGGAGGGAACCTTATGGTTCTCAAAGGAGGCTGCTGTTGGGGTTCAATGGGGTTTGAGGTTTGGAATGTAAAGGTGGAAGATGAAGGAAGGGCATTTTTGACTTTTCGCGATTAAAATGGGTTTGGGGCTAAAGTGAGGGGTTTGGGAACTAAATCTCTTGTCTCATTGTCAGAGTTTTGATTTTTTAACCCCACTTTTGGTTTTTGAGTCCCTTTGTTTATTTTGGAAAGGGAGCATGTGAAAACAGAGAGAGAGGGGCTGCGGTGCATGTAAACAGATAACATGTACCGGTACATGCCTTTTTTTTGGAGTTTATTTATTTATTTTTTTTAAATTTAATCAATTAAAAAATATCCTATGCGTTTTCTTTTTTATCGATTTTTATAATTTGGATTTATTTTTTTTATTCTGTGTTCTTAAAAAACTGTATTGAATAAAACTGTATTCAAAATTTACATATTCTAATAAATCTGTATACGAACTTGTGTTAAAAATTATTCTGAATAAATCTGTATTAAAAAAATTTAAAAAGCAAAAAAAGAAATTTCACATGCACGGTGCATGTTATCTGTTTACATGCACAGGAGCCGCCGTGAAAACATGTTTTTAAAGGAATGGAAGAGTAGAAGGAAACTTGTGTAGTGTAAGCTTCGGACATGATGCTATTGTCATCTATCGTCTTCGTCTATAATAGTTCGGCGTTTCAGATGGATGAGAAGGTGCCGATGGTGATTCCAGAGGTTGGAAAGTGCAAGGGGGCTCTCATTGCTAATCTCAATTGCTCCACAATTTTATTTTTTTTTGTTTAATGGCTGCTACCCCTCTTCATAGAAGGGCCAGGGCGACACTGTGCACACCAAGTGGTTGTCATAAGTTACAACTAAACTTAGGTTTGCTTAATTCTTTGCTTTTTCGCTTCTTCTAGTTATAATTGGTTTAAGATGTAACCACTCGTCTCTATGAAAGATTAATTTACATTGTTAGTAATCTGAATATCAATGTGTTTTATGCTATTCAATTATTGATAAAGAAAACTCCGAGCACCCACAATCTTAGTTCTATTAGACTACAAGTACTTCTATTTGAGTAGAACAGAGTTAGCGCTCATGCATCTTTATATTTAGAGGTTGTTATGATAGTTTGCCCATCATGGTATTTAATTAAGGCTTGAGTTTTTTTTGTTTTCTAACTTTGATTTGGTTTTAAGGGTTTCAAGATCCAAGCAGCTTTAAAAAAAAATCCTTACTTCACATGTTCACCCTTGTGTTTGAGGAGGGGAGTGTCTACAAAATGACATACTTCAATGTGGTTAACAACTTTCGACATTGTAGGTGGAAGTTAATCTATATAAGCCCATCTTTGTGTTACTATTTTCAAAAAGGAAAGGGACAATACCCATGAATTGATAGAGTGATCTTCCCTTTCATGAGTTTTTCAAGTGTGATGATGAGTGATGTCTACGAATGCTTGATCGATGAGTTTTATTATTTTATATTAAAGGTTGTGCTTTTCTCACAGCAATGACCCAATGATTACTTATTGTAATTCTAATATGTTGCAGATGTCATATGAGCGTTGAGTGGTGTCTATCTTGATAGACAATATGAAAAGTATGGAGAGGTCAAGACCATGGTTGTAATGGAATTTATGCATTTTTTTGCTGTAAACGACCTTCAATTAAGCATTTTTAGTTTTTTTACTACAAAGTACAAGGCTCAATTTATCTTGATCTGCAAATTTCTAATGTTTGTGCTCATTTATCCACCTATCTATTTACTTCGTCAGTTAGGTATTCTTACATGTAAAAGGGCTAATGTGATTTGGAACAGTTGCTCATGTTGGAAAACTAGGATGAGATATGAGATGTCTTCTTGGAATGATAGTGTGCTCACAACTGATTTGAAAATGATTGACAACTGACAAGTATGACCTATGTAAGCAACGCTAAGCATGTATTATACCCTGAGCATCACTAGCAGTATGACATTTGGGGATATACCGCTCTGTCGGAAAATAAAAGGTATAGCGAAGTTTCCCATATGTTGAACTAACTTTTTATACTTTAACAATTATGAACCTGCACTAATAATTTTAAATTTCTCGTGGGGAGGTTTTGTGAATCTTGCCGTAGTGTCCTTTCTGTGTTATTCTTTCTTAAAGAAAGTTGGGAGATTGGTTTTACAGCTTCTTTCGTTCCAACGACATTTTATTGAGACTCAAATTCCTGATTTGGCTTCTAGAAATGTGTCTTTCGTTTTTTCTTTAAATTAGTGTGCCCTTCTTAACTTATTAGTTTTTTCTAATAATGTATTCTATTGCAGTGGTGTGTTTCTGTTATGGATTTAGCATGAAATTTTTTAGTAGATGTGCTATATATTTCAATCTTCATGTATTCAAACATGATTGCCAGTTTGCCACCATGTGATGAATCAGATTTGACATCAGTGCAGTTCTAAAATCTAGAACAGGACAATTCATGCCTAGATTCGGTTTAAGAAACTTCTCTAATTTGCTCGTGGATGAGTTTTGCTGGATAATAGCTTTAGGAGCTTCAAGAGATTTGACTTTTACATCCTACATCCGAAAAACAAAGACATGGGAAATCCTTTACACATTTTCCTTTCTTACACACTTCTATATTACTTGTGTCGGCTTTTTCTTTACTTTGGATACATTTGGTTTTACTCTAATATAGGCATCCTTAGCTTTTCTTTTATCAATTATCAATCAAGTGACCTTTGGCATTTCTCTCACTCTTATTCTGTGTTAACATGAGGTTGCTCTTGAATCCTGATTTTATATGCAAGTTCAAATTTAAACTAAAGGTGCAACATGATAGTGTTCTGTTGTGTTTATGTTATTTGATCTCAATGAACGCTATTTATTGAAGAAGGGATCTGATGATTTCTTTACCAAGTTGAACATAGATGACATGCTTCTATTTTAGTTTTTTTTTTTTAGAAATTCTTACATGTATGTAATAGTCATATATTTTTTTATTTAACATATGGCCATGCCACAGTCCATAAGTTCAAGAAGTGGCAGCTGAGCTGTAGCATATTGAATGCCATCTGTACCATGTTACAGCAGATAGTAGACAGAAACTTATGAAAATATATATGAAGGTTTTGCATAGTAATTAAATATATAAAATGTAATTACTTGAGGTCATGTTAGGGCAAAGAGCCAGAAAGAGTCTTGACAATGTTTCAGGGAATACATTGCAAATCATTCCAATGCCACTGTCACTTATGCCGGATCTGTGATAACAGTAATTGTTGAACATAATTTCTTAAAAGAGCATACTATAAGGCAATCAAGGGGAAAAAGTGCATATTTGAATTATTAATTCTTATAGTTGATTTTCCTTTATAGTATGGTAGTTTATTGTTGGGTGCAGTATTGAGTTCCATAAGAATTTGTTATCTTCAAGATGAATGCATTTTCAAAGTTCCTATCTAACAATCAAATGCAATTAGAATGGGTACGGATATGTACTCTCTGAGATCTAGCAATTGCAGCAACAGATGCGTCTGTAATTTCAGATCCAAGAACAAGAGAAAGCATTCTCAGCTCACTGAATTGCAAATTTTATGGTTTAACCAGAGAAAGCATTAACAAGACCCATAAGAATTGGACTTTCACTGATTATATAGCGGGCATCCCCATTATAAAACCTGTTTATTAGTTATGGATTTGGGAGTTCAGATATGCATATTGAAGTTGGGAACAGAATTTAGATTAGTTTCTATGTTATTCATTCTGTAACTAATAATCATTCTTTGTGTGTGTGTGCGCATACATGTTATGTACTGTAGTTGTTATTTGGTTTCATTTCTAATGCTCCTTGATCTGCATGGCAATTTTGTCTGCTTTACATTCTTTTTTAATCAATACTCTGCTCTACATTTTAAATTGATTTTTCTACTAACGTTTAAAATATTGTTGTAGTACTTACCACAAAACATGAAATCAAGAGGGTTGCACAGGCTAGGTGTCATCGCTTCAACTGCAATTGTTTGGACGTTTGCAGAAATTCTAACTGCAGCAGGTGCCTACAACAAAAGATCACAAAGAGTTCAACTTAGCTGCAGAAGCGATAGATCGGGCTTAATCAGTGCCTCTCCTTGGTCAGTTCTAAGTATATTGAATTAGTTTTTAAGAAATAGGTTGTTCTTGCAAAACTATAAGTAATTATGTTTTTTCACAAGGTAATAGGTAAATTCGTTCATTGCTCATGTAAAGCCTCATTCTTCAATTTCATTTCATTCCATTTATGCAGGATAAGAGTTCCACGGCCATTTCAATGGGGTCGTCCTTCATTCCATGTGAGCAGTATTTTTCCAGCGATTGCAGCTTCTCTTGTCGCAACTGTTGAGGTTTGCTTTAAATGTTTTTTTGTTCAAGTAGACAAACTTGTTTTTTTCCATTCTATTTGACAATCACTATTCTTTTTTAAATTTCTGTTATATTATGACAGTAAATAATTAGAAAGTATGTGACTAAAGTTCTCTTTATTTAGTAATATTCGATCTAAGCTTATCCTTTTATGCTTTTGTTCGATGTTACAGTCAACGGGGATGTTTATTGCAGCAGCAAGACTTGGGAGTGCAACTCCTATCCCGCCCTCTGTTCTTGGCCGAGGTGTTGGCTGGCTGGTAAGTGATTCTTCTTCGTTTAAACTGCATATGCATGCATTTATGTAAAATTAGACTTATATGCTTTGATGATGCCAGGGCATAGGTACTCTTATGGATGCCTTCTTTGGCGCAGCAACTGGATCTACTGCATCAGTGTAAATTCTTTATCTTTAAAAATCATCTACCTAGCTTTTGTCAAATAATTTATAGGATAAAGTTCTATGTTATTCTGACTCTAGCGACAAAATGAGACATAGTATTCTATTAATGTTAATGTCTTAGTTTATGCTGAACTCTATAAATTTGCTTTGCATGGTATAATATAAGAAAATCTTGAAGGAAACAACTGATTAAAATTGCTTAGAGGTTGTGCATTGTTTTGTAATGACAGTAATGATTAAGGTGGAGGCATTAAGTATGACAAAAGATGCTTACCATCAATCCAACATAAGAATTATGAGCTTGCCTACTTTCATTCTAGTGTCATAATAGTCTTTTAATTTTATATCTCTTTAAATCTATGTAATATTGGTGAAACATGTATTCAATTTTATATTAGTATTTGACAATTCACTCGTTCTGGGATGACTAAAAGTGAAACTAACTTGTCTTGTGTCATTTTGTTCGACTAATCTTCTTAATTTACAACATCTTCTCATTCAGGGAAATTCAGAGCACTTTTTGCTTCAATACCATTGCCAATTGTAGCGGCTACGCACTGCGTTCTTTTTTTCTTATATAGGTACTTGTGACTTATTTACTGTGCTAAAATAAGTATAAAAATAAATAAGTTTAATTTTGATTTCACTCTAATTAATAAAACATGCTAATTATTGATCAACTAAATAAGAAATACATTAATTTAATATTGATATATACATAAATAAATATAATATTAAAAAACGAACTGTCATTATCTTCTAATGAATTCATGTCTAATGAAATAAGGGATATTATGGTTTATCATTAATTATTCTAATAATACCATTAAAAAAAATCAAAATGTTTAATTCTAATTTAATTTTGATTTATCATAATAAAGTATATTGAATAATACTTTTTGTATAATTATTTTTTGTTATTGTTTAATAATAATCTTTAATTTTTAATGAAAATAATAATAACCTTTAATTTAAAATATTTAATATAAAAAATTAAAATATCAACAATCCGTGCATTGCACGGGATAAGAGCTAGTTATATATAAATTTTACCAAATAACGTATGAAATCTGTGCAATTATTTATTGTATTTTATCTAAGAATATGTTATTGGATTTGAATCATCTAAACTCAAATTTTAATGGATTTAGAATGGTTTAACGATTGAAAATCTGAATTAAAGAGACTCAAAAATTAAATTAGAGGATCCAAAATCTTTTTTTTTTTCAAAGATAAAGAAAGTTGAAGAATACGAAATCAAAGATGTATTATAATACTGGAGTTGATTTGTTCTAAACCTAATTAAAATCTCACAGTTATCAATAACATAAAAAAGAAAAAAAGAAAAACTGCTTAGAAAAAAAAAAGTAATCATTCTCAATCATGTTCAGTTCAGTAATAGGACACAAATTCATAATTCTAAAAGTTAACAAAATCTATATATTAGTAAAGTATATATAATAAAATTGCTAGTTACTGTTTGTGAAAAAATAAATAAGGTGTATATAAACAGTAGAAGAGGCTGACACCTGACAATAAGATTCACTCGATGTTTTAAGTTCTCTCATAGGTTTTTTATTTTTTATTTTTTAAAATAATAATAAAGTTATCTAGTAAGTAGTATTTATTCTCTCTCTCTCTCTCTCTTTTTTTTTTTTAAGTATTCTCCCATTGATCTTTGGTTATGCAGAATTATATGACATTACCAAGGAGCACATTGCAGTGATTTTAGTTGTTTTCTTTCTAATAACAGTGGCTTGCGCCGTAATTCCGGTGTCTGGTGAGGTGAAATACTCTAAAACATGCTATCGAATTATAGGTTTTCGTAAAACGTCTAGAGATTAGATTTTTTTTTTTACTAATATTTAACAGCGTTTGTAACTTAATGATTTAATTATTCTGAAATGTATATTTTTTTAAAAACTAGTATTTATACCCGTGCGATGCACGGGGTGTAATTCTCTGGTGGTACTTTTATTTCAAGACATTTCCCTAATTTTTCTTCATACTAATCAAAACAGTACTTCCTCCGTCCCTTAATATTAGTCGTTTTTATCTAATTCACATATATTAAGAAAAATAATTATTACTATCAAATTTATCAAAAAATATGTTGTCATTCCAAAGTTACCCCTATTTAAAACTTTACAACTTTATTCATTTTTCTCTTTATTGTAATTATTACTCTATCACCCCTATGTAATTATGAGGGGCGAATTTGGAATAAACTCTTTAATGCTACCTATATATTTCAAAGCGATTTATAAAAAGGGACAATAAATCTTCCAAAATGGTGCCCTATTTATAAGATCCCTTTTTAATTTTCAATAGCATTGAATTAATTCTTTTTACAAACACCTATATAATAAAATCAACAATTTTTAGAATTCCATTAATAATTATAGGTCTAATTTTAAAAATTTATATCAAATTTTCACATTTCCAATGTCACTAACAAATTTATTTACTTTTCTTGGTGAGAATGAAAAATCCCTAAAAGGTCTTATAAATAGAAACGGAAGGAACATACACAATATCTTTTAGGACCACCTTAAAGGACTTATTCATTAAATTGAATACATACACTATCTTTTAGGACTTATTTATTCAAGAATGCTTCCCTAATTGCACAATCAATTTCAAGAGTAATTAGTTTCTTATCTTCCCAAGTTGCCCGTCTTAAAAGCAGGATGGGCACATAAAGAAATTACTAATTAAAGAAAGAATTAAAACAATTTCAAACTTAATATTAATTCTTCATATGCTATTTATCAATACTTTCCACCAAATTAATATCAAATTTTAACTTTTAAGATTAAGATTAAGATTTTATAACCCATTATTCCGCTTCATTATAAGTTACATTGTTGAATAAGTACTCTCGGTCTCTAGCCTTATTTTTAAGCAAAAATAATTAACTTTACATCTATTAAAAAAGTTAGTTGAATGTATTTAATTTTCTCAAATTCATTAAAAAAAATTAGTCTGCTTTAATAAATTTACATTGGTAATATAACACAAATTAAATGATTCAACTACAAAATGTTTTAGGAATGATGTATCAAGAATAGAAAGTTAGTTAATTTTTGCTTATATTTAAGACCATAAGTGAAGTGTCTTTTTTTATTTATAAATGAGACCGGAGGGAGTATTCTCTCATCATATTTATAAATTAGGATTATTCACAAACAATCAAAACATTGATTCACTGTATACTGAATAGTAAAGTTGAATACTGTAGTCAATTGTAACAAAAAAAAAAAAAAAAAATGAATAGTCACTCTTCCATAACAGCAAAACAAATTAGGAGCATAATCTCATATAGCCCCGTTCTTTGTTTTTTACTAATAGATTAACAGAGAAGAAAATTTCAATAAACTTTTTAGAACTGTACAGGCCAACAACTAATTTGCCAAACTCACATCTGCTAGAAAAAAATCTAAAGTAAACTTTTTTCTTAATAGATCAACATTGAAGAAAATTTTTACAAAAATTTAGCTGTTTTGACCAACTTCTTTGTGAAACAAATACTTGCTAAAAAAAATTGCTCAAATTCATTTTTTAATTAACGTGAAACAATACAGTGTAAAATTTTCAAAGCAAGTTAATAAAATAAAATTATAATGTTAAAATATATTTTTAAAATTTTAAAAAAATATGATTTACTAACCCTAATCAATATAATATGGTAAAATATGATTTAATCGATATGCTCCGATGATGGTTCACTTTTTTTTTTGCCTTGATGAGCTTACACTGCAGAGGAATCTCATTAATCTAATTGAAGTCTGATATGTATATGATTTTTGCTACTCCATCACCACCACACACGACCTCATCCCCCCTTCACTCACTTGAATATCTCTTTCACAAAAATTTAACAACACAACTGACCTCTACTACCATGCCCAGCTTTCTTCTCCCCCACTCTCATATTGAAACTCAGCGAACTCTACCAGCACCTCTCATCTTTGTCTACTTTACATTCCACCATTCTCTATCTCTCACAAATACACTCTCAAACACATCGAAATATGCACATGAAAGGATGAGCAACATAAAATAAGTACACCAAATTTGACATATCACACGGCTTTAAGGTCCTTTGCTGTTATAATTCAAAACTAACACAAAAAACTTATCAAAGTACACA
Organism: Crotalaria pallida; assembly: GCA_037953625.1. NCBI lineage: Eukaryota > Viridiplantae > Streptophyta > Magnoliopsida > Fabales > Fabaceae > Crotalaria > Crotalaria pallida. The sequence continues at coordinate 145,554,175 of CM075652.1, read as the reverse complement.
ACACAAATACAAATTGTCTTACTTTATCATAAACAATAATTTAACAAATAAAAATATGACATGATAAATAAACAGAAAATAATCTAGCATCCATAAACATTTTTATTTCGTTATTACATTCACTATATGAACAACAATATAATTTGAAAATTCATCAGTGCATCATTAGGGAAGGTAAAAATAGCCTCCTAAGTTCATAGAAAGACTGAAATGATTTGGCTCTAACATAAAAATAACACCTGCAATGAATGATGAATGAAGTTGAATCAGAGACAGTAATGAAGTTGTCGTAGGGATTAACCAATCAATACAACAACAAAGAAAAATTTAAAAAGAATAATGACAAATCTATTAATCAAGTACCTTACCTCTCTGCAATTCGAAGTCAGCAAACATGTACACCACCATCTTCAAGCTCTCACTTTTAGCCACCCCTGCCATAGCAAGCCACCATCTTTATCTCCTTCGACCTCACCCACTCTCATATCTGAATTTCATCACCCATCTCCATCCGGATCCACCATTGCCCTGTATCACATATCCATCTCCTTCAGTCTCACCCTCCCTTAATCCTAGATGCTGGCCATGTATAAATAACTTCACCACATATGAAACCAGTAAATAATGGGCAAAACCAGAAGAAGAAATAGCTCTATTTATACTTGAAGACGTAGGAACCCTAAACCCTTTTTCATCCCCAAAGAATTCATAGAGAATGATGTAAAAATTAATATGGTTGAGAGTTCCAAATGACAACATCAACCCCAAAATAGCACCTTTCAGTTTCAAATGAGAATTATGAAAGGAAATGAAGGGTTTGAAGATAGATTGCCTGCACTCATAAATGAAGCTCTTTACTTCACGTCTTCACCCATAAACAGCCTTCATTTCTCCTTTTTGTTGAAAACCCCAAAAATAGCATTGAAAATACAATTTTGTCCTTTTAATAAAATCTAAGCACAAAACCTGTTAAAACGTTTCAATTTTCTATGCAATTCCCACACTCATCACCTAACTCCTCGTTTCTTTGCAATGTTTTCTTATAACATCATTCAATTTTGTGTTACTAAAAATAGAAATAAATTCAAAAAAATTCAAATGTAATGTTTATATATCATGCCACTTGGCAACCTAGAAATGTCACTTGGCAAAACTTTCCAAAATTCTTCCTTCAAATTTAACATATTAAGATTGTGACAGGGTAATACTGGATCTGATGAGCAAAGGAGTCAAGGTTTTGTCCCACAGCCTGAACACTCAAATAGCACATGTCACCATGTGAAAAAGGCGATGGGAGCTATAGCAGCTAAAATACCTTGTTGGGGCATTTGGGTGTTAATTGTGATAGCCCTACCGTGTGTCTCAACAGTTGCTGTTATTATTTTATGGTGGATGCTTCGTCGCTCTTGACTCAGGACTTAGGGGCAAAAAAAAAAAAAAAAAAAAAGAAAAAGAAAAAGTAGACGCTGCCATCAGAGAAAAGAATTATAGTAAGAGTCTTGAGTAAGAAGTCAATAAAATAGTTGGTTATTAGTGGTGTAATGGTGTTTTTAGCCTGTTCACCTTTTTGCTCTTTTTTCCAAAGTTAAACATGAAAGACTTCTTACTAACTCACATTGATTTATTTTTTTCCCATCCAGTTTGGGAAAACTCACATTAATTTACGTTTTTTTTTCATCCGATTCCCTAAGTACCATTACCTAGGTACATTCGGATCCGATCCGAATCGCGTTATTGGCTATGACAGGTAAGTCTCCCAACGTGAATTTTTTGCATCCACAAAGAATCGAACCCAAGACCTTACTTAAGCGAAACCGAAACCGAACCGCTGCCGGAAGTACCTCTTATAATTTTTTCTTTTAAAAAATAACGTGTTTATTCTTTTAATATATTTTTTTCTTCTTTTTACCACTTATTCTCAATTCCAAACTCTGAGATAAAAAAAACTTAATAAATAAATAAAATGCTTAACATTTTCATAATTGTAAAATTCTACAAAATATCTATCTCTATATATTTTTTATCAGCAAAGAAAAAGAGATTTTTCTCTCTATGTATATGTATATACTAAAGAAAAAGCTATTTTTAAAAAAGCAACGATAATGTCCATACGTGTTCATCATAATAAATCAACCTATTCTATAAGTGGTATGTATCATTCTATTCAATGTAATATCTAAAATAAAGACAGGAATTCTATAAAACAAAAATAGACATGAAAATATGGTATAAGAGGAAAAACAGAAGATTTAATGTTTAATATATCTAATCTCAATTACTATTAAAAAAATAAATATTGAAATTAAGATTAGTTTTTTTTAAAGGAAAATATGTAATTCATTTCCAAGTAGATCCAACGGTATAATAACAAAGCACATATTTTCCATATAATAAAAATTGCTAAAAAAGACTAGATACTCAGCCATAACAGCAAACTCTGATTCAACAACCTTTGTTTCCAAGATAACATTCTCATCAATGCTGGAAGTAAGCACAGTTCGGCGACAAAGAATCTCAGATCTGAGGAGGTAGAGCCACTGGAGGAGGTAGAGCCACTGGACAGAGGAGAAGACAAAGATCTGGAAGGGAAAAGCTGTCCCGAATATCAGTCTTCTAGTTATTAGAGAAGATAGGAAGATCTGGAAGGGAAAAGCTGTCCCGAATATCGGTCTTCTAGTTATTGGAGAAGATAGGAAGGTCATCAGATCTGGATAAACAAAAAGCCACTTGCACAAAGGCAAAATTTATTTATTTAAGCCAGATATAACTAGGAGGGAAAAAACCAACACACCAACCAAAGGACCCCTTCACAAAAGAGAGGAAAGCGAAGAAGAGAAGAGAAGAAGACTGAGGAAGAGAGAAGGCCTAGCCTCTCTCTCCTCAAATTAGGATTCCCATATTAGATCTTTGTTGATTAATTATGTTTAAGATTAGTTTTATTTTTTATTTAACGTTTAAAAACTAGTTTTTATGTAAGATTATGTTGTTAAAGATACATACTACTAGTATATAAAGGAGTTGATATGTTCTTGTTATAAGAACCTATCTGTCTATCTAATTAAAATCTCTCACTTGATGCTTTCAAACTTCAAAGGCATAGGAAAGAAAAGAGTAACCATTCTCAATGATGTTCGTCTCAATCAATAATAAAACACAACCTCATAATTTCAAAATTCAACAGAATCTATCAATATTTATTTTTATGTTAGTTATTTTATTGTTGAAAAAATATAATGTTTAAACCATAAAAAAGAGGTTGACAGTGAGAATCACTTTAACTCTCAGATTCTCTCATTGTTCTCCGTCGCTACAACATAATGGCATTCTCAAGAACCGTTGTTGCAGTGGTTTTAGAAGTTATTTTCTTCTTAATAATAGCGGCTTGTGTCGGAACTGCAGTATCTGCTAACGAGGTGAGATACTCTAAACGAAACATGCTATGTAGTATGTAGTATGTAGATGTTATTATGATATTTTTTTGGGATGTTTAATACTACTACTTAATAGTACTATTTATGTATGTACCAAAAAAAATAGTACTATTTATAATTTATAATTTTTACACAGGGTAACAGTAACACGCAATCTGAGCAAAAAGAAGTGTTATGGTCAATAGTTCTAATACTCTGGTGTTGTTGCGGCCGGGATACTTATAGCCATCAAGTTGGAATATCTGGCATTTCAATGTGGGTAAACACCTGATTAGAGTAGCATATTTGGATTGACCGTGATTTATGATGAAAAATCACGTTTTTCATGCAGCTCCCAGTGAAAACGGAATGCCAAAAGAAATACACACTAAAGTATTTTATAATTGAGTGTTCGAAATAATTAAGAAGTCAATAAAACAGTTGATTATTAATGGATAGATAGTGTTTTTCTCCCTGTTCCCTCTTATCAAACATGGCATTAAAGGAGACTCGTGGATTAAAGGGGAATACAAAATTGAAGACTGAAGATACTGGAGTTACTTGACTTGTACTTGTATAAAATTAGTTTAGTTTAAGTTAATCGGTTAGAGCTTAAGTTAACCGGTTAGTGTTAGCAGTCCGTTAGTTTGTTAGAAAGGTAGTTAGAATTGGTGCCATTTCTTGGTTGCTAGCTGATACTGCAATCGTGTATATATATTTTCATTTTTGCCTTGTGGCTAATAAGATTGAAATCATTTTCTTAAGAGTTTGAGTTTCTCTTTACTTCTTCTCTCTCTCGTTTCTCATCTTCTTCTTCAATTTCAAGGTTCTGCATCCTTGATTTAATATAGTTTTTGAATCAATTCTCAACCAAATCACAAATCTGCTACGTCTTTTTGCATTGCCTTTTCTCCCTGTGATACTTTTCTTTATTTTATCTCTTTTATTTGCTTTGGCTAGGGATAGAGAAAAAAAAATCTTAACCAAAAGAACTGGCAATACGATATATATAATTAAAAAATGATTTAGAGACCGACAAAATGAGCTTACAAATCAACCTGTACCATAAAATGAGTGACATGTGTGTCACCTGCCTACAATTGATTAGTTAACAAATAACACATATCACATTCTTGTGGTAACACATGTCACATTCTTGTGATGTAGGTTGATTTATAGGTCTCTATATCATTGCTCGTATAATTATTGCCTCAATTCAATTCGGAAATAACGGGGTTGGGAAGCATAGGATCCATTAGCAAAGTCTTTTTAAAATTGATGAAAAAAGCATAGGATCCATTAGCATACCACATATGAATTTTGAATCCTAACCTTTCCTATCATAATTTCGAATCACTGTCATGATATTCTAATTATATTTTAGGATTTTATTCAAAGTTATGTATTACGGTACATGATTTTTTTTCTTCATCATGATATCATTTAATCAATAATTGAAGACTAACCATTTCTAAATAATTTTAGTATTATCCCACTGATTAAGTTTTCATCAAAGACTAACTAATTTAGAAGTCCAAAAAAAAACTTTCATAATGTTTCATCCTTTGTTATTAACTAGTGTATCCAAACCCGGGCATGAAAATGATTGGCTAACAAATACACACCATGGAGTTCGCAGGCCCGGTCCTAATCTAACTTGGGCCCTAGGGCGAAAAAAAATTTGAGGCCCCTAATTAAAAAAAAAATAAATTATTAAAAGTAAATCAATTAAAAATTTAGTATATATACGAATAATCAATTAAAACAATGACAACAATCAATAATAGAATTAATTATTAAAAAATAAGATTTGAAATAATATAAAAAGTTATTTAGTAAAGAGGAAATAAAATACATTTTTCATGTTGGATTACAAAAGTAAAATTCATTACTTCATATATTTTTAAATTAAGTGAGCAAATGAAAAAACAAATTAAAATATTATGCTAAAAATCATTGATAGTTAAAAGATAAAAAGAACTTGCAATTATTAAATTTTTTTTTCAAAAATAAATGTACCATTAAAAAAATTATGGGTCCCTAAATTTTTTGGGTCCAGGGCGGCCGCCCATGTGGCCCTCCCTTAGGGTCGGGCCTGGGAGTTCGCAAGGCAAGCAGAGAGTAATAAAATACCAAATGCTCTAATAAAATGTAGTACCAAATGCTCTCACCCCTTGCTTTCTTCCAAATACTTCAGATAAAGTTGGCAAAAAAATATTCATTTTGAATTAGAGAAAAACAAAAAATGGTTCCCGTCAATTTCATTGCATTCTCAAGCACCTTGACCTTAATGGAAGTTAATTCACCACATACCGATACCCGCTTGCACACAAACCTCACTTTTCTATGAATATACAAACCCTCTCCTGAAATAACATCGAAGAAATAACATATTCACATAAAAGTGTGCCCCCATTCATATTCAAATATAATCTCAATTTCAATTTCACACCAATTTTTCCTCGTCATCTCCACAAACTGAGTTAATCTTGTTCAAACTCAAACAGCATATTGGATTTAATGGATTTCAAAAACCAAAAAAATGTAGAATTAAGACTAACTTATAAATGGTTCAAAACGTAGCAAAACCCCAACTCGGATGGTTCCCGCGAACTCAATTTCAGCACTTAAAGCTTACCTCCATCCTATAATTCCTCTGCTATAAAAATGACCACAACAATGTTACATGATAGATTCTAAGCTCAAGTCTATAAACTCATTACCAAGCAATACCAAAACATGAATGGGTTCTGAAAATTTAAAGTCAAGCCTTCAAGCATCTTTTCACCTTGAGGTCCTCTGCCAATACTGCAGGAAAAAAACACAACTCAATTTGAAATTCGGGTAGACCATCTCATTAGTTATAACAACAAACAACACTTACTCAAGTACAATGGTTTATCTCTATTCATCTCATTTCATTTAAATTGGGCACACTTTATATTTTCAATAGTCAACATAATTGGCCTTTTCATTTTCATTGGCAGTGTTGCTCAAGGGTTCAAGTTACCTCTCCAGGGGATTAACATCATGAAGTTTTAACGCAGTTAGAACTAAATCGTACCAGTGTGAATTAGAAAAGTCTAAATTTGAACATTTCAAAATTCAATAACTCACATCTCATAGTTCCAACACATTCTGACAAATGACCAGTCAACTTATACAGAAGGATTTGCAACCCAAGTGAAGAAAGGTACACTAATAAGAATGTAACAAACAAAAAATGATAGGTTGTTAAAAATATTCAATAGAGTTCAGCACTTCATCCCTTTAACATGCACCAGTATAGTGTATCCACCTTGTTTCTCACAAATGTCCTTGACTTCAGTTATTCTAACTATGTTGCAATGGTTAGATTATGTCATCATCCACTCCGAAAGGGGGAAAAGTACAATGTGCCACTTGCAACTGAAAAACAACCTCACTTTATTCTGACAAAAAAACAACTCCTTCCAACACCATGCTGTCTCGTTTCCAGATCTTAAAGGCCAAAAAGGGTCAATTAATATCACTATATATGAACTCCATTCCAAAAGCATGAATCAAATCCAAGAATCACAACATAGGCACTTAAAACTCTAATCAAATCCATCACAACATACAAAGAATGAATCAACAAAACAAATGACATTATATTCCTCCATTATGTTACTTGAAAGAAGCACTATATGATTTTCATATTTAAGAAAGGTTTGATAATATCACAAGTCCCTGAAGTTTGAGATACTTTTGCCAGATACCCTTATTCTTTATTTTTCAATGTCTAACTCCCCAAAGTTATTTACGAGTTTGTCATATACTTCTACTACCAATTCTGGTCAATTTTGATGACATGTAGCATTAGAATCCTGATAAGACGCAGGAGGTTAAACACCCGGTGCCCTATGGGCGAAGATCTTTTTTTTTTTAAAAAAAATAAAATAAAAAACTACAAAACATAATATTTTTATATTTTTAGTTAAATAAAAAATAAAAAAAAAGAATTGAAGAGAGAGGTCGTCTTCGCCCGTGTGACATCACGCGGCAACACATGACCAACCTCCTGTGTCAACTAGGATTCTCATGTTACATGTCATCAAAATTGGTCAGAATTGGTACTAGGGGTATATGACAAACCCAGAAGTAACTTCGGGGGATTAGACATTAAAAAAAAAAGTATAAAAGTAACTGGCAAAAGTACCCCGAACTTCAGGATTTGTGACATAATTAAGCCTTTGAGAAACCTGCTATTTATTAAAGAAGGAATTTGCTATGATGGTTTGTCTGGTCCCCTTAATCCCAAGTAGTCCCCTTCTACTGGCTATAAAAAATAAGATGAACTTCGAGCAATCTTAATAATAATCATCACTCTAATAAATCTATTAACATGAATGCTCCAAGGAAATTTATTAGATGTAAGAGTAACTAAAAAATACAACTAATATGAGATGTAACTAATATTAGGAAATTTATTATCATTTGCAGCAGCCGTGTGTCTTATCCTAAATGTTCATGATTAGCATTCTGTTTTTCTTATGAACTTTGAATAACTGCCTCTGCCGCAACAGAAAAGCACATTGCTAACTACTAGTAATAAGTTGGAAGCAACCGATAAAATTGTTAAGTAGTTCAGTTTATTTGATTAGCACTTGTATGTTAGCTAGCTAGCATTAGTCTAACTCTTCACACCTAGTTAGCTTAGGTTAGTTGTTTGCTACTTTGCTTGGTTGTACTTGGCTGTATTCAGTAGGTGTTTAGTTACTGAGTTGGTTAATCAACTCTCCGTACATATTTGAAAACTCTCTTATAATAGTTCATATCCGTTTAAGCTTCCATTAGTTCTCTCATTTTCTCTCAAAAAGATAAAAAAGAAAGGAAAAATGGACAATACTGATAGAACTTCAGATTTGAAATGAACACTTTTATTGATAGAAACATAAATTGCACACACTGTACAGCAATAAACTTGCTGTCCCAGAGACCAAGGTCTCCTAGTACACACACAATACAGCAATGGCTTGCTGTCCCAGAGACTAAGTCTCCTACAGAGAATGTTCTCTGTCCCAAATTTTCCAAATAACAACATACATGACTCCCTACAAATGCACAATACATTATATAATAAAAATAACTGCTCCTAATAACCTCTTAACCTCCTAATAACTACCAATCAAATCTGCCCTCAAATAACTAACTAAATCTGCCACATGGCAGATCAGAGGTTCCTATCAAATACATAGGTATATATGATTTCCTAAGTAAGAATAAACCAAAAGTCAATTTGTGTTGCATTCTGAGTACTTTGGAATGTATTGTTACCAAGAAAACTCTGATGCACTTTGCAGCAGTAAACATGCAGTTAGGGTGACCACAAAAAGATCATCCAGAATAGGGAAAGAATATAAAAGGCAGCTTGAGACCGCCAAAATCACTAATTTAATGAATTACCTATTGAGCACCTTCAGTATTAAATGGCTGCATATGCTGGATTTGGTCCAATTATACCATCAAACAGATATAGGTAGTTAGTTCACTGCATCTCATGTTCACTCAACGACCTTCCAAAAAAGACATGGGCAGAAGCAGCAAGCTAAGAATCCCCAACATATGGTTGGCTATGTTTGTTTAAATAACCGCTTTACTCTTTTTATTATATTGGTCAAACCAACTCCTCTTTTGAAGTTTCGAGAATCCTGAAAATCAGTAGAATGTCCATATTAGCTGGCAAAAAATATTAGTACAGAGACCATAATATTATCAACCTTTTACCAACATTCAAATGTGGAAAGCAAAGACTCAAAGGGAGGTCATTCACTTCGATACAATGAAGTAAGCTAAACTCGATAATGTGCAGAGAAGGGAGTGGGTTTCAGACGTGCAACCATTAAATGGATCAGAGCTCAGTGAATATTGTTACAGAGGTTTCTACGGTTTCTCTATCTAGTACTGTCAATGGTATCTATATTTTTCATTTGATTTTAAGAGAATTTTCTGGAGAAAATGAGTCAATTTTAAGTGATACTAAATTACTAACTATAGTTGGATAATTATATATTTTATTACCATTTGAATCTTCTATTTATGTAGGAAAAAGCCCTTCTGTAAAATGAACAAGTAACAGGTAAAATGGACAAGCAACAGGTAGTGTATGCACCGGCAAGGGTAAATAAACACTTATTTGCTTAGTTTTTTAAGAAGATCATTTTAGTGTAATCTTATGCAATTAACTATGCACAAAAAAATGGTCAATCCACCTGATGTGACAATTTAAGATTAGTGAAATTTGAACAAACACTATTCCATTCAAATAAAATTATTTCACAACTAATAAGCAAGGGACATGATAAAGTTCATAAAATAATGTTTAAATTTATGTGAATTGCATTTTAGTATATTGGATGGTGACTTACCAATTTTTCTCCATTTGAAGCAGTTCCATCTTCTCCCCTGAATTCCATATCTGAATTGTTGAGAGCAGCGGAGTCCTCCGAATTTGGTTCGTCAACACTTCGGTAGGGCCATTTTAGCAAGGCTTCAGATCTAAAATCTTCCTTACATAACACATGATAACCACACTGCCTTATCTTTTGCAATCCCCCTTGCACATCAAAACGCAGCCTACTATTCTCACTAAAATCAGGCTTTCGATGCTTGCTAAAAGTCTTTGATTCACTTATGTTGCCATACTTTCTATGATGCAGCTGAATGTATATATAGTTATCATTCATTATCATTGTTACAAGGCAGCTGCTATAATGCGCCTTGGCATGGGAGGAGAGATATAAAGAAGGGCCGGCTTCAGGATGGGAAGCTTCAAAGCTCCAGCAGAGCTCTATCTTGAAAATCGACGATGGGGACACCAGAGGTTCAAAGGCAATGAATACAACAAGTCCCCACCACTCACCCCTATCAGATTCATTAGGGATGTCCACTGTTACTGATGCACTTGATTCAAGCTTTGACAAGCGTGGACCCACAGGAAAGAATATATCATTACCAAACTTTGGAGGTATTTCAAGGTAAGTAATAGGATAACTAGGATCCCTTACCTGTAACAATGTTTTAAAATGATTAGGGTAACTACCTGAATAAGCATTCATATATATATATATATATATATATATATATATATATAAATCTCAACAATATAGGCTTGATATCTTTTAGTTTTATTTTACTGTACTTTCTATGTTGTTAAATAACATTATGCACATAATGTTCTGCAAATAACTAGCAAGAACAAGAGAGATTGGTAGAAGTGCCTACTCAAGAGAACATACCTGGCATAAGAGCTCACTGTCATCTGACTCAAACAGCTTCCAAAACTTCCATAGATCTAAGAATAAACCAGCTTCCACATCATAATCTAACAGATGCTGAGGCACAGATCCATCTGCAGAGCTCCCACAACCTTCTAATTCAAGAAAACTTAAATTAGAAAGATTAGAAATGCTGGCAGCAGGTGGAACAAGATCTTTATTTCCAGTTAAGATTAACGACTCTAGTGATGATAATTGACCTAGGTCTTTAGGAATTAATCGAAAATTGAGATTGCAATAGCTTAAGTCAAGAGTGTTTAATGAGGAAAGTCCTGAGACAGAAGCAGGCAATCTTAAGTACGTAGGATGCTGTTCCTTGCAGTTATTAGATACTGGCCCACTACATCCCCGAAAAGAAAGTCTTTTGAGATTTGTCAGATGAAATAGGGACGAAGTTACTTCTCTTACAGAGGTTTCGCTTAAATCAAGATCCTCCAAAGCCCTGTTTTCATTTATGTTGTCTGGAAGAATGCAGATTTTTGAGCATCCGGATAAATTGAGGCGTCTAAGTGACTTCAAATTACTAATGGTATTTGGAAGGGCAAGAAGATTTGAGCAATTCATTAAATTCAACACTGAAACGCATTCCATGCTCTCCCCAAAATCAGGAAGTCTCTTTATGTTTAAGCAGTCACAAAGAAAAAGCCTTTTCAAGGAACTCATTTCCAATTTACTTGGCAAAATCTTGAGTTTAATGCATCCTATTAGGCTCAGTACTGCAAGCTTCTTATGCTGTCCAACAGATTGGTGAAGTTCAACAAGAGATACACAACCATCAAGGAAGAGCTCCTCAAGATTTGGTATCCCAGAAATATTTGGAGTTTGAATCAAATTGTTGGAAAAACTCAAATCAACAACTTTCAGTTTCCCAAAAACCTGAACAAAGCAAATAAAAAAATTGATTAGCATAACTAAGCCTTTAACATAAATTTTTATAAAAGTTCTTTGTTTAGCATCCTTACCGGACTTCCATTCCAAAGTTTTTCAACTTTGCTGTTACTCATTTGAAAGCGAACCAATTCATGCAGTTGCACACCACGTGGTAGAGCTTTGAAAGGGTATCCCGTCCAAATGAGAACTTTTAAAGAGTTAGGAAGACATTTGAGACTAAGCGAGTGATGCAAATCGCACAATATGATAAGTACTTTAAGGTTACACATCTTAGAGAAGGCTCTAGGGTGCCAACATGCTTCATATGACTCAATTTGTGGCTTCAAAACTAAACCTCGAATTTTCTCAGTTCCCTAATATTAAAACAACAGTCAAATAAGTAACATAAGACATAAGAAATCAAGCAAAATTAATGAAACATGAAGAAAAAGGGGCACATACTGTATTTTCTCTCAACACTTTATTAATATCCTCTTGAAACCACAACCTACTGCGTCTACCAAGATCATTTGGAGATTCTTGGAAAACTATTGTTTTACCCATTTCTTCAAGCAAATCATGCATTCCAAGAACTCTTTCGTCACAGGTTACCAATGATTTCTCAATAAGAACATTTATTCCAATTGTTGGATGAAGGCCACAACTGTCCAATATATTTGTCACTTTATCTTTGTACCATCCCTTAAAAAAACAAGCAATATCGAGAAATATAGTCTTGTACTCCTCTTCCAGCATATCATAGCTTATCTTAAGCTTGTTCACTACGTCATCATGTGGAACTTTACTTATCTGAATTAAAGCATCTTTCCATTCATCTACAGTTCTTCCATAAAGGAAAGAACCTAGAACTTCAAGTCCCAAAGGAAGGCCTCCAGCATATAAAACTACACTTTTGGACAGCTCCAGATAATCTTCTTTTGGTTGATGTCCCTTAAATGCTTTTTCACAAAAGAGTTGAAGAGACTCATCAAAGTTCAAGGTTCTCATCTCATACATTTCAAACGATACTTGATGTGATATCAGGAGGTGTTTGTCCCTACTTGTAACAATTATTCTACTCCCAGGACCAAACCATTCTTGGCTTCCAGCCAAATTCTCAAGTTGGCTTTTTGCACTTACATCATCTAGGACGAGTAGAACTTTCCTGTTGCATAAAAGGTTTCTGATGCTGTCCTTTCCTAGGTCTGAAGTTTCAATTATCATGCTGTTTAGTTTCATATGTGAAAGAAGTTTATTTTGCAAATGAACTTGACCTTGATCTCCTCCCTTTGTAGCCTCTCTAATATTGGAAAGAAAGCAACTAACATCAAACTGTCTTCGGAGTTTCTTAAAGACAACCGTGGCAAGAGTTGTTTTTCCTATGCCACCCATACCCCATATCCCAATAAATAGAACATCTTCCAACCCTAGCCTTAAATGTAAGCACATTTCATCTACTTTTGAATCAATCGCAACAAGTCCATCATTATATGATGGCAATTTAGGTTCTAGTCTTGTCCATACTTCTGTAACAATTTCTTCAATGAGTTCCATTTCATGCCTACATAAAACAAAGAAACAATCTTGTATTAACTTGAATCTCTTTTCACGTTTCATACTCATCCAACTCTTAGCTAAGCATGATCCACCAAAGAGGCTCAAATCATTATTTAACATTAAGCAAGGTTGACATGTTTTTAGTGTTAATATATGTTAAATAATGATTTGAAAGCTTTACAAATGACGTGTTATACCAAGCCTATCCAAGAATTTCTTCATGAATATGTGTGTGGGTATATTATTTCAGATCCACAAATATCAGTATTCATCAAAAAACCTCAGGGCACACCAGGCTCAAGGTTGAACCTTGGTAATTGAAGAGGGAGCACACCTTAACCACGGCTCTTGGCCTTGGGTTATCTCAATTCTCACCCGATTAATGAGGAGGAACAGCAAAATTTGAAATTAGTAATATGGTTTAAATCTATTATGTAAAACTTTCAATAGTTGTTTGCTATCAAATTACTTCTCATGAAGATTTTAGCATTCAAACCATTAAAGTCATTTATATTGCCTGCTAAACTTGGATAATTTTAAAATACTATATAATAAATATAAAATCTAGGGAAAACCACACATCACAATTAATTCAACAGCAATTTTAACATGGAATATTAAAAGTAAACATTTTAATCTAATATTTAGTGCTTGAAAAATAAATTATATGAGTATATGACCCACTTGGTATTATAGAATGAAAATTCAAGAGAATAGCTAAATAGCCTTTACATTATGTACCAAAAAAGCTCCAAATATACCAAAAATAGCCTTTAACATTTTCACCGGGAGGGAAAATCAGATACAGAATCCATGGTTTTTCCCCCATTTGCACAACTCAACATAATAAGAGCCGTTGGGCAATTTAAGAACTTCTCAAAATATCATGCGTTCTGGTTATTATATTCAAGCTATAATTCACACGGATAAGAAAAATCTATCTGAATCCCACTTTATAACTTACCGGTTCTTGGAGTCCCAGCCAGATAAGTTGGCAATGTCTTTTAAAGCATCTCTCCACTTTTGCACCTTTCCTTTGTTTTTTTTAAACTTTGTTTCATGTTTTCTGAAAGCTTCTGCAAAACTTCCCCTTTGATGCCGTACATCAGCAGGATCAACCCCATAGAAGACTGGAAATACTTCTTGGCACAAATTATTTTTGGTTTCGATAATCTTTTGAAGCTCATCCAAACACCATGTGGAAGAAGCATAATTTTGGGAGATTACCACAATAGAAGAGAGAGATTCCTCAATTGTATGAAGGAGCATTTCGGAGATAACTTCACCTCTTGCAAGTTCTTCTTCATCTCTGAATGCTATGATACTCTTCCGAAGCAAGGCTGCATATAAATGATCAGTGAAACCTAGGTGAGTGTCTTCTCCCCTAAAACTTAAGAAAACATGGTACTTCCATTTTGATTTTGGTGAAGAATTTCTATTCAGTGCCATTGAAGGGCTCAGGTATTCAATATGTGCAACAGTAAAGGAACACGGTGCAGTAGGTTTGAAGCAATCAAACTTAAACCTGCAAGAATCAAAACAATACAAGTTACTCAAAAAATTGGGTTTCATATATGAAATGTAATCATAAAGCAAGCAATATTCAGTCAAAGGAATGTGTTCTTTCCAGCACTGCTCAGAAAGCAAAGGTTCAAGTAAATATGTGGGGGAATCTTCACCCACCCTAATAGCATCCTAAGGTAATTAACAACCACAACTGAAACTGTATCAAACCCTCCATTTCTATTTCCATCGACCCCTATCATACCGCAAAAGCTGGAAGTTTTGCATCCTGAGAATGACATGAACTCGATTCCGCCATTTTGCCCATGAAATATATCTTACATCTGAATCCAGGGTCATAGTCGCCCTCAGGTTTAAACATGGGTGATTGATTGGCTGTAACCCTTTGATGCACAAAAATATATCTTTTTTTCCTAAAAACAATCATTTGATTCTATCCTCGCAATTACATGGTTAACATAGTATCTTAAATGGTAAACAATGGTAAGTCATGCTAAAAAGTCCTTGTTCTTTTTTCTACATATCAAATCATGAAACAAATAAACAAATTCAAAATTTCAAGGACATAAAACTGAAACAGTTATGTTCATAATAATAATAATAAAAAAAAAAAGGCAACCTTGGCCTTGTCCAAAATTAAACATCTTTTAATTTCTCATCATACGTCAATCACACTAGAATTTTCATCATGACTGGACATATAAATACTGGCCTAAAAAGATCAAGACCAAATATATTCAAATTTCTTGAGAAAACTCCAGAACATGGTCACCTAATTTAACCCAAAAACATACTTTCAACCATCTTTTTGTTCAAACAAATAGATCCAGTTCCTTAATATAAAAGTTCTAAAACCTTCAGAATAAAGCAAAGATTTATAAACTGTTCTTCATACTATAATAGCATGACCAAACGGTTAGTTGTTTTACATATAAACCTTAATTTCTCTTTCGATGTTGTAAGCCTGTCTACTAAACCATGGAATCCAAGTCCAACCTAATAGAATTTTCCACAACTAGTCAAGTATAGTTCCATATAACATCTGATGTCTCACACTTCGTGTCACGCTGTGTGCAATGGCTCTAATACGTGAAGAAAATGAAACTACTTAGATATGCAATAACTTCATATTTTCTTGACCAATTAGAACCAATGACACAAGAAGTGACATGAAGTGTGAGGCATCAGATGTTTTGCCCTATAATTCACCAGGATAACTTCTAGTTCTAGTATTGCCAATGCATAGAAAACAATTCACTTTTATTACCATGTTCAACATTTCATTTATCTAAAACAGTATATACATTAATCCAGAGAATTATAGTCCTCACTAATAGAACCTATATACTCCATAGTCTATATACACTTTAATTCATTTCAATTTTATTTTATTTTTTTTTTAAAGATATACTTGCAAACTTTAGAGGGTGAGCCGTGGTGAATAGGTAAGGTTTTCTTAGTGGCCAAGAGGTCACGGATTCGAATCCTAGAAACAGTCTCTCCGCTTGCATAGGTGAGGTTGTGTACATCTATCCTCCCCAGACTCCATTAGGAAAGAGGTAATAAGGAAACCGATAAAATTGTAAAATCAACAGATTTCATCCAGTTTCATCACTAAATTGCCCATTGATTCCGAAATTCATGCTTAAATACCACTACATATCAACACAAAAGCCTAAAAATTTATCAAAAAATAAAATAAAATAAAAAACCACACACACAAGAGGCTAAAAGGTAAACTTGGTAGTTGATACTGAACTTACCTGCAAAGGAAAGGCATACAGCGTTTGACTCCACTCGTGAAAATGGTTTGGGTTTGTTGTGGGTGTACAAACTCAAGTCAACCTTGCAGAGCACGTGTCTAAGTTATCACTTATCAGATGGTATACTATCTAACCGAATCCCAACAAAGACAAAGGAAAGGAGTGGGGAGAGTTTAGCTTGCCTTACTTTCAGAATACTGGTACAGATTTAGATGTCATTCTTCTTTTTTCTCCTTCTCGGACAAGCAACCTTCCTCTCCAGCTCAACTCGGTAATAACTCCCCTTCCTTGTTTGTTAGCTTCAGAATACTAGTAGTATTGATTATTGATAGACTCAATTTATTTGTTTGACTTAAGGAAAAATAAATGTTAATGTAGATTTTTTTTTTTTTTTCAAATTCTTGCGAAACACCGGTATTCTCAAAAACATCTTTAATATCAGGAAGTCTTGACTAATTCAAAGTGAGCTGCGGGACTACTCGCACTCTTGTCCCATTCCCAGAATTTCAGTTAGGATTTTACCCCTACCGAACCACGCTCGTTGGTCCGTTAAAGTAGGTACAGCTGCAAAACATAAAATACACGTCGGTATTATTATGTAAGTTGGATTTTTTACGTTTGTATATTTTTTTTTATTCGTTAAAGTTTTTGTTTATAAAACATAACAAAATAAAATAATTTTTTGAAATTTTAGTTCAAAGCAAAAATTTGATCTTTTAAAATAAGTTTATTAAGGTTATATTTGGTAACACAAATTTATAATTTATCTGCTAGCTTTTAACTTATTGATTCAGTCAATAAGCTACTAAAACTGTTTGATAAAAAAAAAACTTATAACTTTAAAAAAAAGAAACTTATATATTTTGAAAGTTAGTTTTCAGGAAGCTATGTGAACTAGCTTCCAAATTTAATGAAAGAGTTTTCAATAAATTATATTCCCTCCGGTCCTTATTATAGGACATACTTAACCGAATTACATATACCAAGAAAAGTGGTTGGTTTAATGAATTCTATGAAAAATATATTGTAACATTACAATGTTATCCCTCAACTTTTCTTGAAAAATTCAAACTCATTAATGAACAACAAAAAATACATAGATAGTCAAAGCATTTAATAAGGGCAAAAAAAGAGAAAACGCAATAAATGATGCATAGGAAATATAAAGTGACTTATAATTAGGACCAACAAAATCTTCTAGAATATGCCCTGTATACAGGACCGGAGGGAGTATCTCAATTTTATCCCTTTATTTTTTTCCTAATTATTATCATATATTTTGGCCAAATTATATTGTTAAAGTCATTTAAATTTCAGCTAGTTATACAATTAGTTTTGCCAAACAATTTTATTTCAATAAGTTAAATATATAGCTATAAGCTTTCTGCTCAGTACTTTCAGTTAAGTTCATAGCTATTATAGTATTACCTACAAGCTCACAACTATCAATCATAAGTTCATAGCTTTAAGCTAGTTTTGTCGAAGAAGTCCTAAATACTCTTTTTTATCCGTGCGATGTGGTTAAATATGACCTATAAAGTAGGATTGAAGACAACAAGGCAAATAGCTGGGTTCCTTAACCATGTTGTCAGAGGTTCAATCCCTACCATGGCCATGGAAAAGGCTTTATTGGTATAGGCAAAGTCCACTTAAGTGATGTCTATGTCTTGGAGGGGATTAATCTTCGGCCAGAGGATACCCATGATGGAAAAAAAAAGGACTGAGGTAGTTTATAAAGCTGTATTTATGAGATAAATTGATTATTTATAAAAAAAAAATTTGCGACCTGATTATTTATAATTTTAACTTTACTTAATTTAAATAGTTTATAACTGCTAACTAGTGGGTAGTTGGCAATTAGATTCTTATCCGGGATTATCTTATTTTGGTCCGCGACGACTATAAACGAAGTTGTTGTGGACTTGTGGTTAAAGGAGAACAAATCAAATGCAGAGGCAGATTCAGAGCAACTAAAAGGTCAATGAACCATATCAAAGAAAAAAAATAAGATATCAGCTATTTCCAAGAGTACAGTCGGAATGGCGGCTTCTGATGGTGCTGGACAAAGCAATGGTGTGTCCACTGAGTTTTTCCTCAAAGAAATTAGTCCTCGACTCGGAGGTGCGTCCTTGAAGAAGGATAATAAAACATGTTCATCAAATAACTATGATCTCGTGAAGCGAATGAAATATCTTTATGTCAGAGTTGTCAAAGCACGAGGCATAGCATCATTATTTGGTGGGAGTGGGAGTGGGAGTGGGATTGAGTTGTTTGCTGAAGTGGAGCTTGGAAATAATAATTACAGAGGAGTCACAAAGATGATGAGCAATGCTGCAGAATGGGATCAGGTCTTTGCAATCTCCGAAGATGGCATACAACGTTCATCATCAACTGTCACAATCACTGTCAAAAAAAGAAGGCAAAAAAAGGTTACACATATAGGTGGAGTTTTGTTTTATTTGAACGCGGTTCCTCTCAGAGTACCACCTGATAGTGAGTTGGAACCTCAGTGGTACAGAATGGAAGATAAGAATTATTCCAAAACTACTACTGCCACTGCCACTGCCACTGGGGAGTTAATGGTATCCTTATGGTTTGGAACTCAAGCTGATGAGTCATTTGCAGAGTCACTTCTAAATAATGTGCATCCTGATGTGCTTAGCTTCACTAAGTCAACGGTTTATATTTACCCAAAGTTATGGTGTCTTAGAGTTTCAATTATTGAAGCACGGGATATCATGCCAGCTCACAAAGGATCACAAGTGGTGAGGTTCCCTCGGTTTTCAGTCACAATCCAATTTGGAGATCGATCCCTCACTACTAAAGTTGCTGCTCCCAGTGCTACCCGAAGCTTCTCAAATCCATGCTGGGATGATGAGGAGTTGCTTTTTTTGGTTGCAGAGCCTTTTGATGAAAATGATATGTTGGTTTCAGTTGAAGATCAAGTTGAGCCAAGAAGAAACGAGATTGTGGCCAAATTGCTTCTTCCGATGGCCACTATAGAGAGGCGAATTGATGATGAAAAACAAGTTAATTCAAGGTGGTTCAACCTTGACTGTCACTTTGAGGATGTAGATGATGATGATGATAACAATAAAAAGAAGGTAACGATGATGAGTTTTGTTTCTCGGATTCACCTGCGAGTTTCGTTGGATGGAGGATACAATTTGCTCGATGAGGACACAAGGTATAACTGTTGTGATGTTAATCCCGTTGAGAAGAGGTTTCAGAAGCCTCTCGTCATTGGTGTGCTTGAGATGGGAATCTTGAGTGCCACAGGACTCTTGCCAATGAAGAGAAACGAGAGATGTTCAATCCATGCCTATTGTGTTGCTAAGTATGAGGGAAAATGGTTTCGAACTCGCACCGTGGTTGATAGCTTCAATCCAGAGTGGAATGAGCAATATGCTTGGGAAGTTAATGATCCTTGCACTGTTGTGACTATTGGTGTTTTTCACAACCATAGGATTGATGATAAGAAAATCACCACCAAAAACATTGGACCTCAGCGTGATGACCGGTTTGGGAAGATCAGGATCAGATTGTCCACACTTGAAAATGATAGAGTTTACACTCACTCTTACCCTTTGATGATGCTTTTCCCTCCGCCATATGGGCTCAAGAAAATGGGGGAGCTTCAATTGGCTGTCAGGTTTTCATGTACCAGTGTGGCTAAAATGTTGTATAAGTACACAATCCCGGTGCTGCCCAAGATGCATTACGTACATCCCTTGAGTGCAGATCAACTAGAAAGGTTGAGGAATGAGTCCATGAACGTGGTGGCATCAAGGCTAAGCATTGTAGAGCCACCATTGGGCAAGGAGGTAGTGGAGTACATGCTTGATCACAAAGATTCACCTTCATGGAGCTTGAGGAGGAGTAAAGCTTTCACCTTCAGACTACTTTCTCTCCTTTCAGGTGTTATTGCCATGGTAAAGTGGCTGGAATCAATCCGCAACTGGGAGAACTCAGTGTACTCAACATTGTTCCTCATCATTTTTCTCACTCTAGTGATGCTTCCGGAGTTCATCCTCTCCACCATTTTGTTCTACTTGGTGTTTGTGGGGCTTTGGAACTATAGGTATCGACCGTTGCACCCTCTTTACTTTGATACAAGACTTTCACATACTCACTGTCACCCTGATGAACTAGAGGAGGAATTTGATACTTTCCCTACAAGCAATAGAAATGATATTGTGAGGATGAGGTATGACAGGATGAGGACTATTTTGGGGAGGCTTCAAACTGTGATGGGCGATATTGCAACACTAGTGGAACGGTTCGAAGCATTGGTAAGTTGGAGAGACCCACGAGCTACTTTCTTGTTTCTGGTATGCTGTTTAGTTGCTGCTGTTGTTTGCTATGTTTTTCCCATTCGTGTTGTGGTGGCATTGTTGGGATTGTTCTCATCTAGCCCACCACGGTTCAGAAGCAAATTGACCTCGTCAGCCCTTAATTTCTACAAAAGATTGCCGAGTAAGGATGATGACTTGATTTCAGAAATTATGGGCCGTCCTGCATGCCTGGATATAGAAGGTTTATTGATTATTAGTATTCTGGAAGATTTCCAGCAAAGTATTAGCCTGTTTGTTTGAGATTAATTACTTATTCTCAATTCAAGACAATTTATTAATTGCTTCTGTAACTAAACAATGAGCCTGGGGTACTGGTTGAATAAAACACTTCTAAGGTCGGGAGTCCAGAATTTAGGCCGAAGTGTCTTGTCAAACTTGCCGTTCTTATGTGGAAAATTTATGTCATTCAGGCAACATAAACTTGATACTGGCCTTATGTTTATAGGAAAAGCATGATGAAGACTTTGCCTCCATTTCTCAGAATGGTTTAGATTTATTGTTGTTGTTGTTGTTGTTGTTGTTGTACAAGTTCAACCTTGGAGAGTACGTATGTATGCTTCTAAATTATACTACTAGTTTTTTTTTTTTTTTTTTTTAAGGGAAAAGAAAATAGCATTAATAAACACCTCCCAAAGAGAATTACATGGAAAGACAGAGGGGACATCATGCCTGACTCTGTCTACAGAAGACTGTAAAACAAACTGAGCACAGTTGTTAACCATCTTTGGGCCTGTCCTAAATACATAGGAACAAAGCCTTAAAACAAGAGACAACATACCATAAAAATAAATGCTTAAAGGTACTAAACTCTGATGAAGTACAGATCCAAGACGAAGCAAAAACAGAACAAAAGCTGACCAATAACGCAAAAATCTGCTGATGAACTGTGAAGAGGTATTTGTCTCGACCATCTTGCTTCCAGTTATTTGAAAAAATAGGAAAACCATATCTGGAAACTGTCACACCACACAAGGCTTCCTCCAAGGAAAACACACAAACAACTAAACAAAAAACACTTATTTATGAAACAAACTTGCACAAAGGCAAGACTGAACCTAAAAACAAGTACTGAAACCCACACCCAAACCTAAGGAAGGGGAGGGACTGAACTCCCTCCCCCTCTGTCACGCTCCGCACGAAGAAGAAACCAAGAGGAAGGAGACTGAGGAACAATTATACTACTAGTTAACATGCCAGGAAAACAAGGGAAATGGTTTCTGTTTGAATTTAATTAAAAAGCAGAGTAT
The DNA here is from genome assembly GCA_037953625.1 of Crotalaria pallida. Lineage (NCBI taxonomy): Eukaryota > Viridiplantae > Streptophyta > Magnoliopsida > Fabales > Fabaceae > Crotalaria > Crotalaria pallida. The sequence continues at coordinate 145,532,151 of CM075652.1, read as the reverse complement.
GATATTTCAAATGGTATATATCTTCCCCGTTTTGTATTCAATCAAACAGGGGACTTTACCTCCAAAATTCTAATCCAGAGATGTCATTGATTCTTATTCTTGAATTTTTCTCATTCCAGCAATGTCGTCTCCAACCCGAGTTAGTTGCTTTGCTGGCTATCAACTTCTCAAACAGTTTGCAATTCTTTTTGGATTACACCCAATAAGTTATTTAAAGGCAAGATAAGCTGGATGTATAGTTGGTTCGTTATATGATTTAGATATATGATATTGGGACATTATGGATTAAATGCAATTATATTATTTTTCTTCAAGGGACTTTTACTTTCTTCTTCTGTTGTATGCTGGTTTCAAACTCATTACCTTAAAGGTTGGAATTCATACTTCAAAGACCAAACCAACGAGACACCGGTAGAAACAGGCATTGCAATTATAGATATATGTATATGTATATAATCGTAAAAAAAAAACTCAAAACATATTTTTAATTTATTATATTAAAAAAAAAACTGCCCGAAGCAGAAGCATAGTAGAAGCACCCATTAAAAAAAATGGAAGGGGAAAGAAAATTTGGTGGGTCCGGTAAAAATAATTTTTCTCCTTGTTGAAGAGAGAATGAGGAGAAAACTTAATTTGAACTGCAAAATTACTCAATTGTTATTCAATTATTTATTTTACTTCACTTTTTTTATTTTTTTTAATTTAAAAAAGTAAAATTTTTTATTTCTATAAAAAAAATTTGTTTTATTATATTTTTGACTCGGAATTTTTATTATGTAATAAAGAATTGAAGTAAATAAAAAATCTTTGACTATATTTGATATACATACATGTGAAAAAAAATATACTCGTATTCATTTCTATTACTCCCTCCGGTCCTATTTATAAGAGCCTTTTGGGGTTTTCATTTTGGTCCTATTTATAAGACCTTTTTTCAATTTTCAATAGCATTTAATTACTTTTTTCCACTAACACCCCTATAAAGTCAACACTTTTTAGAGTTCCAATAATAATTATAGGGTAGTTTTGAGAAAGTATATCAAATTTTCACATTTCCAATGCCACTAACACATTTATCCACTCTCCTTGATGGGAGTGAAAAACCCCAAAAGGGTCTTATAAATAGGACCGGAGGGAGTATGTAAAATAAGGGTATAGTTGTCTTTTGACAAACTTTTTGTTTTCCATCTTCTCACTTTTATCTCCAACCAAGCAAAAAGAAAGAAAACACAATTTTTCTCTTTTCCTTATTTCTCCACATTTTCTCTCATATCAAACAACAACAAAATCTACTCATCTTCTCACCATAATCTCTCGTCCCTATTTCATTACATATCTTTTATCTTTTTACAATTATAATAAATAAACATAATTTTTTTTTCCAATTTTAATTCTTCATTCAATTATTTCATTCACTCTTCATTAATTATACTTTTATTTTCTCTCATATCTAAATTACTATACATTGATTAATGAACACATTTTCTTATAAAAATTAAATGCTACTGCGATTTTCAATAAGTATTAAATATGAGCCTTTTAGACAAAGTACTTATAAAATTTAAAATAATTAACACTTTCTTAATCTGTGTGTCCAAACTTAAAAAGCTAAAAATATGGAACGAGCGAGTAGTATTGCTGTCATTTATTGATGCTATTTGGAATTAGTGCAATGATCGAGTCATTATTTTTAGGTCAATGCCCAAGGTCTGTAATCTCACTATACTGTACAATAATTTTTATTTTTTATTTTTAATTAGCTTTTTTTTTTTTTAAACTCTTTGGCCAATTCTACATGTGTGCTAAGAACACTTTTAATATCAATGAACAATTCTGCACGAGGTCGCGTTCCTATGTCTCTCTTAATAAGGTATGTTAGTCTCAAGCCCCATTCCAAAGTTTTCAAGTTAGCAGAAATGCATCACTTGAGTCAACCTCGTTGATTTATTTTTAATCAGCTACTCTGTACCATAATACAACTTGTGAAGTCGGTCATTGACACTAGTGTCTTTTAACCGCATGCACGTGCAGAACGTTCATGGGCTTTATTGGCATTTTGGGTTCATTGACACTAGTGTCTTTTAACCGCATGCACGTGCAGAACGTTCATGGGCTTTATTGGCATTTTGGGTTCATTGACACTAGTCTTTTAACCGCATGCACGTGCAGAACGTTCATGGGCTTTATTGGCATTTTGGGTTGGTCCTGTCCTGATAACGAAGTTGGCCTGTGGTTTGTGACTTGTGCTAGGAATTTTGTTTCCAGGTTGGGAAATATTTTTTTCTCCCTATAAAAATAAGCAAGGAAGGGTATATAAATAATTAAATTTCACATCTAAATTTGAAAAATTGTAATGTGTTTTTTTTTTTTTTAGTTTGGGTTACTTTTGCCAGGTACCCTTATTCTTCCTTTCATTTTTCAATGTCTGACTTCCCGAAGTTATTTCTAGATTTGTCATATACCCACCCTTACAACAAATTCTGATCAATTTTGCTGACATATAACATCAGAATTCTAGTCAGACACGGGAGATTAGGTACGTGGTCCCATGAAGAGAGAGGTTATCTTCGACCATTTAACATCACGCGACGTCACATGACTAACCTCTCGCGTCTGACTAGAATTCTGATATTAATTGTTATAGTTGGTTCATTATATGATTTGGATATATAATTTGGACATTATGGATTAAATGCAATTATATTATTTTTCGTCAAGGGATTTTTAATGTTGTGGGAATTATAGATTAATAAAGGTTATATCTTATGATGAGTGGTTCACAAATATAAGGGAAATCATAGTTTCGTTTTCAGATTACTATATTTGGATTAATTATTTTGTAGTTCTTTGATGTAGAGGGTTGACTATGCCTGCTAGTTTTTTTCTTCGTTATCAATATATATATATTTGACATGAAAGAAAAACCGTGGAGTGCTATACACCTAACCATGCGGGGTCCAAAATTAATAACTATCGCATAGTAAATTATTTTAAAGAAGTCATATAAATGGCCATGAAATTAGTCCTCAAACTTCGTTTTTAGTCTCAAACTCCAATTTTTTTTTATGGGATTCTATCAAAATATTTTATGATACCCCCGAGTCGAAAATGTATTTTTTGACTTTAAAATAAATTTTTTTAATAAGAAAGTAATCGAAAAATTGCATTTTTCCGACTCGGGAATATCAAAAAATATTCTAACAGAACTTCATTGAAAAAATGGGGTTTGGGGATTAAAAATGGAATTTGAGGACTAATTCCCAATTGCCATCTATGAGGCCATGCATAAATGCTACAGGAATATGCCCATGATCCGGCCCCGATCCACCCTATCCAACTTGTTCAAGGAAACTTTTTAAGTTTTCCTTCCGTTTATGATATAATTTTTTTTTATATATAATACAAGCTAAGTATTTTTCTAAAATTAATGCAATGGAGTATTGGTTATAATTTTTACAATTTTACTTCTAATCAATGTAGGGAAATAATAAATGAAGAATTAATTATAAAAAATAATAAATAGCAAACCAAGAAATATTGATCATATATTAGAAAAATAAATATATTAATTACATTTTTAATCTATGTAATATAATATTATTATGAAAAAAGAATGGATTATTATCTACTCAACATTTGACGACCTTAGGTACGGTCTGTCCTTTTATTACTATAAAAATGACAATGTCTTGATAACGAGTGTTTTAATGCTACTTATCGTTAAGAAATAGTACTTCTTACATCTCATATAGATAGTAAAAAAAATATAAATTTTTTTCCTAAATTAAATTTAATTAATGTAACAAATAAAAAAATTGAAAGTATATATTATATTATGTTATTGGTTAGTTAAAGAAATATATATTAAATTATGAGAAAATAATGTATTTAATGATAATGTAAAGTTTTGTTTTTTACGCTGTCAGCAAACCATTCATCGTTGATGGGTTATCAATTATTTACTTATAAGTTAAAGTAATGCACATGGATGATAGGTAATGCATGATAAGTAATGCACCAACAATGTAAAAAATTTTACACCGTCAATGCACATATATTATTAAACTCTTAAATTATTGCTTTGATAATTGGGTGATTTGATAGATTATATATTAAAAGTATTTTTTTTTAACTTTTTAAATTTTACTAATTTTATAAGGCGAAGTGAGTACAAAATAAAAAAATAAGTCTTAGAAATTCAAATTCACCACTTTTCAATTAGTTCAATAAACATGTCATTTACCTAGATAAACATATTGATTTTTCTTTCTTAACTAATACCATCATAATGGCAGTGGTTATCATTTTCTAAATAAATAAATTGATTAATTAATGAATATGTACTACATACAAGCTAAGGAATAGCATAATGATAAGGGAGAAAGACAATTGAAAATAAAAAACAAAAAGAATATATATTTACGATAAACAAGCACATTATTAAACTTATTATTAACCAAGCACACAAAAAGTCTTGCAGCATAATTTAGAGTAGCCACTCTTTTATGTTCATAATCTAAACTTAGACAATAATAGACATCTCATTTTTTGTCCGAAATATTATATAAACAAACATAACGATGACCTATCAAAAATAAAATAAAATAAAATAAACAAATAAACAAACATAATGATGATACACATAATAACTATTTTTAACACCTTGCCATGTCCACCTCTTTCTGCTGCAGCTCATGCTTGTTTAGTTATACAAGTCAACAAGGCACCGTACCACAAAGGATGGAGCATGCATGATATGGTTTAGCTCCTATTCTTATATTTCTCCATGGCTCGTGGTGCTGAAATATTAATTAAACAAGTTTATTTTAATTTTTTAATATGTTTATCTGAATAATTCGGAATAAAACAAGAAGAAATAAAGGCACTAACCCAGTCCAATTGCCTCCTTTCCTTTCATGATACGCAAACGCTTGCAAGATTCAACAAACATCCTGGTTAACATGAAGAAAATATTCATGGCTAATTTTCTTACGGAAAAAAAAGAAAAGATTAATTCATAAATACATACATACATACATATATATATATATATACTTATTTTCAGGCATTTTGAATCGACTAATAATGAACCAAAGCGATAAAATTAAACTTACTGCCATGGTACATCACCAACAAGCATCCAGTCGCCATCCTTGTCTTCGTAGGTTGGGACATAATCGGAGCTGCTTAGAAGATCCATCAGCTTACTCTCATTCATGAAATCCTTCATGCCTTGGGATTCACAATTTCCTTCAATATCAACAACCAATAATTGATATCCCCAATCAATATCATCAGCTCGTTAATTACACTTACTAGTAGTTTACATGCACAATGAATAGAATCACTTTCTCTCTCCATTCTCTAATTTTGTTGTTTAAGGTTGTTGCCCACGGCAATATTGATTATTATAAATTTTGTATGTATTTTGTTTAAAATGTTTTTATTTAATTTTATATTAAAAATTATACTAGTATTTAATTTTTACTAAAAAAATGTGTTTTTTGGTCGATGTATGATAATTTAGGGATACTAGAGGAATGAAGTAGAATCAATGATGAATAAAATTAAATATACTATTAAACTTTGAAAAAAAATATAACAATACCTTGATAAACTAAAACAACAAAAGCTATGTAAAAAAAAAAAATTAAAACAACAAAACTTAAGAAATGAAGTAAGTAATTGATTTCCCTTCTCAAAATTGAATTTGATTTCGGTTTTTAGGTGGGTTTTTTTTATGCCAAAAATAAAACTTTTGATTTAGTGGTAACATTGTTACACAGTGGTAACATTGTTACACAATGTCAAAGAGCTCAACAATTTTTGGCAATTAGAATGAGTAAATTTCGTTAAAAAAATTGTATATTTAAAACCTTAAAAAATGAAACCTTTATCTTCTTTATGAAAAGTTTTATTTTATTGATTTCTTAATCAATAGCCAATAATCTTAAGAATATTGATTCTGTTTGACAAAACTGATTGAAGAATAAGTTAAAAGTAAACTCTCTTTAATCGAAGATCATTAGGAGTGTTGTCAAAGACACACAGAATCTCATCTAGTATATATATCTATGAAAAAATTGTGCTTGAATAATTAATTACCAATGGTGAAGGAGCTAAACATTTTGCCTAAGGCATCAGAGAGCTCTGGGTAACTCTTGTACATCTTCAAATCTACCTTGCGGAGATAAGGTGCTCCATCCATGCTAACTTTGACAAAGCTTGCATTAGGGCTATTCTTCTCGCTGCTCTCCTCTCCACCGCTACTCTTTTGCACCGGAAACATGTTCCTCCGGTACGACCGCACTGGTGGCCAACCCACAACTTGCGCCCTAAAATTTCATTTCATTTTATTATTATTTCAATATAATAATCGTATAATAATTATTTTATAGTTACAGTGCTTGGGCATGGTTATATAATGAAGCTAAATATATAAATTAATAATTGACAGAAAAGTCTTCCGGTTTAATTTCCTTGAAGACCTAACTAGTTAACCATCCAAAGAAATTAAATACATTGACTTCGCTAATTAGAATATGACTATTTGCTAAATTATTTCGTACATCTCACGATAAAATAGTTTGCAAAAGGAGATATATTTGCTATAAATATATTATTCTTTAGGACAAGGAGAAGAACATATAATCTCTATGGCCTGTGCTTTATTTATGGTCGAAACATGTGGAAATTATAACAAATTGTAGCTATTATCATCACTACCACTAGCTATAACTAGTTAGCTAAACTACTTGAAGGCTTGAAAAGTGTAGTATTTCTAACACCAAATATTTATGTTTTTTTCATCACCACCGGATTTGATATTTAGTGGGATATTTATGTTTATACAAATATAGTATGTAATAATGAAAAGTTAAAAGTGATGAAATGTTTCCTTATGTTAAATCTCATGTTTCAAACATAGGAACTCCGTCTAGCACTGAAGAGAAGAGTAAATTAAAGAGGATGTTGCATAAGATACCATTAATTAGTACATATATACGTTTGTTATGTTAAATCTCATATTTCAAACATAGGATATCTTTCTAAGCTATAAGCTTTTACATTTATGCATGCATGATAATTTGATGATCCAGAAGACAGCTAGCACTAACTATTAATAATCATAAATTCATAATTATAATTAACTACTGCCGTACTTACTTAGCAGCAGGAGGCTTGGCAGGATCAGAAGGCAGAAGAGTCTTCTCCTTATTGACGACCTTGTCATCATCACTTGGATCTGCAGCAGCAGTAGTTTCCTTTGAGGAGAGGTTAAGCATCAAATCCACGGTAGTAGTCTCAGTTTCAGAGAAGCCTCTCTTCTTCATCACAACTTCTTCATCAATAGCTGATCCATTTATTCCAGGCAACCCAAGCCTCAGCTCAGTTTCCTCAAACACCATCTTCTTCTTCTTCTTCAGGCCTCCCACTACTTCCATGAACCAATAATTGAATTATTTTGTTCACTACTACTCTCTTTTTCCTTTTTCTATCTATCACTCTTTCTTAGCTTTCTCTAAAACTCTCTGTCTCTCTCTAAGCATATACTATTATTCAGTGATTTTGGTTAATTGCTTTGTGAAAATAATACTAATAATAGAGTGCTATGGTAGTAGTAGGGGGGCAGGGGCACGTTGAAGAGGGGGAAGCCTTTGGGATTGGGTGGGGGGCCGGGTGGGCATTAATACAAGGACACATGGGGCAATTTGTCTTTTAATAGCTAGAGTTTTTAGTGAGCAATTGGGTTGTGACACATGGAGGATGTAGTAGCAAGACTTTTCCAACCTTGCTGGGATAGGTGACAACAAGCTCATGTTCTGCATGTTTGGTACTGTGGTGAATTAACCTGGAATTAATTTTAAAATGTCAACACTAATTAAACAGTTATTTCTGCTCCAACGTAATTTTGGATCAAAATTAATTCTTGGTAAATCAGAATAACAAAACATGTCTGTTATCTTTCCTATGATTATTGTTGTTCAGTAGTGGCACGAGTGGAAGTCGTGGACACCCAACCTAATGCTGCCTTCTTTAATTTATTTCCATTTTCTCTCTTTAATTGCTCTCATAGGTTATGTTTGGATATTAAATTAATTAAGAGTAAAATGGAACAGAATAAGGTAGAAAAAGTAACGTTATTACTACTTTTTTTTTAATTATTACTATTTTTTTTTAATTATTACCGTTTTATTATTATTGTTGTTGTTGTTATAAAAAGATTATTTTTTTAATAAGATAAAAAAAATTATTACTCTTAGAATTTCATGACTCCGGTTGTTCAACTATTAATGTATACAGATTAAGTAATTACGATTAAAATATGTTGTATTTTGACAAAAATGTAACATCCTTATTTGTAGATGAAGAAAGAAAAATAAAATTAATTAATAAAAGAATGATTGATATAATTATGGGATAATAATAAAATTGAAAGAATTTTTTTTACCAATTATTAAAATCGTAAAGTAACAGTTTAAAAAAATAAATAAATAAAACAACTAAAATTATGCATGGAACGGAGGGAGTATTAGTCGCTTTGAAATTTTATGATAAAATGAAGAGAAATATAGTAAATAATAAAATGATAGTTTCATCAAATTTTATTTCGCTGTATCTTTTTTTAAACAATGAAGTAATACAATAATATTTGAGTTTTCTTAATTTTAGCCTTTAGAATTGAGGATAAAAATATATAAAGGAATAATTTTTTGTTAAGAAATAATGCATTGAAAAAATAAAATATTTATATTTAATTTTTCAATAATTGATTTTTTTTTAAAAAAAAATTAAGATTAATGTTAATAAAATCCATAATATTTTGCTCCTTTAAAGAAAGATATTCAACTAGGGCCACTGTTAGATGGTATCCCTTCCCGTGAATTGGGGATCGTGGAAAATGCAAAATTAAGTGAACCTTTTTAATTTGAGATAGTTGGAACATGTGATATATTATAGAAAGAAAATGGATGAAAAAAATGGAGGGAGTCGATTGAAGCATGTGCAGTTATTGTGCCATTATTGGACTAATGAAAGTGAAGAGTGTTAAAAAATTGAAAGAGTGTGGGTTTAAATATTTGTTGGTTTATTGTACCTTAGTACTCCCTTTGTTCCTCCCTTTATAAAAATCATTTAAAAATGAAAATTAGAATTAAAAATATATTTAATATGTCAATTTTTAATAAATTAATGGTTGCTTTACTTATTTTAGTTTTGTACATATGATGATAATAACCAAAAAAAAAAAGTAGTCTTAGATGTTACCAAGGTTTTGTAAAATAACATTTATTTTTTTCGGTCTCAAATGTAAAATGAAAAAAAAATTAGTTAAGTGTATTTAATTTTTTCAAATTCATAAAAAAATAAGATAATTTTGGAAAACATGCATTGAAAATGAAATTTAAAAATTCAATGATACAACAATTTCATAAAGATTTTTAAGAATGATTATATTATGAATAGAAAATTACCCCCTTCGATGTTATATATAAGACACTTTAAGAAAATAAATTGGGCTTATTTTTAAGACCATATTCCAATTTCCAATAACATTTAATTACTAGTATTTCTTTTCAAAAAACATCCCTATTAAATCAATCCATTTTAGTAAAATCTCAATAACAGTTAAAACAGTAGTTTTGAAAATGTATATTAAATATTTATATTTTCAATATCACTAACAAAATTAATACACTTTTTTTTACGTAATTAAATTTTACCAAATGAATCTTACGTATAGAACCAGATAAAGTAGTTAATATTTTTTGTTTATATCTAGAACCAATAATAATTTTTTTCTTCGTATATTTAAAATCGAAAGGGATATAATTTAGGAATAAATTATTTTAGCTAAAAGGAAAATTATAAAAGAATATAATAGAGGTAGTGCTTTTACTTGCTTAAATAATTACTTTAATCTTCTTTGATGTTTTTTTTTCCCGAATTCCTTGCGGAACCATCGGTATCCCAAGAGCACCCTTAATACGAGCTGTGTGGCTGACTCTCTCAGCGGGATGTTTTTAGTGAAAATCGAACCCGGGGCTACTAGCACCCTTGTCCCATTCCCAGGATTTCAGTTGGGGTCTTACACCAACTGAACCAAACCCCGTTTTTAATCTTCTTTGATGTTTGTGTTGTTATCATTATAGCTACTTTTTAACGGGTGATGATGACTGAAATTATGCTAAAACCCCAAGGAAAGTTAATATAAACTTTTAAAGAGAAATATCAGGTTAAATGTTAAGATAAAATATTGTTATTGCTTCAAAATACTAGTAATAACCTTAGCTTCAAAAGTTTAAGAGTGTTTATTTGACAACAACAAAATTATTTTCTCCGACTCTACTTTGGCAAAATTTGTAACACCCACTAAAATTATTTTCAAAACAAAATAGTATATATGGATATTTAATGGAATAATACTAAGAGTCTTATGTTAAGTGGAAGTAATTAGGAGTGTGAACTTTGAATATTTATTTGAAAATAACAAAGGATTAAATTATGTGGAAAAAGAAATGAATTAAAAATAATAAAATCCAAGTTTTTGGCCCATTGCAGTCGAAATACTCGAGTATTTTAATCACTTGTTTAATAAATTCAAAATTTAAGCTGAAAATACTCGAGTATTCTGTCCAGATCAACAACAGCTTCATGGCAGTTTCATGTGATTTTTGAATTAAAAACTCGATTTTTCCTTTTTCCAACCCTGTCAACTTACTCCAGCTTGTCATAACCTTTCTTAGGATGGAAGAATGCTAATCTTTGCCTATAAATACAAGAGGAGTAGAGGTTTCATGCATTCATTCATTTCCCAAAACTCTAAAACCATAAATTCTTCTCAGTTTTCTGGTGCTCTCTTCGAGCTCTCTGTTCTCCCTCCTCAGTGCACGAAATTTAGGGAAACCAAAACACACTTCGAATTTTAATTTCCCTCTTGAGTTAGAACCAAGAACCACGAAATTTGAGTCCCTGTAGCATAAGTTATAAGCCTGCAAAGTTGAGTCCTCAAAGCTGAAACAGAGCATAAGTTGTTTCATTTCACCCACTTTCTTGAATTGGTTTGGTAAACTCACTAAACCATTTCGTCTCAAACTTATTTCTAATCAAAGTTGGTACTTCCTAGTTGCTGAAACTAATTCATTTCATCTCTTTCTTTTACATATTCATTGTTAAATTCGTGGCCAAAGTACCCATGTTGCATCGGTTTTCAAGTTTATGGTTTGGAGCTCTTCAAGCTCAAAATTCATTCCAATCAATTTTCTTCTCAACCAACCATTTCTTTAGCTTTATACAGGTATGGGAGAAGTTACCTAATTGCTAGAATGATATTCAATAAACTAAATCCATAGGAACCATTTGAGGTTCATGGGCAAGAAGCTTGGAAATGGAACATAGACTTGGAGATCTAAAAGTCTTGAACCAATGAATGGAATCACTTTCATATAACATATTCTTGGTTACAAAATGACTAAATCGATTTAGAATTGAAGGGAAAGGATTTTGGTATGTTAACGCATTGATTATGGAGTTTTATGCTTAACTGTTTAATTAATGGTACTCTATATGATTCGCTCATGTTTTATGCTTGCAATATGTTTATTATATGTGTTGTAACGCCTCTTTTGCATTGAGATGTAGTAAGGAATCGAAACTCAAGAATTGGTGCATAAAAAGCTCGAAAATCTGGTGCAGAACCAGTCGAAACACTTGAGTATTTCATGCACTACTCGAGTATTTCATACAATACTCGAGTATTTTGTGACTCGGAATACTCGAGTATTTTGTGAAAAATATGGAAAAATGGCATTTTCTTTATGTATTGTGATGTAATGCTGTTTTAACAGAATCCTAAGACCACTATGAGGACTTCTACCCAGTGGCATAATCTAACCTCATTTGGTTGATATTTATCCTATAGGAGTCCCAAAGGAAACTTTATTTCCATTTTATTGATATTTATCCCATAGGAGTCCCAATGGAAATTTTATACCCATTTGGTTGATATTTATCCTATAAAGAGTCCCAATGGCAATTTAATATCCATTCGGTTGATATTTACTCTATAGAGAGTCCTAGTGGAAATCTTATCTCCATTTGGTTGATATTTACTCTATAGCGAGTCCCAATGGAAATTTTATGTCCATTTGGTTGATATTTACTTTATAGGGGAGTCCCAATGGGAAGTTATTAATGGTTATATCCAGTTGGTTGACAATTACCCTTATGGTGTTAAATTCATGTGGGGGACTAATACCCTGTGAATTTATTTTAACCCATATCGTGGAGTCCCAATGAAATTCTATTTATTTCACCAAAAACCATCAAAGGTGGTTATGCCGTCGATGGTATTTTCCGGTTCAGTTAAATATAAATGATGACTAAATAAAAAGGATGTAATGATTCATAACCTGTACTATGGATAATCCTAGAAGGAAAAATGACTGATATGGTTATGATATGAGCTTGATGGACTTTGTCCTTGACATCAAGAGATGATGTGGATGATGATAATACAGTGAGAATGAACCAATAATAAGGATTGGTGATAAATTATGTTTGTATTCATGCATTGATTGCTCCAGTTTGTTGAGGCTGTAATACTAGTTACGCTTGGCAGAGAAAGCCTGTAAGTCGCAAGAGGTCGAGCGAAGGAAGCTCATTATGACACATTTTTCCTCCAAACTGCGATGCCCCGGGATGTGATTCTAGATAGGCATACATCATACCATTAATAATGAGATCAATGTTGTATAAAAAGAGATTGACATATGTATATGCATTTCGTGAATTATTGTTATTTGTGACTGCTGTTTTTAGCCAATGTTGTGTATCATTCGTTTTAACGTGATTAGTCATGAATTACTCTCTATTTGTCCTTGTATGTAGGTGATGATGATACCTTCCTTAAAGAGGGAGAATAGTGCCGACAAGGGACATGAGATTCCCTTACCTACGTTGGAGTTTTGGAACCATGCTCTGTGTTATAATTAGTGTCTTAAATAACTCAGAGTCTAATTTCTGTTGTAGTACTTTAGTTTGAATTGTTGTGTTGTACTATTTTGAATAACGTGTGTTGTAGTTTATATTTTGTACGAGATTTGCTTCCGCAGTTGATTAATAAAGTTTGAAATTATTTGGCGAAAAATTATTCTCCATTTTTATAATAAGTAATTAAAAGGTTAGAAAATTGAGATGTTACAAAAATTACTACAACTAAACTTTTGAAGTTGAATTATTATTACTCCACTAAAATTATCTTATAACAATCTTTAATCAAAATATTTCATTAATCTCTTCTAAAAAAAAATAAAAATCATTTAATCAGAATCATACACACTCTAAGTCAAACTTTTTTCGGCATAACTTTTCAAGTAAACTGTCACTTTGGTCCCTGAATTTACACAGCACTTTTACTTTAATCCTTGAAATTAGTAAAAATGTTTTTAGATCCATGACTGTGTAAAACTCATTCACATTAGTCCCTACCCCTAACCCCCGTCAATAGGACTAATGTGACAATTTACTCCGTTATAAGTGCACGGAGACGCAAAAATGACGTCGTTCAAGGCCCCCAGTCAACCACGTTATCACTCCATTAACGTCTATTGACGGGGGTTAGGGGCGGAGAATAACGTGAATGACTTTTTACAAAGTCAAGGACCTAAAAACATTTTTGTTAATTTTAAGAATTAAAAGTGAAAGTGCGGTATAAATTCAGAACCAAAGTGACAATTTACTCATAACTTTTCTAATATTAGTATATTTGTATACATTGCATATTGTGGTAGGTGATCCTTGCCTCGTAAAGTCTGCAAAGATTCATCGTTTGCAGTTTAACTCCGCTATCCAGCTTCGGAGTCAGCAACAGCTATTGTCGGTCTTGGATCAATGACCACCTAGGATCAGTCGATAATATCCCATATAAACTCTAATCTAGAGTAATTTCACTTCCCAAGTGGACGAGTATGTGGATGTTTGAAATAGAGGCAGCAATTCGTAGTACCCGGTCGTGTTTGTGTCCTTTCGTTCGATACGGGTTCGGATTTTGACCGTGTTGTACCTAAAAAGTACGGGTTAACATCATGCTTCAAAAATGGTTTTTAAATCTACACCATGCGTATTTCGAGTTTTTGTGTGCTATCCGACAAACATTTTAAGTATATATATATGTACAATAATATCTGATAATTGGTAGTAGCACTAGTTATATGTATTAAATGATATATACTTATTAGTAAATAAGCATTGTATAGTGTAGTGGATTAGTAGATCCTTTCCTTTTCTTTCCAGTTTCAGCAAAAAAATTTAGCAAATTAAAAATAAATATAAAAAATAAAATAAAATAAATCGGATTAGCGTGTCGTGCCGTGTTAGCCCGGCAAAAACCCGGTTGTGTTTCGTGCTTTTGCGGGCCCGTGCTAAAAAAACACGAGTATAATTCGTGTTCCAAAATTATTGTCCAAGCCCGATATTTTACCGTGCTTATTCGAGCGGCCCGGTCGTGTCGTGTTTTTTTGTCGGCTCTCATTTGAAATACAAATCACCTGACTCATTTTTCTTCTAATCAATCCCCTAATTCATTATTAATAAAATAAGATTAAATTACACTCTCTCGGACAACAAAGATTTGGACAAAAAGTTTAATACTAAATAAATATTTTTTTTAAATTTTTAATATAAGAAAAAAAAATATACTGTATTTATTTTGATATCAAATATAAGAAAAATTAACAATAATCTCATTTGATTTTATTCTCAACGTAAGTAACTTTTTTAATATGGTTCTACTTTTTTTTTTTATCAATTTTAAAAAATTATATGCACTCAGCCAATTTCTTTCATAAACATAAAATTGTTTTTTTTTTTTTTTTATAATTGAAATCGAAGGGAGTGCTAAATTATAATCACCCCATTTTACTTGCTCCTTTTTTCATATATATTTACTGGTTTTGAAGATCTAAATTCATGCACGTTTGTGTTTTTCCCAGACAGGTTAAAAGTTTTTGATGGGATGTACCATGCACTAAAGATGGTTCACCAACAGAAATTGTGGGAACAAAAGCAGATATATACGTTCAATTATGTGAGAAGCAACTGTTTGTTGTTACATTGTGCAAATATATGCAAGATTTGTGTATTTGATCTGTAAGGTGTTGCTTCAAAATTGAACGAACACATGGTGGCCACGTTCACCAATAATTTGCCCCAAATGCCCATCCCCCTTCAACACTAGGCCAAACCAAATTGGACAGCCAGAGAAAATAGAAGAAACTGAAGATTATGTCCAAGATTTTCCTAGCTAGCTTATTAGCTAATTAGTTAGAACCCGTGTTAGAGACGATATATACTAGGCTGACATACTTATTGCTAGCTAGCTTCAAATTTGAGACACAGCAATCTTGTACTACTATTTTGGTTATGGGTTTAATTAATTGGTTGACCATAATCCTCATCGTCATTAACATGTTAAGGGACATCATCTCAAGAAAATTCATTTTATAAGAGAATTTTTCCAAATAGAGTCCATCCAGGCATCCACTTATAGTATAAGTAAAGCAAAAAACTCATAACGAATTTCGAATACTATAACTCTAGTGGAAACATCTTTAGAAGAGATTGGATTAAAAAAAAGGCTAAGGCAAAACTGTTTGTTTGGTCCTCTAAATTATTCTTTTTGTTTCAATCTGGTCCCTTAAGTTATTTTTGTTTGAAAGTGGTCCCCTAACTCATGTAATGTTAGCATCATTAGTCCTTTCCGTCCATGAACGAACTCTCTATCGCACTCACAGTCAACGACAATGTTGCAGTTCGTTCTCTCTCAGCAAATGCCCTAGCAAGTTTTCCCTCCAAAGTTTAGCGTTTTTCTCTCTTAGCTCATAATGACTTCTCATGGAGGAAAGGAGAAGATGAAGCGAGTGGCTTCAAGCACCAAAACGGCATCGTTTCATTTTACCATTTTAAACTTTTAACGCGGTAAAAAGGAGGGTACACGTGGATCGCTCACGTTGGGCACTCTGGCTGCCATGTCAACTTAAATAGACAACGTTAGGAGGTAATGGACGAAAAGGACTAACGATGCTAACATTACATGAGTTAGGGAACCACTTTCAAACGAAAATGACTTAGGGGACCACATTGGAACAAATAAATAACTCAGGAACCATACGAACAATTTTGCCAAAAAATAATGTAATTATAAATGCGAAGATCAATTTATAAGAGATTGCTCTGTTTTAATCCAATGTTAATTTAAATTCGAGTAAGTGTGAATGTAATTACCTTTTTTATATAATGATCCAAGTAAAATGTGCTAAAATCACTTGAGCATTTAGTCTTCGTTTAGACCTTGTATTTATATATATATATATATATATATATATATATATATATATATATATATATATATATATATATATATGTGTGTGTGTATGTATAAAAATATAACGATCGACAAATTTTTTTTCTTTCAAACTTATAATCTCATGAGATAAATCTCTTATACCAATTATCTCGAGTGATCCAAGATTAATGGTCTTCCATTCATCACATTTTTCATTACTTATTTTATGTTTTGTTTAACTCATAAAATAAACATTAAATAATGATTATGCATATAGGATTATCGATCTCGGATAACTTATAATTTCAGATCCTTTGTTTAGGGTACAATCGCAAAAGATTAACGTAACCTAGATATGGGACATACTCTTAAAAATGTATTACAACAATGATATGTTATTACTTAACGGATATTGTTAATCAATGTCCTAAGGGAAGTGTTTGAAGAATTAGGAATATATCAAAAGAAGAAGTAATGATATTTTCACACTTTATTTTATTATTATATTTCCTTTACATTTCATATTTCTTTTTATCTCTTTCTTCCTTAAATATCATACCATCAATCATTTTTTTCTCTTTTCTTCCTATTTCTCTCTTTATTATATCTCTAACACCTCATTTTGAGATGTATAGTATCATTTTTCTAAAGGAAAACTTGCATTAATTAAAAATCTTAATAATCCACTACTTAATTCTCAATATTTTAAACTAATTCTTATCATGTGCTATATACGAGTTATTGATATTTTAATTTTTTTATATTAAATATTTTAAATTAAAGATTATTATTATTTTTATTATAAAGTAAAGATTATTATTAAACAATAACAAAAAATAATTATATAAATAGGTAGGAGTTCAAACCAAACCCTACACTTAAAAAAATTAATGTAGATGATCTTGTTGATAAATTTTGTATTTCCTCATATGAATAAAAATGTAACACTTTACCAACATGGGTTTGGACGAGTGGTAAGCGGCTCGGTCTCGCTTAAGCAAGTCCTTGTGAATGCAGAAAATTCATGTTGGAAGACTCACCTGCCATACCCAGGCACGCAACCCGGGTCGGATCCGGATGTACCTAGGTAGTACTTAGGGAACCGGTGGGCAACCAAAAAAAAAATGTAACACTTTTTATCTCATATATTCCTTATTTATCTTATGCATAAATTGACATTTTTATGTATGATTATCGACTTTATTATGATAAATAAAAATTAAAGTAGAATTAAACATACTAATCGTTTTTGTTTGATGATATTATGAGATAAATCTTATATTTATGTGATGGATGAAGTAGTTTTTTTTTACAAATAGTTTTTTTAAAATATGATTATCACATTTATTCTTATTAACCATAATTAAACATTTTTATCTTTTTCATCGATTATCTTATATCAAGTTAATAATAAGGTTGAATCTAAAAATCTTTATTCTTATTGTTCTAATCATTTTGATTTAAATTTCTTCTCCAAAGATGATGTCATCTATTAGTGAGCAATTGTATATTTGTCATTGAAGCTTAGGAATAGATTAGAAGAATAGACGCATGAGGAAGACTATTTTTTTGGAACTCAACAATATAAATAATAAAAATTAATATAAAAATCAACAACAACATAACATAGAAAATATTTAATAATATAAATCTTAGTAGAGGTGTGAGTGATTAAACTTAAATTTAGTTTATCAACGTAATTTTTAGTTTTTTCCGCAAATTATATTTAAAATTATTAATTGTTCTCGGACTAATGGTCCATATCATATGATAAAAAAATAGAAAGATAATATTGTTAAAAACATTTTGTTTGTTATTAATAATTTTAATTTTCTTGTCACAATAAAAAAAACAAAAAGATATTTACATCAAGCATAAAATCAAATCCTATTTTTATATAGGATGATTTTTATATATTACAATAGACAAAATATATTATGGAAGGAAAATCAAATCCTATTATTATATAGAATTATTACACTTGATTTGTTATTAATTAACAGTTTTAATTCTCTTGTCACAATAAAAAACAAAAAAACAAAAAAAAAATATTTACATCAAGTATAAAATCAAATCCTATTTTTATATATGATGATTTTTATCTATTACAATAGAAAAAATATATTATAGAAGTAAAATAAAATTATATTATTATATTGTTGCAATTATAAATAAAGTCTTCTTAAATTAAAACTTGAATCTCTCAAAAAGATGAAACGGTATGACTCCTCCACTTGTCCTTCTCCACTTCCTAATTAACATCACAATTAGTTACACACAGACAGATAATGATTATATTCCTAAAATCGCTCTGGTGCGAGTATTCTTTAAGCGAATAAATGTGATGTCTCGGAAATTTCTCTAACAAATGTGGTGTGTCGAATATGCGTCTTTTTATATATATAAATAATAGATTCAACATTTTTTAAGATAAAATTACTTCTTTCACTTCCTTAAATAGCTAATACTATAAGAGTACTTTCTTTTTAGCATTTTCCTTACTTAATTATGGTAAACTCAGGCAGATGAGTATAATTTCCAAAATAAGAAATGGTGCAGTAGCTAATTTCCATCTTGTTCTTTTCTTCTAACTCCCCTAATTTAGGGTGTGTTTTTTGTTACCAAACAACTAGCTCTAGTAGCTTTCAAAAGCTATAAGTTTTCTTTTTTTAAAGTTATAAATTTCTTTTATTTTTTGTCACCAAACAGTTCTAATAGTTTATTGACCAGTTCAATAAGTTAAAAGGTACCAAATAAATTATAAATTTGTCTTATCAAACACAGCCTTGAAATCGAGAGAGAAGAAAGGGTAGAGGTTAGTGGGACCCAAGTGTAATAGGGGCATGTGGTAAGATTCATCAGACTAGAAGTGGAAGAAGTGAGAGTAGGGCCCACAAAAGAGGGCCATGTGATTTGTTGGGCTTTTGTAACCCAAGGTGTGAAACCTTATCCCATGTGCGCCGCTGCAGGGCACCCCACTGACCTCCCCCTCCGGCCGTCCTTCCTTAATTATTATTTCTTTTCGATCCTATTTATAAGAACCTTTTGAAGTTTTTATTTTGATCCTATTTATAAGACCTCTTTTTATTTTTCAATAGCATTTAATTACTTTTTTCCCCTAGCACCTTATAAAGTCAACACTTTTTAGAATTCCAATAATAATTATAAAGATAATTTTGAAAAAATATATTAAATTTTCACATTTTAATTGTTACTAATAAATTTATTCACTCTCCTTTATGGGAGTGAAAAATCGATCTTATAAATAGGACCGGAGGAAGTAATACTATTTCTCATTACCCCTAAGTGCCTCTCTTCTATCAATCCTTTTATTTATTTTCTACATTAACATAAAATACATGGTTAAACACATCATTCCTCGCCTACACTATCTTACATTTGCGTGAGGTAATAGAATAATAATGTGCAGAACATCTGACAAATTAATTATAAAATTGGACTGCCAATTTCTTTGTAAAATATATAAGTTGTGAGGTAGGCGCAGACTATAAGAAATCTTGCATGATTAGTAAATGTTGTACTCAGGGGTTATGTCTTTTGTTGGGGCCTGGTAGAGTGATATGATTTAAAAATTGTGTAGTACAGTATATGGTAATAGTATCTTATACTCGATTTTTTTGAATAAATTTTTTCTTTTCTTGATAAAAAAAAAAGACATATAAATTTTACATTACAATTTAGGTATTTGAAACCCTTGCTCATGATAAGGCAAAAATAAAACTAATCATACTTTCTCCAGAACTTCTTGTTGTGTTTCTCTCCCTCGTTATTAGTCTGAAACAGAGTCCTTCAAATCTTCACCCAATGACTATGAGCACCAACAACACACACTACTACATATAATATGAGATGCTATATAAGAGAAAATTGACCCAAGATTTAGTCTTCATGGTCAGCCGCAAGCCTAGTTAGAGATGGAAGTGGGGAGAGGGAGAAAAAGTATGCTACTATAAATTAGGGACCAAAAAATATTTTTTATTTTATTTTGCCTATTATTCTGATCTGGTTGAAATAATTGGTTCAATGATTATTGTTCTTAAAAGTTGCTAGCTAGTTTAATTTATTTAGGGAGCCAGTGGTTAAAACAAAAAAAATAGAGGTCAGATGCTTCAAAAGGACTTATCTCAGGAGTTAGCTAGGAGAAGAAAAAATTAAACATAAAGTTGTTAATATGGAGTAAATAAATATAAAGGTTATATTGCAGAAAGTTAGTTATATATCACTCCCTCCGATCCTTATTATAAAATCTTTTTTTAGAGAGAAAAGAGATTTATAATAAGAAGCGGAAGGAGTACATAGTAACGTTTTTCATAGCCGTAAAAAGTTGTTCCTTTTTATTGGATCTTGAATGATATCTCTACTAGCTATTGCCTTTTCCTTGGTTGAGTTCCATGACAGTCACAATTTTATCATTCCATGCTTGCCAAAAATGTACAGGCACACAGCTGTGAAGGTACCCCATCTCCCCTTTGGTACTTGTTAGATTTCCATGCTTTTGTTTTTGTCAATGTTTCAGATTCAATTCAATTTGAGTCAGTAATGCACATGCCGCTACTAGATTCGCCACTTGCATTGCAAGCTAGGGTCCATTTTAATTTGTCAAACAGATTAAAATTAATTGAATTATGTTGTAGTACATTATTTTCACATGCATATTTCACATATATATAGGGATACAGACTATAGAACTAGCACGTTACGTGTATGTTCTCTTTCTGCAACAAAGGCTTTTAAGTTTTATCCTTAACCTTGCCAAGGTCTCTTCGCTAACTTGTTTCACGTGATCATTTTTTTTTCCTTTTCAAAAATTGAAGGTAACTAATTAACGAAACTTTTTTAGCACAAAACAAAATCCTTCTGTTTAGCTGATCATTACCTTACACTTGCTTGAGAATCTTTTTATTAAATAATTATAATGTTATTTCAATAGTAAGTTTAGTAAATCTATTTAAAATAAAGTGTACCATATGAAAAAATAAGCTTGTTTTTCAAATGAAGTGTTGCTGCAAAAAGATTATTTTTGTGTGCAACAAAAATGCAATTCAGCAGATATTACTGAATCCTTCAAGATATGCAACGTACGCTTTTTCTACTGCAGAACTCTAGGGAATTTGGGAATATCTCACAAGCTGGTTTAGGAGAAAGGGCTTCAGAAGAGTAATGGTGGAGTTTGACTAGCTGACCATTGTGAAGATCCTTGATAAGACCGTCAACCATATCACTAATGCTCTTATTTGCCGCATTTGGAATTTGTTTGAAGAATTGGAATATCATTTACTCTATTTATTGTTTTTTTTTTGGATAAGTCAAATTGATTAACATAGCAAATAAGTATAAGGTATACATGCTGCTAAAAAAGTAACAAAACAGAGTATCAAACAAAGATTTTATAGAAGAAAATGAACAGTAAGAAAGCACCCCTGCTATATATTATCTCATATGCGCTGACTATCCAGCAAATGCAATCCTCAATGAGGAGTATCCTATCAAAAAAAATAAAAAATAAAAAATCCTCAATGAGGAGTATCCTATCAAAAAAATAAAAAATAAAAAATCCTCAATGAGGAGTATGGCATGCATGAAGTTCACCGACCTAATCAGATGCTTCGATGACTTCTCAATAATAATCCTTCCTTTTGCCTCTCAGCAATACTAAAAAAAATAATTATGGGTACCATTACTTTATTCATGTTTAACGAATTTATTTTGACAAAAATAAGAATCAAGTCATGTTTGGCTAACATGAATTTTGGAAAAACTTGCGGATAAAAAAATAATAATATTTTGGAAAAACCTCTCGGATTTTTTGGATTCTCATTTTTTTGTCCGTATTTTTTGCGGAACCACCGATATCCAATAGCACCTTTAATATCAAGAAGTCTTTGAGATTAATCCGGAGCGAGCTGCGTGCTGGCTCTTCCAACAGAATGTTTTTAGTGAGAATCATTCCAGCGAAATGTTTTTAGTGAGAATCATCCTGCAGGGAAAGCCAAATAAGAGGTGACTAAGTAACTTATAATAATTTACTACAAAACTACGATTTTAAAATTATTTTATACTTAACTAATTACAGTATATTGATAAGATGCTTTTATCAAACACTCCAAGTTCAATAAGTTGCCTCATTATCTTAAAGCTCTCAAGTTTTTATGTTTTTTCCAAATTTTCACCCTTCAACCAATTTTTCAGTCAGCTATGCTGCCAAACATAACCATATATATATCATTGTTGTCAAGTGGATTCAATTTAAAGTCTATAGATATTAATTGATATTTGTGTAATAATGTTCAAAAATATCAAGAAACATCATTCGGCAAAGTGGACAACAAAATGCTTTCAAAATTTGATTGATGTTTCCATCGAACTCATGCTAATTAAGACGATCTCATCCTTTGACGTCAAGACAACAATCTCTTTGATCTGAATGTTCGTTGCATGGTCAATGTCGGCCATTAAACAAGGAAACGCTCCGCAGAGTAAGATATGTTTAATTTTTGAGTTAAATAGGAAGGTTTTCTAATTAGGTAAGATACGTTGTGATATACGTAACATTAAATGTGATCAAGTATTAATAGAAGTATAACAATTTTATTCTTTTCAAGATCTAAAAAAAAGAATTTTAATATTGAAAAAGTAAATCTTTAAATGGTCGTAAATTTAGTTTTTCCATGTTTTTTTTTAAAAAAAAAAATTATTTTTTGACTTCTTAAAACAAACCCTTCTATTTTAGTATCCCACACGCAACTTTAATTTATAATCTAAATACTTAAGATACAAATTTGACATTTAAAAAAAAAATAGTGGATCGGCATAAGACAACTCAGTTGGTGGCTGCAAGGACACTTAGGATTTTCCTCTCCCCTATGTCATGAGTTCTAGTCTCAGACCTCCTTGTAAACAAAAAAAAAAAAAATAGTGGATGGACAATGGACAGTGCTAGTCAACTTTAATGTTCAATTACACGATTTAAAAAATACTGGGAATTTTTGGTACTCACTTTGGCACAAATCTGACTTCAATCCCCACACAACACATGCTACTGTAGTGAAAGGCAACGTTGAGCAAGGACGACACGTTAAGGCATGTTACAATAATTTAAATTTGATACTTTAGTATTTCACTAGTTACGTGTCATTAGCTAGGTACTTATGGTACTTTGACTCTGATATTTTGCACATTCATTTTGAATGAAAAGAATATATATATGACTTCTAATTACATGACACTCACCTGTGTAACCCGGTTTTTTTTTTTTTGGTTTTGGAAAGTTAAATTGCATTACTGGTTTGAAGAGAAAAAAACTACTCCTATACCTGTATTCTTCCGCTACCTGTCAATAAATATAAACACTATATTTTGAATAACATTGATTATTTCTTTTTTACAAATACTCTTATTTAATCAACACTTTTAATAATTTTAATAATAATTATATGGATAATTTTAAAAAAGTATAGCAAATATTACCATTTTTAATATCACTAACAATATTAACTAAATTTTTTAATCCACAACCATAAATTCTTATACTCAGAGATTAAGTGAAAGTAATAAATTTATGAGTCAAAGTTTCGAGCAATGCTCTTTAATGTTTACATTATTGCAAATTTATGATTATAGGTTATAAATAGCAAGAAATTTTCAAAATCTAAGATGTTATAAACTACTTCCTCCGGTCTTATTTATAGGGCACATTCTAAAAGAAATTTTTGGTCCTATTTATAAGATATTTTGCATTTTCTAGGAAGCATTTTCTAAGAGGGTAAAATTATAATGTTAATTTTTTTTTTTTAAGTTTCAAGAAACTTAACTACATTTTTTAATCCATGTGATATAGATAAGTATATCCTATAAATAAAACCAAAGAGAGTATTATGGATAAACGAGATTAATATGGATACAATTAAGGTTAGGACACATTAATATTTCAGAAATTCTCAAAACTTTAACATTGCATTGCCCGTAATGATCTCAAATTTAGATTCAAAATCTTCTTTTATATATTAAAATTATGAAGGGAGAACTTCAGAGCCACAATCCTAGAGCAATATGGGTAATTAAGGTGCATTCTTTTAAAATTTTGTTCGCAAGGATTCGAGTCTTAGACGTACTAAAAATGTTAGGTTCTTATGTTTCTAACATGCTTTTATCTAATTAATTTTTTTAAGGATTTTGCTAACTTATTAGGGCACTTGTTAAGGTTACTAAAGGTGAAAAAAATGCAATAAATAAACATTATCTTCTCTCTCAAAAGTTTCAAAAGTTACATTTTCCAACTTTTATATGTTATATTTGGTTGTTTAACAAGTGCCTTTTTTTAATAACCTAATCCAAAATAAATATACTAGATTTAAAACCTTTTTATAACCCAAAATAAATACTAGATTTTGGAGTAGATAATTATAGTAAGATCTTTTATTATATTACACACAAATTCGAAATAGCACAAACCAAAAAACAAAAATGCATGATTGATAAATCTATAAAATTAATTTATAAATAGACCTACATTACAAAAGAAATAATATGTGTCTCATTATTAATTGGTTAATAAGTGATATATATATATATGTCATTTTCTTATGATATAAATTTGTTTATCAGTCTATTTATCATAACTAAAAAAAAAAAAGAAATGAGTTTATTTTAGTATGGCTGTTAATTAAAACTCCATGTTATTCTATCCCCGTATCAATTTCCAGCGTTAAAAAAATTTCTTCGTCCTTTAGCTACTTTTTGGAGGGGTCTATATATATCTATCATTCTATCAACAGAAAGTAGATCGGATTTGTAGACATCTAATTAAGTTGAGAGCAACCAAACGTATTAGCTGTAACAGTTCAGCTCCAGTAGTCAGAAACTGTACGTACTTTGATTACAACCTTGCTTTATTGTACCTGTTGTTGCGCTATTCTCATGATATCTTAAAGAAGAAGGCGCGTCCGGCCATAGTATTTCATGGCCCATGCTTGCCCTAAAACATACATCAATCACATGATGAAATACTTAGGGCATCAAGGTAAACAACGAAGCTATTAGGGTGACACTAGTGGCCCGGGGGCGGACTAACTCTTTCAAGTGATCTAATTAAGTATCTGCTCTCCGTCTCATTATCTTGGTAAAAGTCAAACAAGTCAATGAAAATAAGAGAATATATGTTTAACATAATATTATGATTCACTCATTAATTATAAATTGATATTACACAAATTTTCATATCATTACAATTAATACATATTGCAATATTGCCTAAAAAAACTTTAAATGTGTTTTCCTTATTTACTTATCCATCATTAATACAATATACAATCTTTAATATTTTTCATTTATTTTTTACTTTAATATGAGACAAAATTTTTTTGCATTTTTTACAAAGATAATGGGATGGAGAGAGACAGAGAGTAACTAATAATGTGATCTAGATAATTAGTACCTTTAAAATATTCGTTAAAAAATATAAAAAAAGTAATATTGGAATATTGAGTTCAAAAATTCTTATAATATTAAATTCATCATTTCTTAACATAAAATAATTCTTTTTCTTTGTTAAAAAACACTCGTTAATATTCACATCATCAATTAAATTTGAGCCTTCTTCGTATCGCATATTTAATTAACATCTAAAAATCTCCACTTCTTTCACCCACGTATGTCTCAAGGTCCCACAATATTTCACTACGAAGAACCTCACACGTTTGTGCTTCGATATCTTATATCAAAAGGACGAAGGAGTATATTTGAGTGTTGTGAGTTCAAAATTTTGGTCCATCATTTTCCCTCGTTAAAGCTAATTAACGTGCATATGAATTTAACTATTCTTATGTTGATTGGGTACAAAATTTCATCGAGTTTTAAAATTTTAAAACCTTTGTACTAGTTTATTGGCTCCTCTAACACCTTGTTTTTAATGATATTCACTTTTGCTGAGAAAAATAAAAACACATAAAGTGAAAAGTCCAAATAAACACAAAGTGAAAAGTCCAAATATACTAGTGTAGTTCACTCTCCCTCCTAAAAAATTATTAGGAAGGATGTTGGATACATAACCATCGCCTTTTTTTTTTTTTTTAATCCCCAGTTGACGATTCTGTCAAGTGACATCAGTGATGGTTTGGTTGGGACATGGTGGATCAAGAAGGAGGTAAGTGAAGGAATTATTAGTTGGTCCTGGACTATGGTGGTCCGGACTTATCTCAACCGTTCATCGTGTTAAAAAATTTTAAAAATAAATAATAAATGGTGATGATTGTCCTGAACTATGAAGTCTCGGACCACCTAATAATTTCTCCCGTAAGTATGGGGATTCATACTTGAAGGGGAAAATTGTTGGGTATTCAAGTGTGAAATCAAGTCCCACATTTGATAGGATGTGATGAGTGGAACGGTTTATAAGTGACAAAAATCATTGAATAATTGCTTTAAGATTTTGGTTCAAGATGTGGTGTCTCACTTATTGGTGACTCTTTATTATTCTCATGATCCTAAAACAATATGACTCCCCGATTGCAGGTCTTGACATTTTATGTTCTTTTTTTAAAAAATTTAAAAATAAGTATTTATTGAGTGCAAATCGATGGACTCAAAATTGTTAAGTTATCATATGATTAATGTTGCAATTTATCGTTATTTCAACTTTTAATCTCAATATATCATTAAAGTTTTTAATTATTAAATCAATGATATTATGAAAAGGAAGTATTGAAACAAAACTAAAAAGGGTATTAAAGAATCATCTATATATGAAAGAAAGAAGATATGTCTACTAAAGAAAAGTTAAAAGTAAAAGTTAGGAAGAAACTCAACTAAATTATTAGACTCTGGAAATGAAAAAAGACATATCCAACTAACGTAAAAAAGAGAAAGTTAAGGATTTTTGAGTGACATTTCAAGTAGTTTTGACTTTTGTGGACATATTAGAACAAATATTTATATAAAGTAAAAAGAAATATACAACATTGTGGGAGTTATAGCCCGCATTATCACGTGGGTCGTGATATATTTGGGATTGTCTAATAATTTTCCTCTCCCTCTAAAGAATTAAATGGGACTGAATTTCAATTTTAATCGAAATAGCTCAGTTAAATCCCCCTAAAAATTAAGAATCTATTAGTGGAATAATGACAGAATAGCTAGTGGCGCTAGGCAAACTACGAAACCAACAAATTTCCATCGTTAAATCCAACATAATTGGGCTGGAAGAAAATTTGATGGCCCTTTGTGTCTGTGATGCAATTCCTAGAAGAAGATAAGTGAGTTGGGTCCAGAATAGAAGGATGCCCTTAGTTTTATTATCTCAAAATTGTGCCTCAGTTACCATGACAGTACGTGTGTATGCTCCGTTGGCTATGCTTTATCTTTTTAGCTAACATATATATACACATACCTAACATGTATCATGAATCTAAGTTGTTTTGGAGCCGCGTACTTGTGTTTTTGTTATGTGGTCCAAACAATACCTGTTTTATGTCTTGAGCTTTTATCTTTTGAAATATGTATCATTTGTATGTTTTGTTCATTTTGATGATCCGTTCTAAAAGAGTATTGCTATTTGTAAGTTTTTCACAAAATTTTACCAATGTGTGCAAATTGGCAGTAAAATAATCATGTGACATTCACGTGTATATGCTAGCTAGTGTTAAGCGCAATATGGTGGATATACTCATGTTTTGTCTTTCGTACACGTTTTACGAATTTTAATTCGTGATAATCAGCATTTCTGATTCATAAAATACTTATTTCATATTTTTTTTTATTGTCAAATACTTATTTCATACTATATAAAAAGACAAATGAAGAATCATTTACGTATGCAGCATTGTTATTTTTATCCTCTCATCATATACTGAGTTAATAATTTTTTTAAATGTGCACTATTAAAATATTGGCATTGATATTTATATTTTTATGAAGTACTGTAGTAAATTATATTATCACGCTTAGCTAATATTGCATAAGAAGGTGAAATTATGAGACCACACATAATTAATTATATGATTTGTTTAACCTATACAATAACGCAGATAAACATAAAAAATAAATTTATATTAAAAATCTAAAACAATTTTTTTTATTTATTAAGTACATAATTTTTTTATAAGAGAAAAATTTATTCCAAAAGCCAAAAAGCACAAGACATACTTCTGGAGTTCTGGTTGAGACAAAACAAGATACAATTGCAACCATTACGAATAAACTCCTGCCCCCAGGTAAATGGTAATACCCCCGCCATATTACAACTCCTTAACTTTGTTGATTTGTTATAATAGAGATAAATTAAGTACATCATTTTTAATTTCCATAAAACCTTATTTTTGTAAGTTAGATTAACCGATGCATGTAGGGCAAATGATAAAAAAAAAATCTTAATTACATGCTCAATTAGTGTTAAACCAACTCAGGTTTTTTTATATAATTAAAAATATTATTTTCTCAATTTCATAAAGATAGTAAAAAATTGTAAAAGTCAAAAAATTAAGGAAACATGTATTTAATTATATTTTTAACACATCTAAACTATTAATTTAATGCATTTTAATTTGAATTTATCAAGTAACCACAATTCAAAATTTGTAATTTTTAGGCTATTTTATAATTACTTTAATTTTAGTTTGGGATAAAGATTTTGTTATTTTTGACTAGTGAGACAGAGATAATATAAAAAATGGCTGATACAGTGGGTTATTGTGTTGATTATAAAACTTTGTTGCATATAATGTGCCGAACTAATGTGCTCATCTTTTAATTTATTTTCACTGGTTCTTGTCAGGAACAGATTCTGAGTAACAAGTTTTTCTTTATCCTTAAAGCATATTTGGCATCCAATCTCCGATGGCTTAAATTTTATTAATTGTGGTCAACTTTTGAAATTATAAATTAAAAAATTATATGCAAATTAAAAAAATACATCGATCTTTATTTGAGATATACGCTGCCGTCTCATGCAAAGCAAAACTAAACACAAATTGATCACGTATCAAATTCCTGTATGCGTATATGGATAACTTTCAGCAATATAATGACATCTAAACATTTTATACAATCGGATCGCTTAACTCAAGCTAAGCTTGTTTATCAATTAAGCTGCAGTATTCCTTGCACTCAATTTTTAATACACTTTTTTTCCGTTGATATTATACATAAAAAATAATAATAATTAATAAGCTAACAACAAGGCACAGCATAGATGACCATGATCATATGCAAAAGAATTAGAGATATTGTTCATTTGGATAATCTTTCTTTAAGAAAAAAAAAAAAGTCTCCAACCATCTGTGGAATACAACCTTTACACTAAAAGCAATTAAGCGCTTCAACGTAGTATTTTATCATATGATACTACATGGATCCTTGATGAATGGCAATGTTGAAATGTGATCATTACACTATTACTTGTATTATTGTAAGCTAAGATAAGGAATGAATGAAATCAAAGAGGAGGTGAGTAATGTACTGCAGTGGCTAGATATGACTTCATTTCATTCCCAGACTTTGATTATTATACTGTAACACCTACCCACATATTTTTATTTTTTTTTTTAATTTCAACTCAATTTTTTGCTCGACTCTTTTTTAATAATTTTTAATTATTAAATTATTTTTAGTAGCTCAAATTTATTATAATGTATTATAATGTCTCTTATCTTTTGTCATTTTATATATTAAATTGTGAAAATTGATAAAAAAAAAAAGTTATTTATATTTTTTTATTAATTTTCAAATTTTGATATATGAAATAATATAAGCGCATTACTTCCATGCAACCTAATTTTGGGTTGTTGTCATACAATCTTTTGTTTAACCAATAATACTTTGCCATCTCACATATTTTTTGGGTTGACACTTATGAGTTTTGACTTTTTAAAAAATGACATGGTAACAATATATGAGATGACAATGCATCATTGATTCATACAAAGGATTGTTTAGCAACAACCCAAAATTAGGTTGCACAATAGAAATTGGGTGAAAATAATTGTGTTCCGTGGTCACGATCAACTAATCAAATACACATTCACATGAACGTAATCGAACAATCCACGATTCGCTCCTCATGTTCCACGGTCAAAATCAGAGCCGTCCAATGTCCATTGGTGGTCCATGGTCTTCAATACCATTGGCTGTGCCTGTCCCCTCTTCCTTGTGCACTCTGCTTTTTCATGTCCCTAATCTCACGGCCAACTGTGTCTGTCAACCCTGTCAAGTGGGTCCTACTCCTCTGACTGACTACTCTCATCATGCCATTGGTCTGTGACCATGCACGTGTCACAGGCTGTGTCAGTTCTTTTAACGCTTCTTCCTTTGTGTTGAAAATTCATGCACCTTAAGAATAAGTCACCTAGATTATTATTGTCCCTCACTTATGCTGCTATATATAATTGATGAGCCACCAAACTAGACTACACAGCATCACACATCTTCTATATACAATCTCTCAATTTCTCAATTATCATAACTTTCTATACACTCAGAAAATCAGAATTCAACACATTTGATTTCGAATTTTCATACATATAGCAAGCTAAGCTAGCTCATATATTATTATATCAAGAAATGGAGAATTCATTTGTGTGCTATGAAACAAAGATGAATCTCAAGGACACAGAGTTAAGGTTGGGTTTGCCAGGAACTGATGACATGGAGAAAAGTTCAAGCAATTACTCTGTTGTTAGAAGCAACAACAAGAGATCTTCACCAGAACCCAGTGATCACGAAGAATCAATAAGCAAGAATGGCTCTGATACCACATGTGATGACCAACACACTTATGCCCCACCTCCAAAGTATGTTACACATATTTTTGTTATATATGCATGAGTTTGATATGAATTTTAATTAAAGCGTTACACGTATATTTGGGTTAATATTAATGAATGAAATTGGGTTATTATTTATTTGCAGGGCACAAGTAGTGGGATGGCCACCAATTAGATCTTATAGAAAGAATAGTTTACAACAGAAGAATAATAAGGAGGAGGAAAAGGTTGATGGGGCAGGGATGTATGTAAAAGTGAGCATGGCTGGTGCACCTTATTTGAGGAAGATAGATCTCATGGTTTATAAAAGCTACCCTGAACTCCTAAAGGCATTGGAAAATATGTTCAAGTGCACATTTGGTGAATATTCAGAAAGAGAAGGGTATAATAATGGATCTGAGTATGTTCCAACTTATGAAGACAAAGATGGTGACTGGATGCTTGTTGGAGATGTTCCATGGCAGTAAGTATCTTAGCAATAATTTTATTTTATTTTATTTTTATAAGAAAGTATGTTCTTTGAAAGTTGAAGTAAATATTTGTTGTTGTACTTCCATCCATCTAATAGTTTCTTTTGTTATATTAATTGCAGCATGTTCATGACTTCCTGCAAAAGGCTGAGAATTATGAAGGGATCGGAAGCAAAGGGTTTGGGTTGTTTTTGACTCAAAAGAAAACGGGATCCTAGCCTATACATAACCAGGAGAATTTCCTCTGTTTGGGTTCTACCAGCAAGCACTTCATCTTTGTGAGAAGTCATATTTAGAAGATATTTCAAGATTGAGGCACATACACACTTTTCTTTTAGTTCAATAGCTAGAAGGCTTTCTGGCCCTATCTGCAGCTTCATTAAGTATATAGTCTTCTTGTGAATTCTCAAAATCAAAACGAGAATATGGAAAACAGATATAGAAAGAGAAAAATAAAATAAAAGAAAATTATTGCATTTTAAGTGTACAGACTTATGTAATACTATCTCGTTTATTTTGTCACTTGTTTATGTATGTATAAATTATAAGGATTGAGAAGATGGAGCTTTTCTTTCTGTCTTACCAGATATCAAGTTCAAATAAAAACATGCTTTGTCCACTTATATCATCAATCGATCAGTTATTAGTAAGTTGATTTCATACTATATATATACCCTTAATAATTCCAACACTTCTTTTTGTCAGGATTTGAAGTCCAAATAAAATTTCGGATTTCATCAAAATTCAATTTTCAGAAACAATCCATGTTTTCAGGGATAGATCCAGAAAGCTAGTCAGAGGGGTCCGATTATTTACATGTAGGAAATATGTTGGAAAGATCATTTGTACAAGAAAAAAAATATCACATATAAGTTTTTTTAAGGACTGTTTTTCAAAGAGTAACTTTTTGCTATCCTACCATATCAAATTATATTTCATCTAATCCATTCCAAGCCATAATGTTGCTGAAAGGAGTCTGACATATAGAATTCTCATTGTAATTTTAGTCTGTATTGATATTTTAGAAAGAAAAAAAAAATTGTCAAGGGAGGGTTTCGATCACCCCCCACCCACCCACACACAACAAATTTAGATCTTCTATATCATGAGTACAACCAATTCTGGATCCATGCATAGGGTGATTTCAAGTATTGCGTTCTGCAAAAGTATTATCATATTTCTAGAGCCATCAGATTAGAAAGATGTCCATCCGTAATTGAAAGATATCCATCCATACAAATAATCTCCTACATTTGGATTTCCATGCCATCAAAGTTTATAAATTTAAGATAGACAAAATTCAAATATTACCAGACCTTGAATAATACAATAAAAGTGTCTTTATTTAAATACAGGAAATTCAGGTCTATGTTAATAATAATGTATGGAAGTCTACCGATATACTATGTTGGTTCAATTGGAAGGGATTAATTTACTTCGCAACGAGGTCTTGTGTTCAAACTCTGAACTCATGTTTATGTAAAAAAAAAAAACATCATTATATGCAAGAGTCTATGCTGGATTCACATTATTTTGTGTTCATGATTGTGCTACTTTAATTTAGAGATGGTAATCCATAGATTATCTTCAAGATGAGCTATATTATCCAACAAGCCAGCCTGTTTAGCCACCAAAAGATGGGTTGGTGCAAAGACTCTGCCAATAGATCAGAGTGGTTTCAACGTCTTGGATCGTCACAAAATTTGGGATATTTTCTCAATTATTACAATTTCTCAAGGGACTAAAACATTACGTATATTTCCATTTGCCATTCTTTTAACTTTTTGCTTGGTACATTATTACATCCATGCATCCTAACTTAGTACACATTATGCATGGAACTGTTGAAGTAGTCGGTGCCGCTGAAGGGACCATGGACTTGAAAACTCAGTTTGTGGTAGGACAGCGTCCCATATCTGTAGCAGTGCAAAATTGATCTATTTAGTGCACGGGGTCTTAAACTGTAGCAAATGGCAGGTATATGGTCATGTCATGAACACGTGAATCTGAAAAAAATAAAAAATGAACAAGATACATATGAATCCTTATCCCTTTAATTATTAATTGTGGTGCCATGGGATATACTACAGTACTTCCTTTTTTCACTATTGTAGTTCCATGACGTAGACACTACATGAGATCAAGCATAGCATTCTCCTCCAACTACCTTATTTATACCACAAAGTTAATGTAGGGTATGGTGTGTATGTGCAGAAATTGAGTTTGGTTTGCCTAACTTTTACCAATCTTCTTCTGAATTCCAATACTGTTATCAGTACCATCGGCCAAATAATGCAGCGGTTGAATTAGTCAAATGTTTTCCTCAGAAAACAGGTGTTAGTTTCTTCTTGTTTATAATGAGAGTACGGAAACTAAGGCAAATCAAGTACTCCCTCCTTTCCTACTGCCCTTTGAGAAGTTTTTTGTTTCTTTTTATCTGTACTTTTGATTATTTTAAGGTATAATAAATGTTATTTTCCATGTCTACCCTTGTTTAATTGGGTATTGGTTTTCGTAAGCGGTAGAAGATAAGTAATGACTATAGAAAGAGAAAGGATATAGTGGGAAAAAACATAATTAATGTATTGGAAATCTAAGTAATGATTGCATTTATTAAAGAGTGTGTTTTGTTTGAAATAGGACAGATAAATAAGAACGGAGGGAGTAGTTTTTAATCTTGTAAAAATAAATAAATATATTCCCAAAAAAAATTGGTACTATGCAGAGAAAAGACGAGTGGGTAGAATAGGCTAGCTAGCTAACTAAAGAGAGAAAGAATGAAGTGTGGGGAGATGTGGATAAGGGAAGTTCAATTGGAACTTGAAGGATTAATTTCCTTTTTTAAAAAAAAAAAAATCAAATGATGAATCCAATCTTTTTTATCATACTCAAAGAATCCAACAATTTATAGATTGTGTCTATAATAATCTTAAAAAACAAGAGCATAAATCATCCATTAACAATAAGCTCAAATTAAGAGCAGAATTTAAACTTATGTTTTTGTGAGATATAAGTTAGATATGCTAAACAAACTTTTTTTCAACACATCTTTTTAGGCTAAAATACTCATTTGGTCCTCATCTTATTTTTCAATTTCAAATTGATTCCATACTTTTTTTAGTTTCATGTTGGTCCCTCATATTTCTTTTCGTTATCAATTTGGTTCATGAATCACTGTTCATCCTACGTGTCAATCTTATATTGGTCCACGTATATATTGTTGGAAAGAGAAAATAACACGTGTCCATATCATATTGGTCCACAAAGGATGAACAATGATTCAGGAACTAAATTGACAAATAAAAGAAACATGAAAGACCAATATGAAATAAAAAAAAACTTGAAGAACCAATTTGAAATTGAAAAATAAGGTAAGATCAAATAAGTAGTTTGACCATCTTTTTATTGTACCAACTTTATGATTATTAACTATTCATATCCATCTATTACTATTATTTGAAAAGCAAGACTCTTTAGATGATTAAAAATTAAAAGTTTGTGTAAAATGGCAAAACTGTAAAATAAAAAATTTCACAAACCCCAACACTAAGTAGCTTAAACATCCATTTACAAGACATATAACATGAGCACTTAAATTTGATCTCGAGCTGCTATACAATTTTCCCTCACCCCGCCAAACAAAAACTTTGCTCATATAAAATAAATTGCCTAAAAAGAAGTTTCACAAACAAAATAACAGCTCATGGACTTCCCTTTCAGAAAAGCTCATGGGCTTAACACTTTTACTAAGCGAGTTTTAGATTCCAAACTCATAAAGAATCTCCAAACCCCAATTTTAATATGGAATTTACCAAATTATCTTAATTAAAAATATATAATAGGATATGAATTCCATAAATTATCTACAAACCTCATCTTCTTCCTCTAACCTTAAACCCCATAACGACCTTATCTTCTCCCTTCCTCCATCACCTCTACCGAGCCATAAATCCCCACCCCTACCTCTCATCCATATTCATCTTTTTCTATGTTCCTCCTTGTTCTGCGTAAGAATTGATTTCATTTGTAAATGAATTCTTGTATAAAAGTTGTTCAGAACGATAATAATTCAAGAATTTAGCTCAATTTTTTGTGTAATATTTCATGATTTGTACATCTTACTGCTTCTGATAGTTACCTGTAAATAATTTCATTTCATTTTGAATTATATTACTCCATACACAAGGTTAGAGTTTCATAGCTCTTCTTATGTGTTGGTTAGCAAAATCAGCATATGCATTGAGTTTTGTTATAAGTCACCTAAAGCGTATTACCTTGCTTCATTGTTGTTACTATTAGTTATTATTATATCAAATCCATGTTATTGCTGGGTGATTTTTGTGTTATGAACCCAATTTTGCATCCTTTCTCATAACACGTTTCGCTTCTTTTGTGGCTTGATGGAGGTGATGGAGGAAGAGAGAAGATAAGGTGGTTATGGGGTTTAAGGTGAGAGGAAGAAGATGAGGTTTGTGGATAATTTATGGGATTCATATCCTATTATTTTTTTACTTAGGATAATTTGGTAATTTTCATATTAAAATTGAAATTTGAGGATATTTTACGAGGTTTGGAATCTAAAACTCTTACTAAGCCCGTTCCCTTCTCTCCTTTCTCTTACTCCTCAGCTTACAACAGCCTGCGAACTCAAACTAGCTGAGAATAGAGAATATTGAGGTGGGGACAGAAAGCAAGTTTAGAGGCTTTGGAGAAAAAAATGAGCCCAATTAGCATAATAACACCACCGATGATATCACTGAATCTCCATTTGCATTTTGAGGCATTGAGATTCTTTTGACACCCAGTTATTTTTTTGGGGTTAACCTCCTTCCCCGAGAGGTTTTCAGGATGAACAAATTTGCACTTCCCATACAAGGTTCCATGGGTTAAGTGGGTGAGGAAAAAAAACGTGATGACACCATTCAGAGAAGTGGCTGAAACGTTATGAGGTTAGTATGAGGCTATCTGCTAACACAAGCCATAACTATGAACAATGACATATCCTATCATAATCTTTTAAAAAAATTACGGTATAGAACTATAGATAAATGCAACATAATTCATGAAGCCAACTCACATTTTATAAATAAAATCAAAATAAATTATATGACTAGATATCAAAAATAAAACTTAAATTGTTCAAAAAAAGTTTCCTAATAAAATAAGCAAGAATTAGCACAAGCTTTTAGAAATACAAGGTTTCATCCGGAGTCATCATATCTACAGGCATCCTAGTGTTGTGACCAGCCTGAGGCCCCATCCTCGAATCCAATATTGCCAGCTGAGACTTGACCCATGGTGGATTGGACCTGCCTTCAATCCAAAGAGCTTCTCCTGTATCTTTGTGCTTAAAATCAGGACCTTTCGGGTTCTTCTGTGAATTTTCCATAAACATTTGAAGATGTTAGGCATAACAAATTCATAAGAGCTTTCATACAACTTGAAAACAA
The DNA here is from genome assembly GCA_037953625.1 of Crotalaria pallida. NCBI lineage: Eukaryota > Viridiplantae > Streptophyta > Magnoliopsida > Fabales > Fabaceae > Crotalaria > Crotalaria pallida. Next base: position 145,495,115 of record CM075652.1, on the reverse strand, counting down.
AATCCCATTCATCAGTGATCAATGACATTGAACTATGAGTTTAATAATCATGGCAATAAAGCAGAGGAGAGTTCCCTGTGTTAATGCAAGCAAAGAAACTCAACAATGACAATATTTGAATAAATAACTAAATACTATTGTAATCATCGTGTTCTTTAGCCTTGAATAACTGAATTGTTATGAAGAACTTGATCTAGACCATATAAATAAATTGTGTAATGAATATAATGTAGTTCGCAAAATCTTGCTTTTTCCGTCACTTTTGGGTAAATGCTTCAATGCAGGAGCAATCACAGCAGACATGCTCAATGGCAAAGTTACCAAGGGGCAAGGGGCACAGACATTCAGTTAAACCATGTCAAAGTCAAGCTAACATGGAAAGTCAAAAAAAATTATAAGGGCATGAAAACACTAAGAGGCTAGGACATCAATCTGGGTTCATTATTATTATTTGGATAGAACTTTCTTCACTCATGTGTATTGGGGATGCCAATGAGGGGGTGGCTTAGCTAGCAACATTGAAAGGTTTTGAAAAAGGGTCTTCTTGGGTTCAATTCAATTCAATTGGTCAATCATCTATGACTATCGCTATAACCGTGGCCAGAATGGGAGTATGTGACCTCCCCTTCCCTAAACTTTTTTGCACACATTATTCAGCATGTAAATTTCGTATATTTGTTATACGAAATTATAACCCACAAGATGGTGTACACATAACCACAAATCACACAACAATAATATATCTGTTTCCTGAATAACCGCTAAAACCCTGCACTCATTATTAAAAAATTCCTCCATTAACAGAATCGAAAGTCATCCATTGCTAACACAAGCAACAATGACAGGGATAATTATCTACTACAGCAAAGGAGAGGTATTTAAATTACTCCTACATTTTTTATCTCTGTTTTGAACTTTTTCTTTGTTATACTAATATAGCAAATTGCTCCATATTTTAGGGCCCTATAAAACTGCCACTGTCAGATTCAGAAATCATTGGCTACGCTCGCTGCAAAACAATAACAGTCGAAGATCCAGTCGGAAGTACCCATGAAATAAGGTTTCGCGGAGATCCTGCTACTCGCAAGCTCACCATAACAGAAGGGTTGGATATGTTAGCAGACCTCTACGACTTGAGAGGTGTTAACCGATTCGAGATAATATCCTCTTTCAATGACAAATACTATCTGCTAATACCTAACATCCATCGACTTCATAAGGAATACCCTCTTCCAGCGCGCCACACAATTTTGCTCGACTGCACATGCGATTCCTGTTTTTTTGGTATAAACTACAACCTTTACACCGCTCAAATATCAATATATTAACGAAGTTCTAACCTTTGATTAAATTACAGCTCGATATGCCAATACATCACCACCCCCTACTCACTAATCTGCTCTGCCAGACATCCCACCAATTTTCGAACCACAGGTTCCACCCTATTACTTCTAATACAATTCCTAAATTCATTTTAGCACTTCCGTAATTTTTCTTCAACATGGCAGTTACTAATGATTCAACCACACACTCAACGGAACATCGCAGCAAATCTCCAACACCAACTTCCTCCTAATATCCCAACCTCCACATGCAGAAGATGAACCACCACACTTTCATTAGATGAACAACACTATCTCAGGTACTATATTAAACTGCAAAACAATTCTTTATTTAACGAAACACATAATATTTACTTACCAATCTTTCATTTATACAATTACCAATTACTAATTATTAGATATTTGTGCAGGCTACCTGCGCAAACATGATCACATCATTCACGTTCTCATTATAAACAATCCGACGTTCCTTTTTATTTCGTTGCTTTTCCTTCTTTATTTGAACTGCTCTAGACATCAAACTTAACTATGTTTCTTACCTTTTCCTCCCACCAATGAGTTAACTATATGTATCACTCTATGACAACTTTCTTATTCTCTCTTTCTGCTATGTGCATACTACACTTCATATAATTTCTTTGCATATGATAGATTCCACTGCATCATTCACTTCAAATTTCACCCAAATCAATGAACCCTTATTAATACAATGATATTACAACACATTATCCATAACAAATAAATTTTCATCTTATTTTCATCTTCCCCCTCTTTACTTGCCCGTGCGTGGCACGGGCTTCTTTCTAGTATAAACAAAATGAAAAGGGGGAATTCCTTAAACGGTAAGTTTAACAGCATGGTTGATGTTGCATAGGCTTCACGGAGAACAATAGCAATTAGCAATATTCAATAGCCACGCAATACTTGAAAGTTGAAACAGACATTTGGCACAGGGAAATAGTATTAGCTTACTAGCTTAGCATTAGCATTACAGCTTAATATGCATATTTTCTTAATTTTACAAGATTCATTAACAATTTAGTAATTTACCTTGTTTTTCCTGTTGTCCCACCACTCCCCTGGGTTAGCAAAGAATGCATTCCATAATTCTACTGTAGAACCAGTATTATTTGGGAAATAACTCCCTTTTTTACCTGAAATAATAGCAAAAAATTATTTTAGTATAAAAAAAAAAAAAAAAGTAAACAAAAGAGTGCTGCAATCAACACTAAATTACATCAAATACCTGAGTTGCCAGGCATCAAGTTATCAGAGTCTTGATCACGTGAGTACGCTGAGGAGAAACTCCTCTCGATGAAATTCAGCTGCTGACATACCACCTGAACCAGATATCCACAAAACATAGTAGTTATACACTAGCAGAAGGGCCAAATCGCAACAACACAAATAACAAAAGCATCAACAACAACAAGTCAACAATGGAACCAGCTAAATTGATCAAACAACGGCATATATCTTATTATCATAAATCGTATCCACACAAAAACCATTTAAATCTAAACTTCTAATGGTTTAGCCTATAATCTTTTTTTGTTGGACAATTCTATCGACACTCACAAATACCTATTAGTTATAATTTTCTTGGATATGCAATTTTTCTAGTTATGTATGTCTCTACCTCTATACCTATAACAAAATGAAATTACATAGAAAACATTTTTTTTTTTTTAAAAAAAAAGTTAACCTTGTAATAAGTTTGGTATTTGCCATCATCAGTTTCAACGGTATCAGTTGTGAGGCGACCTGAAACAAAAATCTGGTGGCCTGTCTGCAGATGCTGATAAGCAATATGCGCCATCTCATCCCAGAATGTCAAATTAATCCTATAACATAATATAATATAATTTCATTTTTTTTAATATTAATAATTATATTAATTGGAATAATGACATTGAAAGTAAAAGTAAGAGTACCAAGAAGATTGGGTGGCATTTTTCTTAACGGTGAGGCGGGTCCACGCGACGACTTTACCAGAAGGGAAGTGTCTGATTTCAACGGGAGAGGCAACGATGCCGATGAGATTGACGGAGTTGCAGAGCTCCTTGTTCCATTGAATCTCTGTGGGCTTAGGGTATGCTTCCACCACCACCTGCTCTGTCTCCATCGAAGAGTAGGAGGAAGAAGAAGAGCACTTCAACTTCAGCTTCAAACAATGCTTATGCTTATGCTGCTTCTGTTTCTGATTTCTCAAAAGAGTTGAGAATTGGGTTATGGGTTTAGAATTAGGGTTTTGAGGAATTTTTAGCCTCAAGCTTGAAGATGATGATAGTGCTGCTGCTTGTTCTAACATCATCATCATCATGCTCATGCCTACTCTTACTACTGCTCTTGCTCTTGCTCTTGCTGGAGACCGGAGAATGTGACTGTTGATAAGGAGGGGTGTAACGGTTCAATCCGGTTCGGTCTTTAATAAACTTTAAGAATTGGACCAATTAAATTAATGTGGTCCGATTCGGTTTAATCGAAAAGTGTTTTATAAGCAAAGACCGGACCGGATCATTCTCTGTTTAAACCATACTAGTAAACATTTAATAAAAAACCTGTTTCAGCTTGCTGCATAGCTAGGGATGGGCAAGATACCCATGCCCGCGGGTACCCGCATGAATACCCGTGACGGGTACCCGCATTATTCCCTTATGGGTGGGGATGGGTATCATGGTACCCGCGTCCGCGGGTACCCGTATAAATAAAAAAATATTATATATATTAGTATAAATAATATTTTACCAATAGTGATTAAAATTGGAGGTACATCTATTGATCTATATACTGATTAAAATCTTCATAATGTTCGACTATATATATATATATATATATATATATTATGGGAAGTGGGGAGTTAATTAATTATCATAAGATCATGACTCTAGAACGAAGAAAGATATATAATAAAATGTCCTGTAATTTTAGCAATCATCTCAAACATTTATTTGCTACAGAGATGCACTATGATACTTAAGGGCACCTTTCTCCTATTATTATGTGGAAGTTCATGTATGTCTGACGTGTAGTATAATTGAAGATCCCGTGAGCTTTTTTATCATTATGTGGATCATTAAATTAAAGGAAAAAATAATAAAAATTCAAAACCCGTGGGTACCCGTAAATACCCGTTATCCGTATAAATACCCACAAATACCCGCGGATAGGATAGTGGGTATGCACTACCCGTGCCCGCCCGCACCCGTACCCATCCCTATGCATAGCATTAAACGTCTGGGATAAAAAGTTTATTAAAAATAGAAAGCATTCGTTGAGAGAGAACGGAGGGGAGAGAACGGACGGAGAGGAAGGCGGAGAGTTATTTATTTATTTATTTTTACTCCGTATTATTATTATTAATATTACTATTATTATTATATAAGAAATAATGTTTCAAAATAATCTCTTTAAAACAATAAAATTCAAAAATATGTATTACTCCCTCCGGTCCATATTATAAGCACCATTTTAGAGAAAGAGTGTGTTTATAATATGGACCGGAGGAAGTATTATAAAATTAAAATTAAGAATGTAAACAAAAAAAAATTAAAATTAAGAAGCCACGTAGTTAATAAATTATGAGGTTCACATTATAAATGAGAGACTAATCTCATTATACAAAATCAACGTTTTAAAAAGATTTGATAATGTTATTTTTCAAAATTTTCTTTTGCATGGAGAAGCTATCTTACGTTGTATAGTTTTGTCCATATTTTTTTTAGGAGCTTTCTTCTCTTTTTTTACAAGCAAAAAATATATGTTTTAATTTTTAAAATAATACCTTGCTTTGTAAAGATATAAACAAACCAAAAAAAAGGTTACAAGATGTGGAGAGGGAGATTACTTATCCATCTAAGAATAAGAAAACCTTCCAACTGTCCGCGTAAGACAGTCCAGTTGGTGGCTGCAGTGACATTTAGGATTTCCTTCTTCCCAGGTCATGGGTTCTAGTCTCAGACTTCCCATGTAAACCAAAAAAAAAAAAAAAAAACCTTCCAACTTATTTACTATCTAAAATTAAAGGGAAAAAAAATCGAAAATTCCATGTTTGTTTTAAATTCTTATAGTAAATTGTTTTGTGAAGAAAAACCAATTAATATTTTTTAACGGGTAACACGTAAGAGTTTAAAAAAATCCGTTATTTTTAACCAAAAAAAAAATCCGTTATTTAGTCTCTAGCCCCCCAAGTTTTTTAGGTGGGATTCAGTTGAAATATTTTCCGACACCCCAAATAAGAAAAATGTATTTTTCAACTTTGAAAATGAATTTTTTAACAAGAGAATAATCGTAAAAATACATTTTTCGATTGAGATGTATATGAAAACATTCTTAGTAAACCCCATGAAAAAAAAATAAAAAAAGAAAAAGGTTGCGGGGACTAAAAATCTAGACGAGGACTATAACTCTGAATTTTGCTTCGGCACATTTGAATGAGATCTATAGCTGCCGAAATTGAAATATGGGCTAAGCCCATTGGAAATATGTGCTTTCTTGTTCCTCCTCTTTTTTGCACAACTTTTATTTCCTTTTTGTCCTAATGAAATTATTTTTGAACCACACAACTTCAAAATAATTCCAATATACACCTTAATCTATATTCTCTCTCTCATAATCTATCAATTCTCTTTCAATCTCATAACAAAAATCCCTATTTCTCCTCCAATTTATCGTTCCCTCTTATAATCTCTCCAATCTTTTATTCCTCTCTCTCCCAAGCTCATGCCTCTCTCTCTCTTTCTCTCTCAAGCAGTTACCGTTACTATTGCCCTCCTCAAGGTGCACATCGACATCCAAATGGGTTTTTTGAATACTCCAACAAATCATTGTTTGAATTAATTACATTTCATATTGAAAAATTCATTTCATATGAAATGCATCGAAATAAACTTTTTTTAAAAAAATTTCGACGTCCCAAAATTTGAGAAATGTTTATGATAGTGTAATGTTGGAACAAACAATGCAAATAAAGGGAGTTTGGCATTTGGGGTTTGGAGTTTGATGTTTGGTGTATACTAGAATTAAAGTATGTAAGGGGTTCAAGGAATGGAATAAATAGAGGAAGAAATGAGGTGAAACACGGGTATATATCGGATTTAAGGAAATGAGTGAATAAAGGGAAAAAGGAGGAAAAATATTATCTAAGAGCATTTTAAGTCTTTTCCACATTTTAATAGTGTTCAAAACAAATTCATGGATTGAAAAAAAAATACTAATTTTTTTTTAAACGTGAAAATAATTTACATTAATCAACAAATAACCGGAAACACATCATAAAGGAAGTGTGGGGGATTATCAAACCACTCCCAAACTAGAGATAATTACACATCATGCCTAACCAGCTTATGAATAACCTTATTGCCTAACCTTGAAATAAAAGTAAACAGGTAAGAATCAAAATTAAATGACAAAGAAAAGATCTTCTTCTCAAAAGCCCCGTACTCTGATAAGTCTTCAACCTTGTTATTTAAATCATCCACCAGATTCTTACAATCATCCACAAAAACAACCTTTCTCCAACTTTTACTCAAAGCCAACTCCAAACCTTTAATCAATGACACAGCTTCCTGAATACAAGGCTTGGAAAGTAACTTTCTTTTTTGTATACAGTTTGATGAGTTGTTTACCTGACAAAATAATACTGATTGATACCGAGAGATTGTGAATGTTAATGTTTGGATTAATGTGAGTGTAAATTTGATGCCAAAAGTACTTCATATATTTACTGGTTTAGTCCGTTGTGAGAGTGTGTGTGTAGGGACACACTAATGACCAATGTCCCACTAATGTTATTTCTGGACAAGTCTATTTATAGATGATAAGATGAATCACTTTACTTTTTTTTTTTTTTTATAAATTGTCATCTAGTAAATTATTTACGCATTTGTATTGAAGAACTAAACAATTATATTTTAGTTAATTAGGTGTATTTTTTTTCAAGAAAAATTTACTTTTTCAAGTTTGATTATCCAATACACCTAGTGCATAGGATAGAAACACCCAATTAATAATAAAAAGTACATATGGAAAGCATTTTCCTTTTCCAACTTGAGTTGTCCAACAAGTTGAGACTTGAGATTCTCAGTGTGAATGAGTAAATGTTGACCTTCAGTTAGCAGACATGAATTAGTTCATTCGCACAAATTATCACCATTTATCCTTTTTCGGTACCATGCATGATTCTCTAATTCTGACTTTTTTTTTTATTGTTACCTTCGCCATTGAGAAAATCATTAGCTTTTTTCTTTTATTGTTACCTTATCTTTGAGAAACTCATTGTTCTATTTCTTTATTTGTAAAATCCCTTGTAATATAGTCACCTAAATAAACTCCCCATGTATGTTATTGGATTAAATAGCATCAATCTCACTGACTTTTACTTAATAATCCAAATAAACTGACACTAACAAAGTTTTAAAACAACGTGTGCAAACATCATTTTCAAGGCCATATCAAGCATATATCAGTTGAAAGTAAAGGTTCCGTCATGAGAATTGAATTAAAGTTGCAGTTTAAAACTGATTTCTGGGGAGGAATTTTTCTTTTAACTCAAAAATAATGATGTATCTAAATTCATTAATTCCGAACCACTTAATAATTTCTCTAGATAGGGACCTCAGCAAAAGAAACAAAAAAGGGAAATAAAGAAAAATATATTATTTATATGAAATGGGAAAGAGAGCACCAAACTTGGCATTCCATCTTTCCCTCTAATAGATAATAAGTCCAATTACTTTTGAATAAACAACTCAGCACACCCTAAACAAACAAAAAGCACATCATTTTCAGGCAGACTTGCAAGACCCAAGCATTGTTAAAGCAACCATTATCCATTTTACTTCTTAGTTTCAAATTCTCTAAAAGAGTTACATCACTAATAAAAATATACAAACCACTATAAATTTTAGAAGGTCCCACTTCCCACTACAAAAAACTAAGCCCCACAACAAAAGTGCTTCCATCACGTTCCACTAACCCCCACCCATGGATACAAAAAAGAAGAGCATATCAAGTGAAATTTGACAACTTTTCCTATACTTGAAATATGGCAGGACAAGATGGGGTCTCCTTGTATTTTTATAGAGCATTGACATTGAACCCTTGATTGACAAAAGCAGAAAGAAAGGTAAAAAAAGGACTATGGCATCTGACTTTGATAGCAACTTGATTTAAACCAAAGACGAAAATTTAAGGGGGGTTTGGAACAGACAAATAACTAGTGGGTCCCAAAATTTTTAGGTAAGTCATTGAAAGGACCACCGGATGGTGCACCCTGTGTGTGCCTTAGGTTTGTCTATGTAGGAGGATTAGTTTCTGACTTAACTATGCTAGAGGTGTCTGATGGTTGTGACTGGTATATTGCTGATGCCAGGGAGATGGGCATGATGCAGAGAGCCTTTGTTTGAAGAAACTGCATGGCTGCCCCAACATTTTCTTCCATAAGCTTCGCTACCTGCCTTTCTGTGCCATCATTCGACCACTTCTCCCAAGCTGGCTGGTTTCCTTCTTCCTGATCAAATATTAATTTGTTAAAAAATTTTGGAGAAAAAATATTTCTTGCCAATTACACATTTGTTAGAACAGTTACCTACTTACCTCAACCGATGATAATGGGATGTCAGTAACCAGTGGTGCCACTGCACCAGCTCCACCCAATCGACTCATGCTCAAAACCTAAAAGACAAATGAAATAACAGTCAATGGAAGTCTTTTGCACTCGTAGATTCATATCACTGACAAATTTAAATTTGGATCCTATGAATAGCCAGGGTTTTTTTTTCCCCCATTTTCATATTCATACAGAAATAGCGATATGCACTCCCACTTATATCTAAAGTAATCGATGAAACTGCTACCATATTCGTAGAAACTGATTGCCCTACCCACTAATATTTAAAATAAGACAGCTTGAATTGATGGAAAAACAACTCAGTTCACATATGAAGACCCTTGGATATTATCGGGTAGTTAGAGTAGGTACAGTGCAAAATAGTGTGAAAATGCCACCATAGTGGCAACTGGGTTAAAGTGGCTACGGCGAAATAGTGTGAAAATGCTACCATTTGATTGTATTTAGATATAGTCTACGAAACAAAGTCCATTGGCCAATGGGTTGTCATCCAAAGTGGCATACTGCGAAATAGTGTGAAAATGCTACCATTTGATCGTATTTAGATATCTACTAGTCAACGAAACAAAGTCCATTGACCAATGGGTCGTCACCCAAAGTGGCAACTGGGGTACATAACAAGTTGAATCCCAGCTAAAAAAAAAAAGAAGCCACAAATCCCATAAATAACTGTTATTAATTATAAATTGAGACCTAATATGGACATCAAATTAAAATAAACGTAAAATCCATGAGGATCACAAGAGCATTAACCTTCACTTGAAGCCTCAAGAACTTGACATATTCCACAATTTCATCAAGCATGACAGCTTTATCTGTCTGAACAAAGTACAAATAAACAATAACATTAACAACAACTGAATAATTATACTGCTAAGGGGGGGAATATTGCATATCACAACATATAAAATATCACTATATCTACAATCTTCATGCATTCGGTCACCCTTCATATCTATTGACTTACTAACATATATTGGCAGGCAACAAAAATTTCCAATTAAAAATCTTCTATTTAATCTTATACTGGAACTATTCTTTGAAAATGAATGAAGGACAAAAACAATGCAGAGGGGTTGCAGAAATAACACTCCATGCCATTCATTGTATTCATTAAAATCCTACAAAATGCAAGGTCCAATAGTCACTTCAGCTTCAATGTATTCTTGATCTCATTAAGAATCACCTTTTGGGAAGGAAAAAAAAAAGAGGTTCCTAGTTGAGCCAGAAGTATTCACATATTTATGAATTGAAGCATTATAACTTTTATACATGCAAATATACACCCTGTTTTGTAGAAGTCAAATGTCCATCCTTGCAAATGTTAGAGTATTCAACATTCCTCACTTAACGGTAAACATGGGAAAAAACCCTTACTTATTATCCAAAGACAAAATACAATTCAAATGCAAAAGTACATACTGAAAATAAAATGACATGAATGAGAAGTCGCATACCTTGTTAACACTGGGAACCAGTTCTTGCAAAGCCCTGATTCTCTCGGCTATTCTTTCTCTTCGCAACTGCCATCAATTGGTAACATGAGTACATAAAGTTAGCTAATCAAGGAATAGCAATGTGATTTTTTTCCTCATTTTAAATGCTAAGCATCATAACACAAAAAGTTTGTATTCTCACCCTTTCAGCTATGCTGTGTGGATCAGTAGCCTGTCCCCTTCTAGCCCGCATTCTAGGACGCATTGCTGGTGGATGTGGAGCAGGAGGAATGTTAGTAGGCATGGGTTGACCATGAAAAACCTGTAAAAGGGTTATATATCATTGAGAGAGAGAGAGAGAGAAAGAGAGAAAAATGTTATTTGATCAACAACTCCCCCCTGGCCCTCCCAAAGGCAGAAAAACAAACATTGATTTAAATAAGTAAAAATAAAATATATATATCTGTGCAATGTGATTTAAGAGGTAAAAAAATTTCATTGAAAAATTATCCTAAGTAGAGGACTGATGCTAAGGCAAAACAGCCTATATTTACTAGAATATGATTTTGAAACAGTCAAACAAACCAATGAAAACACCATCAACAGGCTTTTACTAATATAACCAAAGATTGTGCTCTAATGCAACACAGTCCACACCTAATCATTGTTCATTCAGGATGATCTGCCCAACAGGTACACAATTTCAATAATAGCAATTGTTGATGTTGCAGGAAGTTGGCATCAACAAAAACTGTTTTGAAAAACCTCATATCTCAGATTCAATTATTTGCACACAAAACAAATTAAAATTGCCACTGCTTGAGCGTTTTCCATTAAATTCTGAACCATTTACCAATTTCTTTGAATTTTATAGGTTAATGGCCCTGGCATAAAGCATAGGGATCAACCAGAGAGAGTATGTCATGATTAGACTACCCTAATGACCAAGCCAAAACCTTGCCCAAAATAACATTTCATCTTCCTTTTCCCACTAAACCGTCACCCTTTCCTTTTTCATTTGCTTGAAAACTCTGTAAAACTCCAAACCCCATCCCACCAACAAATTCCCATTTACAAACAATTATTGTTAATGTTCACTAAACCGAATTAAAACATCCATTTTTTCTTCCTTCCATTCCATTCCATAACTTGAGAATCAATTTCACCAAATAGACTCACACCAAAAAACCTAGTACTCCCTCACTAAATTATCTCTTTACTTGATCAAATTCCCATATTTCTTTACTTCTTAAGAATCATTTTTCAATAAGTGATTTTAAATAAGCTAAAAACAGCTTCTTCTTTTTTTTTTCATAAGCTATTGTCATAAACCTGAATAAACTCTATAAGCTTTTTCTTTTCTTCCCCAACTGCCCCTAAATCAAATTCCCTTGTTAGACTGCAACAATTGAAAACACCAAGCTCACTAAATAGAGGTAAATTAATTATTTTTTTTTTAAAAAAAAAAAAGAAAGAAAGAAAGAGTTTCAAGAGTAAAATGAAAGGGAAAATTGAGATTAAAAAGAAAAAAGAGTTTGAAGATAGCGTTGGTTACATTCTTAGGTCTGGCATCAGCAACATCGTCACGATAGCGGTTACTGCTTCCAGAAGCATCATCAGGCTTAATGAAGGCTCCTCCTCCTCCTTTACCTTGGTCCAAGCTCAACCCTAACTGGTAGACGGGAGGTGCATGAAACGCGCCTTGAGCAGCGAGGTGGTCGGGGGAGTTGAGCTGGAGAATCATGGGAGAGGAGGAGGCGAAGGAGGAAGCATCGGGGCCGGCGCCGGGGAAAGGGGAGTCGGAGGAAGGGAAAGTAGGGAGGGAGAGGATTTGTTCGAGGAAGTCGTCGGTGGGGGCCACATGAGAAGGGTGATTTGCCATTTTGGAATTTCTGTAATTACATGAAGAAGAAGAATGAAACAACAACAACACCAATTTCGCAACTTTGCTTTGTTGCTTACTTGCGTCTTCTTCTGCTTTTCTACACTCTACTCACTTATTTTAGAAAGAGGAAGACCGCAAGAGGCGCTTGCCTTGCCTTTATCTTTTATTTATTTATATAAGGCTTAAATACGAAAATGATACTACTAAAAGTTGAAAAATACAGAGATTAAAACCAAAATCTTAGGTAAATGCAAGAACCAAAACCAAAACTTTTTTTTAGATGGATCAATTTCAAAAATGTTAATATTTATAGGGACAATTATGGTATTTAAGCCTTTATATAATACTAATAAAAATTAAATTATTAAGAATGTTATTCTTTCTTTTTCTTTTCTTTTTTTTTTCCTTTTTAACTAAAAGGGACTGCATTTTTCTTGTTCATTTACAAGTTCACCCATCTTTTTTCTCTTTCCACCAAGTCTTCCTATTACGGTATCTCTTTTTTTTTTTTTTAAGGCCTATTACGGATTTACGGTATCTTTAACGCATTAAGTTAAGTTAATTACGACCGTTGATTAATTTAAGCTTTCACCATTAGTAAATCTAATACTCCCTCTGTCCCTAATTATAACACCCTTTTGACACTTTATTTGTCCCTGACCTCATACCAATTTTCAAGCATCCCTGTTTATTTAACACTTTTTAAATTCTCAATAATATTAATAGGGGTAATTTTGAAAATACATATCAAAAATTCACATTTCCAATACAAATAACTAAATTAATCAACTTTCTTAATAGATTTGAAATCTCCAAAGGGATCTTATAATTAGGGACGAAAGAAGTATTTGATCTCTAGTTTTCTCTTTTATATATATATATATATATATATATATATATATTTTCTGAGCCAATACTTTACTTACTTAGTAGTAGAAGTAGTAAAATAACTTAAACCAATCATTCATGGAAAAAAAAATTAAAAACAGATAGAATAACAAATAAAACAATTTTGCTAATTGTCGAAAAAAAATCCGTGTTATTACTTCCGTTTCTTTATAATTGTTATTTTAGAGGAAAAAAAATTGTTCATATATAGTTGTCATTTTAAAAAATCAAGATATCATTGATTGTCTATATAAAAATACATCTAAATATATTTTTTCATCCATGTGTTACACCCTAAAACGATAATTATAAATGAACCAAGATAATAGTAATAAACTAACTTATACCTACTATATATGTTAAGAATATTATAGAAGTAAACTTAGGAAAATGGTACAAATGGTAAACAAATGTACTTGCCACAATCTAATAGTATATGCCTTATGGCATATGTTAAAAATACTATAAAAAGTAAAATTACATGAGAAAATTGCATATTTAGTACCTAGAAAGTTGATATTTTCAGTTTTCCCATCAAATTTACTCATTTAAATAACCTTAACATATAGCATACTACATATGCTTAGGAGTACCTTCCTTCATTAAATACATGGCTGTTAAATATAGACTTCATTTTTTAAAGAATTTTTTTGTTAGCTTGAGATTTCCTTTCTATCTTTTGTGGGAAAAGGGGATGGGGTGGTCAGAGAGGAAACAACTCGCATCAGAAAAATTAACAATCTCTAAGCCAAGAGAATGCAATAAATTCCTGAACTAGAAACTTAAACGACAAGAAACTTGAGCACCTTACCGATATACTACTTTGAATATGAATTAACGTGTGTTTACAGATGGATACAAACTAAGTACGTCTAACATCTAAAAATTAAGGCTCTATATGTAGCATTAACATATCAATCATATTTGATTTTGGGGCTGCGAAAAGAATTCCTTTGCATTATGAGCTACCTCTGCCTCCAAAATAGCTTCTAGAACTAAGTCAGATCCTTTTACATCAGCTGCCAATACACAACCGAAACTTGTGTGAATCAGATATATCATTCTAGGACAACCAGAAGTCCATCAATAATATGCATTAAAAGTCAACGCTGATACCAAATAAGGGAAAAAAATTGAGAGACAGATAGGGCAGGTCAATCAAACTCAATCATATATCATTCATAGACAGGCATGATACAAACAACTACCTCACATTCCTAATGAAATAAAGAAAATAAGGGATGCAGGCCTTTCACAATGAAATAAATAACAATTTTCATAAAATCCTAGCAGCCAAATGAGCCACAGTCTAAACAATGAATGAAGCTCAAGCAACATTCTTTAATTCCAGCCTTTCCTACTAACCAAACATGTTCAAATGAAATAAATATACAGATTAACTAAATCACATCTGAAAACATCTCTGGCTCTGTGTGTAATAGAAACAACAAGCTACATATTTCAGTGCCCATACATATGCAAAATTGCAAATATGTGATATACATGGATAGGAAGCCATATATATTATTATGCAAAAAGAGCAAGCATAAAAAGGCCAAGAAACATGCTATATAACACAAGATAAGCATGCAACATAGATAATAGATGGTCATGGTATATAAAAAAAATAATAATAATTAAAAAAATAAAATGCCAACTAAACAACAACAATCACCATTACCCCCACGATTTTTTGGCAAGAGTCCAGTATTTTCAGCAGAAACTGGTATGACGGTAAGCTGTAGTTCATCATTAATCTTCTCGGCTTCAGTACTAGTGGCTGATAAACCATTCTTTATAGCAGGGGACTCTGCCAGTTTGGCATAAGTAGTTGCTTGACTTTGCATATTGCACGAATTTGAGGACAATGAAGTTGCATCCTGGAAATAATTATTGCCATGCAAGCACACGTTTCACAAAGCAGTATATGATTATATTTATCTAAATTTGTGGTTGTGGTCAATAAACCTTGGTAACGGTGGGTATAGACTTGTTCTCTTCGACATCTTCTGGTTTCATGTGGTCTGCATCATTAACAACAACATAAGATGTGAACAAAATATCACCGCCAATCTTGTGTCTACCATATCCATAAAAAAAATAAAATAGAATACTAGACTATGTTCCAAAATAAATTGTGTAAATAATACCATTTGACATAGACGTGTTGTCAAGATTATCCACAAGCCTCCGAGTCATAGGGCCGGGATTAATGATTGAAATACTTCGGATTTCATGACGAATAGCATCTAGCTGTGCCATTGTGTCCTGCAGTTCCTTATGAACCTAAAAAGACAAAATAGGTGAATACAACTGAATTTAGTTTCTGATAATGGAATGCCATTACCAAGTCCTGGTATGGGACAAGCAATCCTTCGATGAAATATAAATATAAATATGTCCTTAATTGTTATTTTCTTATGTGATATTATTGTTCAAAGTGAATTGCATGCTGTTCAGATACTAGAAACCCACCCAAATCATCGCCTAGTTTTTTTATTCAGATCTTTCTTTACTTATTACACATTCTTAACTTGGAAATTTCAAATCTTTCTTGGTTTTATTTTCTTAATTCTTTCTGAGCAACGAATATATCACGATAATCGAGTCCACGAAAACATTACGAAACTAGTCCCTGTAAGTACGAGAAAAAGGAGTACCTGGCGAGCTTGAGATTGTTGTATAACAGTGTCAAACTGACCACGAGCCAATTGAACGTATCCAATAGCTCGACCAGCTAGCCTCCCTGCCGTTCTGGCTATTATTGGCAAATCTTTTGGACCTATTACACATCCATTTTCCAGATAAACAACTTACATTGGCTTAACAAATTAAATTTGAGAAATGATAACAGTATTATGAATAAGAAACCAACCAATCAGAGCAGCCGTGGCTCCGAGCAACAGAAATATTTCTCCGTATGAAAACCCCAACATTGGTCACTGATTTGTTGTATGAGACCTCCTCTTCTGCTGCCAGAGGAGTCATGAGTTAGCAAAGTTAGACAAGCAAGGATCCATTTACGCATTTAATCAAACACATAATATGCCCGCTTCAATCTTCATTCTCAAATTCACAACGCAACACAAGATAATGAAAAGTAAAAGTAATAACAAGAAATTGGTCATCCTAATCTATCGATTAGCTAATGAGTAAGTTGGGAAGGGATTGGGTGAAATAAGTAATAACAAGAAATGAAAACGTTCAAGTGGGACAAGTGAGTACACGCCTGGATTGGGGTCGAGGTCGCTTTAACGGGAACAAAATGAAACGGTCAATAGTAAACGTGATTGTTTTCTGGCTAAACCTTCTTCGTTTGTGGCCTGCGCTTCGTGGTGGACGGAGTTCTCCCGCTGTTTGGCTACCGATAAAACTGCCGGCAACAAAATCGTTACCAGGAGTTTCTGATCCAATTTGAATGGGCTGGGCTCGCTCTTATGGTCTGATATGTCTAAGGGTACTAGTCCCATCCCCATCTTTTACTTCCCAACCTTTTTTTTAAAAAAAAATAAAAAATTAAATATCCCGATGGGAAAATGTATTTTTTTTAAATTATCCTTTTACTGAAAATGCATTTTTGAAGTCGTAAAATACATTTTTTCGACTAGGGGATGTTGGAAAACATTATAACTGAATCTCATAAAATAAAGAATATTTCTAGTATGCAACCTAATTTTTGATTGTTACCATGCAATCATATATTGGATCAATGATATTTTATTATCTAATATGCAATTTTGACTTTTTAAACAATGACTTGACAATTATATGTTAGGTGACAAAATATCATTGATCCAACATAAAATTGCATAGCAACAACCCAAAATTAGATTGCGTGGAAGTAATTCCCTTAAGTAAATAGAGCTAAGAACTAGAATGTGGGGTCGAAAACTAATTTTTTCTATCTAATTGCTCAGCCCAACTCATAACCTATTTGTTACCCTTAAACCTTATGGGTTGAAAATAAGCACGTATAAAAGGTGTTTGTTTCGAATTAAAAATTATATTTTACAAAATTACATTCTTAGGAATATTATTGTGAAAAATGTAGGAAGCGATTATTATTTATAAATTTTAAGTATATTCCCAATAATTAGTAGCATAATTGTCAAAATATCTTTAGAGTGGAATAAACAGTTATTCAAAAAGTAGTCAAAGTACTTTTGACAAACATCTCCCTGAAGTTTTTTTCGGTAAAAAAATAATTCATTACCAACGTGCAAAATTCAAGAAACAAAATAAAAGGCCACAGTCAATAACCTTGCCACCTTCTAGGAAGGGTTCAAAGCCAAAGACTATGTCAATTCTTAGGAAAGTTTGCCACCTTTTATGAAGGGTTCAAACATTACCTAAGGACCAAAAGCTAAAGTTCATGTCTAATCCTCTCTACTAATGAATAATTAGACCAATTTACATAATTAGGAAAACAAAAATTAATTCTATGAGCAACCTCTCTTCTAATTGTTCTAAAAACAACTTGCATACTCCTCGTGCGATCCATGAAAGTTCTACCATTTCTCTCCTCCCATATGTGATAAATTAATGCTGTAAACAAAGCAAACACACATTTGCGTCTGGTCCTGTCATGAAAGGTTGTCTGAATCCAACCTGTCCAGTTATGATACTTGTAAGGTCACCTATCAATACCGATTCACATACAGCAGCACTCAAGGAGACTACGACTCCAATTACATTCAAAAAATAAATGATCCATGGATTCAGCAGATGTTAAACAAAGACAACAATGATTAGTAATGAACATAAAACCAGATAGCCTATCCAGAGTTCGCAACTTGCCAAGGCTAGCAAGCCAAGCTATAAAGCAATGCTTCTGGACATTCACACTATTCCACACCATTCTGTACAAGGGAAAGTATCCTTGCTGATTAGCAAGAAAAATATACCCACTTTTGATGGTATACACCCCATCATGGGTTCCAGACCAGTTATCATTATGAAAACCTGCCCGAAGCTTATCTCTGACCTTAAGCACCTGTTTCCAATGTCATCCTGCTCCCTGCACTGCACTACAATTCCAGAAATCCTGATCCTTAATGTATACTGAATGAACCCACTTGACCCAAAGATTATCCTTCTTCATAGCCAGATCCCAAACCTGCTTACCAATTGCAGCAACATTCCAAATGCAACTATTCTTTATATTTAACCCTCCAAATTTCCTCATTTTACACACATCCTTCCAAGCAACATTAGCCGAATAGTGACCTGTATCCTGTCTCCCCCAAAGGAAGCCCCTGCAAAGCTTCTCAATATCTCTCAAAACAGATTTAGGAATAATGAAAATATTGACTCAATAAGTGTGCAGACTCAATAACACAGAGTTAATCAGACAACATCTCCCTTGATATGACAAATTCCTAGATTTCCAAATATTGATCATCTTAGTCACCTTTTCCACTAGTAAATGGCAAGTAGAAACAGACCACTTCCTAGCAGACAAAGGGAGACCAAGATAGCTGAATGGGAACTCCCCCTTTTGGAATCCTGTTATCTCAATAAGATCCTCTTGGCAATGTTGTGGAATGTCAGCCATATAAATAGAGAATTTTTCATTACTGGCATGCAACCCTGACATACAAGAGAATTTACTAAAGGCCTGAATTAAGATATTAACACTAGCTGGATGACCCTTGCAAAAAATCACCAAATCATCAGCAAATGCTAAATTCACAAGTCTCATCTCCTTGCAAAGAGGGTGAAATCTAAAATTCCTATGACGCGTGATATGCTGTAAAATTCTAGTTAAAATTTCCATAGACAACACAAAAATAAGGGGGGAGACAGGGTCACCCTGCCTGATACCTCTGAAACCTGTAAAAGACATAGACTGCTGACCATTCAAAACAACTGAATATGTCACAGTCTTAATACAAGCCATGATCCACGCCACAAATTTTCCAGGAAACCTGAAAGCCACAAGCATATGTTCAATAAAACTCCAACTCAAAGTGTCATGGGCCTTCCTGATATCAATCTTCATCAGACACCTGGGAGAAACTCTACGCCTACCATACAGTCTTAGAAGGTCCTGCGTGATAAGCACATTATGCACAATGCTTCTGCCTTCAACAAAAGCTGTCTGATTATCCTGTACAAGGCTAGACAAAACACAATTTAGTCTATTACAGATAATTTTAGTGATGCATTTATATAGAGAATTACAACATGTTATGGGCCTAAAATCCTTAACATTGCATGGATTATCAATTTTTGGAATCATAACCAAATTAGTTTGGTTAATCTCCCGCAACATTCTGTCAGAATGAAAGAAATCTTTCACTGCTGCACATACATCAGAGCCAACAATCTCCCAAGCCTCCTTAAAGAAACCTGAACCATAGTCATCTGGACCCGGCGACTTATCATGGTGAATAGCAAACAAAGCTTCCTTAACCTCATCTCCCTGAAGTTGCAATAAACAACCCTCACTGTATTGATTTTATGGTTTTTTCTATAGCAATATTTTATCCTTTTAGCAGCAACATAACTATGAACATGACACTAACTGATGGGATGATAATTAAGTAAAGGAAAATTTTCTCTTACACCACCTTTGCCTATGTAGATAGGGCAAAGAGGAAAGAGATAGAAGAGGTGAATGACATATAATTGATTATGTGATGAAGATGAATAGAAAAAAGTTTTAAAAAAATTGTAAAAATAATGTAAGGAAAAAAATATAAGAAGATATCATTACTGTTAAGTTAAACATGTACTACTGATGAAATGCACATGAGGGAATCATCCACATCAATTAAAACCAACCACTGTTGGGTTAAAAATTATAATATAACTAGTTCTTACCCCGTGCAATGCAAGTGCAATGCACGGGTTGTCGGTATTTTAATTTTTTATATTAAATACTTTAAATTAAAGTATCTTTTTATCAACCAAATAACTATATAAAAAGGCAGAGAATCAAACCAAACCATGTGCTTAAAAAAATTAATCTAAATGATCTTGTTGATAAATTTTGTATTGCCCCATATGAATCAAAAATAACATTTTTTATCTTATATATTCTATATTTATTTGATGGTTAAATTAATATTTTTTATATGATTATCTATTTTATCGTGATAAATTAGAATTAAACATTTTGATATTTTTTATTTGATAGTATTATGAGCATAATTATGATAAACCAGAATATCTTGTATTTATTTTGAGAAGGAGTGATGAAAATTGGTGTTATAATAAAAAATTATTTATTTTTTCAAGATAATTTTTGTGGCGCGTGGATAATTTAATAGGTTGAATTGTTCCTAGAAGAGGAGATGTGAATGCTCAAAAAAGATACACTTTTATATAGCATAAGGATTAGATAGTTTAACATAATGATTTTAAAAAAAATTAATGATTTAAACTTATTTATCTTATATCAATCAATATCTAATTATATTTTATTATTATATTTTTATATCAAGATCTCTGCTTTGGATTTTTGGATGCATTTTATTTTGGCACTTTCGAGGGTATACATGTATCGACAATATTAAAATTATTTATTTATTTTAGATAATTTTTGTGGCAATGGATAATTTAAGAGGTTGTATTTTTCTTAGAAATGCTCTTCTTTAAGGAAATCTTCTAGGTAGGAGATTGTTGGACTACCGGCAAGTATACCGGATCAGCAAATAATAAAGAGTAAATAAATTATCGTTCCACTCGGGGGATTGCAAATTATTTTCGATAATTTCCACCTAATTGTAGTTACTAGTGAAACATGAGGGGAGAGGGTTGGTTATAGTGGGTGGTAAGAGAGAAGGGAAGAGGGTTGGTGTGTTGGTGGAGGGAAAGAGAGTGGACGTTATGGCGAGGAAGGAGGAAGATAGAGGAAGGTATGGAGAGGGATGGAAGATAGAAGGGAAGGTGGGGGGCGGCGGCGATACTAGGGCTCAATGGTAGGGGGTTTGAGAAGAAGAAGCGAGGAAGAAGGGTGGATAGAGGGTTTAGGATTTGGTCATTGGAGGAAAAAATAGAATGAGGGATATTTTTGACATTTCTTAATTAAATTGGGGTTTGTGACTAAAAATTGGGGTTTGAAGACTAGAGCTCAAAGTTGAAAATAAACACATATCCTATTTGTTTCGGGTTAAAAACTACTATATTTTAGGAAATCATAATGCTAGGAATGTTAGAAAATTGTTTGGTTAACATTATTATTTCTAAATATATTTTCAGAAATTTGTCTCATAATTATCAAAATATCCTTATTATAAAACATAGAGTAAAATAACTCAAATAAGCAATTATTCGAAAAGTAGTCAGGCACTTTTGATAAACAACCCACACTATATTTATTTATGAATTTTTTTATGTTGCAACCTTAACATGGCACTCAGTTTACCACATAATTACTCAAAGGACCAACCCTCACAATATGAACCTAAATCAAAATAAGCAATTTTTAAAGAACTTAAACCAAAATATTTTTTTTTTTTTGGGATTAAATTCAAAGGACCCTTCCTTTATAAAGACTAAAAACTATATTTATGCCTTAAAAAATTAAGGCTACAAGGAAAAAAAAAGAGCAATATTTTATCCTTTTCGGGGCAATATAGTCATGAACATAACATTAACTCATTGAATGGCAATTAGGTACAAGATATTTTCTCCAACACTATTTTCTGGGTGTAATTAGGGTGAAAAGGAGAGATATAAAAGATGAATAAGATGTAATTGAAAAAAGAGCTTTAAAAAAAAAGGATAAACCGTAAAAAAAATATGAAAATATCATAACTCTTCGGTAAAACTGATACCATTGATATTGCTGATGAAATTCAAGAGGGAATCATACACCTCAATATCAACCAACCACTGTTGGGTTAAAAAAAAAAAAAAAAAAACCTTGTTTGTGCAAAGTTTATGAACTTAAAATTCAGATAAGAATAAATTTCAATATATTAATTAAATTGGTAAATTCGATACACCAAAATATTGGGTGTAAGGCGTGTAACGTTTACAAGTCCATAAACATGAGTGGCACAGCTAATATTGATATTAATTCACCCTAAAATCCATTACATGCAGATATGAAGTGATACACACAAGTTAAGCCAATTAGATTGGGTGGTTAGAAAGATCAATTTTGAAGCACTTGAGCTATAGATAGAAGCAGCCGAAGAGAGAGGTTAGTCACCCTCTTTTTTGTCACCTTTTTACACTCTATATAGAAGAAGAACCCTTTTAAGATGAGAAAAAGGAGGTAGGCGAGCTCCATGTACAACAAAAAAAGAGTAAAAGCTCGCCAAAAAGTGATTAATTGCTGAGCTGCTTCATACCAAATTCTTAGTGCATGCTTGCAACTGCAATCATCACAGTACATTTATTTTATTCTGTTCTTTGTCTAATTGAACCATTTTTATTGCTGCTGTGTAAAGGTAATAGCCACTGGGATCCATATTTCCTTCTCCCATAACACCGCCAATAAAGTATAAACAATGATAGCATTACACCAAGGGGAATAGCCCATCTGTATCAAATTCAACCACCAAAATTATCATATAACAATATGTTTTTCTAACTCTGATTGACCGAGTTTTTGTTTTAGCTGCTACAATTCTTTTTGACTGGTTTTGGTACTAAAATGTTAAAAAAAAAAAAAAAAGGTTTTAATCCCCGTTGATAACATGACTAACACCTATGCAGCACGTGGCCAACCAACTACGAAGTTTACATATCAGCACTTAGCTGATCACAAAGACTAAAACTAAATTTTTGAAACATTATCAAAACCGATCTAAAAAGGTTTTAGAGACTAAAACTAAAACTTGGTCCATTTATAAGGACTAAAAAGATAATTAAGCCTTCTATAGACCTTACTCGTGACCATTGTACAATAAAATGGAACTTAAAAGCAACTTATGAAAAAAGTTTCAACATATACAAGATACTTGAATTTTGTAGGAAGTACAGGAAAAATGAAGTGAAAATTAAATTACCTGTCAAGATCCAAGATTGGGCTGTAAACAAGAGTTTCCCAAGATGCAACTATAAAATGCCAAACTGGGTTATAGTAAAGTGACTCTGCAGACCAAAACATCCTTGTGTAGGTCTCCAGAAATATAAAGAGTATCCATGCTCCAACTTCTATCAAAATGAACTTTATGATAAAGCGGCCGATCACTACCATGACCAGGGAGAAGACCACCAACCAATTGAAAAGCCTGTGGTTGTACTCCTTTATAAATAGAGTCCGAGACTTCCCCAACATCTGCATATACCAAGGCGCATTAAGCATTTGAAGCAGCCAAATCATGAATTTATTTACTTCACAAAAAACTGTAACAATTCATCTTTTCATAATGAAACGTTCTACTATGTACCACTTAAAAAGGTTAAATCGTGTACCTTAGTGATCGATTCATAATATACAAGGGCTGCCGTCACATTTCCATTAAGAATAGAGATAGCATAGACAGATAAATATGAAGAAAAACATTCATTTTTATGTACTGAGCTAAGGCTCAGTGAATGTTAAAGTGAAATATAAAAACGAAAAAGAAGGATATACTGTACAGTTAGTGGAGTAAAAATGAGAAAACACTTCTTTTGTGTAATACCTTCATCATGCGTTGCTCATAGTTTGTTTTTGAAGGTCCAACACATTCTTGCTCAAAACTACTATTGCATTGCAGGAAACCTGCGTTAAATTTTGCCATGGAAGGAAGCCTGAGAACTTGAAGCTGATCCATCATGTCCTCACATTTGGTGTACAGTCCTTCACACAGTTTCGAAGATCGATACTCATTTTGCAAAATAACATTCTTATACACCTGCATAATTTCCCAAGTAAATATAAGCTTTAAACCATCATACTCAAATTCCAAGACCAAAGTAAAGCAGATTGCAAAGAACCAAAGATCACCAACTCAAAAAATATAAGCCTGATATGATCACTTATTGGTTGAGAAGTCCATCAACAAGATGATAAATCCTATACAAGATCTTCCCAACATATCAATTACCATGAAAGAGAAATTCTTTATTAACTTAATTCATTTAAGTTTGCTAAAAGCCAGAAGAGTTCAAAACCATAAAAGTATATTTGATAAGAGAAAGTCATTCAGCAAGCTTTTTCTAGAATATTTTAAGTTTGCTCACTGAATTCCTAGTTAGCCAATGATAATGATATTTTGTGCTTTCAATCAATATTCAAACAATACCTTTTGTATTTCGTCATCCAGCTGCTCAACTGATTTCTTAGCATGGTGCCGGCCAAAATGCTGCTGATCGAAGACTTGCATTACTTCATCTCTAGACTTATCATGAGCATCTTGCAGAGATACCTCTGAACGTGGTAGATCCAATTTTGCCATCTTTTCATTGTATAACTTAAGACATTTCTCAAGAATACCCTTGTTAAAAACCTCCACAAGGGAGCCTGTTGATGGAATCTCTCCTTTGTTCAGGGCTTCAAGTATCTAAATTTGAAGTGTAAAAATAAAGTGGTTTAATGTAGAAGCACAGAATGGAGTCACATTGAAAGCATTATCTTATTTCAATTGTGTAATCATTAGCCTCAATCCAACTATATTAGAGCTGACGGAAAGCAGAATATTCAGAGTTTTAGAGAAAGTGAAAAAGCAGAGCCATGTGTGACTTGCTAAACTTCAAGGTTGTATTACCAGGAACAATAATTTTTACTCTCACCGAAGATAATAATTGCAAAAGACATAGATTTAAGAACTTCGCTCCTAACTGTTTACATTAGTCATCATATATTATCTATACAAAAACTTAAACTCATCAATAAAACTTCTCCACAATCTGTTCCAATATTTTTTCAAAGTAAAGCAATGATGAGATAAGGGGCAGGTAGAATTATAAAGCACTGCGTGAGATTAAGCTATAGTCAGTGGCTAGTTAGTATCGCACGAATCGTACGATTCGTATCGCAATACGATTCGAAAACGGAGAAAAACGATACGAATCGGCGTTCGTATCGCAAAACGCTGTGTATCGTGTCTTGAATCGCCATGTATCGCTGAATCGCGCCGGAATCGCGATTAGCGTGATTCCGAGCGGCGCTGCGAGAAGCGGGTCACGCACAGGGTTTCCGGGTCTGCTCAAGGTTGAAGACGGCTAGGGTTTTTTGGGCTTTTTTGTTCTGAAATTTCCATTTTGTCTTTTCCTCTTCTTCCTATTTCCATCGTTTTCAAAGTTCAGAGGCAATTATTAAATCATATTAAGTACTGAACATTCCTTTTGGCCTTTCGCCCTTTCCTTTCCTATTTTTAATTTTCATCAATATCTAAACATTAAAACTGATTGATCATTAAAATATTTTTATGATTCTCCACCTACTAAACTACTCTTTTTCGTTCTTTCTTCTTCAGTTCTCTGAACACACTTCTTCTCCTTCTTCTGCTGCACAGTGCACACATTTTTTATTTTTTTTTATAATTCCTTTCTCTTCCTTTTTCACAATGGTTCAAACAAAGAAAAAAAAGAATCTTTTATTTTGGATTTATTTTGACTTGAATTTGGAGGTTTTTATATTAGTTTATTAGTTTTCAATGAATCTTTTGACTTGAAAATGCTTATATCTATTATATATTTATATAAAATATATTTTATGTTATTTTTTATTATTAGTTATGTATCTTACGATTCACGATTCGGAAAATCAATCTTCCGATACGCGATATGAATCTTGATTCAATAACCATGGTCAGTGCTACTTGATTCGTTTGCAGATTCTATTGTATACTATTAACATGAGACCAAATAACATGCAGAGTTCTCTGTAGAGGTTCTCCAAGATATGAATTAAAATAAATAATGTGTATCACACTATCACTATAAGGAACACTGTTTAAAAACTTTAGTCCATATCAAATAACAGTGAGTTTTATTATTTCCTCCTCTAGAGAGAACGGTAAAATAAGTACCTGCTCCAGGAAGGAAACAAACTCCTTCCCATTCAAAGTCTTTCCCTGTACAATCTTTGGATGGATTAAGCTAGCAACAAGTTCTTTCAATTGCTCCCTTCTTTTAACATATAATTCATCAAGTTCACCATCCTTCATATCACAAAGTTTTGTCCGCTGGAGATGTGGCTATTTAAGGTCCAGTTCCAATGATCAGTTAGATTAACAAATGCAGTGGTTTAAATAAAAAAATAAATTTAAAATAAATAACTTCTAAGATCACATTCTTCGGGAAAAAAAGGGTCAGTCCCAATATAGACAGCTTAATATAGATAGCTTTTAAATAATCTGCCAGGCAGCCTATGAAGGGCCCACGGCCAAGCATATGTTCAGCCTTCTTAAACAAGCCAGACTTCAGCTTATTTACACTGTGTTTTGGGATCTTAAATACCTTTTTAACCTCCCAGGATGGCATATATAATTTATTAATTACATATCAATACAACATATTTATTTTATACATGATATAAAATCTCATTGAAGGTAGTATCAATTTTTCAAATTGATAAGTTTTTCGCTTATATGATGGCTGTCATGTTATGTAGGTACTGAAATAAGTTTTCGAGAAGGATCAGACTTTGATGTTTTCATAAACATGTCGGACTGGGGCCCAAAAAAGGATCTATGACAAGGCTGTCTAAGCTCAAGCTGAAATTTCACAAAACAAGCCTAGGCCTACTAACTCAAATGACTTCACCTTTTACTGGTATTTTTCAATGATGTTACATAAATAAGCAGTAGACAAGAAGTGGCACAATTGGAGGGGTGGTGGTTTTTTGTAACTAATACTAACGGGATGAATTTGTATTGGATTGGTTACCATTATCAATTCAAGTGCAGGCTACTAGGACCAAATCTCTAAATACTTCTATCCCCAAATTTTGACAATGTAATTGAAAGGTCAATATTGGATCCTCTAATTGAAGACAAAAGACTCGTTTTGAAGGCAAGAAGAAAACCACCATGGCGACATGCTAATGTCTGATAACGTAGAGAAACATTGCTCTCCATTTACATGACTCTGACAACCGGATTTGCTACCATGACAGTAAAAATATGAAATCTTCTGCATAACTCCATAGATAAGTCCCATTTAGTATCATTTCAAATGCAAAATAAGTAAACTTATTTACACACAAAGCTCCATATAACAGCATTCCAAATAAATAAATAAATAAATAAAACCAAATAACGATTATAACTTATAAGGGTAAGGAATGAAATAAATTTCAAATATATGGGATCAGTGCATACTTGCGGTAAGCTAAAGGCAGTGCTGTTGTCACCCATAATAGCCAATGAGTCCCGGATCTGATTGACCTGAGGAAGTTAACTTTTAGTAAAAATATTCAGTTTCAGACTAATAATATTTTACTGGTGATACAAAACTGAATTCCACAAGAGAAAATACCATGTCAATATTTTTGTCCCCTGCAATTAAATAAGAAACAAAGCCTTCCCTTAGACCATTTGCATTAGAGAACTTGGAAAATCAAACTGTGAAGAAAGTAAATTTCAGTCAAAGATGCGAGCAATTTTACAAACCATCAGTGTTGGGGACTCGCCGGAGAGCTTCATTCACCAATTCTTGCACTGATTTCCCTTCTGTAGAAAATTAATGAAAAAATCAGTATCCAATAGAGAGCACATGACGGATGTCAAGGACTAACTCTTAAAAACACGTAAGATATTAGACGAAGGTTCATGAATGGCGCTATTATATCTCTAACACGTCCCTCATGCTATAGAAATCCTGGGTTTGAAGCATGGCACATTTTCACCATATGTTGAACTTCAACTTCTATTAAGAAAATTGAGGTTGAACTCTTAACCACGTGGCCAAAAAGGCTCTAATGCCATATCACAGACTAACTCTTCTAAAAGCTTAAAATGTTAGGTGAAGGCTCATGAGTGACTTTATCATATTTCTAAAAACAGACAAGCACCATCTAATAGATTTATTTTTTTATCTAAAGAATTGGAAAAGGGCAGCTGCAAGAGATCAGAGATGCAATGGCTACTATTCATGAGTGATCAGAACATTTTATTGGGGTGGTTGGCAAGAGATTAAAGAAACGGGGAAAAGACAGAGATTTTAAAAGTATCAAACAGTGTGCTGATGCATGAAAACAAGGAAGTTTTCATTAACTTACGCAAAAAATCACGTTGGATAAGCCACAAGAGCTTAGCAGGTTCAAAAGCAACATCTTGGCCCTATAAAATATCGAACCATTCAAGCTAAAAACCACATTACCAGTGACAAAGTTCAAATT
The DNA here is from genome assembly GCA_037953625.1 of Crotalaria pallida. Classification (NCBI taxonomy): domain Eukaryota; kingdom Viridiplantae; phylum Streptophyta; class Magnoliopsida; order Fabales; family Fabaceae; genus Crotalaria; species Crotalaria pallida. Next base: position 145,466,704 of record CM075652.1, on the reverse strand, counting down.
ATTAAAAAAAAAAAAAACACAAACAATCAGTTAGAGTGACAGCACTAAGGCCCTTGGATTACCTTCACTCTGTTCAACATACAGCAGTTGCAAATTGAGGATGCACGCGGTTTGAAATCAAACAAACAAGTTAGTAATCATAATTTGTCCCCAATGAAGTTTTGCTACACTGAAATATTAAAAAATAGGGAGGAAAATTGAGATAATCCAGATAATGTAAACAAATAAGAAGTTCATCAAGATGCAAACCTCCCGTGAAATTCTTCAGCTAGCTCAACCGCAAAAGAGAGTCGAGAGATGTCAGCTTCACGTATCTGAATGCACAAAGACGAAAACATTTTAGATTGGCCTCAAAATAAACTGAGACATCTGCTGATAGTGGACTTCGAGATTATTCAACCTCTACCAAGTAATGGAAAGTTGATACCGGTAAACTCATACATGAAGTCAAGTTTGTAGAAAATAAAAATGATTTGTGCTCCGTTGGTACAAAGCCAAAATCTAATCCAACATTCTTTACAAATTTAGAACTGTAAATGCAGCATAAGTAGGTTTCTCTCTCAGTATCAGACCACAGAAATCTGTCTGCATCCAGATATCAGGAAATCCAAACAAATCTACTGAAGGGCGTACAACTAAAACTCTAAAAGAATAATGAATGTTGCGCAGCAAAGGACTACTTATAATATTAGCATTAGCAATTAAATTGTTATTAGCAGGCTATTTTTGTCAGCTCTTCTATCTTCTTTTGACAAATTATTTGTTGATTGAAACATGAAAGTGCTTTAACTCCATTGATCCTCAAATCCTTTCTCCAATGCACTGTATCCCTGCTTTAAAACCATTCACAATACTAAATGTGCTACCCGGGAAATAGTCATCCCACATACCTTAATGCTAGAAGTTATTCTTTCAGATAAAACTCACTATAAAATGGCTAAATTATCACCTAGACCAATACGTATAACCCAAGCGTTTTCAGAACCCTACATAATGCAACACTATATATATATATATGCCTTTCAAATTGTTCAATCTCAAAATGAAGATTTCATTCTTTGTTCCATTTAACATTATAACAAGATAAACAACAGCAATGAACACAACTAGAGGAGAGGGACAATAGCTAACCGTCTCAGGCAAATTATATATAAGCACAGAACTCATCACAGTTGCCAGAGCAAATATCCTGCAAAAGCAAATGCAAGGCCAACTGAAGAATTATATATGATTCAACACAAAATACAGAAAGCATGATCAGTTAGCAATTACCGATCATCATATACATTGGACTTCCCAATACTTTCAAATCCTTCTGTATCAAGGTATAAGACTGAAGTTTTTACTCCATTAATATCCAATTCTAAAGGAGTTCCCCAAATCCATATTCCTATGACATGAACCACAAGAGAATAAAAGATTGTGAGAAAATTTATTTAAATCCATTTAAACATAACCATGAGAAAAATGATATCCGTCTACCTTTAGTCTTGGTGTCACGCATGTGCCCAACACCAAACCCTAACAAAACAAACATATCATCAATTCACATTAAATCACAGAAAACTGCCATATGGATTCAATGCGGGTAAATTCTAGCAGCTTTAAAAGATGCACCTTCATCACAAGAAAGAGAGAGAAGTTGATTTAGCAAAAAAGATTTTCCGGAGCGATACGGCCCAATCACCTGATAAAAAAAACTGAAAACTAGTAAACTTTGAACTTATAAACAGAAATCAGGGACTTGACAACATTTCTTCTATACTACACAAATTTGCTTCAATATGATTCAATCACTAACCATGTTAATTAAGCTAACATGCAAAATTGTCTATAGAAGAAGGACTACCGATAATAATAGTAAAAAAAAATTGTCAATTATGAAGAACAAAATAATTGTAAAGCACTTGCATAGGCTATTATCATCAAATTATAATACAAAGAAAGAATTCAAGAAAGGACAAAAGTGTAAAATAAGAAGAAAACAACAAAAGGAAAGAGTTACCCAAACTTATCTTCACATTGAAAGACTTATCTGACATTTGAACAAATCAAAAACACTTGAAAAGAGAAAATGCAAAAGTGAAACCACGTGAGAAAGCAAATATCTGGATTCACATTATGAGAAAGGAAAAAAAAATGAGGATCTTCAACTTCTGTACTTAATGTTAACTAAATTCCTTAAATTTTAAGTCTTCACTATTTACGAAGCTTTCTGCTCATCTTTTGGGGAAGAAAATCAATTTACGAAATTATTGGAAGCTCCATGCTTTGGATAACTACTTGCATTGTAGAATTTTATAAAAGGCCAATTTATTCAAATATATATCGTCCCACTCTGCAACTTGTGCAACGGTTTAAATTCATTTTACTTTAAATTCATGTTTCAATTTGAATCAACTGCTGGCATGCCCATCAAGTGTTTGAGAAGAAAAAAATTAGAACAGGTGTTCAAACAGAAACTAGCAAAAAAAAATGCAAGGAAAGAGGAATTGCATGTTGACCAACATCATATTAGCTAAACATGCTACATCGCAAACCAGATCATCCCATCATCTCCAAGTTCATGAAAATTCTTATTAAAAATATCAGGTAAAATCCAAAGTTACAAATAGTGCATGCTTTAAAGTTGCAGCGGAACATACTGCCACTGATGAGATGGGGTTCGTTATCCTCGTAATAGCCTCCAAGCCTTCTCTTGAAAGACGAAGTTTTGTATGACCAGGATCAGGTTCCACAATAGGAAAGCTGTAGATACAGAAATCGGGCAAAAATAAGGGAAGCTTTCTACAATTTGAAACTGAAAAGTAACATACGCACTTCATAACAAGCCAAAGAAACATAAACATACACCAAACACCCAAGAGGACAAAAACAACCTAGACTTTTCCAACGAGGTGGAGTCAGCTACATGAGTCAAACAACACTACGGCTTTTAAATGGTTTCACACATGAGTTTTCTCGGTCTCCCTCTGCCTATAGCAACTAGGCTACCCTCCATTTGATCTAATCTCTCTATAGGGGCTACTAGAGGTCTCATATTCTACCATTCTATTTTATACAACACCCAAGATGAGGTGACTAAGATAAAACTTAGGAACAGAACAATGAATATAATAAATCAACACAGAAAAATAGCTCATTATTCCCATAAATCAATAATGGTACCTTTAAAAGAGTCTATAGTCCAAGCAAATACAAAATACACATGCACTATATGGTGCCCCCTTTTTGCACCACTTGAATGTAAAGACAATAATAGCACCCTAAATACACACGTAAACGCATGAGATAAAGTACTCACTTGAAATTGAAAATTCTATAAGGTGCTCTTATTTTTATTCATAATGTAAAGTGCTTAACAAATATTCATCCTAATACAACATTCCGCATGTTTAGTTTCAAACCATTGAATTGATAAAGAGAAGTGAAATTCACATGAGGCAATGAATAATGAAAACAATAAACGCATTCGGGGGATCTAAAATATTAAAAAGTTTATACTTTTGAAAGCTGTAAGTAGTTAAAAGTCATCAGATCTTTGGAGATATGAAGGAACAGAGAGAAAAAAAAGACTCACGCTTGGTGAAAATTGTCAATGGAGAAGGAGCAAGTAGAAAGGAGGAAGAGGAAGAGAAGCAGAAACAATGAAGGAGGGTCCATAACAAGTGGAATGCAATGCGTTAGAAGAAACAAATGGAAACCATAATGAAGGAAGAGAATGTATGTGTTGGAGTTGGGATTAAGAGTGTAATAAGAAAATTGGGATCTAAAAGAGAGAGGGTAAAGGAAATCAAAGGAGATTGGTGTAAGTTAAGAATAATAAAAATCGTAGGAATGGAAGAAACTCAGACAACGTGGGTTTTGGTTTTTTTGTTTACTTCTTTCTTTCTTCTCTTGTCTTGTTTTGTCTTCTCAGTTGTGCCTCTTTAATTTCTGATGCTGCAACCATTAACCATTATTTAAGGGTTTTACTTTTCAAACCCCACTTCTTTCTCATTGAACCCCATATGAGTTTAGCCGGACGAGGATACCCTTATAATCCGATTCACCTGAGGCGGATGAAATTTCCGCCGTATAGATGGCGGACAAAAGTACGTTATATGTTCCGCCTGTAATAAAGCGGAACTTATCCGTTTTTCATAAGGGGAAAATAAGTTTGAAAATTCCGCCGGGTATGAGGCGGAGACTTAAAAGAATTGTCCAATACCAAAAATGCCCCTCCGTGCAATTTAAGAAAGAAGCTAGAACCGTAGCTTCTGTTATAAGTCACAAGCCATACTACAACACACCAACAGCAAAGAATAGAAAGAAGAAAGAAAACATAAAGGAAAAAAAGGAAAAAATGAAAGAGAAGAAGATGTTGAAGAAGAAACAGTGACGAAAGACAAAGAAGATATTGAAGCAACACTCCACACTCTTGTGTTTGAAACAACATTCTCCACACTCTTGATCAAGGTATTTGAACAAACCCTATATATTTGAGAAAGAGCATGTGATTGTGGTTGTTTTGATTGCTTTTATATGCATCATAAAGACATTTAATACTGGTTTGGTGGTTGTTTTTTGTATTGTGAGGGGTTGGACTGCATTAATGGTGCAGACGCCATTAATGCAGTATTCCGACTTCACAAAGGCGGAAGTTATCCGACTTCACACAGGCGGAAGTTATCCGACTTCTGTGAGGCGGAAACAAATTTCATTTGCATTCCAGTTAGGGTTTCCTGCACTAATAATGAAAGTGATCCAATTTTTTCCATAATGAGATATTTAGTTGTTAACAGCAACAAAGGCATTAAAAGATACAATAATTAAGATAATATTTGGAGAAGTTATGGGAACATATTAATAACATGAGTTTTGCATGTAATGCAGTTAGTTTGAACATGGAATTTGAAGACCCTCTTGGCGGAAAGGTTCCTAAGAAAGAGTTCCCTGATCATAGCAATTATTTTGTCATGAAGAATGGTTTGAAGAATCGAGATGAGGTAGTTGAATGGGTCCGCGGAGTCGGTTATAGATTGAGATTTGTCCTGAAAGTGTTTAAATTCGATCTAGGACTTGGGAAAAGTAAGAGGCAAAGGATTGTATTTGCTTGCGAAAGAAGTGGTGTTTACCATCCATCGAAGGCAAAACTCAAAAATGAGAGTGGGAGCAGAAAAAATAATTGTCCATTCAGATTATATGCGAAGCGGAGTCTTTGTAATGCTAACTGGTCATTGAAGGTGAAATGTGGTTTCCATAACCACGAGCGTTACGAGACATTCACGGGGCATCCGATTCCTGCAAGGCTAACAACGGAACAACATGCTCTTGTGGTTGACCTGACGAAAAGTGGTGTTAGGCCGAAGAAGATAATGAGTGTTTTGAATCAACGATACAAAGGGCATGCGGTGACGATGAAACAAATTTACAATGTTCGCCAGCGATACAGAAGAGAGGTGAGACACCCCCGCACGCAGATGCAGCATCTGTTGCTATGTTTGGAGAGGCACCGATACGAGTATTCTCACAGGACATTCCCTGATTCCGATGTGGTTAAGGATATATTTTGGGATCTGATGTATGAAATAAAGACCCGGAACCTGATGCAGCTGGCTCAGCAACCACATGATCCGACGACGACGAATCGGATCCTGTATCGTCAGATGAATGATCAGCTGCTCCTGTACTGCCTGCCTGTGCTGATGCATGTGGTGATGGAGGTGGAGGTACACCCTCCTGCCCATGTGGTGATGGTGGTGGTAGTGAACGCTGATCTCCTGATGGTGGTGGTGGTGGTGGTGCACCCTCCTGCACTGCAGATGCTGGGGCTGGAGGTACACCCTCGTGCCCATGTGGTGATGGTGGTGGAGGTACACCCTCCTGCCATGTGGTATGGTGGTGGTGGTGAACGCTGATCTCCTGATGGTGGTGGTGGTGCACCCTCCTGCACTGCCGGTGCTGGGGGTGGAGGTAGATCGTCCTGCCCATGTGGTGATGGAGGTGGAGGTACACCCTCCACCTGACCTCCTGGTGCCACTGCCTCTGGCTCCTCTGCTGCCTCGGATGAGGATGTAGCAAGTGCATCTACCTTCCGCTTCCTCCTGTTGGAAGCGTTGGGTGCGTGTCTGCCTGCACGAATAGCACCCGATGGATGCTCGACCGCTGGCTGCTGGCCCGGTCGCTGCATCCTCCTGTTAGCTGGGTGTACAGTATGCAGTGGTCGGGTCCACGCAGTCACCTTCGTCCTCGCCAGACTGCAAACAATTGTAATAAAACTATGTTAGATAATTTCTCAAACTATGTTACACGATTTAAAATGTACATTACCCATACCACATTTATCAGGAAAAAAACTAACATGAAGAGACTAATCAGAAAAAAAATAAAATAACATGAAGAGACTAATCAGTAAAAAAACAAAATAACTCATAAAAATAGTGAATTTAACAATACTCATATAGCCATTGGTACATCGCGGGATAAAATGTTATAGAATATAGTTTCAAGCATCCAAAAAAAGTGTAACATACACACATAGCCATTGGTTTAACATGAACAGGCTAATCGGAAAAAACCTTTATATAAATTCCTAATTGCATTCCGAAGTATTAGCCATACAAATTCCTAACTAAATTCCTAATTAATTAGACACAAACAGTGTAAAAAAAATATTAAAAATTGATTAAAATATTAAAATTTAATAAATATTAAAATATTAAAAATTGATTAAAATTAAAATTAAAATTTTAAAAATATTAAATTTAAAATATTAAAAATTGATTAAAATATTAAAATTGATTAAAATTTGATTAAAATTGATTAAAAATAAATATTAAATATTAAATTCCTAATTAATAACACTTCCGCCTTCTGTAAGGCGGTACCTATCCGCCTTTTGTATGGCGGTACATATCCGCCTTCTGTAAGGCGGATCCACACAGCAGCAGTTCAACAGCGAATGCAATCGAAGAAGAAGAACGCACACAATAAACAACAACAATCGAACATGCATACTATTAGCAAACATGCAGAACAAAAAAGAGGAACAATCAACCAAACACTACACAAACATCATTCCAACAAAGAAGACGAACGGTCCACATTCCAACAAAGAAGAATGATTGTGACAGAGAACTTACTTGATAGAGAACAACAATCGATCAATCGAGAGTGGAGAGTGAGAGACAATGAAAGTATATGGTTTGTGAGGGAGAGAGTTAGAGACTTGAATGGTATTAAGAGAGTATGAGGGAGTGGAAGGAGGGTGCTGCGGTTTGGGAGTTATAAGGTTGGAGTGAGTGAGTAACTTCAAATTTCAAAAGGAAGAGGGTGTGTTAACGGAGGGGTATTTTCGACATTTAAAAAAATTATAAACCTTTCCGCTTTATAGAGAGCGGAATAGACAAAAATATTATCCGCTTATTCCAAAGCGGAGATGTCCCGCTTCTTAGAAGGCGATTTGTGTTACTTCTGTATCCGCCATGTATAAGGCGGAAAGGTCTTCCGCCTTACGTAAGGCGGAATATAAGGGTAGCTTCGTCCCGCGAAAGTCAAATGGGGTTCAATGAGTATTGAATGGGGTTTGAAAAGTAAAACTCAACCATTCAAATTTCTATGCAAACTTCCAAGCCAATTCCCAAATGATAAATTACGGACGAGAAATAGTGATAATTACGTAAATGATCAAGTTTTTTTTATATATATATATGATATCAACGTATCTTAACTCATTAAATAAAATATATGATAAAATATTAGAAATAGGAAATACAAAAGGCAATATTATATTCATTAACATTTTTTGAAATTTTAAAAAAAATTAATATTTAATTTTATCCTCTTAACTTGGATTGAAAATTTTACAAATATATTTTTCTACAATACTCCCTCCGGTCCTTATTATAGGTCACTTTCTAGAAGGTTTTCTTCATCCTAATTATAAGTCACTTTGTATTTCCAATGTATCATTTATTGCTTTTTCTCTTTTTTGCTCTTATTAAATGCTTTGACTATCTATGTGTTTTTGTTGTTCATTAATGAGTGTGAATTTTCCAAGAAAAGTTTAGAGGGTAAGTTACAATATATTCTCATAAAATTTATAAAACTAACTACTTTCATATGTGTAATTCGGTTAAGTATGACCTATAATAAGGACCGGAGAGAGTAATAAATAAAATATGAATAAAAAATAATAATAAACATCTCTTAAAACATAGGCTTGGGAAGACAAACTTATAGTTTATCCGGTAGTTTTTAGCTTATTGATCCGATCAATAAACTACTAGAGCTGTTTGGTAAAAAAAATAAAAGAAACTTATAGCTTTCAAAAAGGAATCTCATAGCTTTTAGAAAGCTATATCAGGTAGCTTTGAGGAAAAAAAATAAGAGCTTTTAATAAATCATATCTCAATTTTAACCCTTTTTTTACTAAATTATATTATTATTTACCATTTTCAATCATTTAAAATAAATTAGTTACACGACTAGTTTTGTCAAACAACTCTAGTTCAATAAGCTAACTATACAACTATAAGTTTTCAGATATAATCTCACAGTTATGAATTAGGTTCACAGCTATTTAATATAAGTTCAAAAGTTATGAGCTACAAGTTATAAATTAATTTTGCACCATTCTATAAAGTCTTATAAAACATATAAAGTGATTAATAAATAAAACTAGATAGATCTATGAGTAATTTTCAATGATAAAATTATGAGGTGTTATCAATGAAGAAGTGAAGGTGGATAGTTCCACTAGTTTGGGCAATCTAAACTAACCGAACTCAGGCAAAAGTAATTTAAACGTTATTTGAACAGAAAACCACTTGCGTAATCTCAATAGCAATCATTTTTTAACTTGGACAAATGAGTTTTTTCATGTAATCCCTGATACATGTAAATTTAGTTATAGTAAAATATTTTTTTTGCACTCACAAATTTTTAATATTAAACCCATAAACATTATGTTATAAAATTTATTATCCTTTAAATTTTTCTCCTCAACCATATTAATATTAAGATTAAGAAACAACTACTAGTAAATAACTTTTTTTGTGTGTACACCAACCGATACCCGAATATGATTTACCCATAATCTGACTCATCCGGACCGACCTAACTGAGTTCGCACTAAGTGTAAGCAGTAGAAGTCTCCCAGCGGGGTTACTCCATAAATAAATAACCTCTTTTACATGGACTTTGCCCAACTTGGTGTATATTGTATTGTATATAACTTGCCATGTGGGAAAAAGTATACGGCTACCCATTGAATAAGCAAACCTGCTAAGTGCATCTTGCCTCTTCGCTTTACATTCACACAACATCTGTGTTAGACTTTCAGGATTCAATTCAACTCATTTTTATTTTCCACACATTCCAACGGATCTAATGAACAAAAGAAGAGAAAGTTACATATTTACATCATTTTGCAGCATCTGTTGCTATGTTTGGAGAGGCACCGATACGAGTATTCTCACAGGACATTCCCTGATTCCGATGTGGTTAAGGATATATTTTGGGACCTGATGTATGAAATAAAGACCCGGAACCTGATGCAGCTGGCTCAGCAACCACATGATCCGACGACGACGACGACAAATCGGATCCTGTATCGTCAGATGAATGATCAGCTGCTCCTGTACTGCCTGCCTGTGCTGATGCATGTGGTGATGGAGGTGGAGGTACACCCTCCTGCCCATGTGGTGATGGTGGTGGTAGTGAACGCTGATCTCCTGATGGTGGTGGTGATGGTGGTGGTGCACCCTCCTGCACTGCAGATGCTGGGGCTGGAGGTACACCCTCGTGCCCATGTGGTGATGGTGGTGGAGGTACACCCTCCTGCCCATGTGGTGATGGTGGTGGTGGTGAACGCTGATCTCCTGATGGTGGTGGTGGTGCACCCTCCTGCACTACCGGTGCTGGGGGTGGAGGTAGATCGTCCTGCCCATGTGGTGATGGAGGTGGAGGTACACCCTCCACCTGACCTCCTGGTGCCACTACCTCTGGCTCCTCTGCTGCCTCGGATGAGGATGTAGCAAGTGCATCTGCCTTCCGCTTCCTCCTGTTGGAAGCGTTGGGTGCGTGTCTGCCTGCACGAATAGCACCCGATGGCTGCTCGACCGCTGGCTGCTGGCCCGGTCGCTGCATCCTCCTGTTAGCTGGGTGTACAGTATGCGGTGGTCGGGTCCTCGCAGTCACCTTCGTCCTCGCCAGACTGCAAACAATTGTAATAAAACTATGTAAGATAATTTCTCAAACTATGTTACACGATTTAAAATGTACATTACCCATACCACATTTATCAGAAAAAAAAACTAACATGAAGAGACTAATCAGAAAAAAAACAAAATAACATGAAGAGACTAATCAGTAAAAAAAACAAAATAACTCATAAAAATAGTGAATTTAACAATACTCATATAGCCATTGGTACATCGCGGGATAAAATGTTATAGAATATAGTTTCAAGCATCCAAAAAAAGTGTAACATACACACATAGCCATTGGTTTAACATGAACAGGCTAATCAGAAAAAACCTTTATATAAATTCCTAATTGCATTCCGAAGTATTAGCCATACAAATTCCTAACTAAATTCCTAATGAATTAGACACAAACAGTGTAAAAAAATATTAAAAATTGATTAAAATATTAAAATTTAATAAAAATTAAAATATTAAAAATTGATTAAAATTAAAATTAAAATTTTAAAAATATTAAATTTAAAATATTAAAAATTGATTAAAATATTAAAATTGATTAAAATTGATTAAAAATAAATATTAAATATTAAATTCCTAATTAATAACACTTTCGCCTTCTGTAAGGCGGTACATATCCGCCTTCTGTAAGGCGGAACCTATCTGCCTTCTGTAAGGCGGAACCTATCTGCCTTCTGTAAGGCGGATCCACACAGCAGCAGTTCAACAGCGAATGCAATCGAAGAAGAAGAACGCACACAATAAACAACAACAATCGAACATGCATACTATTAACAAACATGCAGAACAAAAAAGAGGAACAATCAACCAAACACTACACAAACATCATTCCAACAAAGAAGACGAACGGTCCACATTCCAACAAAGAAGAATGATTGTGACAGAGAACTTACTTGATAGAGAACAACAATCGATCAATCGAGAGTGGAGAGTGAGAGACAATGAAAGTATATGGTTTGTGAGGGAGAGAGTTAGAGACTTGAATGGTATTAAGAGAGTATGAGGGAGTGGAAGGAGGGTGCTGCGGTTTGGGAGTTATAAGGTTGGAGTGAGTGAGTAACTTCAAATTTCAAAAGGAAGAGGGTGTGTTAACGGAGGGGTATTTTCGACATTTAAAAAAATTATAAACCTTTCCGCTTTATAGAGAGCGGAACAGACAAAAATATTATCCGCTTATTCCAAAGCGGAGATGTCCCACTTCTTAGAAGGCGGATTTGTGTTATTTCTGTATCCGCCATGTATAAGGCGGAAAGGTCTTCCGCCTTACGTAAGGCGGAATATAAGGGTAGCTTCGTCCCGCGAAAGTCAAATGGGGTTCAATGAGTATTGAATGGGGTTTGAAAAGTAAAACTCAACCATTCAAATTTCTATGCAAACTTCCAAGCCAATTCCCAAATGATAAATTACGGACGAGAAATAGTGATAATTACGTAAATGATCAAGTTTTTTTTATATATATATATATATATGATATCAACGTATCCTAACTCATTAAATAAAATATATGATAAAATATTAGAAATAGGAAATACAAAAGGCAATATTATATTCATTAACATTTTTTGAAATTTAAAAAAAAATTAATATTTAATTTTATCCTTTAACTTGGATTGAAAATTTTACAAATATATTTTTCTACAATACTCCCTCCGGTCCTTATTATAGGTCACTTTCTAGAAGGTTTTCTTCATCCTAATTATAAGTCACTTTGTATTTCCAATGTATCATTTATTGCTTTTTCTCTTTTTTGCTCTTATTAAATGCTTTGACTATCTATGTGTTTTTGTTGTTCATTAATGAGTGTGAATTTTCCAAGAAAAGTTTAGAGGGTAAGTTACAATATATTCTCATAAAATTTATAAAACTAACTACTTTCATATGTGTAATTCGGTTAAGTATGACCTATAATAAGGACCGGAGAGAGTAATAAATAAAATATGAATAAAAAATAATAATAAACATCTCTTAAAACATAGGCTTGGGAAGACAAACTTATAGTTTATCCGGTAGTTTTTAGCTTATTGATCCGATCAATAAACTACTAGAGCTGTTTGGTAAAAAAAATAAAAGAAACTTATAGCTTTCAAAAAGGAATCTCATAGCTTTTAGAAAGCTATATCAGCTAGCTTTGAGAAAAAAAATAAGAGCTTTTAATAAATCATATCTCAATTTTAACCCTTTTTTTACTAAATTATATTATTATTTACCATTTTTAATCATTTAAAATAAATTAGTTACACGACTAGTTTTGTCAAACAACTCTAGTTCAATAAGCTAACTATACAACTATAAGTTTTCAGATATAATCTCACAGTTATGAATTAGGTTCACAGCTATTTAATATAAGTTCAAAAGTTATGAGCTACAAGTTATAAATTAATTTTGCACCATTCTATAAAGTCTTATAAAACATATAAAGTGATTAATAAATAAAACTAGATAGATCTATGAGTAATTTTCAATGATAAAATTATGAGGTGTTATCAATGAAGAAGTGAAGGTGGATAGTTCCACTAGTTTGGGCAATCTAAACTAACTGAACTCAGGCAAAAGTAATTTAAACGTTATTTGAACAGAAAACCACTTGCGTAATCTCAATAGCAATCATTTTTTAACTTGGACAAATGAGTTTTTTCATGTAATCCCTGATACATGTAAATTTAGTTATAGTAAAATATTTTTTTTGCACTCACAAATTTTTAATATTAAACCCATAAACATTATGTTATAAAATTTATTATCCTTTAAATTTTTCTCCTCAACCATATTAATATTAAGATTAAGAAACAACTACCAGTAAATAACTTTTTTTGTGTGTACACCAACCGATACCCGAATATGATTTACCCATAATCTGACTCATCCGAACCGACCTAACTGAGTTCGCACTAAGTGTAAGCGGTAGGAGTCTCCCAGCGGGGTTACTCCATAAATAAATAACCTCTTTTACATGGACCTTGCCCAACTTGGTGTACATTGTATTGTATATAACTTGCCATGTGGGTAAAAGTATACGGCTACCCATTGAATAAGCAAACCTGCTAAGTGCATCTTGCCTCTTCGCTTTACATTCACACAGCATCTGTGTTAGACTTTCAGGATTCAATTCAACTCATTTTTATTTTCCACACATTCCAACGGATCTAATGAACAAAAGAAGAGAAAGTTACATATTTACATCATCAAAATGCTTTTTTTCCCACCAGTATGAAATTCGTGGGCTGCTGCATAGTTTAGCATTTAGAGTCCGTGTCTTTTGTTGGGCTCTAGCCTCTAAATATACAGATTATCCCCATCAGTTGAACTAGCCAACGAGCCTACACTGCCTATGGTGCTTTGGTATAAAATATTTTTTCAAAAAAAAAAAAAAAGGCTAAATTACATCCCTTATCTCATTTTTTTATATCAAATTGGCTCCTCATATATTTTTGGTATTATATTGGTTTCTCGCATTTCTTTTCACTATTAATTTGGTCCTTAAATCATTGTTCATTCTACATGAACCAATGTGATACGCACACGTATCATTTGTCTCTCCAATAATGCAATGTGGATTAATAGGATATTGACACACAGGATGAACAATAACACAGAGAACAAATTGATAATAAAAATAAATGTGAATGATCAATATGATTTAAAAAAAGAAGATAAAAGACCGATTTAATAGTAATAAATAAGCAATTTAGCCAAAATAAAATTATCGGCTGTGAACAAGGTAAAGACAGAAAGGAAAAATAAGTGCTATGATTACTTGTAGGGTGACAAAAATTTATACTACTGCCCAAAACATTAGTAAAATATTGAAAAGTTAAAAAAATATTAGGGAACATATTTTTAATACATTATTTTTCAAATCAAAAGATTATTAAAGCAAATATTTAATGCATGTTTTCTTAGTTAATAAATCATGAAATATAATATGAAATTATAATTTTTTTTATTCACTGCTTTAATTTCAATTTGAGAAAAAAAATTGTTTTTTCACTAATATTTGGGATGGAGGGAATACTATTTCAGCCGTCCAAGATATCATTATCAAACTGGGTTTGCCCAGAGTCATTCACTAGTTTATCCTTTTTTTTTTCTTTGTATATCTAATGATTTAAAAAAATTGCAATATTACCAATGTGGGTTTAGTCAAGTGATAGCTCATTTGGTTCCTTAACCAACCGATCTCGAGTTCGAACCTTGGTGGATATGGAGCAACCCCCGCTGGGAGACCCCCACCGCTTAGTGTGCGCGGGTCGGACTGGATGAGTTGGATTCATGGTAAATTAGATTCGAGTACCGTTGGTGTTAAAAAATGCAATATATATATATATATATATATTTTTAATGATAGATGAGAAAGAAAGTATGTCATCAAGATTTGAATTTGTTTCGATATTTCATGTTCTCCAAATCTATCAATTTAGTTGGCTCTTGAAGACATATACAATGATAAAATGTTTATGTTTAATTTATTATTAGTAAAGTTGTATCATAAAAAAAATTGAGAACAATGATTTTTGCGTCTAAAAAATGATTAATGTTTGGTTGTCATTTGTTTGACACCTTTGGCCTAAAAATGTAGTCTTAAATCTGGTGTGTGTTTGGTCATTAACGAAATGATAAACTAACTCGTAATACAATTGATTTCCCTTCTTCAAATGCTAAATCCTAGGTAGGTATCAAGGTGCTCACACATGCCCTTTACATTTTTTAATTATAAATAAATAAAATACGTAGTCTCATTTTTTGCCCTAGCAAAATCCCATTACAGTATATATGGTGCGTTCTGTAGTGCATAGAATATGAAACATGCACTGATGCATGTGGTTGACTGTTACCTTTTATACCCAATCATCCGGTTTCATCTTATTTGCATAAAAGCCCATCTAGGTCTCAACCGTTCGGAAGACCTCTGTTGTCACCGGCACCGACACCGTCACCAGCATCTCCACCCCATGGAAGACCTCCACCTCCACCGGCATCTCCACCCCCATCCAGGACCTTCACCTCCGCCAGCACCGGCACCTCCCCCTCCGCCACCACCACTGTCGTCATCAGCTTCGCCTTCGGAGAGAGGTGGTCGTCACCGCCACCATCGTCACCGCAACCCTTCCGCCCCACTGTTTCCTCCCAACTCCCACAACCCCTCCGCTTCTCTCAACTCCCGTTTCCTCCCTCGCCACCACGTCATCTCTACCGACGCCGTTTTGATCTGCGACCACGACATGGAACTCGATGACGCGTCGTTCGAGTTCTCGTTTTGTGTCTCGGTCCCATGCCGGTGATTTCAGATCTGCCACCGTTCATTCCAGATCTGCCACCGTTCTTTCTCCAGATCCGTTTTTCGCCTCCACCGCTGAGATCAAGGGGACGATGGCGACGTGGCTATTAAACCGAGCTAGCAGCAAGGATACAACACTTGAAAGTAATTGTGCTCGGTTTAATAAACCACCACCTTCTTCTTCATCTTTAACCATCACCTCCTGAGCTCGCCATTCGACCTCACTATGGCTTTTGCATAAATTGAGTACTTATCCCTTGTGCTCTCTGATTTGTGTTTTGTGTTACTTGATTTATGATACTTGTTCAAACCAGATCTGATACGGTCCATGACTGCGGTGACGAGAATCCGATTGATTCATGGACCGAATGATGTTGTGATGGTCAATTAACCGGCTTTAGATCCAGATCTGGATGCAGGTGATGGCGGTGTGGTGGCGATGACGGTGGTAGCGATAACAGCAACGGTGACGGTGGCGGTGGTTGGTGAAGCAGAGGTGATTAACTCGTCGACATCATTTTGGTTGGTGAGCGGTTGACGGAGGTTGTAGGTTGGGAGATGGGTACACATGAAAAGTGTATCGATACACCGCAATCGATAAAGCAGGTAACCAACTCGCATCATGATCGTTCATGCCATGTCAGACAATATCAATGGCTAAAAATCAAGGCATGCACCAGTGCATGTGACTCTTTCTATGCACGACAGAACGCACCTTATTTCAACTTTACATATACTATGACAATGACAATATATAACAATCTGCTTTTTTTTTTAAAGCATAAATTGTTACTCAACCAATAATCGAAAATTAATTCTTCCAAAACAGGCTTTGATTTTATCGTTTTGTTCTCTCATATTAAGTAAATCAGGAAGCGTTTTGTTCTCTCATATTAAGTAAATCAGGAAGCTTAAAGCAATAGAAGATTTTGACATAGTAGGTTAAGTAATATCTGAGTGTGCTTAAAAATACATCTTCACTCAAAATCTCAAAGTATTAGGTTTATGAATCTTATTATTTATGTAGACTTCAATTTATTCATTGTTTATTATTGTTTGATTTGCATATTATTCACATTTGAAATATTCAACAATCTCTTCACAAATGTTAGTCGTCATTCACAAATGATTATCACTCCCTCTCGAACAAAAATCTTTTAAGTAATTGTCATGACATGAAAAACCAAACCATATTATTATCACTTCCACGAGCCTAATCATCCAAACTCTAAAGCTTCGCAATTCCAAAAATTTGTCACAAATGCCCTTATAATTCAAATTTGCATTACTGCCATCTTTCATGTCAAAAACCTTAAACCATTAAACTTGTGAATCTTCATCATATATCATGTATTTACAAAAAAAAAAATTTACCAACGTGAGACTTATTAACCACATCCAACTTGCACTTTGAATGCCTCAAGGCACGCAAGTATTGTAGATGAGTACAAAAAACATTTTTCTTAATAAAAACGGGAATAGCATGCTAATTTGTTTGTTGAACGGGCCAGAAATAAAGGCATAAACCTAACAAAGACTTGGACACAAGAAGAGTTAGGACGGGCGTGAAGGTTGATCCGAACAATAGAGTGGGGGTGGCAGACTGGCAGGCAATTAGACAGGAGATAGAAGCTATGCCTTGAAAGTTACATGAACATATATGTGGCTGTGGCTATGTGGTGTTGCCACATTAAACGAATCTATCAGTGTATGTCCTCTGCACCGACACAAAATTCTAATTTCAAATTTTCTTGTTTCATCACTAGCTTTGAAAGTCTCAACTCACGGGAAAGAATCCTTGCATTGCCCCCCCCCCCCCCCCCCCCCCCCCCTCCATCTTTAATTTTGTTACTTACATCTACATTTATCTTTCTTTTTCTTTTCCTGATCTAAATAAATATTACTAACAGAATTGTAAATAGGGACTACTGGTCCCTCTTCTATACTATCGGATATATATTAGGTTAATTAAAGTTTTCTGCCCCTTTTTCTGGTCCCCATTCGAGAGGTGTAGTTAGTGCATGCACAAGTTCACATCAATTTATAACATGGAGTTAAAATACAAAGGTAAATATGAAAGGAAAATGTTTAAATGACATCAGTATTTGATATTTGGGGTGATATTTGCCTTTTTGGATAAAAACTGGTCGTAAGAAAGAGAAACTGCATTCCCAACAGTTTTTGTCAAAAAAGACAGGTATCCGATGTCAAATACAGATATTCATGTAACAAATTTAAATTTGAAATTACTTGTGAATAATATTTTATGCTTGCACTGCCCTGCTAACATTCTTTCTTAAGTGTTTCATAATAAAATATACTAGTATAAGTTTTTTATTCTTTGCTTGTGTAGATGTTAACATTAGAGGAATTTGAGTTTTGGACAAGTTTGAAATGTCAATAAACACTATATGCACTTTAATGGTCTTTATAGAATGGGGACAAAAACATATAACTGTAAATAAATAAGCATAAATCAGAACGGAAATTGTTAAAGTGAGAAAGAGAGTCACATTAAAGTTAAATCACAGTAAAGTTAAACCAAGACAAAATCATTGACTTGTGCAGCAAGCATCTTAGCTTTAGCCTTTAGAAAAGTTGAACAAACTCCCAAGGGCCTTAGACGCAGCAAGTTCAAATGGGATCTCTTTTAGCTGACAGGAAAAAAGATAGAACCTGCCAGCTTTAAAGCCATGTTGCATTATATATAACACATGATTCTTAACAAAATAAATATACTACTATTATTTGGCTTTGTTTAAGCGACTTTAGTATTCTGTATTTTAGACTTTCTCTTTGGTTCATGAAACATGTGTGATGTTATTAAATTAAATCAAGTCTTTGCCAAGATCCCCTTTTTTGGTTCAAGTTATGATTAAATCCCTCAGCAACGCTAATATTCCTTTTGGCTCGTCTTTTTATCCCTTTGCTTGTATCTCCAATCTCTATGCAAATGAACAAAGTTTAATTATAAGGATAGTATAGTATATATCAATGGGGTTGGCTCAAATGGTGCGATTCTGACAACTAGAGAACTTGGGAATGGGGTCTGAGATTAAAAAGTTCCAGGTTCGATGTCCGTTTAACATGTCCCGTTGGAAGAGGCATAGGAACTCGACTTCGTGCATGATTAATCTCAAGGATTCCCTGATATTATGCAGGCCCGGTCCTAACCAATTTCGGGCCCTAGGGCGGAAAAAAAGAATTTGTGCCCCTAATTCATTAAAAAAATTTAAAAAAACCAATTAAAAATGTAGCATAAATGCAATTATACATATAATCAATTAAAACAATAACATCAATCAATAATAAAACTTATTATTAAAAAATAAGAATTGAAATAAAATAAAAAGTTATCAAGTAAAGAGGTAATAAAAAAACTTTTTTTATGTTGGGTTGCAAAAGTAAAGTTCATTACTTATTTATTTATAAATTAAGTGAGCAAATAAAAAAGACAAATTGAAATTTTATACTAAAAATCATTTGATAGTTAAGAGATTTAAAAAACTTGCAATTATTAATTTTTTTCCAAAAATAAATATACTATTAAAAAAATTATGGGCCCCTGAATTTTTTGGGCCCAAGGCGACCGCCCTCGTCGCCTTCTTTCAGGGTCGACCCTCTATTAAGGGTGCTCTTGGGGACACCTGTGGTACTAACGAAAGAGTATGTAAAAAAAGATAGTATAGCATATTTCATACGCTCAGCCTTGCAATTGCAAAGTTAATTATATGATTAATTGAATTTATTCTGATTGAATGCAGATTTAGCCATTTGAAAAGTGTAAACGTGTTTACCAAACCACAAAGAATACTAAAAAATCTTTTAGAGTATTATGAACCTGTGTCGCAAAACAATATTTTTTTAAATTATTAATTGATAATAAGTAACATATATCATGGATAAAATTACTTTCCTTTTAAGATTAATAATATCATAAAATTATTTCCTTTTATAAGCTTTTTTTTTTTGTACAAAGGGAAAGAAAAGAAAAACAGCAAAGAAAAACTAAGTCCTAGGGAGGAAAAACCCCAGACAATCAGTTAGAAGAGGGTGACTTAGCTCAGCGGCAGGGGAAACATGAATTCTGAGCAGGTGAGAATGAGAGGCTTATAAACCTTGATTAACCATCTTTGCATGGATAAGATTTGATTAATTGAAAAGATACAACAAGGAAGGTTGAACAGACTAGGTGAGATATTACTTTTCTAAAATAAATCATTTTTAAATAACAAAAGGACAGTTACCCCTAACAAGCTTTATAATTGTTGACAAGACACGGTTAGTAATTTAACAAATACTCTCTCTGGTCCTATTTATAGGACATATTTAATCATATCACGTGGATCAAGAAAGGTAGTTAGATTTCTTGAAACTTTAAAAAAATACTTCAACATTACAATCTTACCCTCTTAACTTGCATTGGAAATTTCACATTGTATTACTTCACATTAATGGTCAAAGGGCAAATAAAAGAAAATACCAATAAATGTCTCCTAGAAAATACAAAGTGACTTATAAATAGGACCAAAGAATCCTTCTAGAATGTAACTTATAAATAGGACCAGAGAGAGTAATTTTTTTTTTAATGATGCTTCTTTTCTATCAAAATATTTTGCTATTCATTATTTTAAAAATAATATATAAGTAATTAAAATCAATCTAAAAAATTATATATTTAATATTTAAGAAATATAGTTTTTAATGTCAATTTTACGTTTTTGAATTTCTTATGCATTACGCTTAAGGTCTTGTTGATAAAACTCTTATTAAAGTAGTTTACTTTTAAAGATGTTAAACAATTACTAGATGGGATAATTATTCTGCGACTAAAATACAAAAGAACATAATTCTCTGGAATTTTCCAGTATTGCAATCAAATGGAGTAAAATAATGCAATAAAAAGTAGTAATAAATGGAGGGAAGCAGCGTGCAATTTACTAATTCCGTGGACGCACTCGCCTTGGTACGAGACGCGTAAACGACAAAACAACGTTTACATCAGCAAAAGTGCCTTCGATCAGACAGAACAGCAGACTACTGAGATTAAAAAGCTCCGGTTAGAAGCAGCAATGAGATTTGGATCCTCTAGTATGGATAGAGGAGACTAATAATCTTTATATCCATATTATTGAATTGAATAATATAAAAGTTGTATGTAACGATTATTGAGCTGATTTATCATTTTGTTGTAATTGATTAGTATGTGATTATCAATAAAAAAAATTAAAAAATAAAAACAAATAGGTTTGTATGATTGTATCACCCCCTAAAAAAAATGGGATTGAATGAGTACCAGTTATCAGTTGGTTGTAGATAATCACAAAATATGAGTATTTATCCTTGCAGTTTTATCACTTCTAAAACTACGCTTATAATGCAGTTCATGTTTACTCCCTCCGACTCGAAATATAAACAACAAAAAACATACATATCTTGGTTTAAAATATAAGTCAAACTAACCAATTTTTTAAAATTTTATTTCATTCTCAATGTCACTATCCAAAAACATACCTAAAAAATTGTTATCTTATTTAATTTTTGTTTCATTCCCTATACAACTTTCCTAAATACGTCTATTCTTTTATAAATTTGAAAAAATTAAATACAATCAACTAATCTCATTAATAAGCATAAAGACATTCGCTTACGATATTTTGATCGTTCGACACTGACGGCTTCTTAGAACTCAAGATAGTCGATTTTATTTTGATTTTAATCCATTATTACAAAAATGAAGCAAAGAACGGCAACAATAAGCCATACCAATTGGCAAAGGATCAAATTCCATGGCCACAACAAATACTAAACTAAACTATATTTCAATTTTATTCATATTAGTAAAATCCATCCCGTACATAAAAAAACAAAAGGGATAGATATATTAGAGTCATCATAGAGATATTACAGTTATATATATAAATTTTCGAAACCTCATTCTAGCATATTAAAAAGGAAAATAAGCCTTTTACCAAAAAAAGAAAATCAAAATTTTATGGGTTAATCACTTAATCATCATCATGATCATGAAACACTGCTGCTAAACCAGTAACAACCTTAACCCCAGATATTGAACCCTTGGGTTTCAGCTCCGGTGGCTTCCATTCCACCACCACCGCCTCCACCTTCTCTTCTTCACCAGAATTCTCAGCAGACAATCGAGTCTCGCCGCCACCGTTACTTCCATTCAAAACCTTCTGTTTCTCCGTTGCGCGCGTGTAAGGTGAGAGCCATTTAGCTCTGACGTATTCAACCCTTCTCCATGGAGGAACATGCATTCCTTTCTTCTTCAGACTCTGCTTCACCGCTTCCGATACAATCGCCACAATGCTCTGCAATCGATCACACTTTCCTACAAATATGTATGGAAGGTTCTGGAGAATCGCCTTATACGCCTTCGTCGATCGAGCAATCTCAAATTCTGATCTGAAATCAATGTCAATTAGCACTCTCTCTTTCCCCATTATCACATCAATATATTCATATTCCCCTGCCACAAATTCACACACAGAGTTTAATTAATAAAACATAATTTATAATCAAATTCAAAGTTTCAAACTAAAAAACGAGAATTAGGGGAATACCGGAGGGGTAGGATGGGGATTTTTCCCAGCGAGATTTGCAAATGGAAGCATCGTATCCGAGAGCTAACAGAGCCTCCGTAACAATTTTTCTGCTGAAACCGTCTTTGCGCTTGCAGATCTTATTATTCTTATCAACGATCTTCGCAGTGTCCGCTAACAAGTTCCTCTCAAAAACACTTGCACAAGCTACCAGACCCTGTCCGAAATCATAAACACCAGTTTCAGAATCATTGACTTGACTCAATTATAGAAAATCGAGTCCAACGAAGGAATCGCCATTTACCTTGAGGATTTCACACGCGTCAGCGGGAGAATAGTTGGAGTCACCGAAACCGTCCGAGTCGTTATCATAGTCATCGTCGCAGTTCCTGTTGAAGCAGTTACGTCCGCACCTGACGGAACCGGAGTGCTTCTCGGGATTCTCCTCCATGAAATTCAGCACCATTTTCGTCAAGCACGCCGTACTCGGCTCAAAATCATTGGAGCAGTTGATGGCGCCGTCCTTGAATAAATTCTGTTCATCGCCGGCGATCTTCTCCACCGCGGCATTTCTCAGGACGCCGGAGAACTGGCGCTCGAGGAGGCGCTTCAATCGCGACTTCACCACCGGCTTGGTTAGCTCAAGCCTACTCCCTTCCGCCGGTAACTGAAAATCGATCGGCTGAATTTTCATCGGAAAAGGCATGAGAACAACGATGATAGCTTCACAAAAGAATCGCAGAGGTTTTTTCAATTGTTCATCTCTTTTATCTCCGAATCTCGATGTTGATTTTTAAAATCGGACTCGCAAAACAGAACTGAGTAAAGTTATTTAAACTCTCTGAAAGTTCAGCAAAACAACCTTTATCGATTCTCCGCATACACGATTATTTCAAAATTTGAGGACGAAGAAACCAAAACAAACAAATAAAAAAAATAAACAAGCAAATAAAAAAAAAAAACTCTGCCAAAACTGTAAGACTCTGAAACAAGAGCGAGTCTCAATGGTTTTTATTTTTCTCCTAAATACTATTATTATATAGTGATAATCTGCCTCGTGCTTGCGGAAGGAAGCATGGAATAACTTGAAAACATTGCCAAGTAAAGTCGCTTTTGCTTAGGGTTTCTAATTTCTACCACTTGACATACGATTCGAGTTCCCAAACAAGCTACGGCACGATAACGTCAATTGCCGGAGAGTGAGTGCATATCTCCCCTCCTCGCGTCAATTGAATTTTCCGACGACTTTTTCGCCGGCGACCTAGTAATGATTGAAAATTAGAAAAGGCTTTGTTCGGTTGCGTGAGGTTATGGCTTTCGTGCAGAGAACGTTGCTAATGAGAGAGAGAGAAAGAAGGGATAAGGTGGGGATCAGAAAGCGCTTATTTAAAGCCAACGGAGAACGAAATTGTGATGACGTGGACCAAAACTGCCACGTGTATTAGCGAAGTGAGTTAACGTGCCAAGGCTTGAACCGGGTTTAGCTTCGTGATTTTGGTTCACGGTGCCACGATAGGATAGTGGGGGTATTGAAATACCAATATTGTCCTCATCTTTTTATGCGAAAGCCTCGTGATGCGGAAGCTTTTGAAATGAGAGCTCACGATGGAGGCATGGGCAGATGGAAAATCCAAAACCCCTTTGTGGGTGAGGAAGTGGGGGATGTAGCGCGTGATTTTTGGCTTGACGATAACACCCCTGAAATTGTGCAAGGGAATCTTTTAACAATAGCCAGTTGAGTGTCCAGGTGGAGAATATGCTTGGGGGTAGTTTAGTCATAAAGAGTGACCCCTGTACCAGGCAAGGTGCGTCATGTCAAGTGGTGACAAATGGGTGAGTGTAACTGAACCTGAAAACGGTGGTTACTGGTTGAGTGGTTAGAGAGTTGGAGTTTTGGGGAATGACTGAGCTGCCCCTGGATTAACACAGTTTTGGTTAGGGGGTTGGTTGGTACGATGTCAATATCGCGTTTATGATGCTTGCTTGCATACGTGGGGTTGGGTTGGTTTGAAAATCCTATGGTTACGAACAGAGAGAGGAGAACAGTGTGATTTTGGGTCCGTTTGTTTAAGCTTTGAGAAAAGAGATTTTTGTTTCAAAAATTATGTTGTTTTTGATTACGAGTTTCAAATACGATACTACTTTTAAAAAAATATATATATTAAAATGCTTGGTTTTAATATTGAAAAGATGATTATAAAAAAAATAATGAAAGGTTGGTTTTTTTTCTTAAAAAAATATAAATTACACTTTGCTTTGTAGTATTAAATACAATTATTTTAATATATTTTTATTTAGTGATTGAATTAATTATTTTTTTATTCTCAACATTATTTTTTTAAAACATATTTATTTATTTTAAATTTGTAAAAATTAAATGCATCCAATTAAACTATTTTATAAATATTTGAAATCGATAAAAACCCTTAACGGAATTCTAACAAGTTAAACGAATTGACCAAATTCCATTTTTAAATAAAAAAATAGTTAAATGGTTCTCTCACAATAACATACATCTAAATCCATAAACAGATGCGCCGCTCATGCTAATGGTTCTCCTACCCATACTATCTAGTTTAATAACATGCATGCTTGTGTTTATAGATTTAGATGTAAAAATGTGCTTGCAAGGAGAACCATTTTGCTTTCTTTTTTAGAGACAAAATTTGCCAATCGATTCTTTTGCTTAGCTTAAATTCCATTAAGTACTTTTTTTAATCTCAAGTATATATTTAAAAAAAAAAATTGGTATTCAGATTTTGTTGTGAATTATATTTTTTAAAAAAAATTGAGGTTTCTATTGAAACTTCAATCAAATGCTATTTTGGTAAAAGAAACGAATATACTGTTTTTTTATTAAAGGTCTAGAAAATATTAATAAAGGTACTTGTCAAAAGTTTAAACATGATTAAAAAATATTGAAAGTTGATTTTTTTTAATTAAAAAAATAATACTCCTATATTTTCTAATTTTAAAAACTTAACATAATATCTCAAAAATATTTAAATTCGTTGCTCTTTTTTAATTTTTTTGGAAACAAATATTAGCGTCCTTTTTGGACCAAAGAACGAGAGAGGAAATTTGTGGATAAAGGAGAGAGAGAGGAAAAAAAAACGTGTCACTTTCATATATGTCTAAGTGGTTTGTAGGTGAATAGACTAATTTCAGGAGGATTTATATTTTTCATAGAAATGGAAGAGAAGAGAGACGATATGAGCAATTTAAAAGATGTTGAGTGATCATCATCTTAACTTTTTTCTTCTTCTCGATTTTAGATTTGTAGTTTATTCTGTTATGCACTTAGAATTTCTGTCAACTTTTTTGCATGAAAATTAGCTGAAAGTAGTGAGTGATGTGGTTTTGCTTGATATTAATTATGTAAGCTTATTATGTTAAACTTATGGACAAAAATGGGACTGAGGGACCATTGTTGCGAAAAAAAACCCATATCCAAATATATATATATATATATATATATATATATATATATTATGAAAAATTGATGCAATTAGATTATTAACCATGTTTATTAAATATTTAATCATATTTTTAGAGAACTATGAACGATTAATATTGTTATACTACTTAATTACTCATTCAGTTTCAATTTATCTGTATTTTAGAAATTTCACATGAATTAAAAAAGTCATTTAATATTTCAATTTTAAGAGAAAAATAATAGTATTCTCATACTATATTGATTATCACACATTTCACATATTTCAAAATATTTAAAAATAATATTAAAATTGAAAAAAATTAATTAATAAATCTTCAAATTTCTAAAGCGATCAATAATTTGGATTTGATCCAGATATACACATTACACTCTGGATCCGTAATAATGGGAGAATTTCTTGTATAAGGAAAAGAAATATCCGTTGGAGGATGGAAAATATAGCAGTTGTAGGACGTAGTGTATTAAATTAAAGAGAAATGCTAGCAACTGTTACATTTGTTAAGAAATTAAAAAAAAGTAAAAACTTATAAAAAAAATGTGATTTTTTGTATTTTCGATGTGCACTTATCATTATTTTTCCCGTACTAAAAACCTAATACTCCCTCCGTTTCACTTTAAGTGTCTTTTTAACATCAAAATTTTGTTTCAAAATAAGTGTCTTTCTACCAAATCTAGGCAACATTTAATACTGTTTTTTCTTATTTACCCTTACATTTAATGTTGTTTTAGTTTTGAAATTTGTAATACTAATAATAATGCATTGACAAAATAAAAATATTAAATAGGGATATTTTTGATAAAATACACATAAAACTTACAATAATCATAATAATCAACACTTTTTTAATCTACGTGAAAAATCCAAAAAGACACCAAAAATAAAACGGAGGGAGTAACACTTGTTAAGAAGACCTAAATTAAATCATGGTGTGCAGAAGAAATTGATAGTGGGCTCCTATGAATGAATAAATGAAGACGATGGTCCATGGTAATTGATCGAGTGGCAGCAGGGCTGATAACGTTAACGTTTGTGCGGTGGACCTCACACTGATGAACATCATGTCGGGAAGTAACCCAGCTGGTTACCTGCTAAAGCGCTAACATAGTATGTGAGGCCCATCAATAGTTCTCTAACTTCCCTCCATTTAACTTTCCAAGATGCCTGGTGGGACATCATCAAAGCCGAACAGTAATTTGATGCGTTTCAAACTTTCAGGACCCATTTCATGACAAGATAAATTTAGAGTTTTGATTTTTGGTCTTAAGTTTGAGTTATTGGCCCTTATTTATAGGAGTATTTTAAACTATTAAAAAAATGTCAGAGTTTTAATTCTTTCGTCTACATGGTCATAGAAAACTTTTTTATCTCAAGCTTAATGGAAGAATGTTCTATTAAATTTGATTAATGGAAGAATGTTCTATTTAATCTAATTAATGTTTTTTTTAATTTACGTGCGACTACTTTAAACAATAAATATATATATATATATATATATATATATATATATCTACTATCCTTATATAAAAAGACGTCTATTCGAGACACCACGAGAATTAAAACCACAATTTGAAATCATTATCCGCAACCAAAATACTACAATTTGATCACGTTTTTCAAATCATTAATTTATTTTAGATAAACACATATTAAATAAGTTGAATTGTTATTAATTTTGGATAAATCTTTATGGGTAAATAATTATTATCTCTAACCAAAATATTATGATTTGAAATTAAATAAATTATTCAAATTTTCTAAATTATTATCCTCATTGAAGATATTACAATTTGAAATTAAATAGATGATAAATAAATAGATTATTTATTTTGGATAAATATAACTTAAATCTATAAAATTTGTTAAGGTAAGTAACCAAACACGTAGCCAAAGATAAACTGCATACAAATTCCATAATTTAAGGAAATATAGAAAAATCGGTAAGATAAAGTTGAAAAAATAAATAATTTTATATTGTAATACCAAGATTCAACTTTCCTTCTCAAAATAAACAAATGACATTATGCTCATAATACCATCAAACAAAATTTCGATTTAATTTTGATTTATCACAATAAAGTAGATAATCATATAAAAATATTAATTTATCCATCAAATAAATAGAGAATATTTCAGAAAAAAGTGTTATTTTTGATTTATACGGGGAAGTACAAAATTTATCAACAAAATCATTTAGATTAATTTTATTTCGTTATACAGTTTGGTTTGAACTCCTACTTTTTTATATAATTATTTTTAGTTGTTGCTAATAATAATCTTTAATTTAAAATATTTAATATAAAAAAATTAAAATATCAACAACCCGTGCATTGCACGGTGTAAAAGGTAGTATATATATATATATATATATATATATATATATATATATATATATATATATATATATAAAAATCTTGACTTATGGCACTTGTGAGATCCTATGAAACTTCGTTTTTTTTTTTTTAATTTTATTTTATATATTTACTTCCGGTTTCAAGTCACCTAAACCTTAATTTATACACACACACGGTGTTCGTAAGATAAATTGTAGGCATTCACAACATGCAGGGTGGAACATTAATGAGTAAAAAAAAAAACTTTGATTTCTAGTATTTTATTGAGAAACCATTTAAATGCGGCATGTTAGAATGGCCGTGTGTAATGGGTCAATTATACAATATGATGAAATCAACGTATAATTAATTTTTTTTTGTCTTGCTAACAAGTGTTCTCATAACACTTATTAAAGGTTATTAAGAATGGTAAATCAATCATAAGTTAGATAGTATTAATCATTTTCTAGAAAATTTCAAAAATTATATCTTTCTATAACAATAAACCACTTTTAGTATCTTAACAAATACATGAGTACTTGTTAGCATTTTTTTTTTTAAACGTATAATTATTTCAGTTAGTAATAAATAATCAATAATCTAATACACCTACTCTAGTGTTGTAGTTTTGATCTAAGAAGTATCCCACATCATGTGGGGATTGGAATGCAAGCTTTGGGCTCGTAAGTTGAAGCGGTAGTTGGAGTGTAATGTTGGTGGTCCAACATGGAATGTATCCTTCACTTCTTTTCAGATTTTGTTGAACAGGTTTGCGAGTCCTCCGTATATCTCAAGATTCTCAATTTTGTTTTTTTTTTTTTTTTTTTGCCTAGCACGCACTTACATAATCAAAATATTTCCTTTCTCACCATTATAATAGGAGCTATTTATCATTGATTTAAAAAGAAATGGTTGATAGCAATGGTTGGCTCAGTCAGTAAGGATTGAGATCAGATATCTCGGATTCGAATCCCATCGATGTGAGGATGGTATTGATAGGTAATCAATAATCTGTAAGTACCTTTGTAAGCGCTTTTTGAACCAGAAGATCTACATTGGCCCTGGTGAGCCCTCAAAGCCCAACTCACCTAAAATTTATATTATAAAAAAAAGGGTTAATCGTCATTTAAATAATTGAATTAAGTTGCTGTAATTTTGTTGGGTTCAATCAAGGTTTTGAAAATTAAAAAAAAAAAAGGCAAAGTAACATTGCTCAAATTTCAAAAGCATAATTGATATATTTTGTTTTTGGCTTAAATATGTCACAAGTCCCTGAAGCTTTGGGTATTTTTGTCAGATACTATAATTCTTATTTTTTAAATGTCTCACTCCTCGAAGTTACTTTTGGGTTTGCCATATATCCCTACTATCAATTCTGACCAATTTTGCTGACACATAACATCGGAATCCTAGTCAGAAGCGGGAGGTTGGTTATGTGGTGTCGCGTGATGTCACATGGGCGAAGACGACCTCTCTCTTCATTTTTTTTAATTTATTTAACTAAAAATATTAAAATATTAAGTCTTTTAGTTTTTTAATTTAAATAAAAAAAGGATCTTCGCTCATGGGACATCACGTGCCTAACCTCCTGCGTCTTACCATAATTTCGATGTTACATGTCAGCAAAATTGGTCAAAATTGGTAGTAGGGGTATATGACAAACTCATGAGTAACTTGGGGAGTCAGACATTAAAAAATAAGAACAATGATATCTGACAAAAATACCCAAAATTTCAAAGACTTGTGACATAATTAAGCTTTGTCTTTCACAAACTAGCGGTAGATCAGCTGTACTTTTAATTATTTTTTTTTTGTTTACATGGGAGGTCTGGGACTAAAACCCATGACCTGAGGGAGGGAAATCCTAAGTGTCCTTACAGCCACCAACTGGGTTGTCTTACATGGACAGAGCAGGTGTACTTTTATAATCTACACATATATGCATAGCTATTTTCCTACACATACATGCATGTATGAAATGCTACCTTTTGTAAAATGGCAAAGAAAACAAACACTAAAGTTAAATACAACACGAAGCTTTTATTTTTCAACTAATTATTTTGGACATTGCCAATTAATTTTAAAATAAAATTTTAATATGATTTAAAAGTTTATTTATTTTTAAGAGTAAAAAATAATCATATAGGCCGATTCTAACCTATTTGAGCTTCAGGGCACATTTTTTTACACCAATTCATAAAAAACAATAATAAATTAATTAAAACATGTGTTATATATACACCTAATCAATTAAATTAATGATATCAATCTATAATAAAATTAGTTATTAAGTAAATAAGGGAAAAAATGGGGCCCTTTTCATGCTGAAATTCAAAAGCAAAATTCATCATTTCACATATTTATAAACCAAGCGAGTAAGTGAAACAAATCAATTGACTTAAAAAAAATGAAAATGGAAAGACAAAAAAAAAACTACCAACTATCTTTTTAAAGAAAAAAATATCATTAAATTTTTTTTTTTATGGATCCCTAAAAGTTTTGGACTCGGGATGATTGCCCTCTTCATCCTACCTAGCTCATGGTTCGTAGTGCTTATGTGGACACATCGCTTACGATAGGATATTAGGTGTAATCAAGATTAAAAGGATTATAAGTTTTATTTGGAGAAAAGGTATAAGATAAATATTTGTTAGTTCAAATAATTAAGTAAGTCTTATTATGCCACTTGTGTGGTCCTTGTTATTTTTAGGGTATACTATTTTATTATATAAGCATTGTAATTTTTCTTGAAGGGGCAAGCAATGAATTACAAAGTATTTTCACTTTCTCTCTAATTATTCTCTTCTTTTCCGTTATACTTTTCTTCTTTCATTCTTCTCCCTCTACAGCATCATTACAATTGGTGCTTTCATTGGTTCACACTCCCTCCATCCACCCTCACCATGACTAACCTCCACACACCAGATTTTGAATCCGAGAATGGTGCTTTGCAATTCCAAAAACTACACCATATGCTCGATCACATCATCACGATATAGAATGATTATTGCAATACTCACCTCCACAACATTATCCTCAACCTTGACTCCATAATCACCAAAACCCAAAATCTTAAATCACCACTGCTACCCTCTCCCTTCACCCACCCTCTAAAATTTGACCAACCCATATTTGATGGTTCAGATGCTTTGGGATGGATCTTCAAGGTCACCCATTTTTTTTATTATCATCAAATCCATCATGATGAAAGAATTCATATATCCTCCTTTTATTTAGAAGGTCCAGCTCTATCAAGGTTTCAATGGATGTTCAATCATGGGCTATTGACATCCTGGGATTCTTTTCTCCTAATGTCGGAGCTACGTTTCACACCAAAATCCGATGTCCCCATTATTTCCCTTCCTTGTGTTGTTGCAACTGGAAAGGACAACTCCGTTATTCCACCAACTCCAACGGTGACTGAATGTGACGGCCTATCGGAATTACTAATGGATCTAGTGGCAATTGAAGACAACAAGCAGTATGAGAAGACAGATGATGCCCTTGTATCGAATCCATCCGGGGATAACAAAACCCACTCTCACTGGGTAATTACAATCGAAGCATTGGGCGATAATACTCACAAACTAGAATGGAAACAAGGGAAGGTGGATGAATTGAGGCCTTCAAAGGAGACAGGAGACATCTCAGCACTGTCACTGAAACCCCAGATATCGGTGGTCACACATTCTTCCTCCAAACTCCAAGCACCATGCCAATTTCGATCATGCTGCTGTCATATCGGGCACCACCACTCTTCGTCAGTCGGAAAATTTCTCTACCGGTCCTTGGCGACATCACACATCGACTTTCCTTCTCCGTGTCACAAACCGCACTATCACCAGCCAAACCACCTGACTCGAGCCCTTGCACCAAGGCTAGCATTGAGTACCCTTATTTGCTTTTAGTGAGTAAGTCAATTATTGCTTCTGCTTGATTCAATTTTGCTTGCATTGAATTCTATAAATCACAAGATGGGCATGCACCATTGGTGTTCAAAAAAATGTCTCACCACCCTATTGTTATCTAGTGTATTTTGGTTGATAAATATAGCAAGATTAGCAATGCATGATCGCTATTTGAGCCCATATCTCCTGATGCTGTTAGTTATGCAAATATATTATTTAAAAAATGATGAAAGGAATCTACATCTATTGCATATTTAATGGTCAATTTGACTCTTTTTTATGGATTAGAGGGTTGTATGAGTATGGTTTTCAAACCAAATTTGCATGTATTAGACCTTTGAATCCATATTTGCTGAACGGTGTTATGACTAATAGTTGGGCACAATTTCATGGCCTTGATGGATTTGAGAAGATCGTGGATAATGAACATGCATCAGTTCATGATGGCAAGTTAGTCTTTTATAGTGAGGACAAGTTGTTGCGTACCCATCCTGGATATCAATATGCAACTAATTGTTTTTTTAATCGTGGAGTTGCATATTTAAATGGTAGCATTACCACATATAATACCAGTTTTCATGTCCTACTTCAATACAAATTAATTACTGTTGAGCCCCAAAGCCTTATGCTTGAGCAACATGAAGTTGTTTTCTTCCGCATCATTGTCAACAATTTTAAGGGTTCTATATGCACATGGGAAGAAATTTTATATGCTGATTTAAACGAGTTTATTATCATCAGCATATTGGGAGGAAGAGTTGGTGTTTCTTTTCACCACATTCCTGGAACACATGGGTCATCCAATGGCATTGTTCTACTGCTGAATGTGTCCACAATTATTACAGAATTGATTTGTTTTGACTCTCTGTCACTTGTGCTTGTTACACTATATCATACATGGGTCCCATTTTGTCAACTAGCGGTACATTGCATGAATTGTCAAGACCTTTCTGGGGAGCATCATATGAGCCTCCTTGGAAATTTGTGACTACCATGGAAATTCAATTACCAATTGTCAAAGCCAGAGAGATTTTGATGCATGGATTGGATTTGGCAATCAAAATCTATTTGACACTTATGTCTCTAGCGAGTGATTTAAAGCTTGGGGTCAATACTTTTGCAACTTCC
Organism: Crotalaria pallida; assembly: GCA_037953625.1. Classification (NCBI taxonomy): domain Eukaryota; kingdom Viridiplantae; phylum Streptophyta; class Magnoliopsida; order Fabales; family Fabaceae; genus Crotalaria; species Crotalaria pallida. Next base: position 145,433,834 of record CM075652.1, on the reverse strand, counting down.
TTTCAAGTGTTTGCACTAAATGAACAGTGCAATGTAATACTTGCTCCAATGCCACACTTAGCATTGGCAATTAGGACCAATGGGCGGGCATGGTCCGGGTCATTGCGGATTTTACATTTTTGTGGGCGGGCATGTGCAGCCCTAATTGAGTTTAGAGCGAAAATTCCAGGCCCTGCCCGCCCAATTTCGGGCCACCCAATTTTTTTTCCTTTTTTTCAAAAAAAAAAACTGCTGCTGTGTCTACCTACCTGCCACAGTATATGGCTTCTATTTAAATGATAAATTCAGCAGTGCTAGTATATTCAAATCAGCCACATAAATACATAATCAGGGGCCATTTCCAATTTTCTATAGTCCAAAAACAATATTATATAACCAAAAATACAGAATTAAAAAACATTAAAAAATTCAAATTAAGTAAGTAACGAAAAGGAGAAGATAAGGAAGTTAGATTTACCTTCTTTGTGTGACCTAATAATGTGCTAGTATATAGCACCATGCTATAGATTCTATTTGATGTCCCACCGTCCCAAAACTTCATCACTGAGCCACGAGTAGTAGGAGCAAGGCACGAATCCCAACAACAAGAGCAAGGCATCGACGCGAGCAGGGGCAGCAGCGACGATGCGAGCAGCAAAAGCAACACGACGAGCAGAACAGCGATGTGAGCAAAGCAGCGAGCAGCAGCAGCGATGTGAGCAGAGACGGGGAGGCGCGAGCACGATAGCAGCGACGGCAGCACAGTAGCGACGGCACCAGCACAGCAGCACGGCGGCGGCAGCAGCGCAATTTAGAGGAGGAGAAGAAACCCTAGCCGCATGAATGAGGGAAATGGTGAATGACTGAATTAGAATGAGTGAGTCTGATTGAGAAATGAGAAGAAAACCCTAGTCTGATTGCTAATTGGGCCAGTTCTTTTAGGTTGGCAAAAAAAACAAAATTCTTTCATTAGCCCGCGGGTGGCCCTAAATTGCCCGCAAATTTAACGGGCGGGCATGAGCGGCCCTAATTGAGTTTAGGGCGAAAAATCCAAGCCCTGCCCGCATTTTTTGTGAGCGGGTTGGGCTGGCCCCAGGCTTGGGCCCTAATTGCCAATGCTAGCCACACTCACCTTTGTTCTTCCCTCTTATACAGGTGCAAAATGGGTTCTATAGTTCAGCACAGTTGCTTCTAAATGTTATCGTGCAACCCATTACTATTTTTAACCTTGAGGGCAAGGTTGGTCTCGAAGGGGTTGAGAGTGATAGTATATTAGGTGTAATCAAGATTAAAAGGATTATAAGTTCTACCTGGAGAAAAAGTATAGGATAAATATTTGTTGGTTCAAATAATTAAGTCTTATTGTTTTAGTTTATTTCTAGAACGTTCCTCTCTTTTAGAATGATGCCATTTGTGTGGTCCTTGTTATTTTTAGGGTCTACTATTTTATTATATCAGCATTGTAATTACTCTTGAAGGGGCAAGCAATGAATTACAAAGTATTTTCACTTTCTCCCTGATTATTCTCTTCTTTTATGTTATATTTTTTTTTCTTTCATTCTTATTCATCTGCAGCATCATTACAGCTTATCGCAATATATATATATATATATATTTATATTACTTAAATAATTTGTGTGTTACTTTTCTAGTTGATAATTAGTTTTGAAATTTGAGCTTGTTTGATTTTTCACTTATACATTGGATAAACAATAGTAAAAAAAAGTAAACTTATATTAAGGAGCTAAATTAATATTCTTTTTTTTTTTTGAAACTTAAATAATTTATTAAAAACTATTGCTGAATAAACTCAGCAATGAAATCAGGGGGGGTATTAAACCTGACCCTGTTTACATGAGCATGCACAATCCATTTTGCCAATGAATGAGCAGCTTTGTTACTTGTCCTTTTAATAAAGGAAAACAAGCATTTATCAAAAGAATTAGCTAGACTAAAAATTACACTTTTCAAGGAACCTAGCTCAGAATAGTCTTCCTTTTTTGAACTAAGAGACTCCACTAGAACCTTACAGTCTGATTTGACCAAAACCTTGGAAACATTTCTCTCTTTGGCCATCTCAAGAGCCCTCACAATTGCAGCAGCCTCTTGCAAAATAGGCTTAAACATTTGTTGATTCCTTTCTGCACCTCCAGCCACAAACTTGCCACGGCCATCAATCAACACAAAACCCAAACCACTTGCTTCTTCCTCTGGACTCCACGCACCATCAGTGAAGAGCACTAGATCTGGATTGAGCTCCATCTCTTCCTCGGTCCTCTCACCCCCACTCCCTCCAGATCCAGATTCGTTATACGACCTACTCCTTAATGAAGCTGGAACCGCAGCCGCTAACCCACCACCATCAGACGCCTTTTTCCATTCCTGCCATTGATTTTCCAGCTCAAACACCACCTCTTCAGTTCCTCTCTTCTTACCCTTAAAATCTCTTAAATTGCGTTCTTTCCACAAGATCCAAGCCACAGTAAGCGAATACTCAACCACTTCCTTGGATTTGTTGACTACCAACCAGTCGAACCATTGATTGCATGTGTGGATCCCGAGAGGTCGCACCGGTACTTCCAAACCAAATGAATCCCATACTGATACAGCAAAGGGACAACTAATTAGGCAATGGTATGAAGACTCAATCTCCTCCATACAACCTGAACAGTAAGATGGAACCTCAATCTTTTTCTTTAATAAATTATCTTTTGTAGGAAGAATATTTTTCATTGCTCTCCACCAAAAGATTTTAATTTTTTCTGGAATGTTCATAGACCAAAGAAATTTCCAAACTTGAGATACTGAACTAGTAGAAGAATTAGCCCCTGAATTTAAGACTTGATATTGATATTGAATAGCGGTGTTGTAACCGCTTTTAACTGTGTACATCCCGTCCTCATTGAAATGCCATATAATCTCGTCAATTTGACTAGGATAAATCACCGGAATACTGAGAATTAATTCCCTGTCACAAGGTAGAAAAAGATCTGAAACCAACTGTTTATTCCACCCAGTACCATTGTTTGATAGAAGGTCTGAAACCAACTGCACAGAACTGATATTCTGCTTAACTGTCACTGGCTTAAAAGACCAAGCCTTTGGGAGCCAAGGATCTTCCCAAATTCTGATTTTTGACCCATCCCCTAGCTTCCAACGCAACCCATAGGATAAAAGAGATCTACCTTCCAGAATACTTCGCCAAACATAACTAGGATTATTCCCAACTTCAGCCTGCATAAAACTGGAATTAGGAAAATATCTAGCCTTAAGCACTCTTGCCATCAAACAATCAGGAGATTTAATCAGCTTCCACCCTTGTTTAGCCAACAAAGACAAATTAAAAACTTCAAAATCTCTAAAACCCAACCCTCCATTGCTTTTAGGCTGGCACATCTTCTTCCAACTCATCCAGTGAATCTTCCTTTCTTCCTCCGAGGAACCCCACCAAAACTTATTTAGCATTCCTCTTAGCTGAGAACAAAAACTAGCAGGGAGTTTGAACACACTCATCGCATAAGCAGGAATAGATTGAGCCACTGCTTTGATTAACACCTCTTTACCTGCTTTAGATAAAAGTTTTTCCTTCCAACCTTTAATACGCTTCCAAATCTTGTCAATAATCGGCTGAAAAGAAGAGTTTTTGGATCTCCCTAACTGAGTAGGAAGACCCAGATAGGACTCTGAGAAAGCCTGCACCCTAATTCCAAAGCACTGCATTATTTCTTCTCTAGCCCCCTGAGAACAGTTGGGACTAAACATAATTGATGATTTATCTAGATTAATAACCTGCCCCGAAGCCACACTATAAACATCAATTATCTGTTTGATAGCCATAGCTTCCTGCACATTAGCCTTAGCGAAAATGAGGCTGTCATCAGCAAAGAACAAATGGGAAACAGAAGGACCATAGAATGAGGCTTTTGCTCCATGAATTAAACCTGATGATTCTGCATGAGAAAATAGATTTGATAAAGCCTCTGCTACAATTATAAACAAATAAGGAGAAAGCGGATCGCCTTGCCGAAGCCCTCTCCTAGGTTTGAAATTACCAAAAATTTTCCCATTTAGAATAACAGAGAAAGAAACAGATGTAACACACTTCATAACCATATTCGTCCACTTCTCTGAAAAACCAAGTTTCAAAAGTATAGCCTCCAAAAAACTCCATTCTACCCTGTCATACGCCTTACTCATATCAAGCTTAAGAGCCATCCAACCTTTCTTCCCCATCTTCTTATTTTTTATCATGTGAGTCATCTCATAACCAACAATCACATTGTCAGTTATGTGTCTCCCAGGAACAAAAGCACTTTGGGAATCAGATATCACATTAGGAAGAACAGTTTTAAGTCTATTAGCAAGCACCTTAGATATGATTTTATAAAAAACATTGCACAAACTAATAGGGCGAAACTGTTTCATATCATCTGGATTGGCCAACTTTGGAATAAGAGCAATGTGCGTATAATTCAAATCATCAAAAAAATTACCTCCATTCAAGAAAGCCAGAATACTGTCCGTAACGTCCAAACCTACCACATGCCAATAATTCTGAAAGAAAAACGGAGGAAAACCATCTGGCCCCGGAGATTTAGTAGGAAACATCTGCGAAATGGCTTCTTTAACTTCCTCCTTCGTAAACACCTTATCCAGATAAGAATTCATCTCCTCCTTCACTTTAACCTCCGCCACCTCCAAGATTTCAGAATCAATAGGAGGATTCCCAGACTCAAATAAAGAAGAAAAGTAATCCACCGCTATGGCCCCCATCTCCTCCTCTTTCTCCCTAAGAACGCCCTCCGAATCTCTCAGATTCCTTATTGTATTTTTTTTGTGCCGGTGAGAAGCCTGTTGATGGAAAAATTTTGTATTTCTGTCCCCTTCTTTTAACCAGTGGACTTTAGATCTCTGCTTCCACAACTTCTCCTCTTTTTCCAGCAAAGCATTCATTTCTTCTACCAAAACCTTCCTCTTTTGGTAAACCTCAACAGATGTGCCAATTACTGCATCAGTCCTGTCTAACTCATCTTGTAGCCTTTTTAACTCCTTAGGAATATTAGGAAACTCCCTCCTCCTCCAATCAGCCAGATTGAGACTCGTTGATTTAAGCTTCCCAGCCACCGCATTTAGGGAACCATCTGCACCAATTGACTTCCACGAATCCTCCACAATAGACTCACAACGCTCTTCCCCCGCCCACATTGTTTCAAAAAAGAAACGATCTGAACTTCCTTTAAGCCTTCTTCTTTGATTAACATACTCGAAGAACAACAGGATTGGCACATGATCAGACATAGGAGATGAAAGATGAGTCGCCTTTACTTGAGTCGTTGAGTTTCTCCAACTAGGACTGGCCAAAAATCTGTCTAACCTCTCCCGAACCAACTGTCCATTCTTATTTGTCCTACTCCAAGTGAAAAAATTCCCAGCTACCTCAATATCTTCCAACCCGCAGTCATCCAGGACCTCTCTAAATCTGTTTATCTGCACAGGATCCTTAGCTTTTCCCCCATCCTTCTCATGGCTCCATAAAATTTCGTTGAAGTCCCCACCAAGCAGCCAAGGAAAATTATATTGAGCAGCCAGAAATCTGATAAGGTCCCATGATTGGTTTCTTAGAGATTGCACTGGATTGCCATAAAAACCTGTGAACCGCCAATCACCATCAACCTGATTTGAGATCTTAACATCCACATGTCCAGTAGAGTAGGAAAGTAGCGTAACATCAACCGAATCCTGCCACAGTATAGCCAAACCACCCCCTCTATGGACACTGCAATCCACCGCCACCCCATTACTAAACCCCAACCTCCTTTTCAACAGTAACACCTCTCTAGCAAAAAGTTTAGTTTCCGAGAGAAAAACTAAACTAGGGAATTTCATCCTAATTAATAGGAGAAGAGCCTGAACTGCACGGGGATTCCCCAGCCCCCTGCAATTCCAACACAATATTTTCATAATTTCCGGCGGGACTGAAGAACAGTCCTCGCCGATTCAGCATCAATAACATACTCCCCTTCTACTAATTTCTGCTTCTGAGAAACTCCTTGCACACAATCACTAGCACCAGGCACATTAATATCTTCTCCCCTCTTCCTTTTCAGACTCACTAAATGAGGCACTCCTGTATTCAGCAATCCACTAGATGAACTAGGTTGCTTAGAAAACAGAGTAACTTGTTTATCAGCGGTTTCAGCACCATCATTCTGCTTCTCTTGTACACCACCCCCAGAACTCACATCAAATTTCGATCTCAGCATATTCGGAACCAGATCATCTGGGTTCCTTACTCCTGCTGATACAGCAATATTTTGTGAATCCCTTGCCTTGCTAGCCACAAATCCTGAACCAGCTGAAACTTTTAAAAAATCTCCATAAGGTTTCGGGCCCTCTACCAAAGGAACCTCGCACTCCCTTTCACCATGTCCAACCACACCACAATTAAAACAAAAACCAGATAAGCGCTCATATTTTACCCAGAACCACTTCTTTCTCTCATTCAGATCAGTTGAGAGAAAAATACCACGACGTAAAGGTCTGGTAATATCAACCCTTATTCTGATACGGAGAAAAGCTCCATATGCAAACCCATCCTCATCCGTATCCACCTCCACCACTCCTCCAATCAATTCTCCGATTGATTCTCCCACCTTTCGGTTAAGACAACCAATTGGAAGATCATAAACTCTAACCCAAAGCACCACATAAGAAAAGTCCAGCTCTGAAATACTAACCTTTGGATCATATTCCTGAAAAGCGATCATTGCCTTATCATACGACCAAGGAGAACCTTCCACCACTTTCCTTTTGTCACGAAGAGAAGGAAATTTAAATATGAAAATATTTCCTCCTAAGGCTTTGATTGTGACCCCTGTACTCAATCTCCAAATCCTTCTCAGAGTCTCCCCAAATCCAACAGCATTCACCGACTTGCCGGACAATACTTTACCCACAAGTTTGTGTAAAGATTCCACTGGTTCATCAGTACCTTCACTTGTCACCGTTAATCCTTCGCACTCCTCTTCAGTCAACGTCATCTTACTCCAAAGAGCCTCGAGATCCTCAGCCATGCTAGAAGACCCGAATACTAAATCCTTATTGGAACTGAACACGTATGAACTCTTTAACCATGCTAAATAGGAATCCTATTTTTCGTTAGAAACCCTAGCAGAGCAGGTTACAGAGCACAACGAGACTCTTATTACTAAATTAATATTCTTTGATCCATTAAATATATAATTTTCCTATAAAATCTTTTTTTTTTTAAAAAAAATTTGATTAACCTATGCATGTATGAAAACATAAGATAGAAAAAATCCTCGAAATTAAATCTTAACAATAGACTTTTTGAATTGACATATTTTAACACGGAAGAATTGAGTGAGGGAATTATTCGTTCCTTAAAATAATCCGTTGTGGCGCTGTCTACTATTCGATTTGATACAAACAGCTATTAATTACTACTAAACTATATTAATTCAATTTATATTTTCAAACCGGTTACAATTTATATTTATATTTTGTAGCCACAAACCGGTTGGCTACACAAGACTTGGATGATAAGTGGCACTAGTGACTAGACACTTGCGTATTGCTTGAAAAGAAAGGATACCGACGAATCTCACCGTAGTAATGCGGTGCCTTTGATCCTATCAAAGAAAACAAACACTAAAGTTAAATAGGATGGAGTACCAATTAAAGTGGACGTGACATTGAGAATTACTCGTAACATTTTTAATAGATTTATGTGTGGAAATATCTATTCCTCTTAATTATAATTTATTAGGATACTTGCATTGCTACTTACTCCATCCGGCTCGAATTATAAGCAATTCTAACCACTTTTACGCTTATTAAGGAGGTTAGTTGATTGTATTTAATTTTCTCAAATTTATAAAAATAGAGGTATTTTTGGAAAGTAGTATTGGGAATGAAACAAAAATTAATTAAGATTACAATTTTCTAGAGATGTTTTAGGAAAGTGGTATTGGGAATGAAACAAAATTTAATAAAGTTAGTTAGTTTTGCTTATATTTTAAACCAAGAGTAATATGTTTTTTGTTGCTTATAATTCGAGCAGGAGGGAGTAGCACAGTATCAAACTATACGAATTCAATTGTTAGCAAATAGTTCTGTAGTATAGTTTTCAATTGCAACCGCAGCTCTTGTTGCAATACAGTGGGTTTCCGCTATCACATTAATTGTGACAATCTTATGATTATATCAGTTGTATTTTGGCGGAATTATTGGGATATGCTTAGCTTAACATGATCTTAACAACAATTGCAATAAAATGATATTTTTTGGAAAATGATAAAAATGTTTTTAAGGCATTGGTTAAGAAAGCAAAATAGATAATTTTATCTTTAAAAATGTTGAATTTAAAATATCGAAAACAAGTGAACTTAAATTTTCAATACAAGTTTTTCTTTAATTAAGACACTAGTTATCAATACTGTTTAGAAAATGCTAAGGATAAAAAAGTAAGAGGAAATATATAGATATCACAATAATGAAAATGGAGTAATTGAAGAATGAAGATTATTCACGAATTCATCTTTGTACTGATGACGAGCATTATCTTTTTCACATTTTCAACGACTATTATAAAAGTGAAAGAAAATTTTCAATCACCGTAGTCCCAATATAGGTAAAGATGCTTTCCTTCTTTCTTTCTCTTATTTTTTTTTATTTATTGTTTTTAGTAAGAAATGATCTAATATTCATCATTACTCATTTACTTGGATTGATTAAAACTCATACAGAAAATGTTAAAGGTTGGTGTACATATATAATCAAATAGTTGACTACCTACATTAAGCTCTCATTTAGTTTTTAATTATTTTATCAAACAAACGACATATTTCTTAAAATCTTCTCTGGTGTGATAAAATCAGGATAAGTTATTTAATTTGTATCTAAGTTTCACTGTTACAAACTTATTACAACGTATGAATGAATGTGGGACATGTTTCCGAAGGATTTGTTGTTAGTTCCAGTAGGGTTAATTAAGCTACAGGTAAGGGACAGCAGTGCCCCTAAAATTGTAGGATAAGAGCGAATAGCATCAATCAATCAATTACTGTTTCTTTCCTCCTCGTGTCTCCTGTATTTTTGGCTCCTGAACCTTCCTATATATCGATGAATCAATGGAACATGAATTGACAGTCACTTTCGTTTGTATCAAATTTTCTACGCACGGGAGCTAAAGCGCGTTTGTGCCATACTGTTGGCAACATAACGAAGAATTTTAATGTCGACCGGGTAGATCTGTCCACTCAGTAATTTAAATCGTGAGGATGTTATTTGGGTAATTAATGGATGATATACATTACCACTTACCTGCTGAAGGTTTAGTGTAGCATGTGCAAGGCAATTTGCTGGACACAGTAGAGGTGCTTGTGGTGGAGGTAGTTGGGGCCGAAACTTGGCTAATTTTTGGGCTCGTTTGCTGGCTGATTTGGACAAAAGTGAGGGGCCTTGTGGTAGAGTGATATAACATTATTGTTATAATTGTAGTAGTTTAACATATAAATTAATATTATTGTTTACATTGTTGAACGTAAATTTAAAGCTCAATAAAACGTAAATTGTTGAACGAAATTAAAGCTTGAACATAAATTTTTACTAACAAATTGAAGCTCAATAAAACATATTTAATATTATTTACAATTTTTAATAACAAATTGTTGAACGAAATGTAAATAAAGTATGTTATTAAAATAATTTAATTAGTAATATATAAGTATTAATATGTGTTAAAACTTTTGTAAATAGTAATATCAATTAAAATAATTTGTTAATGATTAATTAAAATATGATGAGTAATTTAACATAAAATAATAATATTATTATTATTAAATGTTAATAATAAATTATTTGTTAAATTTATTATTTTATTTACTTACTTGTTAGTAATAAATATTTGTTAAATTCTATCGTTATCCCTCTGTACCTATTAATACTTACTGGAGAGCCTTATTACTATTTCCATATCTGAATTGGTGAATTGGTTGATTGAATTATGTCTATTGATAAGTTTGATGAATTAGTCTCGTTACATAATTATATTCCAATCCATCTTATTCCACTCCACCTCATCCCATTCCGCTCCATTTATCATTAGAAAAACAAACAGAGCCAAGCATGTATAAGGTAAACAAGGATATGCAGCACAAACAGAGAGCAGAAAAATGCCTTGCGGTAACAAGAGAGCAGCTTCCGGTCACAGGGGTTTGGTTGGCAAGATGTTATCCGTCAAGTAGTGGCATTGTGGCAGATGGTAGCCACGTCATGGCACGACGATGGTTGTACGCACAGCGATTGGGATTGGGGGTGGCGGGTTGAGGTTTTGGGGCGATTTCGAGTTGGAAAGCAGGAGCTCACGGCGACACGACGGTGGCCGGAACCGGAGAGGATTCGGAGGACATGGTGTAACTTTCGTGTGGAAATGGGGGCAAGAATGAAGAAAGTACAACCTGGGGAAGCTTTCAGATTCGACCCTTTAAGGTTCGAGCTGTGGGGGAAGGTTTTAGGTTGGTCAAGACACTGTTAACAATTTAACATTAAACAATGCAGTATTAAAATACATATTTTTTTTGGTAAATAATGGTTTTCCAAGTTGCTCATATTTACAAAATTACCAAGTTTCAAAACCTTCTACACCAGGTATAAAAAGCAGTGGATAGGTCCACCCGAAAAAAACGGATGGACATTAAAATCGTTCTAACATATCAGAAAGCAAGACTCGGGAAGCCTCAGTCCTATATTCCTCTTTATCAAAGATAATAAAGAGACGGGGTCTTCATTATTGCTTTTTTTGGTCGTTGAAAAGAAAATAGAAAGAGAGAAATAAAAAAGAAAAAGATAGGTTAGATAAATTATGGTAAGGAAATGAATAAATTTTATGGTTGTTTGGTATAAAAAAAAATGTGAATACATTAAGTAAAGAGAAAAGTTGAGTTTTCTTTCATTTTATTTGGTTTGAGAGAAAAGTGAAAGAGAAAAAACAATAAATTTATCAAAAAATAACTATAACCTTATTTTACAAAATAGAAATAAATATATATTTTTCTTTTTCACATGCATATATATTTTATATAACAAAAAAAATTCTTTACTTCAATTGTTTATTACATAATAAAAATTTCGAGTCCAAAATATTTAAAAAACAGTTTTTTCATTGAAATAAAAAAGCTTTTTTTTTTCAAATAAAAAAAAAAGAAAAACAAAATGAATAAAAGAAGGATAAATGAGTAATTTTACATACCAATTCCAATTTTCTCTCCATTCACTCTTCCATATATTCTCACCAAAACCAAACGGAGAGTATAACTTTCAACCCAAACGGAAGTTCATGAATTTTTTACTTTTTTACATGATTGTGCAAATAGATTTAAGGAATTTTTAGAAAAATAATACTCCTTCTGTCCCTTAATATAGGGCACCATTTTGGTGAATTGGTGTCCCTTTTTATAAGTCGTTTTAGAATATCTAGGTAGTATTAAAGAGTTTATTCCAAATACACCCCTCATAATTGCATAGGGATGATAGGGTAATAATTACAATAGAGAGAAAAATGAATAGAATTATAAAGTTTTAAATAAGAGTAGCCTTGGAATGACAACATATTTTTTGATAAATTTGAGAATAATAATTATTTTTCTTAATCTGCGTGAATTAGGTAAAAATGATTTATATTAAGGGACAGAGGGAGTAGTTGAAGTTTTTAAAAAGTAACTTTTTTACTTCCTCCGAGCCTTATTATAAATTAATTTTAGAGATATTTTTGGTTTTAATTATAAGTTACTTTATAATTTTTATTGTTTTTCTCTATTTTTTTATCCTTATTAATTGCTTTGACTACTTGTGTTTTTTTGTTGTTGTTCATTGATTAGTGTGTGCTTTTCAAAAGAAGTTAAGAGGATAAAATTATAATATTACAATGTATTTGCATAATAATTCAGAAAACTAATCATTACTGTAACATGTCTAATTCGATTAAATATATCCTATAATAAAGACATGAGCGAATAATATGCTACTTTACGGAGATAAAGAGTTACTATACCCATTTTTTTTTAAAAATATGATAACCACTTTAATTTATGCAGTAAAATAATGTCATTTATGCTAGGCCTACTTATTAAAAAATAAATAAAAAATTTTGAAATTGAGTCCTTGGTTTATTTTTTTTTTAAAAAAAAATTATAATTGCAATCCCAAAATTGAAACCAATCGTCTTTCATATTCTTTATTGAACAACAACATTTTTGTTTTTCATCCACCACTATTCTCACCCATATTCAACAACAACATTGTTAAGTCCAATTTTACGAATAAAAAATTAACAATTTGATGAAAAAAAGCCATTCTTCAGTCTAAATGAATGGTAAAATAGAAAATATCAACGAAGAACAACAAAATTAGATACAACTAAAACCGCATCTAATTATATACGAATAGAAAAAATAGATGGTGCATCGGCAGTGTAAAGGTTTTTTACACCATCCGTGCATCATTCGCCATTCATGTATTTATGGTAGTTGACTTTCAAATAAAAATAATATAAAAGAATAGTGGATGATTGACTGACGGTGTAAAAAACATTACACAGTCAGTGTACACCCATTAACTCGAATGAATATTGTTATGATATACTGTATATTCACATTCAAAATTGCAATATGACTAAGAGTCTTCCAAAGAAAAAACTACTGATTTAATCCTTTTAAAAATGCAATTTTGTTTTTTGTCCCCAAAGTAGAGATTTTGGCCCCCATTTTATTTTTCATTGATAATATTGCCCTTTTGCGTGTTATTTTTTCCGTCTCTCAATCGTTGAAAACAAGTTTCCATTTCCACGAAGACGGAAATATTCCGTTTGTTACTTGAAGGAAATAGTTCTATCCGTAAAGAGACAGAAATATAATTAAGTAGTAATAAATCAAAGTTGAGGAAACCTTCCTCCAAGAGACCAGCCTTAAAGAGCTGATCCATCCCAAAAAAAAAAAAAATATTACTAATTTTAATAATAATGATTAATGAATCTGACTAAATCAAAAGGAAGAAATAAAGGGAGTGTAAGCATTGACTTGGATCTCGAACAGTAGCTCCACTTGACAGTTCATGAAGCATATAGTAAATAATAATGTTAAACTATGATCTATCTTATCATCTTTCCGTCTATGGATAGACGACAAATATTTCCGTCTCTTTATACACAAAATTATTTTTGTTAGATAGCAAATGGAATATTTTCGTCTCAGCGGGAACAAAAATTGGTTTCCAGTGATGGAAAGACGGAAAAAATAACATGTGGAAGGGCAATATTGTCAACAAAAAATTAAAATGGGGCCAAAATCTCTACTTCAGGGGCCAAAAATCAAAACTATTGAAAATGGGGGCTGAAGCCTAAATAACGGGACCGAGGACTAGTCATCCTATGCCGAGCCGAACCCCATGACTGACTTTTTGGCCCCCGTTTCAAATTTTTATGGACCAAAATACCTTTAACAATGTTAACATTTCCGGTTCTATAAAACCGAAAAAGTCTTTCCGATTTTGTCGAACCGGAAAAGAAATTCTGGTTTTCCTGAACCGGAAGACTTCCGGTATTATTAAACCGGAATAATTCCGATATAACACAACCGGAAGTATGTTCTTTTGCCAAGTGAACCCTCTTCTTGTTGCATACCATATCCCATTGTTAGTTATCTCTTTCCAATGGCTAGACCACTTCCAACGATACCCCAGATGACTCCCATTGGGTTCACCAAGTTGAAAAAGAGACCCATCAAAGTCCTTTTTCATTCAAACTAACTGCAACCAAATAAACACTCTTGCAGATCTGCATCCACACTGTCATACCACCTTCGGGGGCATGCCATCACTCGCGTCAACAACCCACTGTGGCAACAACCATAGTTATTGCGAGCAAATTTTACCGCCGCATCAATCACCTTGACCGCATCGTGTTTGCCATGGTCATCGTGTTTTGTGTTCAGGGGCGCCATCGCCAAACAACCACCGTTAACAACCCAGATCTTTATCACGTCCTTTGAGTCGCAAGTTCTCCTTTTCGGCTCTTCATTACCGGAAGTATACCGGTTTTGTATTACCGAAAGATTTTCGGTTGGGTATTACCGGAAAATATTTTCCGGTTTCATGTAACCAAAAGTGTTAATTTTCGAAGGGTTATTTTCGTCCACGAAAAATTGAAATGGGGGCCAAAAAGTCGAAAATGGGGGCAAAAAAGCAATTTCCTTGAGGGGGGTTCATCTGCGCATGCAGGACAGCCCAATAATCTAAATATGAAAATTGGGCCGGGCCGTTATTTGTTTGGTTTCATATGGGTTGTTGGTGGGTCAGTTATTTTTGGAATCGAGATTGGCTCGAAATTTGAAATTTGGGAATGAAAAGTGATTTCCCACGCAGAACCAAAGAATTGAGCGCCTCAAAGTTTGAAACCCAAATAAAATAAAATTAAAAAAAAAAAAAACAAAAGCCCTCACATTTAATGAATTGACACCCCCCATTTCTCCCTCATCTCACAGGCACAGCTTTAGATCTAATCTTCAAAGCCCGAACCCCACCCGTTACCGTAAGAGAGACACTTTTCCTTTTCTCCATCTCTTCCATTTCGCATTCGACTACAGTTATTTACTCTTTCACTCTCTCTCTCTCTCTCTCTCTCTCTGTTACATGTTTCTTTCATTCTTGTTCTCAAGAATTTGTTGTTTGTGATAATAATACAGGTAAGGAGGAATGGCAGGGAAAGGAGGGAAGGGGCTTTTAGCAGCGAAAACAACAGCAGCTGCAAACAAGGACAAAGACAAAGATAAGGATAAGAAGCGACCCATCTCTCGTTCTTCCCGTGCTGGAATTCAGGTTCCCTCCACCCCCTAATTTTTTCAACCCTAGTTTTTTATGCTAATTTCTCCATTCTTCATTTCGTAATAAACATCTGTTGCTCATATCTCACCTCAATTAACCGTAAAGCATCAATCTTTAGAGCGCCAAACCACTAAAATTTGAATCTTTGTTTATTGGAGTATATATTATTTTTAATTTTTAATTTTTTTTTAGCAGAAGAATATTATCGATTTTGTCAGATTGATTGTCTAATGTTTGAGGTAGGTTAGTTACTCTTTTGTCCGGAGTGGATCTGATTTTATATTCTTTAGTTTTGGGAACACTCTGTAGCTTGTAGGACCCATTTAACTTTAGTTTGCAATGGAACATAATTTTTTTTTTTTTAAATAACCTTTTTAGATTTAACTGTTTACTGTCTAGTGTCTATTGTTTGCAACTAATTACCCATTTGCATGTTCTGGATTGGGTTACTGTATATTTTTAAATTGTTAGATACTCTGTAGCTTGTAGGAGTAGGACCCATTCAATCTTTTCTCCTTATCCTGTTTATTTGTTTTTGTGCCGTTTGCTTTGGAACTTATGATTGTGAGATTAATTAGTTTACTGTCTAATGTCTATAGTTTGCATTCTGCAGGTATATGTATTCTTTGTGGATCTGGATTTTTTTATTTTTTATTATTTTAAATAGTACTGTTGCATAGTGGGTAGATTTTAGGACCCATTTCTAAAATTTATAATTGCTTGATATAATAAGTGAATGTGTTGGCTGCAGTTTCCAGTGGGTCGTATCCACAGACAGCTGAAGCAAAGGGTGCAAGCCAATGGTCGTGTTGGTGCAACTGCTGCTGTGTACTTGGCCTCTATTCTGGAGTATCTCACTGCTGAGGTTCTTGAACTTGCTGGCAATGCTAGCAAAGATCTCAAAGTGAAGAGGATCACACCAAGGCATTTGCAACTTGCTATCAGAGGAGATGAGGAGCTCGATACACTCATCAAGGGTACCATTGCTGGTGGTGGTGTCATCCCTCACATTCACAAGTCCTTGATCAACAAAACCTCCAAGGATTAATCTCTCCGCTTCTCATTTTAATATGCATGCTCATGTTTATTTAAAATAGGTTGTGTTTGTTATTATGACTTTGTCACAGTAGGCTAGGATGATGCATTCCATGACAATTTACTTTGAACTGAGATGATGTTATTAGCGTATAGATGGTAGTAATTTTATGTGGTCTCCTATAACTGTTTGAAATTTGAATTGGTTTGTCCTGGATTTGTAAGGCTGTTGTTGGATTTGTAGACAATGCTTTGTGGTGGATATAATCCGTGATATGTTGTCTTTAATCATAAAGTATCTGTTTGCTTTACTCTAAATCTTTTTGAAGTAGGTCGGTTGTTGATTACCCTTTGGACAACTTGGGCATGATTATAGTTTTAGTATTACTAACTACTACTTCAAATGATTGTTTAGTTTTTCCCTCTTCTGTTATATGCCTTATCACCCCAAAAACACCAAAAAAGTTTCCTTCATTTATTTATTCATTTTTGGCTATTTTGTATTAGCTAACAATCCGTGACATGTATGAATTACTGACATAAGCAAATGCAGTTTAATCAAGCACTTGATAGTTCAGGAACTCTTTTTGTCAAAATCTCATCTCGTTTTTTGGTGGTTGGGTTCCTATGGAGTTTAAAAAATGACATGCTCTTTTCTCATTTTTTTAAATATGACCCAAGTTTACTTAACTGTGCAGCTTTGATAATAAACGAGAGAAAAACTAGTTTTGTTCAAGGTCGATTCTTCATTAGTTAGAAGCCATTTTACACGATTGTTTTTCTATACCAAGTATCTTTGATGCAAATTTTTTGCCATTGATAAGCATTTCTTTAGATATGATTCGATAGTTTATGTTGCAAGTCAATCAGCATATACGATAAGACAATATCTTTAACTTAAAATAATGAAAAAAGACAATTAAATTAGGAGTAAATGCCAAAATTGGTCTCTAAATTATATTACATGATGATATTAGTCTCTGAAAAATAAAATGAAGACCCAAAATAGTTCTTGAAAATTTGTTTATTGGACTAATTTGTCCTTAAAAAAATAGTCATCAAATAGTTCTTGAATTTTTTTTGATAAGACAACTTAGTCCCTTAAAATAATTTCGTGGGACAATTTAATCTCCAAAAATTTGGACTAAATGGGATGAAGTTAAAATTTTCTTGAACCAAATTGTCTTATGGAGAAAACTTTAGGGACTATTTAGTATCTTAATTTTTTTAAGGACCAAGTTGTCTCAAAATCAAAATTTTTAAAGATTATTTTAAGATTTTTTTTTTCAAAGACCTAATTTGACATTGAAAAAATTTTAGGGACCACTTTGGGCCTTTGGTCTTAAATTAGAAAAGGAAAAACATATCAACTTCATCAATTAGGATTTTTTATTTTTTTTATTTTAACTAGCATAGGTGTTTCTCTGTTTCCTGGTGTAGCTTTCCTTGATATGGAATGTATTGGTAGGAGTATTAGAAAACTTTTTTAAGTTCTTAGTTTTTATGAATGTATTTTCATTTAGCCACAACATGAACTTAAGTATTTTTTGTTATTTGAGTAATGATTCTATTATTTCTGTAGAGCTTGAAAGTTTATTTTCAAACTTGAGAAAGACTGAAGCTGAGTTGAAGGAGATTGATTAAGAGCATGTTATCTTGCCCAAATTTATGACAATATTATCTTGCCCAAATTCTTATTCTTTTAACACAAAATCAACTCATTAAATGATCAAAAGCGATTCATGAATATGTAGTTCAGTAATGTATGTTTCATTATATCATCAAACACATAATTTTTCATGTATTTTATTAGTGGCTCATTGTATCGTCCCCGTGCATAGCTCAGGTTTATTTCTAGCAACAATGTATTTCACCATATATTTAAACCCATTATAATTTCATACTTAAGTTGGTGGATTTCCGTATTGATCCCGTGCATTGCAAAGCTTATTATGCGAGGTTTCATTTTAATGTTATGAATTTCAATTGTTTGTTATTTTTTATTAACTATATTTATTTCTATTTTTTATGTCATAATATTAATTATTATTATTTACTCATAATATTTATTTCTAAAATTAAACACATAATAATGTTGTAATCACTGAAAATGTAAATAAAAAACTTTAGCCGTGCATGTGCACGGGCTTGCGTCCTACTTTAATTTAACAAATTCATTTATCTTGAAAATAATTGGGGACCTAATAACAACTAACTTTAAAAATTAGGGACTTAGCTACAAATTTTAAGTTCAAGATTACTAAAAATTTTATAGTTTAAAAATCTAATTATAAATTTTTAAAATTTAAAAACCTATTTAAAAATTTTCAAATAGCTAAAGAATCGGCAAACAAAAACACAATCACCCAAAGATTACATTATGACACACATAGTTTGTCAATCGTATAGCTTTTATATTGTATTCTCTCATACGATAGGATAAAGATTAGTTCTTGGGCAACTCTTTGATGACTCTACCCAAAGAAGAAGGATCACAAAATAAATTCATAATAGAGCAATCGTATTGGGGGTTCTTGACCCCGTTCATTTCCACGGAAGCACGTTCTTCACCCGATTTATGAGGGAGGGAGAGTGAAGCAAGGCAGCGAGTGAAGGACTTATGAGGGAGGGAGAAGCAGCGAAGGGAAGTTGAGGGAGGAAGAGGGTCTGTGTGAGGAGAAAGAAGATAAGATACGAGGGAGTGTGAGGTAAGTTGTGGGATCCATTTAAAAATGAAAATTGAGTTTAGAGATGAAGTGAAAAAGTAAATATGGTGTTTAACCATTGAGTATATGTAAAAAATAATAAAATATAAGTGAGACCCACCTAAAAACCCAAATGTGAATTTAAGAACGTGGATGCTAGAAAAAGGACACATGATGGATGATTGGATTCTGAACAAAAGTCAAATCCAGTTGATGCACAATACGTTACCCAAAAATTCTAGGGAATTACTAATATAGTAATATGCAATCTAAATTTAGATGGTTGTTATGCAACTTTTTGTTGGGCTAATGAAAGTTTGTCACCTAATATATTAATGACATGTCATTGGTTGATTTGGTAATTAGAAGTTACTCCTTTCGGTCCTATTTATAGGGCATATTCTAGAAGAATTCTTTGGTCCTATTTATAAGTCATTTTGCATTTTCTAGGAAGCATTTATTGTTACTTTCTCTTATTTGCCTTTTATCCATTAATGTGAAATAATACATTATGAAATTCCCAATACAAAATAAGAGAGTAAAATTGTAATTTATTTTAATAATAATGATAGCCCAAGATGATGATGGATAACTGATCTTTCTTCCTTAGAGATAAGGATCGAATGAATTTCAAAAATATTCAACTTCTTACAATTTTTTTTTCCGTATTCCTTGCGGAACCACCGGTATCCCGAAGAGCACCCTTAATACCAGGGAGTCCTTGAGACTGATCCGGAGCGAGCTGCGTGGCTGACTCTCCCGACGAGTTGTTTTTAGTGGGAATCAAACCCGAGACTACTAGCTCTCGTGTCCCATTCCCAAGATTTCAGTTGGGGCCTTACACCAACTGAACCAAGCCTTACATGCTTTCAAATATAGGTTGACGAAATGGCCATCCAAGATGAAAACCTGTAACCCAATGGTTCTCGTTCCCATTTTCGTAGTAAGAATAAGAAAAAGAAGCAATACTTCAAGTTGGTGACTTTCAGTTAACATAACACTAGTGTAAATATTATTAAAAATAAAGATTGATGATAAACACCTTTAATTATGCAAGTTTTTTTTTAAACGAAAAATAGAAAGATAAGATTTTGTCTCAGTTCATTATTTCCTATGAAAAATAATCATTTTTGCGCTGTTATTCTTAGGTTTTAAGAGTTAAGATTAAGCAAACCGTTGGCCAAATAATTTTTATAACCTCAGCCCTGAACACCTTTAACTAGGTAAGTTTTCTTTAAAAAAAAAAAGAGATAAGATTTTATTTCTCTCAAGAGCATCATTTTTTATGAAATTTAATTATTTTTGGGTTTTTATTTTCAACTCTTAAGGTTAAGGATAAACACATTTAATTAGACAATTTTGGTTTAAAATATAAACAAAACTAATCAATTTTTTAAAATTTTATTTCATTCTCATTTCCACTTTCCTAAAACATTTCTAGAAAATCGTTATCTTATTTAATTTTAGTTTCTTTCTTAATGCAACTTTATTAAAATACCTCTATTCTTTTATAAAATTAAATACAACCAACTAATATCATTAGTAAGTGTAAAATTAATTATTTTTACTTATAATTCTAGACAAACGAAATATATTAATTATGGATTGAAATAAATTTTGCAATAGAATTTATAGTTTCAATTTATGCCTTTTTACTAAAAACTAGAGAATAACAGTTAAATGTTAGAGTAATTTTATAAAATAAATAAAAATTTTATATACTGATTTTTTTTTTAAAAAAAAATCGACTTTAAATTTAAGAAAAAAAAGAATCTTTTTCAATGTTTAAAATATAAGCAAAATTAATCAACTATCTTAAATTTTATTTCATACTTTCTTAAAATATACTTGAAAAGTTGTTATCTTATTTTATTCTCAAAGCAACTTTTCTAAAATACTTCATTTGATCTCATTTTTAAGCAAAAATAACCACATGCACAACTATTAAGAAAAAAAATTAGATTTTTCTTAATTTTTGAAATTCATATAAAAATTGATTATTTTAACAAATTTGCATTGAGAATGAAAAAAATTAAATGTTGTAACCACTTTGAATAAATATTTTAAAAATAATTGCATTGAAAATATAAAATTGGTTTAATTTTGATTATATATGAAATCACGAAGAGAGTGAATTTTTTATTGAAAATCCTAACTAACCAATGGCCTAAGGGCATTGTTTAAACAAACAAAAGTGGTTATTTTGTTTTGAAAATAATAAATTTAACATTTTGTAAATGGTTAAACTTAGTTTTTCAACACTTATTTATCTATTTTGTATTCTTTAACAAGTGCTCTTAGGGCACTCATTAGAAAAAACTTTTTTTTAAAAAAAAATATTTAGGATTGAAGGAGTACCTTTTTTTTTGTGAAAACCGAAGAAATATTTTTTTTTATTTTACTTCGTTCGGCTTGTTATCTTAATAAAACTTAAAGTAGTCAATGAAAATAAGAAAAATTCTTTTTAATATAATGCATGATTCAATTATTAATTATAAATTGTTGTTTAACAAATTTCTATATGATTACAATTAATAGATGTTATACTAGTCTTTGATAAATATTTTTAAAATTGAAAATAACAAAAAAATATAAAAAATTAACGGATCATCATATCTTTTATTTTGGTAATTCCATATATCTTTTTTTCCTTATTCAATTATTAATATAATATATAACTTTTAAGATTTTTTATATTTTATTTTTTAATTTAATTTCGGACCAAAATTTTAGTGTGTTTTTTTATTAAGATAATGGGAGGAAGTATAAATTTGAGAGAGAGAGAGAGATTGCCTCGTAGTTAAATTTCAACACCACTTGTGTTTTTTTAGGAATATTAAGAGACAGAAGACTAGTCTTGCATTATGACATTATTAATCCATTTTGGCTCCCCTGCACTCTTCAGGTTCAGACTCAGAAATAGAATGCTTCCCTCAGCAGCTTCAGCCATGATTTCGATGGCAACAACAACGTTAACATCAACAAACTGCTTCTTTCTCTTTCTTCTTACTCTCAATTTCTTTTAATTTCATCATTCTCTTCCCCCTCACCTCACCTCACCTCCCCTTCCCACGTATCTCTTCTCATAATCTTTTCCTCATTTTCGGTATGGACCCCTTTTCTGCTTCAGCGGGGGTGCTCACTTTTTCAGACATTGCGACACTGCTCAAAGATACTATCATGGCATTCAGAAACGTACCAATTCAAAAGGAGAAATGCAGGATGTTTCAACGACAGTTGCAAACGATCCTGGGTATGTTGCGATTAATCAATGACAATAACAGTAGCATATGGAATGATCCAAGTGTCAGAGAATTTCTTCAAAACCTGAGAGGAGCCATCCATCGCTCCTTGGCATTGGCCCAAGAGTGCAGCACTACACGGGTGCTTTTCACCAGCTTTGAAGAGAAGTTGAATCAGTCTCAAATGGAGATTAATGGCATTCTCGGCACCTTCTCTCTGGTGTCTTGTATACAGAATGATATGCAGAATGCGGAGATTGAGGTAGTCCCCTGATTTTTATTTTTTATTTTTTAAATTCTTTTGCAATATACAGTTTTCCAGATCTAAGACATTGTTTATTTTTATTTGTTGTATCATATGCAGGAGAGGTTGGATGCGATAATCCGGTTTATCCGTGGTCAGGGGAACATCGAGGAAGAAGGAGAGGATGAAGAGAAGATTGCACCTGGGTCTACTAGCTATGCTTCCGAAGCTGGGCCTAGTAGTGCTTCTGAAGTTCAATCAGTTGCAGATTCCTCCCTCCCAACACCAATCAGGTAATTATTTCCTTCTAATCGTTTTTGGGTGTTATTTATTTTTTTGACGTAGGCTCTTTCTTCACACAATCACACTAATTTTATAATGTACTCCGTAGTGGTTCAGAGTTGAGTCAATGTCTTAAAATCAAGATTTTTATGCTATACATTCCTAGCTTGGAAGGAAAGGAAGAAAACAGACTAGGAGCAAGAGCCTTGGTGAAGTTATCTGCCACTTGTGATTTTGTGGATATAGGTCTGAGGTGTATGGTCCCATTCTGAACCTTTTCCCGAATAGCATTACAACCCAATTCGATGTGCTTCGTGCGCTCACGGAACACAGGATTAGCAGCAATATACAAAGCTGACTGATTGTCACAAAAGAGCAACACTGGATTAGAATTAGAATACTGTAAATCCTTTAACAAATAGGTAAGCCATTAAGCCTCACACCCAGCCTTATTCAGTGCACGATATTCTGCATCAGCAGAGGACAAGGACACAGTCTTTTGTCGTTTGCTTTTCCATGAAATTAGAGATTTCCCTAGGAAAAAACAGTAACCAGTAACTGATCGCTTTGTGTCCAAGCAACTCCCCAAATCTGAATCACCAAAACCTCTGCAGGACATATCACTGCGGACTGAAACAACAAGCCTCTTCCCGGATCAGTTTTAAGGTATCTCAGAATCCTTATAGCAGCTTGATAATGAGTTTGACTGCTTGAGTTGGACAATCTAAAAATTGACTTAGATGACCAACTTCAAAGTAAATATCAGGTCTAGTATTGGTCAAATAAACCAATCTGCCAATGAGTTTTCTGTAGGAAGTCACATCAGTGAGAGCAGGACCTGAGAGTTTGTGCAATTTAACACTATGATCATAGTTAGGCTTCTATTTCACAGCGGGTTTAGCCTTAGCCGGTGCCTTGGCAGCCTTAGGTTATTGATAAGATCAAATTATACCACTGTGTAATAGGTTAACAGAGGATTATATTGCATCTGGAATCATGAAAATCGGTTAAGATTTGAGTATGGAACGATTTCTTAGAAGGTGATTGAAGATGAACAAGTCCTACCAAACAATATGGGTTGCTATGTATTGTGTCTAGAACACAGCTGTTTCTTACATATTGTGTTAAATTGACATTCATTTGCATTAATTCAATGTTCTAACGAACCAAATGTGTTTAATGCCAGCATGTGATTAGTTCTAAAAATTAAAAGTCTCAGTAATGTTTTCCTCTTCTTGGTGCTGGTGCTTTAAAATGCAAGTAACAGTTTTGCTGTGCAGAATTCTGTATATTGGAAGTTAAGATACCTTGTTCTATGTCATCGTTTGACACATTTGATTCAATCCACACTTGATTATTCAAATATGCAACATGTATAGTGCTGTTATGTTTAATCTAACACATGCTGGACTTAGGAGAAGTAATGGTATGCTTAATTATTAATAAAGCTCAGGTTTCACCTGAATGTGAATGTTGGGAACTAATTACTAATACTATATCCATCGATTATTGACATAGACTCTTTGAATTCGAATTTCAATTATGCTTTTATTATTTATAAATCTCTTCAACATGTTCAAGGTACATATTATGCTATCTATACATTAAAGAAATGTTACTTGTGATTCGCAAGATAATACTCTGAAATTTTTGTACAACAACTTCATACATCATTAGTATCCAAGTCTGCTTGCAAGTTGCAAGATATACTATGCGTCAATTGCATATTTGTGTGAACCAAACAACCAGTACTTTAAATTCTAAGCTCATCGGTTACTAATGATTTTTCTTTTTAAAACAGATTTCGATTTCAGCAGCGTGATCTTTCTTGGAAGTATCCATTGATGGGACGTTGCGAGGAGAAGTTGCTATGTAAGTTTTGTGTGTTTTTATTTCCTCTGAGTTCTTTTTTTTGTTGTAAAATGAATTTTTTTTAAAGTATTACGTGACTAAAAAGAAACAAAGTAAGAAATATTTGCTTCTTTCAAATTATTCTTCCAATTAGTTATTGAATTTTGCATTTGATTTGCAGGTCTTAATCCTTTCTATTTTCTATACATTTGCTAGGATTTCCCATTTCATCGATGATGACATGGACATGTGTAAGTATTACTCAATATTTTTTGCTTTATGATAATTAATCACCTGTTTGTTTGTTTTTTATGATAATTAATCACCTGTTTGTTTGTTTTTGTTTTTTTTTTTTGCATGTTCTGCTCATGTTTTTATCGATTCTTTGTATTTGTTTAATTAAATTCTTTGCTAAAAATAAATTTAGTTTTTTATTGGGCTGAGTACAATTTACCTTCACCCTTACTCTATTAGGATTGAGAGTCACTTTTTGTTACAAGGGTCTGGTTTTAGTGTTGTTAACTTTTATTGATATTCTTTGTTTTTTATGTTTTTTGTGATGTCTCTTCGATGCTTTTTTTTATAATTTTTCTTCCTAAAAATATCATTTTATTAACTTTCGTTGTTTTGGTATGATAAAATTTCACATGTGTTTTTTTTTTTTTTTTTCAGCTTCGCATGAAGCATGCTGTGAGTTGCTTCCTTATACCATTCTCTTATCCTGCTGCATTTACACATGGTGTATGAGGAGAAAGATTAAGGAGCAGTTTCACATCAGGGTAAAAACTTTTGTTTTAAAAAATCAATTATTAAATTTCGTATTATACATGTTTTTTTTTTTAATTGTCTAATACTGACAGTTAAATTAAATTATATGCAGGAGAGTTGCGTGGATGGATTTTTGGCACATCTTTTTTGCTGCTGGTGTGCGCTAGTTCAGGAGTGGAGAGAGATTAGGGATCGCCAGATCGAGATGGAGATTCAGGAGGCACAAACACGACCTCCACCAACCCAGCGCATGAGGAGATAGAGTTGTATTTATATTCACTTAAGTCTAGTAATATGTAGACCATAAAATTAGATTTAATTCCTCTTAACATTATGCAGAAATTGTCCTATGAGTTATTCCCTGAGTATGTTTATCGACATTTTATTTTTTTTCTCTTTATAAAAACTAAGCATAAAAACTACATTGTTGTTTTCTCAGACTCATGGAGCTCACTTCATTTCATGCTCTAAGAACAAGACCATGACCATTTAATAGTGAAAATTTTATCCGGTCGCAGTTGCATGGGAGATATCTCCGTGCAATATCAAATGCAAGAACTAAGTTAAGGAGCTTCTCTCAGACTCTCACTATGTTTCTTGAGCTCCTCCAAAAGCATGGATGTTTCCAAACCCTGTATTTCTTTTCTTTAAATGTGAAATTAGAAAACTGACCCTCTTTAAATGCTTGAGCCACGGCACTTTACAGTTTGAACTTACTGTAATTAGACCTTTGGTAGAAGTTGATGATTATCAATGCTTAGAGAAGCCATTCTCAAACAAAAGCTGATGCAGATGAAGGGAAAACTTAATCCCACACTGTGTAATATCTTGATAGTAGCAAAGATTATACAAAACATACCATAACTTTATCAAAACCGAGACATTGGGTTGAGCAATAATGAATATATACCCTGTTGAATATATGACAGCCCAATTTACACAATTGCTCTTTCAAAGTAAATTATGTTGTCATTTTCTAAAGAACTTCCTTTAAATTTTTAGGTTAAAAAACCCAAAATAAAATACCAAAACATTTATGTTAAATAACTCTAAAACCAGATATGATGCACGAAAAAAATAGCTAGTCTAATATAATTGCCAAGAAAAATGTGATCATGAAGATGATCATATCAACTCTCATGATATTGGTTTGGAACTAGTCCTTCCGTTAACCCAAAGTTAATTCCGTCAGTGTTTTTCAATAAGATGTTGCCACGTGTCCCAACTTGCTTTTTTTTTTTTTGTTTTTTTGACTTTGAGGTCCCTAAACTTAGGGGAAGAATTGAATTTAGTTCCTCTCCTTTTTTTTGTTGGATCAGGTCCCTAAACTCTGGACCATTTTGGATTAAGTCCTTCTGTTAGTTTTAATCTAACACCGTTACCCTGGGAAAATTTTTATGCCATGTGGACCAATAAATTAATGTCACATGGAATTTTTCTATTAAAATTGAAAAATTACAAAAAATAAATAAAATAAAAAAAATGATTTTTTTTTTATAACGATTGGAATACAATGCGTCTGCGACGAGATGCATCATCGTCATGGTCGTGATGTCTCGAGCGCTCACCACTGCCATCAGGGTAACGATTTGAGAAGCTTTCGCCATCGTCCTCAAGGTCGCGCCTCGATCTGAGTTTTGTGCTTGCTTCAGTTTATAGCGAAAATCACTGTCATAGTCACGAGTTCGCTTGATGGTGTGCGGCGGTGCTAGTTATAGACAAAGCCCCTAGAACCTAGTTGTGGCGGCGACCCCGAAGAACCTCTTCGTCCTTCATCCTTCGCTTGGTCATCTTCTCTGCAAATCTGATGCGACACTGAAGTAGACCAGTCGCGCTTCCTTCACTGTGCAGCAGCCTCGCAACTTCGAACCCTCAACAACCTCAGCGTCCTCTGTTTTCCAGCTTCCGCCCTCTTCTCCGCTTCCTCCGCCTTCTTCTTAGTGGCGCGTCATATGCAGAGTCTGGAAGGAGGAAGAAAGGCAACAAGTATCTTTGATTGACACAGAAAAATCTCTTTTTTATTACTTTAGAGTTTGATGATGAAGGTTTGGTAGGTGTCTAACTCAGTTTTTATCACTTGACGTTGTGTGTGTTCTTTTTTTTTTTGTTTAGATCTTTATATTCTGAAAAACAATGTCACCCCTTAAGCAAGGTGAAGAAACCATGATGTCAAGCCTTAACGAGACGATCGAGCACGACGAGGAACGAGAGGAAGATAGGGAAGGTGGTTCACATTCTGGCCTGAAAAATTTTCTGTGGCATGGTGGGTCTGTTAATGATACTTGGTTCAGTTGTGCTTCAAATCAGGTAATATTTGGCTTTTTTTAATTTTATTTATTTTTTGTAATTTTTCAATTTTAAAAGAAAAATTCCATGTGGCATTAATTTATTAGTCCACATGGCATAAAAATTTTCCCAGGGTAACGGTGTTAGATTAAAACTAACAGAAGGACTTAATCCAAAATAGTCCAGAGTTTAGGGACCTGATCCAACGAAAAAAAGGATAGGGACTAAATTCAATTCTCCCCCTAAGTTTAGGGACCTCAAAGTCAAAAAAGTCAAAAAAAAAAAAAAACAAGTTGGGACACGTGGCAACATCTTATTGGAAGACACTGACGGAGTTAACTTTGAGTTAACGGAAGGACTAGTTCTAAACGACGTCAAAGTTTAGGGACCAGATCCAACAAAAAAAAAAAGATTAAGGACTAAATCCAAAACACCCCCTAAGTTCAGGGACCTATCAATTAAAAAAGCCATCATTTTATCATTTTATTTAGATTCGAGGGGAATGAAAAAAACGTCAAGTGGTAAATGTAATTACAGCTTTGCACGACTACCCCCGTATTCATAACATACGTAATAGTTTATTAAAATGAACGGCTGAATCTATCATCACTTGCATTGCCATTCGCAATTATTGAGAATTTTTAAAGCCTCAAGTGTTTTTAATCCTCAATCTTTAATCTCAAGAATTTCTAAAGTCAAGTATTTTCCTCAACATGAATTTTTAATGCTTCATTAGGACCGCCTAATCCTAATTACATTTGGAGCAGTAATTTGGAGGGTAATTAAGTGCTTCGTCTCTTTCGTGGCTTGAATGCAATGTTGAGTTTCGGCTTTGTCCTTTCCTTACATCTCTCTCTGCAACTCCGCTACTAATTTTTTTAAGCTTAATTGCATTTTTATCTTCCAATTTTGTTAATTTGGTGAATTTACTTTTTCTATTTTTAATTTGGCGAATTTAGTCTTCTAATTGTCAATTTGTGACGATTTCAATCCCTCCGTCAAAATTAACACTAATAACACAAGGAAACATTAAGTTGATTTGTAGGTTCGAAACCCGTGAGACCTTTCCTTGGCTATTTTTTTAACAAAAAAACATTATTGACACGTGTCCCTATGTTATTAAACTTAAAGTTTGTTTATGTTATTCGTGTTAATTTTGAAAAAGGACTGAAATCGTCACAAATTGACAATTGGGGATCAAATTGGCCAAATTAAAAGTAGAGAACTAAATTCGTCATATTGACAAAATTGAGGAACCAAAATTTCAATTAGGTCAATTTTTTATCAACAACTTCACTTTTGTTACTGCTCTGCCTCTGGCCTCGTATCTTCTGGCCTTGCTCTTTCTCAAGTCTCATCCTTACATGAAATTGGTTCATGTAAATATTGATAGTTCTAAAATGAGTCTCTAAACTTTGTTTTTTTTGTTTTGGTCCCCAAACACTTTTTACGTTATCGATTTGGGGACCAAAATGGAAAAAAAAATATTTATGGACTTATTTCCGAGCGAACAATATTACAGAGACCAATTTCGAAACGTAAATAGTGTTTGGGTACTAAAACGAAAAAAAAATAATTTAGGGACTCATTTCAAAACGACAAATATTTATGGGACCAATTTCATAAAAAAAAAAACCTAAATTTAATTAAAATATCCATGCACATGAGGGGTGCCTTTGCTAACACAGAGGGTGAAGCTTAGAAACTCAATTTATATTAGTGGCAGTGCTTGGTAGTGCTAATCTCAGGAGCAGTGTTGTTGCAGAGCATGTGAAAGAGAAAGAGAAGGAGAAAGGGGTTCAAACCTATATTTTTTTAAAAGGAATTTTTTCCTATAAAAAGGAATACTGTTTTTTTTTTTTTTAATAATTAAAAAACAAGTTCCTTTCATTGGTGAATTCATATCTCCCCTCCTTCCTGACATATAGCACCCCACTTAAAAAAAAACATCTGTGATCATTTTGATTTTCAAGTTTTGGTGCCAAAATATGATTTTCCTACCCAAATAGTGTACAATGTATGTGCTCATGGTATTGCACAGAAATTAAAGTTTTAAACCATTTTTTCATTTCAGGTAATAATAATGGAACTTTGTTAATTAATTAGTGTGATTAGGTAGCTCTTTCATTTTTTCTTATTTTTCCTATTTCTCAAGTTTTTCTCCGTTTCAAGAAGATATCATATAACGGTTAGAATTAGAATACTCTGTCAAAAAAAAATTAAAATATTCTTTTGGCACTTATCTAAAGTCATACTCAGCATTTTCTGTTTTTCTTATGACCATACATGTATCACTATCACATTCACATTTTGTTGAAATAGTACAACCCTCTACATCTGCAGTTTAATATTCCTTCTCCTTCTTGTTTTCTCTTCATTTTCATTTTTTTAAATAACCAACAAACTTACTGGAATTATGAGAAATAAAAAAATATATCCAAAGTGCCCGCATGACTCATTCAGATAACTTTTGTTGACGTTGTCAGAACTCAGAAGAACATGGTGAAAAAGATGATCGATCGAGCAGAACTTTGGAAATTTTGAGAGAAAAGGAGAGAACTGTTGGAAGCTTAAACGGATATGAATTGTTGTATGAATTTCTAAAATGAAATGATGAAGAGAGTTTTCAAATATGTACCAAGAGTTGATTCACCGACTCAGAAACTAAACACCTACTGATTTCAGCCAAGTACAACCAAACAAACAACTAACCTAAGCTAAATACGCACGTGTGACGAGTTAGACTAACATACAAGTGCTAATCAAGTAAAATGTACTCCTTAACAATTCCATCGTTTGCTTCCAACTTACTAGTTCACAAGAAAAACAGAACGGCTGTGATTCCATACCCTCCGGAAATAAAATAAAGGGTCGTTATACCCTCTTTCTGTGGTTCAATAAAAGAACACCATTTGTGTATTTTAATGTCATCACCTTAGCTAAATTATTAATTTTGCATTTACATCTCTAGATTACTTAGGTTAAAAAAAATATTTTTATAGCTAATGTAATTTATTAAAGTACCCTTAATTATTTCAGTTTTCTCTACACAAATTAGAGAACTTATGAAAAAGATACACAAATCGAATATTAAAAGAGTGAACAAGAAAGAAAATATCATCAATAATCATTTTTTCAATGTAAAAGTATAAGCAAATTAATTAATATTCAAAAAAATAATAATAATTTGGTTACACAAGGAACAAAAACAAGCAACCCAATGTAATGGTAAATGACCAAATTTTAATTGCTTGATCAATAATGTTTTGTGAAAAAGGTTTTATATATTCTGTAAGTAAAACGCACTTCATAATCTCTGAAGCTTGTAATGATTATAGTTCTTTGATTAATAGTTTTGGGCTTGTAGCAACCCGGACATTGATGCACAAGCCCAAAGAGAAAAATGTATACATTGTTTTTCTTTTAGAACGTCCCATGCGATTTAGAGGTTCAAAGACTACAACACCAAACCAAAAAAGGTATGCAGAGAAAAATTTCAATTATTGCAAGTATTTTTACGTTAAATTTTATTGTTAGGTTTAGTTTTCTTTTCTAAAGTTATTGCGAGTTATGGGCGGTAGGAAATCACAATTCTTCTGTGAACTTACAAGCGGATCAATTAGATCGAGTTTTACATGGCAAAAAAAATCCCCAATTTTTCTACAACCAGAAAACAACTAAAACCATCTATCACTCCTAAAAAAAATGTTATATTTTGATTTTAAAAAAAAGGAGAGAGACTATTAAGAAATGAGTGGCAGTAAGAAAGTGTTGGGCGACGTTGATAAAATTTAGGATGTTACGTTCATATCAATCACCCAATTTTGGATTTTTACTGTACAATTTATATATAGTTGGACCAATAATACATTGTCATATCATATAAATGGCAACAAAACTATGTGGCAACATATGACAACATATTATTAGTCCAACTATGGATTGTATAGCAAAAACTTAAAATCAGGTTGCATGCTCAGACTTTCATAAAATTTATTACTCCCTTTGTCCCATAATGTTGGTAAAAAACTAGAGTTTTTTTGTCCCAAAACAAAGTAAAAATAATTAATAAACAAATCTTAAAGATTATATATTATCTTCCTAATTGAATAAATAATTTAATTACCAAAAATAAAAGATTGGATGATCTATTGATTTTTCAATCATTATTATTACACCTAAATCTTCCAAAGTGAAAAATACATAACATGAAATAGTTTGTAACAACTAACATGAGTTTGAAATTTATAATTAATAAATGAATCATGTATTATATTTTATTTTGAAATTAGAATCATGTATTATATCAAAAAGATATTTGATTAATTTTGTTGACTTTTACCACAAATTAAATAACAAAAAGTAAATAAATCTCGTGAAAAAAGAAGAGCAAAAGGAAAACAGACCAAAAATACCTCTAATGAGTAATAACTAGTAACTACTTTTATTGACTTCTTGCTCAAAAGTCGTCTTGCTATAATTCTTTTTTCTTTAAGCAACGACTGCTTTTTTAATTTTTGTTTTCTGAATCAAGATTATTTCTTCAATTTGCCAGTGCAGGCAAGCCACACCAAGATTAAAATAGCACAACCTAACAATGCAGGTACCATAATAGTTACCAACTGACGAGACCAACAGGTTGGAAATTTACATTTGCTATGTGAGGGACCTTGACTACTTTGCTTATCAGATCCAGTATTACCCTGTCACAAAATTTATAAAAAAGTACTCATTTCAGAATAATTAAAGCATTAAGTTACAAACGATATTAAATATTAAAAAAAAATTTAATCACTAGACGTTTTACAAAATCCTATAATTAGATCGCATGCTTTTAAGTATAATTTTACCTGACCAGACACCGGAATTACGGTATAAGCCGCTATTGTGAAAAAGAAAACAACTACAGTCACTGCAACTGCTCTCCTTGATAATGCCATTATTATGCAGAACCAAGATCAATGGGAGAATACTTCAAGAAAAAAAAAAGAGAGTGAGATAACTACTCTATTGGAGAACTTGATTATAAAAAAAAAAAAAAAAAAAAAAAACAAAACAAAAACTGCTAGAGAACTTGAAACAACGAGTAAATCCCATTGTCATTCAATTCTATTTATAATATAGACCTTATTTATTTTTTCACAAAATATTTATATAGATTTTATTAAATTTTAAAATTATGAATATGTGTCCTATTATATATTGAACTGATGATGATTGAGAATGATTACTTTTTTTTTTCAAGCAGTTTTTCTTTTTTTATGTCTTGGATGTCTTTGAGATTTTAATTAGGTTTAGAACATATCAACTCTTGTTTTGTTAGACATCTCTGACATCATATTCTTCAACTCTATCTTTGAAATAAAAAAGAAGAAAAGAATTTAGATTCTCGAATTCTTTTAATAACTCTCTTTAATTCAATTTTTCAATAATTGAATCTCTAACTTTATTAAGATCAAAGTTTAGATGATTCAAATCGATAACATATTCTTACTTAAAATAAAATCAATAATTGCACATATTTCACACAAACATATTGAAGGTTATTTGATTAAATTTGATATATATGATAATTGACAATCAATATAAATAGTTACAAACATATTGAAGGTTATTTGATTAAATTTGATATATATGATAATTGACAATCAATATAAATACTATTTACTATAATTAATTATTGGCTTATTTAAGTTTTTAGTCTCAAAAGTTGTCTTTTGGATTTAGTTTCAAAAATCATGAACTTTCTACAAATAATGAACAAGATAAGATGAACACAAAAAAAACAACGAACAAGATAAACAACAATGAACCACATGAATTTTTTTGGTCGTTGATTATTGTTTTTGTTTTTGGTTAAAAATTTTAAAAAAAAATTGTAACTATGGTTAAGTTAAGTTTTTTTTTTTTTTTTTAAAAAAAAATTTGTTATACAACACGTAATCAAACAACTAAGCAATGACTGTGTATAAATATCATACATGTCGCATTGTCATTAGTACATTTTAAAATGGTATGGGTGCCAATTGAAATAAAAGTGGCATCAAAGCAAAACCCTTTTATTTAACCAATCGTAAATATTCAAAATAACTTGGTTTTAGTCTTTGCCATTACTATCCACCCTTAAATGCTGACATGTCTAACAATATGCTACGTCGGCATGGTCATGTGTACAAAATCAATCTAAGTTGGCACGTTTCGTTGGATACGTGGAGAAAGCTGCCCAAAATAGTGTTTGGGCTAGGTGGCTTTTCGCAGACCTACCCGTTTCATCAATCTTGTCGTATGGTCCAAATAAATTATATAAACCGTTAAAAGATATAAAACATAAGCAATGTGGGACTACATTTTAATTCAAAACATCTGCAACCATGGTTTCTTTCTCTCCTAAGACAGTGGTATCAACTATCAAGTATCAACATGCTGCATTATTAAGGATACGTTAGTTTGGAAATAACTAATTAAATTGACTCCCAATTATTCAGTCAAAAGGTATGTAATAAATTTGAAACTTAAGATATTATTAATATATCAAAGCCTTAAGATCCGATCCCTTAGATTTTTCTGCATATCACCCGTCCAGTTTTATCAATTTTCATCAACCCATAGTCTGAAGCACGACTTCAAGACAATTAACAGAGACCAAATTCAAATAAAATTCAATACATAACAAAATGAAGTCGTTACAGTAAGCAGAGGATTTTCAAACAAGGTAGGATGCCTTCGTTATACCAAATCAAGCAGATTTTACATGTAGATATATATACCCGTCATCCATGGGTACACATGAAACAGTGATATCAGCAATTGTGTCCATGCTTTGCTATTGTAATAATCATGCTTGATAACAAGCTCATATTGAAAAAGCATTTCCTAGAAAATAGTAATAAACAATGCTTCTTTATAAATTAGTAACAACCGACCTCAACAAAACCATCCCCAAAGTTGACACCATTTCTTAGAAACCATGGCTGAATTGGAAATGCAGTCCCACATTGCTTATTTCTTAAAGCATTTAACGGTTTATATAGAGTTTTGAATTTTGGCCCCATAGTTGAGATTTTGGCCCCCATTTCACTTTTTTTTGACAACAATGTCCTTCAGCGTTTAACAATTTCCGTCCATATTGAAACGGAAAAAGTCCGTCTGCATGTACACGGAACAAATCCGTTTTTTGATACACGGAGTAAATCCGTCTTGAGAAGAACCTTTTCTGTGTCAAGGGTGGTGTCTTCTGTGACCATTGCCGTGCTACTTTTGAAACCTCTGCTACCACCTACATTCCTGATAATTACTAATTACTTACACCCCCCTTTCCTTTCACTTTACTCTTCCATTTTTATACTTTCTCATTTTTATACTGACTCCGTTGCCATTGTTACACTCCATATCTTTAGATCTCATCTCATAAGTCATAACTAACTTACTTAGATCTCATATGTTCAAGTTGCGAACTTTTTCGTTGATGTGGTATTTTACTTACATAAATCTCATTACTTTATTCTTACAAATGTGTAATTTCATCAGTTCAACTTTTTATTATATGGGATTTTAGTGATGGTAGCAGCGTTTAGGATATCTATCCTTATTGATTCACACTCCTTTGAGATTTGCACTGTAGTTCCTGATTAATAACTTCCGTTTCGGGATAGACGGAATAATTCCGTTAGCCTCAAGACGGAATAATTCCGTTTACGTATAAACGGAAGACTGTTTCCGTTTGACTAGAGACGGAAAATGTAATACGAAAAAGGACATTTTTGTCCATAAAAAAGTGAAACGGGGGCCAAAATCTCAACTATGGGGGCCAAAATTCAAAACTTTATATATTCTATTTGCACGACTACCCCGTGATTCATAACATACGTAGTAGTTTATTAAAATGATTGGTTGAATCTATCACTTGGCATTCTCAATTGAATTGAGAATTTTTTAAGCCTAAGTATTTTTAATCCTCAATCTTGCTTTAATCTCAAGAAATTTTAAAGCCAAGTATTTTCCTCGACATGATTTTTTTAATGTTTCATTGGGACCTGATCCTAGTTATATTTGGAGCAGTATTTTGGAAAGGACTAAGGAGTTAAGTGGACCATAAAATCTTAAATTCATTCCAAAGCCACTCAAATATCAATCATAACCCAATGGAGCCACATTATTTATTTCATTTTAAAACAAAGAGGACTCAACTTTTGACTTGAGAAGTAGCTAGATATTAGTACAGTACTGTATTAGCTAGTTAGAGTAATGAACATTGCGTCATCTTATGAGAAATACCATAAGCGGACAAATGAAAGCATCTAATAGCCAATAACCATCCCAAAATCGGAATCTAAATCGTGGGTATTATTTGAAGAGGCTTTTCATGCACTCTTTGTTCTTATATAAGCCCCTCTCACCCTTCCATTTCAAAGTTATATATCTCTCACATGATACTCATAATACTATTAACAAATAATGGATGCAAAAATTATAGCTCATACCAGAATTTCAACTCTACCTTTATCTTACTGGAATCTTAGACATAAACCAAGGCAACCTTGTGTTGTTGGAGTGCTAACAAGGTCTGCAGATGACATTGCAGGAGGGGAAACAGCTAAAACTAATGTCTACAAAGATAGCTGGTTTGATCACTTAGCCATAAACCATTTATCAAAAAGTGTTCAAACAGCATCAGGTTCCTTTCCTATTTTATAATTATCATTATTATTATTATAGTTCATTTGAAGGAAAGTCGTATGTTTTTTACCCATTTTGAATCCTGTGCAGGACTTAGTAACAGTAAGAGTGGGTATGAGAGCCTAGTTGAGGCAGCTACCATGGCTTCTAAGAAATTTAGTCCTATTCAAATACAACAAGTTGTAATTCAAGCACTTGACATAGCCTTCCCTAGGCCAATACTTTTGTTGGTAAGTTCGTTCATTAGTACTATTTTGATTATTTGAACTTCGTTCTTGTTGTGCTTTAATTTCTTGTCATGCACTTCTCAATTTGTTTGATATTATTGATTCTTGGATTAGAGAAACATTCAAGAACTCACTGGTTCAAGGACTTTCAGGTCCACATAGGCCATTTTCAATCTGTATTCAAATATTATTTTCTTACTTATTGTTTAATCTCATTGAGAGAAAAATTAATTGTACCGTTTGCTAGAACTAGAATAGCTTCCTTTTGTTTGTTTATCAAACTGAGCTGTTTTTTATGCTGAATGTTTTAATGCAATGCTGAAGCAGTCTTTTTTTTTTGGTTTGTTTTACATCACATTTTTGAATAATTGAGCATAGTAATTATCAGCAAATGACTATGTTGTTATGCATGAATGACCAAGGGCAGATAAGGACACTGCTACCACCATCTAAATTTGCAAGGGAATATTTTGCCGTCTTCACAACTTTGTTCTTTGCTTGGTTAGTCGGGCCCTCCGAGGTAACACAACTGAGATTTTATATATATATATATATATATATATATATATATATATATATATATTTATTTGTTCATTCATGACTTTGGATGTCATTTTTTTAATATTATAAATTAAAAAATTCACCATTCGTTAACCACAATAGGGAATTCATAGTAAAACGAGTAAACCTTGCCTTGTTTAAAGAGATTGAATTTTAAATGGAGTCCATTTCAGTCTTATGTGTTATGTTGACAAAAACAAATAATTATTGTAAATTATTAGAATATTGGAAACAGTTGCTATAATTGGCTAGTCAAAAATTATGATTAATCAGCAAACTTCAACATCAGGTTCAACCTGAGGAGCTTCATTTATAAAAATGTGAAAAATTTCTAATTTTTTATATCTGAAAAGTGATTAAAAAAAGTTATTTACATGTTATCAAACTAGTTGTAAATAGACTTTGCAACTTTGATAAACATGTTAAAACATGGACAAAACAAAATAGAAAGAGTCGCATTTTTTTTATAGATTCCATCTTTGTTTTGTCCATGCATCAATTAATTAGAGTTTATGATTTTAGGAGAGAATTCAAATTTAACTTGGCAAAGCTGAAAAGGCTTGGTAGTTATCCATAATAATAAGCTAACGTTACATATCATGGGCAAATCTATAAGTTCATAAGCAGGCATGATGAATAGCTGATTAATGATCCAAAATAAATGATTCAAATGCTTATTAACACATCCTAGGGGCCCTATAGGATACAGAACAGACAAACCCATTGAATTTTATACATTATATATATTGCACCTTCGTTGTGTTAATATAAAATTATGTTTTCATTGCTTCATATTGTGGACATCACCATGCAACATGGCAAAGTCAATAAAGCAATCACTTCCAATTTTTGCATAAATACTCACAAATAAATAACCTAACGAACAAGCTTATGCAGATATCCTTTTACTTCCATATCTATTTATTCATGAATCAATAAAAGGCTTAACCCCATTAATTTCATCATGTAAAGGTGAGAGAATCAGAGATCAACGGGAGAAAAGAGAAAAATGTAGTTCACATAAAAAAATGCAGGTAACTCTAGCTTTCATTTATAGTATTATTTTAACTTAACATCTTATATTCACCTAGGGGTGAGCATGGGACGGATTGGGACGGGTTGGACTTGTCCCTCACCCGGCCCGAAACGTTGCTCGGGTCAATTTTTCAACCCGAACCCGTCCCTAATTAGAGAGGACAAGGTAAGGACGTGTCTAAAATAGAACGGGTCCAAAATAGGGACGGGTCCGGGTTCACCCGGGACACGGATGAATACCATTAAAAAAAACTTCAAACCATTCAAATTTTGAAATTTGCATAATTTTTCTAGAATTGTTTAATTAGTCACAAGACGTATACTAATACTAATATAATTCCTTCAACAACAAAAAAGTATAATTCTGTAATTCGTTATTCACAGAAAAATTCGTCATTGTTGATCCTGCACATGCATATTACGCCCATCCTTTTGGTAAAGAATCAATGCACCATACATATTCCACCCATCCTTTTGGTAAAAAATCAATAAATCCTTTTATCATTATAGTACTGTTCCGAACCTAAGCAAGCAATTCATGACACAGAATAATATAAGTGTGTATTTCTTATTGTTATTGCGTACCAAAATCAAATGAAAAGGATCAGCAGTTCTTGGAAAAATTTGACAAACCTAAATATTTCACCTTCATGCCCAATCTGATGAACATAAATTATTATTCTTATGCCGTATCTATAAAGTAGAAGCACCATAACATACTGATCATATTATTGATGCATATAATAATCAGTTTTAGTTTTTTAGAAATTAATATAATAATTATAATTAATATATAATTAGTTACTCAGTGAGTAATTCATTTCAGTGTAAGTGTATAATAATTAATTTTAGTTTTTTAGAAATTAGTATAATAATTATAATAAATAAATATATATATATATATAATTATATCCGGGCCGGGTCCGGGTGACCCGGGCATAAACCCGAACCCGTCCTTAATAGGGCCGGGTCTGTCCTTTTCACTGGCGGATTTGTCCCTTCAAAGATTTGAGGACGGGTTTGACCCGACCCGAACCCGCCGGGTTGGGACGGGTCTCCGGGTAGGGCCGGGTCATGCTCACCCCTATATTCACCGATCTAAAACACACTCTGGCCTCAAACAATGTACTCCAATGATTATGTTGCACATCACATTCCCTATTGGAATCATCATGACGATCTTGATTAACATCATTGCCAAATGGCAATACTAAAATCATGACTACTATATGTGTTTATCCACAATTTGTAACATTTAACCCATTTAAGCAACTTAAAATTTAATTTGTTCAAACAATATGTGCAGGTTTTTAGAAGAAACAAATTGTGTAGGCCTGTGTATTAATCTCTGCAAAATGCCATCTCAGTCATTTGTTAAGGACTCTCTGGGTATGCCACTCAACATGGTTCCTAGTAAGTATCCTAAGCAACTAAATGCATGATCAAGTACAGTTCTAATTTTTTCAGTCTCCGGTTTAATTTAATTACTTGCTACTGAAGAAATTTCTTGTTTGATATTCCAAGAACTTCATGGTTTAAAGGAAGGCCACAAAAAACAGAATAGAAAAAGAATACATTCTTTACAAGTATGTTTCTATAATTGGCAAAATGCATGTGACCTATGTGACACAAATTAAAATGTACTAAATGAAAATGGTCGCTGCTTAATTAAGCTTCATCAATTCGATGGAGGGCCCCATATACATGCCACTTAGGGTGCCAAATTGCATGTAGGATCGTCCCAAGCACAGTTGAAGGCTTGAGGCTTTCCAAAATACAGATAAATGCTAGTACACACATTTCATTTATTTCATAAAAAAAAAAATTAACTCCTAAATAATAGCCATATGTCAAATTTTATAGTGCAGTTTTCCATAAAAGACACGCCGATATCTTATTTCTCATGAACCTATCACAAAAATATGATTCAGTTCACCAAAATCATTGAAATTACACTATCATGATTCATGACAGAATCAACACTATGTAACAGTCATTTCTACTACATATTTTAATAATAACCATCGATAATGAACAGTAAATCCCATTATTCTAATTAAAAACTTTAATGAACATATTGTATATAGGGATTAATTTTATTTTTTTATTTTTATTTTTTTAACTTATGATTTGCAGATTTTGATGACATGAGTTGTGAGATGATATTTGGCCACGAACCCCCAGCATCAACTGATGATCCAGCACCGAAGCAACCATGTTACAAACTATGTAAAAAATTTATTAGTATATGATTGCATACATTCATTTACATGCAAACTCTTGTTAAAAGCTTCAATAGCTAGCCAACTGTTTCAAATTAAGAAGAAAAAATCTCCTTTGTCAGGAGACTCGTCATGCTATATATTGGCAATGCCAATAACATTTAATTGTAGTCCATCAAAATGACACTCTTGTTTAAGAAACTTCAAAACTAATGTAAAAGGTAACAAGTTGTTACTGAAAATAGAATGTAACTAACATTGTTTTTTTCATATATCTTGCAGGCAAGACAAAGAAAAGCCATGCAGCAATTTGCCTCAGTTGATGCAGCAGGTATGGAAAGATAATTTCAGAAAGAAAAAGAGAAAACATCATTTTATACTAAACACTATTACACTAATGATAAAATCAATCTAGTTTGTTTCTTCTATGGAAATGTTAATATGTGCATAATGCGATTCCGATAGATAATTGGGATATACTAGTTTCTAATTGCTGGCAAATTCCAGCATGAATTATTAGTAGCAACTACAGTACATTATCAATAGATAACTATAGGAATGGTTAGGAAATTCAGACAATTAGTTCAAATTTCAATCCATTTTTCAGCCTAAGACTAAGTAATGAAAAATGATATTCTCAAGGTCTTTTTCCTTACACTCAATTAGTTTTACACCTACTTTATAATCATCGATAATAATTTTTTTTTGTTTGCTTTGAAATAACAATACGCGAATGATCAATTATTATAAAAGTACGAGGGAAAAAGGGTGTAATAAATAAGAGCAGGAGAATATCGCTACTCCTAAGTCCCAGCTACTTAATCTATTCACAGTGGAGTCTTTGAAAACTATTTGCTGTGTTGCGATGAGGATTGGATTGGGGATGGCATCATCAGTGTCCTTAATTTCTCATGCAATATACCAAATGACTTTAATAGTTTAGTTTAGAAGAGTTTTGACTGAATATTATTTCTTAATTGTAGGCTTTGAGGTGAGCAAGAAGTGGAGGGAACAAGAGTGTCTCCCACCTTTTGTATGCTGCCAAAGCTGAGATTCATCACTTATCACCCATCATTTCATTTCTCTATATGTATCATTATGGAAACAGCTAAGTGCTCCATTGAAACTCAAACAAATAAAATTTCATTTGCAAGTGATTGCCATCATTTCAATAGTCTCTCTCAATTTTAATTTTTAAATTAATTCAAATATGTAAAAGTAGAGTAAGTGGCCAAAGGAACATGTAACCCCCTAAGAAAAAGAAAAAAGGAAACTTGTATATATGTTGCTATAGCTCAGGATTATCGTTTTCGATTTTCAGTAACATACACCCAAAAAAATGCAAAAAAAAAATCCAATTATTGAGGAAACGTGTTGGTGAAGTGCACCTTGAATACTAGAAGGGTATTGCAGTTGCATCAAAATGATGGAATTGGAATCTCTAATATACCATATACAAAGTGGAAGTCCCTTAATAATACAGCAAGGCAAATAAGACAACACCCTCTAATCATTTTAATTTATTAATTACCAAATCAACTCAACCAAAAACAGTGCTATTATTTATATGTACTACCTTTTATTTCCACGAATACATTTTTATACCTCCAAACAAACACCTCCTATTGCATAGGTTTATCTATGAATTCATTTTATAGACCTAATATATCAATTTTTTTTTTTAAAAAAAAAAACCTCAATTGGAGCATGGATTATTGGATTGGGAAACGGAAACGGTAAGAATTTTAACCCCCAAATCCTATACTTTAACCCCAACCCCCATTTTAAAAGTAAAATGTCTAAAAAATCCTTCTTTCTTATTCTTCCCTCCAAACCCCAAATTTCCTCATCTTCCCCTTCAAACCCCAAACCTCCTCATCTTCCTTTTCAACCCCCAAACCTTTTCATCATTCAATCCAAATAATTTTTATTTTTTATTCCAAATAATTCCAAACCTTTTATTTTGCGGTACTTGCCTTTTTTTATTCCACCTGAAATTCTGCATGGCTGCGACCCAAAAAACACAATCTATAAAAATTGTTCCATGACGATTGCGTACCAGCATCAGGTAGCCGTTACTATAACCTTTCCTAGGCAGGTTGCATGGGAAAAAGCATGGCGGGCGGAAAAGATATGCAAAATAAAAACAACAATGCTATTTCGTACCAAAGAATATTGCACGAATGCTGCACTAAAAAAATTTTAACCAATAAAACTCTTTGATGGGGCGGTAAATGTGAAGAAAAATCAAACCGCAACTAGACAACTGTCGTACAGAGTTACGAATTTGAGTTTCGCACTAACAAGTATATCCAAATAAAAAACAGAGAATTAGATTACATTAGGTTCTAAGGAGAAATTATTTCATAAAAAACAGAGAAGTAGATTACATTAGGTTCTAAGGAGAAATTATTTCTGCACCTGCACCAATAGACAATGGTGGAGGGATTCCAGTCTACTCCACTTTGTGTCTTGTCCACTTTTATACTATGTATTTATTTTATGTCAAATTCCCAGAATTATTTGAAATTTTTAAATAAGTCTTTAAATTTTAAAATTTTGTAATCTCAATCCCTAAACTTTAAAATCATTTGTAACTAATTCCTTGAATTTTAAAATTTGTAAAACAAGTCTCTATTATTTAAAGTTATTTAGAATGGAAAGATGAAAAGGTTTGGAGTTTGAAAAAGAAGATGAGAAGATTTGGGGTTTAGGATTTGAAGGGGAAGATGAGAAAATTTGGAGTTTGGAAGTTTTTTTTGGACATTTTACTTTTAAAATGAGGATTAAGGCTAAAATGTAGGGTTTGGAAACTAAAATACAAACATGTAACCCAATATGTACTTTACTTCAATCAAGGCGCATGAGTTCTTTGTGCATGGGTTTCAAAGATAATTCAATTCAGCCTGTTATTGTCTATTGCATATTAAAAGGGGGAATTCATTTTTTTTACCCCCATTTACTTTGTTGATCCTTTTTACATATAGGTTGACGTATGTGTAAAGGGGATCAATAAATAAAGAGATTAATGAGTATGTACTGACAGTGTAAAGTTTTTTACACCATCAGTCCATCATTCACCGTTCATTTATATTACTTTAATCTAAAAATCAATAACCATAAATGGATGAATGGTGAATGATATACCTCACTCATTTTCTCATAAATAAATGGGGAAGTCAGCAAGTATATGGGAATGTCAAAAAATGAACTCCCTTAAAGACTATCTAAAATATACTCATCAAAAAGACTTCACAAACATCATGCCGATAAATGTTGATCCAAGTGAGATAGGTTATGTATTCAATTCATATGTATTTATATGTACATAAAAAAATATTATTGGATGGAGTAACCATTTAGAGCATCAATATTGCTGGATAAATTTTTTGTCCCTAAATGGATCTCACTCATTATTTTATTATTCTATACACTTTTTTATATTTTAAAAATAATTATCATATTTTCTCTCTACTTATAAACCAACTTTTTATCATCAAAATACTTCTCTTTTCAAACTAAAAATTGTCCTTATTCAAAGACAATCTCCAAATAGGGACAAAAGTTTTGTCCTCCACACCCATAAAAGACGATCCTTAATTAAGAAGGGACTAAACATCTACCCCCACCTAGATGCTCTTAAGCATCTAACCGTAAAATTAATGGGATACTCTAAAAAACATAGTGTATAATGAGCCAAGCTAATTTAAAGAAAATTTAGAGGAGCTTATAAAAAAGCTTATTTGAGTTAATTTTATCCTTCAAACACTTGAGCATGTGATTAAATGGCTTATGATCTTCCCATGAATTTCTTAGTCTATTTCAATGAATTTATCATATAAATTTATAAAAATAAGAGTTTATAAAAAGGCCAGGATCTCTCATGTGATAAGTGCGTATTGAATTATTTATTCAAACAGCAGTGCAATATAGCACAAAACTAATTCGTAAAAAGCCAAACAAATTTCATTAAATAAACGTTTTAACAAAAAGCAAAAGCATGTTTTTCTCTCCTAGGTTATGCAGGCCCGGCCCTGGGCAGGGGCAGCATGGGCGACCGCCCAGGGCCCAAGATTTTAAAGGGCCCCAAAAATTTTTTTGGTACTATACATATATTTAAAATAATTTTATACTCTCTGTTTGGTTGTACTCCTTGTATGTTAGCTTTGATATTTGTTAAAAGCGGTTGATCTATAATGTCTCATAATGTTAAGGTTATTTCTTAAAATCAATCGGTGATAAAAGAAGTAGCTTAAAAATATAAAAAGCAAAAAATTAAAATCCGGTTTTGATATCAATTAGAACATAACTTCACATGCAAAATTAACTTATAAAAAAGGGTTACCCAATACGTTTCCTATATTAAAATGTAAAATTTGTAAGTGTGAACATCTTCACATGACTCTAACACTATATTAAAATAAGTGTGCTTAACTTGATCCTAAGAATTACCTCATACAAGAAGAGTTGTTTGAATCATTATATATATAAAAAAATATCAGAGATCCCAAATTTTTTTTGGAAGTGTGTCTCTTACACGTTTATAAAAAAAAGTTTGTATATTAAAAAGGTAATTGACTATTAAAAAAATAGATCAATATCCTATCTTTTTTCTTCACAACAAGAGAGTGCAATCAATTAATCCAAATTTAACCATTTATCTTTGTTAACCCTTAAACACTTAATTTCAACACACTTATGCTAAAGTTTATAAAATTATGCTAAATTTAAAGATTACAAGTTGATTTT
This sequence comes from Crotalaria pallida, assembly GCA_037953625.1. NCBI lineage: Eukaryota > Viridiplantae > Streptophyta > Magnoliopsida > Fabales > Fabaceae > Crotalaria > Crotalaria pallida. Next base: position 145,389,074 of record CM075652.1, on the reverse strand, counting down.
TTTCTTAAATTTTTTCTATTAAAAGTTTATATGAATTAGGGGCCCCATTTTTTATTTCGCCCTAGGGCCCCTGAAACGTTAGGACCGGGCCTGAGGTTATGTTGCACGCACAACTTTGGTTGGCTCATTCAAATTCGTAAACAAAGAATTCGTACATAGCACTTTTATTATTCAAATGCTTCGTTTGTTAGGACATTTGTTTGGTAGTTAATTCCTTGTGAGATGTTCAATACTTCTTCCATTAACATTCTTTTTCTTCTAAATGGGAACATAGTTTTATGGATGGAGGTTAGTACAGTTGATAATTGAAATTGTTGTTACTTAAACAAACTGTCAAATTGTTAGAGATTTGATCCCTGACTCTTACGAATACAAGAGATTTTGCAAAAAAAATCATCGCAAAAAACCAATTAATACCCGAAAAAATTAACCATCGTGTTTGTCTTGGTGGATACCTTAAAAAAAATGAACGTAGTTTTTGCATTGGGTTTTGATTTTCCACCGTGTCATACTTCAAAACTTCAAACTAACTTTTTTGAATAAATAATCAAAAGGTTTATTTAGGTTTTTAGTCCCTGAACTTATATGCTATCTTGGAATTGGTCCTTGATCTTTTTTTTCGTTGTTTTGGGTCCCTAAACTTTTTCAATTTTTGGAAAAGGACTCTGTTGTTGCTTAAGTGATGATATGACCAATGAAATGTCACGTCACTTGTCCGACATCGAAGAATGAAGTGCTATGTAGCGTTTTGTAACACCACATGATTTTTTTTATTAATTTTTTTTTTCAAAATTATTAAAGGATTTTATTTTCTTTTTTAAAAAAAATACAATTTTTAATTATTTTTAATAAATTTGAATTTTTTTTAATCTTTAAAATTCATGTGGCATCATCTAGTATGTTATCTATCGATATTGCGAAGGTTATGTAGCATTTCATCGGTCATATCATTACTTAAGCAACAACAAGGTCATTTTTCAAAAATTGAAAAAGTTTAGGGACCCAAAGCAACAAAAAAAAAAGATCAATGACTAATTTCAAAAGAGCACCTAAGTTCAGAGACTAAAAACTTAAATAAGCCTAATCAAAATATAAATATAAATTAATCAAAATCATTTTTTAGAGTGAAATTCATTCAAAATCACATTTTATTAATGTTCACCAAATAATACACCTAGACACTGAATTAACAACTTCATTTTTTTTTATTTATAGTGTATAGATTGCCCCCCAAAAAAAAAAATAGAGTAATAACATGTTATATTTATAATGCTATAAATTTATGCACTATTGTTGCCTCACTAACTACTTAAGATTGGGCCGTCGCTGATTGACAAACAAGGACACGAGAAAGAGACAAGGCGTGTGGTGAGAACAGTAAGCAATAGTCATGACTCATGACAAACAACCAAAGAAGACAATGGACAGATTTAATGAAGGCTCGAGGAGGGGCATGTGCCTCTGCGACTGACTTCCACTTCATAATACTAATAAGTAATAAGTAACGTACCCCTCTCTATTGGAAGCCGCTACAAGTTGAGAAATGAACGAAAAATCATGCCACCTCATATATTTGGAACCACCTTAATACAGTACTACTTGAAATTAGGCCGGCATGGTCAATCACGGTTAATCTCCTTAAATTTGTACTTCTATATTTTGTGTGAAACTAATTTTTATTGGTGTAAATATATAATTTTTATTTTAAATATTATTTTTTTATGTGAGTTTATAAACAAATATCCTAAAAGAAATTACAGGACAAATTATTAGTTGGTCTTTGATCACCCAAGTCATAATTTGACACGTAATAGAAATAATTATCCATCTATCTTATCATTTTTAATTTTTTAACTTTATTTTTCTATACGATATTTTATGATTGACCAAAATCATAAATGACGTGATCGTCTAGAACAAGAACCGACTAAAAATTTGTTGTTTGAGAGAGATATGGGCCATGAAGCCTTACTATAGAAAAAAATAAAAAGGGGTAAGGACGAGGCCCACTTAAAAATAAAAAGGCTGGAAAGTGTGGTACTGGTTGTTGCTGAGGGAGCTCCCATCTTGTCACAGCCCCACCAGCACTGATGAACCTTTGCTGAGTAATCATATTAACAATGTTAGCCACACATACCTGTACAATATTATCACATATATCACTATCATCCTATATATATATATATATATATATATATATATATATATATATATATATATATATTATATAAATTTTTTCATGCGATTAAAGATATACTTAACTTATCCTTTACATATCTATCATCTGATTCTAGCACACAAACATGATGTGAAAAAAACATTGGTAAGAACATATCTATCATTCACAAGTAATTTGATATTTATGCATAGATCATTTAAGATTTTTTTTTCCAGATATAACGATTCAGAAAATTTGATTGATAATAACAATTGTAATTATTGAGACCACTGGTACAATAATTTCTGTATTACTCAGGCTTACATATTATATATATATATGAAGGAAAGGAAATTAGATTGAGTATTAGAATAATATGAGCTAAAAAGAGATTATTCGTTCATTAACCAATTTATATACATTGGTTACTACTTACTAGTAATAAATGAGAGCCACTGGTGACGAAATGATAAACTCAAAACATTATGCACCAAGCAATTCAGATACAAAAAGCTTATGAGCGAGACATCACTTTTGCTCTTACAGAGTTACATCTATATATAACTCATACTTACTTACGCACAAGATGATAGAATTTAAGAGTAGTTGTTAAACATAATCAATTGCTAAATCATAGAGATGTAAAATAATGTAGGTGTAAGTGTGTATAACTTTAATTACTATTTTAAATATTGTGGACATTTCTTGGTCAGTATGTAGCTTTGGTTGCACATGACAGAATGCAGAAATGCATATAATTAAAGTTGTACAGTACCACCTATCGCCCTATAATTGAGGAAAGAAAAAGAAAAGGTGGAGGCTGATAGCATAGGATAGCACTATGAATTATTGAGTCTGCATCATGTCCTTGTTCTCATACTACATTTGAGCCCCAAGGAGTGTGAGGTTAGATGATGCGTTGCTATCAAGTAGTTAATGTAACTATCCTGTAACTAATTAAGGAACCAATTATGCTAGCATGTGCTAGTTGGTACTTCCTTCAACTGTTTTCTCGTCTAGTTTTTCTTCCTGAAATTATAACAGTAACACATACAATTGGGTTAATATTATCATGTTTAAGGATGGACATGGAATTAGAAATATATAGAGCTATCACACGAAAACAGTGTTAGTCACAACGTAACTTTATTTTCTTAAACTCAGCAGACAATGTCACGTTTCGATCTGACTTTAGCCCCATTTAGGCTTTTAGTTTTTGCTGAGGCGGGATGTTATGTTTATTGATAAATATATTTAAACATTTTCGGATTTCACAATTTTCATTAGTGACTGATTTAAACATCTAAGTGCATGTGACATTGCATTGAGGTGCATGTCATTTCAAAAGATATATACTACCATTTAATTGGACACAAAAAGAGGATTTAAACATGCGGCAGACTCAGTTAAGGAAGGCAATGAGAGTAGGGTCTGTTGAGAGACACAGAGGACCCCATAACAGTTGTTGATAACTCCTTATCCAAGTTTGTCATGGCATTTCCCAATCGGAAATATAGGCATTAAACCATTTTCATAGCATGGTGCTAGAAACTGGACAAAGCCAAATTAATTAATAGCCGTGTCTCCGGGTTGCTCCTATAATTTCTACATAAGCATCATGTATTCATGTCCATCAACTCTGCAACGCATTTGGCTTTCAATTATTATATATCGTTATCACTTTTGTCAGAAAGGGGGGTACTGATACAAAGTTCAAAACTGGCGTGTAAGACATTAGATGATTGGTTGCTTATCAAATTATTGAGTCACTAGCTAGGTGGAGTTGTATCTTTTACAGCCATGAAATATTTTTCAAACCAATTATAATTGTTCAACAGAATCCTGATATAGTGCTTTCTGCTTACTAAATTAACAACGATATATATTAGAAGGGTAAGATTATTGATACTCTAATTTGCCTTTTTACTTTCCTCATCAATTAATCATAATATTTTTTTTTTTTTAAATTGTGATTGTTTGATGACAATTGTGAATAGCCAAATTGAAGTGTCATTAGCCACATCTCCATTATAATAGCTAGGTAAAGATCCTAATATAGTACAACTCGGTGAATTAACCAAGTATTCGTGTATTCAATAAGGGAGAAATTGACAACTTCTAAAGGAAGGGGTTAATGAACTCACAAACCAATAAAGGAAGGGGTTAAAATCACATAGGTTTCTTTGAATTTATGGGAAGCTATGTAGCAAAAACAATTCATCGGAAGCTAATAAAAATCCTATAGGTATTAAAGCTATTCACAAAGCAAACATATTGCGTATAAGGACTTGTTTGGTGGTCAGGATAGAATAAGAATATGATATGATAGAGAGCATAATAAAAGTAGAAATAGGATATGATATGAGTATGATAGCTCTTATCATGACTAGTGTTTGGTGCAGACCAGATAACGATGATATTGATGAGGCAGTGACAATGTGATGATAGTAGTATTAATGTGCGAGGATATGAGGGGAAAAACTGCACTATCCTATCCCTATTACTCGCCAACTCAGAATATTAATAAGGCGAGACAAGTATCATATCTTACCTTTCTTATCTTACCCACCAAGCAATCCTTAAAATTTAGATTTTATTAGATTAGAATTTTACACTTTCAAACTCCGAATATTTCGATTCACGGAAAGACCCTAAAGTATTGGCTTGAATCAATGAGTAAGGAGAACATTCCACGAGGAAATTAATAGTTTTATGAAGAGAAGAATAACTAAAAATGAAAATGGATTTTTTTTTTTTATTTCCATAAATTTTTAACACTGTCCACTTATACATTTGGCACAACGTATTGTTTTTTTTTTAATGGAAACTTTTAACTCATTGTTGCCATAATTCATGTATATTTTCAATTTGCATTAAAGGGCTTATGTTCTCAATATTTTTTCCTTATTTTTAACAACCTTTTATACCCAACTTTTAGGTTTAAGGTTAAACAAAGAGAAAAAAAAATCACCTCAAATTTTACATTATCAATTGATTGAATTTTTACTATGGTAATTACACAAACTACGATTAATGGTCTATTTCTAATCGAATCTAAAAGATAAATTAATTGAAATACGTGCAGACTAACCATGATATTGGACCCTAATAACCCCCAACCCCAAAATAAAATAAAAAGCACCTCAAAGTCTATTCAATGGAACAGCAGACTAATTTTAATCTTGACATAACAGCTTCACTTTAGTAGTCCTGTGGGAAGTACAGCTTGTGTTAAGGGAAACAACAATCACTAGGAATCTACCTTAAAAAAAAAAATTAAAAAAAATCACTAGTAAGCTAGAACACGACGTACTGATAATGATAGCCAAGTAGCAAATCGATATCATTAATCCTTCTAATTCAAGCATTGCTAAAGCAGAACCTCTTGATGTTTCTGACTTTCTGGTCCCTTATAGAGTTAGTTAGTTCGTCAACCGGCAGTAATTCCCAATCGGTAACAAAAAAAAGTTTAACAAAGTTTGTTTTCATAAGCATTGGATTAACCACGCAAATGCACATGATAATATTCGAACACTTTATACTAATAGAGAGTCATGGTCAGATAAGATTTGCCTAGATTTCAGATTAAAAATTCCTAATTCGTCATTAACAAAAACAAAAGTAACTAAAATTCATAAGAAAGCAAGCAACCAAAAAAAGCAAGCGCGCGTAAATTTAAACAAAGCGTGCAACCCTTTTTTCTTTGCTTTTCTTTTTCTTTCTTATTTTTCCTTCTTCCCCTTTGATGATGTTACTCTTTTGCTTTTCCCTTTGATTCATTGAAAATTCAAAACATCAACTTCCTACGAAGGGCAGATACAATATTAGACTTGGTTCCAAGTGAGGCCAATTCTTCAATTGTTTCTCCGATGAGGTCTTTGAACACCAAGCGTTCCATGTCCAACACAACATCTCCCATCTCCATTGGCCATTCTCCCCAACCACTCATTTCCTCCGCCATGTCTTTCTTCAACACGCCGCATATCACCTCGAACAAATCCTCCGATTCCTCCCTCTCTCGGATTCTCCTAAACTCCGACCAGATCCTCTGCCTCTGCTCCCCAAACGACACTGCCTTCCACGGCGGTAATTGTTGCGTCCTGTTGAGGATTTCGTGAATGGTGTCGAAGATTAAACGCCTCTGTAGCTTTGAAGCTTTCGAGGTGTCCTTTCCCTTACGAGACTGTTGCTTCTCCAGTAAAAGGAAAATGTCGCTGTCTTCTGGCAAGTAACTGCATGCGTGCAGGATTTCTGACACGTAGACGAAATCACAATCCTCCGATGAGGCCTCCTCCGATTTGGTTTCGCTGCTGCACAATGTTGCACTCCACATTTCGTCTTCCGACTCCATCCATAGATCTGTAATTTCCAACAATTTCAGTATATATGATCAGCTGAGAACATCAACAAATTAATTTTTTTTTTTTGATGAACCATCAACAAATTAATTTAATTTAAAACAAACAGGAATGTAAGGTTAGGCTAGTAGAATTATTTTAAGTCAAGGTAAAACTCAATCTCCTTCGTTAATCAGGCATAATTACATAAGGTAAAAAGATCAAAACAATAATTGAGCAATAGAAAATGTGGAAAAAAAAAAAGGTGAAATGTTAATACACCAATCTAAAATGCATTATACTATTATATGTATGCAAAACAATGCAAGAGATTGGAAATTAGAACATCTTAGTTCCACCTTGATGAGTAAAACCAAAGATTTAAAAAGAAAAAAAGAGAATATCCTTTTATTAGTAGTATCATATTCCATCACGTTCTATCCACCTACCAAAAAAATATAGACAAATGTAGTACATCTAGGTGACATCCCTTCCAGAGTCTCACTTCTTCACATGTAGTATATCTTTTTTACTTTATATAAAAATACTATACAAGATAGTATCTTAATCTTCACTCCTACCACTACTACCTTACTGTACTTTTTTTTAAATAGAACAATTTCCATAAAAGAAAAGGCCTAGACATACATCACATCCCACATGGGCCAAGTTTAGCTATGGCATCCAGCATGTCAAAAACGTCATCAATCGGGGCCAAAATGAATGAACTCTTATGTAAGCAACAACACAAATAGGGCAAGTAAATTAAGTTTACCAATCACTACTAATGACTACTAAATACTAATTGACAACTACTACATGAGACAAGAGTATGGTAATAATAATAGTAATGGATGGACTAATGGTATTCAATTAGTATATTAGCACTCCTATATTGTACTGTACTCATTTGACTAACTAACTAACCTTTGTAATCAATGCAGCGTTTAGTTATTGGGGAAGGTGAACAAGAATCATCCCTGTAGAAAGAGGAGTCAAGCACTGATACGGGACTGGGTTGCTGTAACTCGTTCCCTGCTGCAGTTATTTCTGCTATACTGTTTAGCAGCTTATCACACCTATCCAGCAGATTCCTCCCTTCCCTGTACTCTTCCAACCTGTACCTCTGCAACAACAACAACAACCACCACATTTAATTCAATAAGGTTTCTCATAATGAGATAGAAATAAATGATCCTGGGTAACACTAGCAGTAATAATAATGGATATAGTACCTCTACATCAAAACGTGAAGAGGTGCTGAAACTACTCTCTGAAACGGTGGATGATTCATCCTCTGCCCCCACACTCAACACTACTTTCTCCTCTTTGTTATGATAATCCATCATCACCTTTCTCATCCTGGGGGACCCACTTGGGAGCTGTTGTTGACCCCCAGCTGCTGCTGCTGCTGCTGCATTAGCATTATTTCTTCTTGAATTAATTGTTACCCTTGGTGAATTAACCGGAGACACCTTCCTCGAATCGCCATCGGTCGCCACTCTCCTCCGGTTTGGACTCGCAGAAGGTGACAAGCTCGCATTTCTGCCTCTAACTTGAGCCCTGCTGTTATCCTTTTCAACTTTAAAATTGTCACTCCTGCTACTACGAGTAGTCTCATTCAACATTAAGCTGGGACTCCGGCGAGTTCGAGGACTAGAGCGGAGGGTGGAATCATTCGTAGCAGTAGGTCTGGATGGCTTCATGAGCACAATGGGAGAGTCTCTGGTTGGAAGAAGAGTTGCTGCATTGTTGTTTTTGGATTTGGAATGAAGTAAACCCTTGAGCTGCAATGCTTCCAATATATGCTTAAGAGTCTCAAGATCCTTTGAAGGCTCATCAATCCCACGCATCTTCAACCTCTTCTCAATCTCACCGTACATCGAAACGGTGTGTTTTGGGTCTGGGAAAAAATCAGCAGAGTCATAGAAACTCTTCTTTTGTCCCATTATCACTCCTCCACCACCACAACCACCCTTGGTATTGTGTCTGAGTGAAGAAGAAGAAGAAGATTTGGCTCCATTTCTATTTCTATGCTCTGTTCCCACTCTGCTGCTGCCATTATCAATAACAACAACAGGAGAAGAAGAAGAAGAAGAATTGTTGTTTTTGACTTTGCCATCGTAACTGTTTTGCTGTTTCTGCAATTGTTTGAGTTGGAAATTGTTAGCATCAAAAAATCGATACTGATGTGGCAGATCTGTTGACACCCTAGACTCCGAATTCGATCTCCGGAGCTCCACTTTTTTAAGCGGTTCTGGATCCGAATCTTTCAACGGCTCTAGCCCCATGAGCCTCACAATGACGCTGGTGGAACGACGCTGCTTCTCGTTCTCCGCCGTCGTTGGGATCTCTCGCGGGTGAAGGCTGCCTTTTGCATCAACCACCGCTCTGCTATCGAGAGAAAGGCGTGGAGCTTCTCGAGAGAACTTCCATGAAGAACGCGTTCCTTCCTTGAATTCCAGAACTCGAAGAGGGAGAGCCGCTTTCGTCGGAGTAGAAACAGGAGATTGCGTCTCCCTGGCTGGACTCTGCTTCACGCGCTCAGGTGACGGTGAAATGCCGCCGTGTTTCTCTGCTTCCGGCGATGCCTGAAAATTTAAGAAATAAAAAAAAAGAAACGGTAATTTAAGAGGAAATGTAGAAAGAAAGTAAAGGGTGAGATTTGGGAGGAATGTTACCGGAGGAGGAGGAGCGGAGGGAGGGAGTCGTTTAGGGGAATGGATACGTTTTCCGGTGAGAAACTGGTGGCGATCGAAGATGTGAAGGAAACCAGACATGCAACCCATTTGCTGCTGCTGGTGTTGGTGTTTGTGAATGTGTTTCTCAAGATTCTGGTCTCTTACCAAACCAGTTGTCATTTTTCTTCTTTTCTCACTATCACTACCCCTTTCCTTTCTTTTCGCTTCTCAATCTCTTTTTGTCTTCGATTTTTTGTTATTTGTATTGCATTAACAGTGTGATTGTGAAGCTTCCATATTTTTGTTTGGCTTTGGCACTCGAATAATCATACCATACAAACACACCCTCTCACTCTCACTCTCACTCTCACTCTCACTCTCTCTCCGCTACTACTCCTATTATATTCTCTCGCTCGCTCGCTCCCTCTCTCTCACTCCCGCTTTTCAGGTCCCTTTAAAAAGGGGTGGGCGCAATCAAAGTTATAACACACCACTCAAGACCACCACTGCGATTACATTCTTGCCCTCCCTACCTTTTTTCTCTCAAAATCTCTGATGTGAGCTCCACTGTTTGTAATTACACTACAGTAATCAATCAATTAAGTACTCCATCTGTTTTTTAATATTAAAATGGGATAAGACAACCAATTTATAAGAATACACGGGTAATGATTGTATTTAGAATGGAAAATTATTGTTATTTATTTTTTATTATATTTGAAGATCAAGGTAAGTAATTTATTTTTTTTATGGTAAAGACACTTGTTAAAAAACTAATTATAAATAAAAATTGTTAAAAAATGTAATTTTTTATGATCTCGAAAGAATGATAAATATGGATTTAAGATTTTTTTTATACGTGGTAACTTTAGCAAGGCAACTTTTATAGCACTTGTCAAGTAAGACCCTTTTTATATATATATATATATATATATAAGAAATTAAAGTAGTATAAAACATATTTAACTACTCTCTTATGCGAGGATTCATATTTATTATAGTAATAAGATTAGTTAATATTATTAGTAGTATAAAAAATATAAATAAATAGGAATAAAAAAGAGAGAGACACTTATTATAAAAGATACTTAAAATATTTTACTACTCCTTCTAATCTTATTCTAGGTCACAATTAACTACTTTACATATATTAAGAAGAGTAGTTAGATTTCTTAAAATTTTAAAGAAGTACTTTAACATTATAATTTTATTTTTTTTATTTGTGTAGTAAATTTCATAAATTCATTATTTGATATTAATACATTAATGATAAATAAGAGAAAATAACAAAATAAATAATAAATAAGAGAAAATAACAAAATATTTCTTTAAAAATAATACAAAAAACTTATAAATATGATTAAAAAAATCTTTTAAAATACGTAGAATTTATAAATAAAAACGAAAGGATGTTATTCAAGTAGGGAGTGGTGAATTGTGGAGGGTTAATTTGGGATTTAGCAAATGGCACAGAAACCGCGCTGGGCACTTGATAACAAACACAAAGACTAAGGTATCTCGTGGGTAGGAAGGAGGGCTGGCCCTTTTTACTGTATGGGCCTGCAGAATAGCCACCGTGGGCAATGCTTTCTGCCCGCGTGTCAGTTATCAACTCTCCCCTTGATTTTTGTGCCCTTACCTTTGAACCAAGACTCACCACTCACCACACCACACCACACCCTCCCCTCTTCAATTCAATACGATTCCTTCCAAATTTCCAATTCCACCCACGTCACCTACTTAGGAGTAGATGCCCCCATCAAAACCTTCACTTTTTTTCTTACTCTATTTTAGTTACGGGCATTCCTTCCTTGGTGCCCTCTCCTCTTAATTTCCACAATTTCAATAAAGTACTGCATTCCCATTCCTAAATTTATATCTAGACTCATACTCATTGCACCTGAGATGAATTGATGATGATGATGATGATTAAATACTACTTCCTTCGTCCTATTTATCTGTCATATTTCAAACAAAATACACTTTTTAGGAAATCTAATCATTACTCTGATTTTTAATATATTAATTATGTTTTTTCTCACTGTACTCTCTTTTTCTCTATAATCATTAATTTTTCTCAACTACTTACATAAACCAAGATATATTAAATAAGGGCAAACATAAAAAGTAACATTTATTATACTTTTAAAATCATCGATACAACAAATAAAAAAACAAATTTTTTTTTCCAAAAAACGACAAATAATAAGTAACGGAAGGAATACTCTAACTTTGTCCTCAATGATTTATGCTTTGTCGTGTCTTGTTAGATGGCATATGATCCATCAGTTTTAGAATTCCACTACGTTACAATTGTTCGTTGGGGACTCGATAATGGAGAATTAGAAACATTTTTTGGTCCCATAATGGAAATTAAATTGCTTATGTTGCTTCATGGTATGTGAGTAACACATCCCTACATGTCGATATAATTAACGCATTCCGTTATTCAATTATCCACTGGTGTTATGAGGTACTGTATTGTTTAAGGAACACGTAATTACTTTTTGTGGAAAAAAATTTGTAGAACTATAGGAATATTATTATTGAATTCAAATCGTAAAACTTTGATATACTCCTATACAAAGTATATCGTAAAGTAGAAATTCTCTTTTCATTTTTCTATTTCTTTTATTCCAATAAGGAATAGTAAATAGTATTTGCAATCTTAGAAAGTATTACAGTAATCAATAAATATAGTTAACCGGAAAAGATGTTTACATTGGCGATAGGATGAAATACAAATTAAGTAGGTCAATTTTGGAAATCCAAGATCAGCAATTCTCATCAACATATTATAAAATAAAAGAAGTTGAGGGCATTTTTGTCATTTTCACTTTCCCTCCAAATTTGTTTGTCCGTGCATCTCGCGGGAATAATATTTTTCTTAAGTTATTTTTAGTAAATTTTTATTAGTAGTAAATTTGGATTACACATAAATATAAAAATTGCCCGCAAACATACACTTTTGCATTTCGATATTATTATAATTTGCACAAGTTATTAATGATCTTTTTAAAAGGAAATAATTTGAATCAAATATTGACATAAAAAATATATAATGCCTAAACGACCCGTCATATGATAATTAACCAAAAAAAAACGAATATAATGTTGTAATTTCAGAAATTCTAATACAAACAAGTCATAATATAGACAAATTGGTATTAAACATTTAAACAGAACATCATTATGAATAATAAATTTTGGGTACAACGGAAAAAAAAGATATATAAGTATTAATGATGAGCTATAATTTGGTATGATGATTTAGCTTAATACAATCAAATATTTACTCAGTCAAGAATTCAGATTTAAAAAAATACAAATATTTATACAATATGTTGCAATTTAAATTGTGAAAAATAATGATGCGTTATTTTATAATTTAGACAATATACTTATTTACAATTATGAAGTTCTAATACAAGCAAGTAATTTGAAAGTTCGAATATTATAAACGCAAATTAATTAAAAGTGTGAAAACAGATTTTAAATTTTTGGACAGATGTAATAATAATAATGATGATGATAATATATATGGTAAAAAAATAGCTGCATTTGTACTTGCAAAACGAATTACTAACAAAATGCATTTGGAATGATAGATTAAATAAAACAAAAATCAAAATGAGTTGGATTTTTTTTAATATAAGAAATTATGTTGTTAATTAAAATTAGAAATCGCATAGTTGATACATTATTAGTTAATTTTTATTAATGAAAAAGTTGGTAGTTGAAACTAGATTCAAAGGTTAATGTTTATGACTATTCATTTCTAAATACATGTAAATCATTTTTATAAAATGTTCATATTAACTTATTATTTAAAAAAACATATTTCCAAAATTTATAATAATTTTTTTTTAAAAAAAAATTAAACCCGTGCGATGCACGGATAAAATTACTAGTAATGTTAAATGCATCAATTTTTCATATAAAATTTGGATTTATTACGTATCTTCTTAAAACAATACTTTATGAACATATGTTTAATATTTTGTTTTAACTCTTGATATGTTATAACTAGAATAAATAACTACAATTTTCAACTAACAATTCAAATTTGTCAAAGCAACCGAAATTACAATTTATTAAAAAAAAATTTAAATCCAAATCTTATCTTGCACCATAGTCATCAACTTTTTTAATACTAAATTAACAGGCATTTTGTAGGGATCGGAGCATCTTATTTGCCTGGTGCAAGAGCCCTCTAACTATTTGATAGTGGATTATTCACCATCATTTTCATCATTTTATACTAAGCTCATTTTGGAGATAAACATGAAATCTTATTATCCTTAATGACATCCAAATTCAACATAACGGTCTGAAAACTTGTATAATCACCTATGGCAAGTGACCTTAAAAGAAAAAACATGAGGTCTCCCAAAAATCTTCTAAGCAATCAAGGTTCTCAAGTTACTAACCAACAAAATCACATTATATTTATCGGTGATTCAATTTCGCACTCCACGAAAAACGCTCAACTATATAAAAAAAGGAAAACCCTTTCTTTTTTATAATCAACGGGCACTAGCCCATAAAATAAAAATTTAAAAATAAAAAGAAGAAAAAAAAAAGGAAAACCTTAGCTACAAATAAATTATTAGAACAGATTATATTTCTCTAACTCTTAACCTTATTAGCTACAAATAAATTAGAACATATTATATTTCTCTAACTCTTACCGGTACATGCAAAGTGAGATTGACAGGGGATGAAGAAATTTCCCACATTGCACAAAGTGAGATCGATAGGCAGAAAGAGCATGGAGTAAATATGCATAAAGATATAAAACCTATAACATCAAAATATTAAAAAAAAAAAAAACCAACACGCAGCCTAACACAGTTGACAGATAGTTGAATTCTTTAACCATAATGTTAGATGTTTGATCTTTGCTATGAATATGAAAAATGTTTCATTGGTAGATGCAAAGTCCACTTGGGATGATACCCTTTGTGAAAAAAAAGAAAAATAAAAAAAAAATAAAGATTTATTTATATAAAAGCAAAGAAGACTATACATCCGTGAAATTCTAGGAAACACCGAAATGCATTAATATTATGTACTCCCTTCGTCCCTAATTGTAAGGTTATTTTGGGTAAAAAAATTATATCCTAAATATAAGACCCTCTTATAATTTTTCCAAAATTACTCGTATATTTAATCATTGTGGTCTAAGTTTTTGTGAGAAAAAATAAATAAAATTGTATTGGAATATGAAATGGAGCTTATTCAATGTTGTAACTGACTTAGAAATTGATTTACTGCATTAAATATAGATGATGAAATATCTAGGAATTAAATTAATTATTGAAAAATGAAAAAAAAATTTATGTTCTAATAATTGGTAGATGTATATTTTTGGAAGAACATATCAATTTTAATGTAGAATTCAACAACATTAGTGGACGTAAAAATACAAAAAAAAACGTTATAATCAGTGACGGAGGGACTATTTACGAGTCATTACTCCATAACTTTACTAAACAAAAGTTATTTGTTTCTTAACTTTTTTGCGTAATAAAACGTTAATTGACTGCCTTACAAGTTTACAAGATATTGAAGTATCTTGAAAAATCAATACTCGAGCGTCTTATTATTATTGTGTAAATTGAGTGTCAAAGTCTTCACTCTGGATAAGATTGGCATCATCTTCTCCATATTTCTAACCGATGACGTCTCTAATGAGTGCAGTGAGTTGTCCTGCCCAGCCTCTATTGTTATCATTTGGTGCGAAGTTCGAATTAGTTTTACATCTAAAAAGACAGGACATATATATTTTACAACTCTGTTACATAAACATCTGTATTTGACATCTATACGGGACACTTATCTTTTTTGCCAAAAACTGGTGGCTCATGCAGTTTCTCTTTCTTACAGGACCCATCAGTTTATACCCAAAAAAACAGATGTTATCTCCAGATGTCAAATACGGATGTCATTTAAACATTTTCCTATATTTTATAACAACCAATGCAAATTAAAAACTTTAGATAGCAAAGGAAAAGAAAAATTGACAGTGAATGAATGAGAGTTGGGACTTGGCCTGGGGAAGGTTAGGAACACGCCATTGAATGAAGTTAGGAAGCGGAGAGTTATTTCACTGCTGTAGTCGTCATCATCACAATTATTATTACCCTGTTGCCTCTTCATAATAACAACAATTAATCCATCTACAACTAGAAAGTGATAGTTCCTGTCCGTATATATTATGGTTGCATGCTACTCCTCCATTTATTTTTTTTATTAAAGAAAAAAATATACTATGTGTTTGATGAGTTGAAGAGTGAATTCTCAAGTGTGTCATGTAAAGCTCTATAATATTTTAAGATAGATTCATTTAATTAAAAGTGGAGTGCCGTGTGTGTGTCTATATATATATATATATATATATATACTCCCTCCGACTTGAATTATAAGCAAAACTAACTAAATTTGTGCTTATTAAGGAGGTTGGTTGATTGTATTTAATTTTCTCAAATTTATAAAAAAATAGAGGTATTTTAAGAAAATTGCATTGGAAATGAAACAAAAATTAAATAAAATAACAATTTTCAAGGAATATTTTAGGAAAGTTGCATTGGGAATGAAATAAAATTTAAGATAGTTGGTTAATTTTGCTTATATTTTAAACCAAAAGAGATGTGTTTTTTGTTGCTTATATTTCAAGGCGGAGGGTGTATTATTTATCTAGAGCTAGTGAATGGGCGTGAAGGCACTTATTTCCATTTAATATGATCTGATGGCCTAACTTACATTGCAATTTGCAACATAGCCAGCTGATCAACTTCTACTGTACAAATTGTTGAAAGTAACGAGTTTTGAACAGGAGTTTGTTATGATTTCAGAGCTCAAATAATTGATGAGTTAGTACAACGGCAACTTCAATAGGAATTGCTCAACTCCAAAGAAACTCTCCCATGAGTTGCGCTCGCACTTTTCTGTGGATCCTATGCATATTGTGTTTTCCCAAGGGCCAAGGCGTAAGCTCATAAAATTCGTGTACTTGAACTCATTGGCAACTTAATCGACTGAATTTAGGCTTAAATATCAAAATGGTCCCTATAATTGTTGCTCATTTTGAAATTAGTCCCTATAAAAAATTTTCTTTGGTTTTGGTCCTTGACATTATTTGTTGTTTTGGTTTTGGTCCCTGACATTATTTATTGTTTTTGTTTTAGTCTCCCATGTTTAAATTGGATAGAAATCACTGACGTAACCTACCAGAATGGTGGTCAAAAGGCTGTTGCTACTGGGAATGGTGGTCAAGAGGTTGTTGCTACTGGGAACGAGCAACCATATGCATAATTTGCACGGTCATGTAGAAAGAGGGTTAGATCAACTGATAAACCCTCTTTCTACATGATTGTGCAGGGTGTGTAGACGGATGATCATTCATAATAGTAGCAGCCTCTTGACCACCATTCCCAGCCGCAGCAGCCTCTTGACCACCATTCCGTTAGGCCATGTTAACGATTTCCATCCAATTTAAATGCGGGGGACTAAAACCAAAACAATAAATAATGTTAGGGACCAAAACCAAAGAAAAAATTTTATAGGGACTAATTTCAAAATGAGCAACAATTATAGGGACCATTTTGGTATTTAAGCCACTGAATTTATTCTAGGAGATGATCCTATATCAACTAGTACTACTATTTTACTCACTCCCATAAAGTTAATAAAAAAATTAAAAAAATTTCGTCTCAAATTAAAGTTAAAATAGTAAATAAAAAAAATGAAATTGTATTTTATATTATATGATTGGTTAATTAAAAAAATATGCATTAAATACTTGTTTGGTAATTGATTAGTTTGATGTACAATGCATTAAAAGCATGTTTCATTATTTTTATTGAATTTTCAAAAATTTACTAATTTTTTGAGATGAAATGAGTAATATTTTTTATATATTCGTATATTAATGCTGCCTCCGTAGATTAAAAAAAAAACTAATTTAACATATACGATGAGTTAGTTGAATATATTTAATTTTTTCAACTTTTATTTTTTAAAATTGGGCTATTTCAAGAATTTAGTATTGAAAATAAAATAAAAAAATTAATTGAAACAATTAGTTTAAACGAGGATATTTTAGGTGTGATGATATTTAATGATTAAAAATTACTGTATTTGATATCACAAATAGGATGATTTTTTTTTTTCTTATTATAACGGAGAGACCAGAATGAGTACTTAGCTTGAACAAGAGATAGAGATAAAGGATACTTCATCTATTCTATAAGTTTTATTGTTTTAATTTTTATGTCTCAAATATTACGTTGTTTTAGAAAGCAAATATTTATTTATATAATTCTTTTAGCAAAAATTTTATGTATTATATTTTTTTTACATCATCAATTTTTTCATAGCTTTTTATTGATTAAATTAGGGTATTTTAGTCAAAATATCACAAATTTTTGTATTATTAAATCTATCATTAATTTATATACATGATCTTAAAAAACATAATTTATGAAATGGATGGAGTAGGATTTATTCAAGAAATTTTTTGAAGTTCCGTAGTAAAAGGTTTTTATTTTTCATTTTTTGAAAGGTCATAAGTAAAAAAGTTAGTTGATAATCGATATGCGTAAATTATTGAAAAATAATAGTATAGTATTATAGGAAAGATATTGAATGTAACAACTATACGAGATGCTTGGATGGAGATGGATTAACTATTATCCATTTCGGGGGTTTATGCTTTGCCTTAAATATCTTGTAGGGGAATTTACCTCTATACTAGTATAATATATCTTGTATCTTCGGTAGGACTGACCAATGTCTATGTGTAACATATGCTTGCTTCTTCAATCAACAATAGTATATGTTTACGATATCGATCTAGTAGTTATCCAACTTATTTGCCTGCGTTTTAATGCATAATATTTTTATTTTTATTTTATATAGCATATATATAGGAGTTTGCAGAATTTGACTCTCATTTCAATGACTTTAAATCATATCTATATAACTCGTCATAATTGACAAAAAAAATAGATAAATAAGAACAAAAGAGGACAAACTTGATATAAGAAATGGGTACATCCTTGATCACTCGATCTGTTATCCTATGCATATTAAAGTTTTTGTGTTCTTTAATTGATTTGCTTTTTTGTGAAGTTTTATGTTATAAGAATGATATTTGACATATGCACAACTTTAAATATATAATTCTCTCTGTGGTCCTTATTATAAAACATACTTAATCGAATTACACATACCAAGAAAAATAGCTAGTTTTATGAATTTTATGAGAATATATTGTAATATTACAATTTTATCCTCTCAAATTGACACTCATTAATGAAGAACCAAAAAACACATAGATAGTCAAACATTTAATAAAGACAAAAAAAAAGAAAAAAAATAATAAATGTTGCATAAAAAATATAAAGTAACTTATAATTAGAACCAAGAAAACCTTCTAGAATGTAACATGTAATAAAGACAAGAGGGAGACTACCTTGTCTAATTACAATATTTGTATGATGAGTGTGATAGATACTTGCCAATAAAGTTGTCTCTCGATATTTTAACTTTTTAAGTTTCGCATAATATATATTTAAATGAGATAGAATGAGCATAATGGGAAGATGCTCAAATCAATTATCATTACGCAATTACTTAAATATTTAAATTTTAGAAACATTATTTTAATAATCAGAAAACTGAAATAAACATTGTGATTAAAAACTTATCGCATGATATTATATTTTGTCATTTTCATTTTGAAGATAAATCTATATTTTTATAAATTTTATGTTTTTTTAGGAGATCAAACCCGACTCATCCCTATTTTATTATATTTTAATTTAACCTCATCCCTAATCTGTTGCAATTCGTCCCACTTCATCCTAGCTAAATATAGCATACGAGATCAACTTGATGTTATATATGCACGCAAGATCTGAATTTTAGAAAGCATTTTATAACTTTCATAAGTATGATTTATCTATCTTCTTATTACTATTTACTAACACTATTAGCAAGAAGGCAACTTGATATGCAGATTGGATTCTTGTTTAGGAAAGGGCAAACTTCAACACATGAATATTAGTAAAACTAAGCTCGAGATACTAAATCCTCAATTTGAGCACCTGGAGTTGTGCTTGGTGTCAATTTGCAGGGTCCTAGTTAAGATCTACTATATATATTTGCACATTTTTCACCACTCTAGATGTTTATATGCACTTTTTACTTTTTTAGCAATCAAATTTACCGATGTTAGCTTCTGTATGTTAGCATATAAAAGGGGAAATACATTCAAAATGGACCCATCCACGATGTGTATATGTGTGCTATGCTAACAATAACTAGTTACTAGTGGACTATCATATATATATATATATATATATATATATATATATATATATATATATATATATATTCAACTGGTAATTAATAAAACTTTATATATATGCATAGCTATTAATGTCTATATCAAAGCTCTTCATCATAAAGCCTCTTTCTACCAAACCTGTACCATGTTTCACAACTATTAAATCCTTGAAAGGAAGAGTATATATAAGATCATTTTTCCTTTTTGCTAAAACTGTTTTCTTCAATTGCACAACCACTTAAAATATTCATAGAGATAGCTGAAACTAACTGCTATATGTATAATATATAATAATATACTGATTTTATCATAACAAATGCGGTCAAGCTGCCATCCCATGTGAATAGTCCTCCTGTTAGCTCTTTTCTGATTCATCCATGTGACTCTATTTGTCTGAGTACATACACTCCTCTATACAAGCTCCACCTATCTTTCACAGCTTCACTCTTATTGGTCACATTTCTGGTCTATTCATAATAACAATGTATATATGCATGTTGAGAAATAAAAGCAGCTACAGAAACCTCTTACTCTTTAAATCACATGCATCTCAGATCGATGTGCATAATCAGTTTCACTTATCTTATGACAGAAATCTCATCCTAATGGCTAATACCATATGATCTGACTCTATAAAAACACATGAAACATTATTGTAGTCATGGTCTCATAGACTCACAGTGTATATATATATATATATATATATATATATATATATATATATATATATATATATATATATATATATAAAACTCAATAATAAGCATGAGTAGTAGCTTATACATAACTTTGCTTTAGCTAAACTAACTCATACTTGTCCCTGATGCATGCTATTGCTAGTTAAAAAGTAGCTGCTGCAACTGGAACTGGCCTGGAGTATTACATTATTATTTAACACAAAAAGGGGCAGAAAGATTAAAAAAGAGAAAGATTAAAAAAAAAAAGAAGAAGAGCAGTTTTAAAATGAAGAGAGAAAAGTGAGCGGTCCCCATCATCCTCAATTTCCCATGCCATGGTTATATGAAAGTGGTAAGAGAGCTCAGTTCCCAATCCTGAAACTACCATGTTCTGTCACCGACCCTCTACCACTGTACACATTCCTTAATATCCTAACATGGCTTGCACTGCATAGCATTTCACATTATTCCACTCCAATGCTCCATGCCAATGATGCCATGCCCCTTTCTTTCATACAAATAATACTATAACTATTCATTGCTGGGCCTGGGAATGCATGAATCAATCAATCCAATGAATCCATTTACCTCGCCTCCGCAAATAATTAACCATTGGCAATGAATTAGTAACACATTTAACCAGTACATACGCTTATTTATTTTTTAAAAAAATTGTTTATATTTCATTAAACATTATTACATGCTTTATAGAGAGATATTACTGTCTTAAGTTATGTTAGTTTAGAGTCAAGATCCTCTTCATTTTTTAAGAAAATTGATAAAATTTTAACATACAGTGCAAAAAACTTTGAGAAGTGGTGACGATAGTTAGAAAAAAAACTTTATCTAAAGTATTGGATACAGGATTCGAATCCATGACCTCCCATATGTATTAGAGAGCAGTCTAACTCACTCCCATTATGACTAGCTACTTTTGAATTATGAGCTAACTCTTGAGATAGAGTTAAACTCATCAATTATTTTTATAAGTTATTACTAGATAATCATCTTATCATCCTGTATGAAGCCATTAAAAATTGGTGAAGATTCCATTCCTGCTCTAAATGTCGGGTACTTATAAATATATATTGGCAATAATTTTAAGTACTTCTATAAATATTTTTTAAGTCATGAAATCTATTATTCTAATCGAGTATGT
The DNA here is from genome assembly GCA_037953625.1 of Crotalaria pallida. Taxonomy (NCBI): domain Eukaryota; kingdom Viridiplantae; phylum Streptophyta; class Magnoliopsida; order Fabales; family Fabaceae; genus Crotalaria; species Crotalaria pallida. The sequence goes on along the minus strand of CM075652.1, from coordinate 145,367,708 downwards.
GAAACCCTCTCGTCTAACTTTTTTGTATACATTATCAATATTTATTATTCCACATTTAATATTACTTCATGTATCAAAATAAATAAATTTAACCAAAAATTTCTTACTTTATAATTCTACACTTTATTACATAAAGTGACACAAAATATATGTAACGTAATGTGTTGTCTTTGTGGCGTAGGTCTTCTCTAGTTATGTTGTTGCAGTGGAAATTAGGTGATTGGCAGAATCGGATATAGGAATGCTGAATCAATGATGAAGGAGAGATGGGATTCTGATTCCTCCAAATAACTAGTCTAGGGTTCAGTAGTTGGACCACTTCGAAGACTGCTATTCCTCACATCACACCCCCACTCACATGGATTCTCTGTTTCTTTTATCTATGTATATTTGTTTACTATCTTAGCCCAAATTTGTTCCTTGTATTTATTTATATATTTGGGTATCTTTTACGCCAGGCACTTGCACGAATTGTTTTGCCTTTTGCTACGTACCCAAATCACTAGTCGTGTTACTTAATCAAGGTAGAGACACCGAGTCAATTTCTCACCTTATTTGCAACGAAACCAAGAACTCTGTCTGTGACCAAGAGGAGTGTATCATAGACAAATTTATATGTATGCTTTCTAAAATAATATTTCAATAATCCAATCCAAACACAATAATATATGATATATTATAGAAATAAAATCCGTGCTAATAGATCACGAGAGAATATAATGCTTTCTTAATTACATCCTTCTATAAACCTATGCATCATTGCAAATACACATAATTTAACGACTACATTAGGCATTCTTTTCTCTTTTTGGTCAAGATCTGAAAAATAACTGTCCATTCATGAGTGGATTTTTATGTTGGGGTATACATACATTATTAGGAGCTAGATTCTATTCATGAAATTTTTATACTTGATTGAATATATAACTATGTCACTGCAAGTTGTTATTTTATACAAACTTGAATAAAATTAAATTACTTGTGTAATCGTGAGTAAAAGAAATGTGCGTGTAATATTATACCTTTCCCTATTAGAATGGATTTGTATCCAAGTGCAGAGAACATGCAACATAGGGGGAATTATTATGGTTAATAATAAGGGTGAAAGATCATAAGTATCATACCATGTTCTTGCTGATAATGTAAAAGATGTAAATAAAGTTTTTGGAATTCTTCTGCATGTGCAAAAGTACTGTGCTTGGCAATTGGCAATTTTGTCATATAGTGGGGAAGGTTAATCATCCTTCCCCTGTGGATCGGAATTTGATTCTATTATTACCCTAGTAATGCTCTGACACTTTGTTGATATATAGGTATAAGCATGACCTAATCTAAAACAAGAGTCAAAGTGTGTTTATGTCAAAAAAAGGAAGCAGTCTTCTCCTACCATTCACATGCCTATGAATTTGAGTGTTTTTATCTTCCCTGAGAACAGGCAATTTAAGATCCAAAATCCAAAAGGAGATGCTGTGATGTAAAAGAAGAAAAGATGAATCTATGCACATGTTATGCAGGGGAACAATTAGTGTGTTCTTCTGTTAGATCTGGTTTTTTTTTTTTTTTTTTTTTAATATACATATAAAATCTTTGGCTGTATGACCATGTAACTTTATTCCGCAAGGTTTCGTCTGTCCAAAGGTAGGGAAAATCATTCTTATCTTTTTTTCTCTTGATAGGAAAAGAAAATCATTTTTATCCAGTAGAATACTAGTTACAGTAGGATTAGAAGAGAAATATTTCATTCATTCTAATTTATTTAGTGTTTTAATTTAGCATTTTTAACTTATTTCAAATCATATATCGTTTTAAAATTTTTTAATGTATTAATTAATTTTTTTCAACTTTATCCTTACTTATAAACATTTTAAAATATGCAAAATGTGTACTATAATTAATATAGTGTGAAAGTAATATGGTGGAGTTATCTAATATTTTTCTTGAAATTGGCACCATTAAACTATTTTTTTTAATTTATATGAAACTTCAAAAATAACAAATAGTAAATTGGAGTATTATTGGTGTTGAGGAAATACTAGAAACTGAAAATAAATATAACTGAATAAAGAAATATAGTGTAATATATATAAATAAGTTGAAAAAGTACTATATGCCTCTATTTTACTCTAGATAATTTAGCTTGTTATTAAAATTAAAATTATGAGATTAAAAAAATATTATACTAATAAATATTTCATTCATTCTAATTAAAATTAAGATAAGAAAATAACTTTACACATTGCATATTGAGCATTATTATTTGGCAAATACTTACAAATATACTGATGACACTCCTTGAGGAATTAGATATAATAAAACGTTATAAAAAAATATTTTTTTTCCACTTATATTTATATTTGTTTTTCTAATTTTAATAACCTTAAGAACACAACTGCCCTTTGCAACCCTTATTAGTTATTATTTTAGTTCAGCATATTCTTGCGACAGCATAAATATAAATCATTTTTCTTCATATTAATCAATATTACATTAACCAATCATAAAATCAATTGGTTAGTTTTCACCAATCTTCATTAACATTCTATAACATCCGTTACTATTATACTCTCTCCGGTCCTATTTATAAGATTCTTTTGGGATTTTTGGTTCTCACCAAGGAGAGTGGATAAATTTGTTAGTGGTATTGGAAATGTGAAAATTTGATATATTTTTTCAAAACTACTCCTATAATTATTATTGGAATTCTAAAAAGTGTTGGATTTCATAGGAATATTAGTGAAAAGAAGTAATTAAATGCTATTGAAAATTAAAAAGATATCTTATAAATAGGACCAAAATAAAAACGCTAAAAGAGTCTTATAAATAAAATCAAAGAAGTCATTATATACCGTACTTTTGTTAATACAGCTATAAGCCTATATATAATACATAATGTGATGATGTAGGGACTCAACTTGTTGATTAGTCTACTAGGAGGGAATTAACGAAGGACACTGTACCAAGGCAGAGGAGAGTCCTATGCTACAAATGGGGTCACAATTTATAGGGTTTAGGCATAGCATCGCACAAGATATAAATGGAATAGAATTTGGTTCAAAATTAAATTATAGTTTTATCTATCTGGAAGTATAAACAAGTGTCAAATCTAAACAGAGCTGTGTTTATTATAGTTTTCCTTCAACGGAAGGCAACTAGCCAATAACATGGCCGTTTTAATACACTAAAATTTGGCTCGTTCTTCTAAGCAATTGGTGGATTACACTCTGAAACATGGATTATTTTATTAAGCTAAAGATGGAGGATAAAGTGAAAGCGATGCATAACGGTCCTTTATGTACCAAAAAAATATGAAATGAAATACTATAAATATCTATACTAATGTGGCTACAAAAGGGTTGCTAGGAAGGGGTTATGGAACTTTATATTTTTTTATGTTTTTTTATACTTGGGGGTTATGGAACATTTTAATATGCTTGCTTTGGTTGCTTGGGACTCGTACCCATTGATGTGGCCAACTGCAGTGTATGTAGTGGCCTCACTCATCGAGAATAGCCATTGCTCACATGCTTCATGATGCTCCCCTCTCTCCCTCTGCCAACATACTGGGGCACTTCATCGGACTCTGCAAAACTACATGCTTCATGCTTACTCCATAGTCCATGCTAAGACAAAGACCCGTTATGGTCAAGTAGAGTATTTCTCATACTAGCTATAATCATCAATTGAAGATTTCTATACCGTACCAACCATTTGTTGGTCCAATCACAGGGAAGCTGAATTCGAAAGCATTATTTGTTGAAGTACTAATATATGAGTTCGATTTTAAGGAGAAGCAATTGTTCAGAATAATCACAATACTCTCGAGAAGATTATTAGTCATCTTTCTTATAATAAAGTGGAAGGGTAATAATTATTAATAAGTGAAAAAAAAAATGCTTTTCATGATAGCAAAATTTTTAATAATGCCAACCTTCTGCTCTTAATTAATGGAGGACACTAAGCAAAATTAATTAAGGGTTCAATATTTATAATTAGTGTTTTTCTTTTCAGTATGATTCTCGCATTAGCTTAAGTAAAGGCTTGATTAAATAATTAGTGCCTAATAGTGCATGACTACTTGATCGAATGTTCATTAAATATGGAAATCTTTTTATTTTTTTATATATTTTCCTTTTCTTTTCGATTTGCTATGGCTACTGCAAAAGCAGATGCAATTATATATATATATATATATATATATATATATATATATATATTGGATCAGATATTGTTTCCTCGGTGCATAATATATATGCTTGAGTAACCAATGAATGTTAGAGATTATTCTCTAATAATATAATAGTATTATAGTAGCTTAAATAGGAATCAATATTCATGATTAAGTGAGGGACGACCATGGCTAAGAAGGTCAAATTAAAAGAATACTCATTCATAAATATGGTTTTCCAGCATGGCTGATTTTGTAGTAAAACCTTATTATTTTCTTCATAGGTTTTTGTGGTTAAAATATTCTCAATGTGTTCAGAAACATTTGAAAGGTTAAACAAAATTGTGCAACAATCTAACTTTTAATCTCAAATCATGTAATATGCCTTAATGCCTAGTAGTATGTACCCAAAAAAAAAATAAAAATCAAGTAATATGCCTTTTGCAGTTGACAAAAATAGATTAGCTAAGTGGAGTCCACAAAGTCGACTACTGTTATCTTAACATCGTTCCTTAATTCTTGATACCATCAATATGCTGCGAGTTAATTGCAAACATACATGTGGCATAATATTCTCCATATTCCCTTGCTTTTATCTCCCTATCAATACGATATAATTAAGCACATTCCAACTAAACTAGATCAAACAACTCGCCTTGTAAATATAAATACCAATAGATGATATGGGTTATTCCAATACTATCTCACAAAGAAGTCAAATGTAATACTCAAAAGTTAATCTTTTGTAAGTAGCTAATTACTTCCTTTAACTCATTAGATAACACCCCAGCCGAGATTCATCCACCTAGTACTAGACAACATGCCATTTGTAGCATTAGATTGTCCTAAAAATGATATATATCACGTCTCCAATGAGTGCCACTTATAGACCTCGAGGGGCAGAGCTTAAAGTGCTAATAATACTGTATACTGTATTTGCTAGTGGCACATAATTTAGTATCTTGTTGTTTCACATATCGATGGCAACTTAAGATATGCTCTGCAACTCTAATCAATAATCCTTTTCTTTTATGAAATGTTAACCATGTATTGCTCAAAATTAATAATACACATATGGGCCAATATTAATCAGTACCCTTAGGATACAGTCATACAGATTAGGGATTCAAAAGAATTTTTCATTAGAAAATTGTGTATTCGATTCTTTCTTTTTTGAGTATCTAATGCTTTGAAAGTTTAAATAAAAAATACTGCGTCCATCTCTAAATATAAATATAAGATTTTTTTGACATTTTTATTTTGTCCTTATTTCTAGACCCTTTATCAATTTTCAATGATCATTAATTATTTTTTTCCATAAACACCCCGATTTATTTAACACTTTTTAGATTCTGAATAATATTAATAGAGGTAATTTTGAAAATACATATCAAAAGTTCATATTTTCAATGTAATTAACTAAAATATTCAACTTTCTTAATAAATATGAAATCTTCAAAAAGGATCCTATATTTTGGACTAGAGGGAGTACTTTGAAAACTCAAACTAATTCAAAATATATTTTTTTTTAAGAAAAAAATGGATACTCTATAGATAACCCATAGAGCGATAAGCCTTCAATGTCAAATCAATTCTGCGTTTTCTAAATACTCGTAAATAGAGACTCCAACTAATTCCCGTACTTGTAACAAAAATGGAGTAAAGGGTTTGGATTTACTGTATATAGTCTACTACTGAATGCTGTCTAGGTGGCGGGTTTGCCGGCCACTACTACAACCTTATTCATTTGTCGGTAAAGTCTTGCTCATTAGTCTTTTCATTGCAGCCAGGCGCACTTTAATTTGGATATTTGAGAATTGAGATGGAGCCAATATTTTAGTTCAAAGGACAAGGAGTACATCTGTAATCATTGACTCGTGTTTTGCTGGCTAAATGTTGAATATTGATGCTACAGGTTAACAACAAGATCAAGAAGCTTGAATTTAATTTAAATAATTAGCCGAGAATGACTATTAAATGTATTTGAAATAATCAAATTTCATATGAGATTTTTATTTATTTATTTTTTAAAGATGAGTAGTTTTTTTTTTTTTTTTTCAATAACATGTCCAAGTCTTATCCAAGCATACATTCTACTAATGAAAATCACTTCAGACTATTCTTGCTGGATTTATAGCATGTTTGAGTTTTGGATCCAAAATCAATTTTGGTCCCAAAATTACGTTGGAATAGAAGCAACTAGAAGCAATTATCAATAACGTTGACATTCATAATTGATTTTGAGCTTACTCATTGCAGAACCAAACATGCGCTTACATACAAAGTATAGAACAATTCAACACTCTATCTAATGAAATTACTTGTTCACCATTACTTCTTTCTATAGCTTTATTTATTTTATTTTATTTTTTTGAATTACAAGGAGGTACCGAAATTATAATTTAGGATCTAAGAACCTAAACTAACTAAATGTCCCGCAGTTAACCTACTATGCTGACCTAGGGGACTTCTATAGCTTTATTTATTGTACTATCATTGACAATGTCCAGTGCAGTGGCCATTAATTGCCTGAAATCCCATCTCCATCAAATGATGGCATTATGGCAACGTACTTCCACTGCTTGCTGCTGCAGCAAGCCCGCAACATCCAACATTTGATCCATTTCCTTTTATTATATGAGTTTTAGTTTTTTGGTTTCCATTTTGGGAGATTTTATTAACACCCATAACTTTGTTATTTGTACTCATAAATTTAAAAGTTTTGTATTTCACTTCCAAAAATATCCTTACTAACTAATATTGGTAAATTCACTACTCACACCCGGATGAAAATTCATTTATTAAGAACTGATGATCTATCCATGACAAAGGATGAATGTTCAATCCATTTTATCAAGGATGGATCCATCATTCATTGTCAAATAAAAATGTTAAATCTGCAATTTTTTATTTATCAAGAACTGATGGGTCATCCTTGTATGTCCAATCCCTTACAAATGTCCAATCCCTCCTAATTCATTTCTTTCCAAAGGACTTATATGTCTCTTTGTATTCAAACCTACTACAAGTGATGACAATGTAGCGTTATCAATATCTTCTGCTATGGTTTCATCTGCGCGAACTACAACAAGATTAAATTTTGTTCCATATAATCAGCAACTACAACAAGACACAAAGTATCTTCCATTCTTCCTTGTCATTCATGATTACCATGGGTATTCAAGAAGTGACAAATCACATAAGATAGAGTTAAGAAATCAGCCCTTGTATGAAAGAAAAATGCTTTCATCCGAAGAACGGATTGCACATCCGTGTGGCAAAACGGATGGCCCATCCAAGTTTATTAAATTAAAAAGTGCATATTCAACGGATGGTCCATCCGGCTTTATTAAATCAAAGAGTGCAGATTCAACATCCATTCTATACAACGGACAAAGCATCCGTTTTTAAAAATTGAATTTTTGACTGGGTGTAAGTTGAAGGTTAACGAATGTGTGTTAATAAGTAAGGGTATTTTTGAAACTGCGGTGCAAAAATTATAAATTATTGGGTGTAAGTAACAAAGTTACGAGTGTTAATAAAATCTCCCTTCCATTTTTTATCTCCAACTCTCATTTTATTCATAGGGTTCATTCAGAACTTTTTTGACACTCCCGAAATTGAAAAATGCATTTTTTTTATTGATCTCTTTATTGAAAAATGTATTTTTTGATTCGGATGTCTCAGAAAATATTTTGACTGAACCCCATTTAAAAAAAAGGTTGAAGATCAAAATGTGGGGTCCAAGAACTAAAACTCATTATATCAGCATTGGCATGAATAAGGATGTATACAAGAGTTGCCCACGGACAAATTCCGATAAAGCCCAAAAGCCCTTCTCAGATCCTTAAAAGGCTGTAGTTAGTGGCCCATAGAATTTGTTAACTCTCTTTACTTTCATTTTCCTATCCTGATGGCGTTCACTAGCAAGTAGCAAGTCAAGTTGAGGATAGTTTTTAACCTTTTCACTGTTATTATGCCACACTACAGCTACGGCCTACGGCCTACAAGTATTCATTCTGTTGAACATGATAGTAGATGTTTCAAGGCACCGAAGGTAGCAATCAAAACATAACACCATTATGGAAAGGTGTAAGAGAGGGAAAGGAAATCAAAAAGGTGTATGGAGAATGCCAAAGCATGTTTATACACTAGAATTTAAGATGGTCTAGAATTAGAAAGCAACATTATTGATTACAGGATCTATCAAAACAAATTCGCTTGTGAGATGAGGGATTATGAACATCCCTTTGCTTTGCCAACCCCAATAAAGTCTACCCGAAAACCCTCATTATCATTCAGGATTTTACTTGATAACTCATCAAACCATTTTCAGGCCTTTCCAAATGTCAAATTCACGGATAAATGGCTTTAAAATGTGTTGACCGAGTTTGACTCATCACATATAACAGTTACCACCAAGGTGCATTAACAGTTGTCTTCTGATTACATTTACAAATAATGATACTGCTAAACTGAATGCAGTAAACGAATGTGATTTCTCCTTAACAGTATTTAAATGCAGCATCTTAATGTAGTAATAAAAGCAAGAATTCATCAAAGATAGTGCGTTGTATAAAATGTCATCAAACATTTTCCCCATTTACGAGACTCGCTTTTATGCAGTAACATGCTGCGACCTATTTGCAAGGCAAGCGCTTGAAATCAAAGTATCCGACATCTACAAGCTGGATCCTGAGGCCCCTCAAACCATCTATCCCATAATATGTTTATAGGTCCATGTATTCTGTTCAGAGAAAAAACTGATGATTAAGCATTATGCCTACATGCAAGATTATTTAATACAAAGTGAAAATGAAGGTAACGGAAATTACACTGGAAGTAGTGGATCAGGTCTACTTTCCATTCTTTGAATCAAGCTGCATTATGTCAGGTGAAACTTTTAAGCCTTATCATATTAATAGCACATGGGAAATAAGAAAATCATTTTAGCTACGCTAAGAAAAAAAACTATGCTGTGCACCCGAGTTGACAAATGGAATATCAGCAGAGAAAATTACAATATGCCGAATAGACAAACTTAATGAGGATTTGTCTATTCCAGATGTTGGAAATAAGACCTTCACGTAAACTATTTATCAGGATTTTGCTGTTTTATCTTTTTTCACAAAGAGAAACAAAACAACTGTTCGGTCAGCACTTACTCCATGCATATGGTTGACACATTATCTGTTTTCTCAAGCTCTTCCAATTCTTCCTGCATAATATTCAAGAACAGAGAACAAATGACGAATGAGAAATGCAGGAAATGAAGATATACACATCTTTGTAAAAAAAGCTTATAAGTAAATGAAAATTCAACTTTAATAAATTAGCTTAGCATTTATCTAGATATGAAGACACACACATCTTTGTAAAATAGTGAATCTAAATGAGAATACAACTTAGTAAAATAGTGAAGCAATTGATAGACAAATTTACGGGAACCAAATGACTGAGAACCACATTAAAATTTGCAAGAGTAAGTCACAAGACATACACATCACAGATCATTGTTCCTCCTCTATAAGTTATTATATTTTAATTTTTCTCTTGTTCTAACTTTCAAGGAATCGAAAAAGAAAACAGCTGAATTTTTATGCAACTGCTAAGGTTTTTTCAGAAGATAAACAATCCACCATCAATATGGTTTTTTATATGTCTCAACTTTCAAGAAATATTTTGAATGAACTGCCCATATCTACTGAAAAGGTACATGCATTATGCATCAAAGTTGGATTTGTGTAAACGTAGAAGCATATTGTTTTGTCGACTTGCAATGCAGATAGCAGTCCACATGTTGGAAGTTAATTTCAAACGGGGCAGTAAATTTTCATGACAGAGAGATAACAAATAGGGAACAATATGTAAAAGCTTTAGAACTGGTTAAACTGAGATTTTTGTGAAACTAATTGGAAAGGTATATATATTTTCAATGCTTCCTAAGTACGCATGTAGTATTATTATTTACGAGCAATTTATCAAGAGCATGAAATGAGAAAGGAAAAAGCCAGAGGAGAATTCCTTGGTATATCTTTAAAAACATCTAAACAAGGAAACTTGTAAAGGAATTGTCTTATAGATAGCGTTGATGATTTTAGAATGTCACAACCACCAAATGGAGGGATTTGAGCCAAATTAAATGCCTATCTGTAACCCTTTGGCGATGGTAAATGAGTAATCACTTCTTGGAAATCATCGCAACTAGTCCATTTCAACTTTCAACAAGTACACCGTGCGATGTGTGATGAACATGTATGTTCAAGAGTAGAAAATCGTATAAGATGCTTGCTAATTGACATTGTCCCATTTCAAGAGTGGAAATTTGGAAAATCAAGGGAAGGCATGTTTTGGTAAAACTAAGGCAAAATGATGATAAGCCGGCAAAACTGAAAGTAGACCAAGATGGTTTGGTTCCTATGTGTAACCAAAATCCAAAATTTCATATCTAGTCACACTCAAACATAAGTTGAATAATGTCATTCATTTTGAGCACTCTCTCCGGTCCAATATGTAAAACCCTTTAAAAAAAAATAAAAATTAGTCCTATTTGTAAGACCTCATTCTAATTTTCAATAACATTTAATTACTTATTTCCAAAAATATCATTATCAAGTGATCAAGTCAACACATTCTAGAACCCCGATAATAATAATCCCAACGTCACTAACAATCTTAATACACTTTGTTGATGAATGTAATTTTTTTTTTTCTCAAAAGGGTCTTAGAATGGGGTATAAAAGAAGTACTAAAGTCTATAATTGTACAACAAGAAAATGAAATTCCTCCCCAGTATGAATCTCATACATACATTGAATAAATCCAATGCCCTTAAAAAAAAGAAAGAAAAAAAAAGCGGGCGGGGTTTGGAAAAAGAAGAATGAGTGAGAGAGTTAAAAAGGTTACCTGGAGGAAAGTGGAGTCTTGATGGAGGCGCTTCAATTCAGCGAGAATCCGATGCTTGCCTCGTTTATCAGCAGCAGCAGCTGCAGTTTCAGGAACAGAAACAACAATGGGTGTTTCTTCGTCTTCCAACGACGACGTTTCAGACGCCATTACTACTGCTAGTATCTAATTACTAACTAAGACTGTACGCTACGCTCTACACTACACTGCTCAGGCGTCAACTAAAAAAGAAACCATTTCTACTTTATTATTATTATTATTATTATTATTATTATTATTATTATAAAATAAATAGATCTAAGAGATTGAATTTAAATGAATTCCAATTCTGTTCTTCCCACTGAATCACTCCCGAGTGTTTTCAAGCTAGCTGGCTATTTTATTCTATTCTATATAGCTGTGTATGCTTACCGCTTCCGTTACTTTAACGTTACATCCCTTCCATCAAAAACGCATAGCTTTTTTTTTTAAATTTTTTTATTTTAGGCGTATTTATAATTTTTGCTTGCCTTGTCTTTTTCGCTATTGTCCTATATTGTACAGTAAGTTGTAACCTCTCTTCTTCAATTTGATTTGAGCAAATAGACACTTTAATCCCTTTTTTCCAAAGGTTTAGTGGGCGATGTGTTAAGTGCCAATTGCATGTCATGTCATATGTCAGCTTAAACATGATAAGAGCACCTCCCCCCAATCACTTTTCCGTTCTTAAATGACTTCACATATTATTTTATTATTTTTCACATTTTCTTTTATACTTTAAGAACATCTAAGAACATGAACCATTTTTTCACTCAACGAACCTACTTTTCGTTCATAAATGAGTCTTACTATCTACCACACACTCCTAATATTTTATAATAAATATAATCATCATCAACTAACCATATTTTTTCACCGCCAAAAAAACTAACTACATTTTGAATAATTTATTTTTGAACGGCTAATCTTTTTTTAACTTATTTTTTCAACTAATTTTTTTTAAAACTACTCCCTCAAGTCCCTAATATAAGCACCATTTGTCAATTTCACTCCCTTAAAGAAAGTTAGTTAGTGTCATTGGAAATGTAAATATTTGGTGTTATTTTCAAAAGTACCCCTGTAATTATTATTGAGAATGTAAAAAGTGTTAAGTAAATAGGGGTGTTTGAGGGAAAAAAAATAATTAATACCATTGGAAATTGAAAATGGGTCTTATATTAAGGAAAAAAAAAGTCTTGAAAGTGAGCTTATATATAGGACCGGAGGGAGTATTTTTTTTCAACTAAATTTTAATAGAATGGTAACAACAAATTTGGTTCTTTTGAGCGTAAATTCTGCCTTTCACAAAATAAATTATTTTCAATACATCGTACCTGAGACGTATGAGTTTGTGTAAAAAAAAATTTGTACGTCTAAACTTGGACGTAAGTGGTTTTCAAACATATACTCTCCTCACATATACTCACTCTCCTCGCATATACTTCAAACCCCCAACGTATACTCTCCTCACTTATACTCACTCTCCTTCTCCGTTCAGTATACTTCGGTCTCTTCTCTCTTTTTCGTCTCCTCCAGTCTCTTCTCCGTCTACTCTCTCCTTCGGTCCCTTCTCCATTCACTCTCCTCTCTCCTTCGGTCTCTTTGAAAGTTCGTAGTTGTTCTTGTCTCTCTGTTATATCTCTTCTTTGCCACGCTCAGTCGCTAATCCCACCGCCACCATCACCAAAGGTCGAGGCAGTAGCACAATAACCATCACCAACTGATCCCACCGCCACCGAGATAAGAGATCCATGGAAAAAGGCCGAGCCAGTGGCTCTAGTCTGATCATCGGCTTCTCTTCCCTCACACCCATGGTTCAAATCATTTGCTCCTTCGGTCATCATCCTTCTCTGCATGTTCTATTGAAGCCCAAATCTGATCATCCATCACACCCTTAGTTCGAATCAAGCTTCTTCCAACAAACATTTTTTTATTATTGATTATTTATTTAAATTTTAGAATTGTGATAATTTTTTTTTGAGATATCTGTAATCGATTGTTTTGATCATTGTAATTTAATTTGAGATTTGTTCAATTTTTTCAATTATTTTTATTCAAATTTTTGGTACTTTGCTTTCCGTGTTGAGTTCTCCTTCTATCTGGATTTCTGCTGAGTTCTCCCTCTATTTTTTGTTAAGTTCTCCCTCCGTTACAATTATTTTTTGTATTTTTATTAATTTTTCTCTGCAAATGTAAGTGCTGATGTGACTGTTGAACGGATTGCGAAATAGCGTATGGCTGTGAAAAAGGAACAAACTCCTTTAACCTTCAGCGGCAACGAACGTGCGTTCACGTTCGTAACGACATGAACGAACAAAAAAAAAAAGGCCCGCTGGAGGTGATCTAAATGGCAACGCATTGTCAAATGACACCTGGCAACAATAAGGTGGGCGTCACATGTCAACAAGATGATCACATGTGGCATCTCATAGAGTCAACCTGTGTTATCGCAATGTTTACTCAATACGTTTGAGTAAATTGACATTTTGGTCTTTGTAAGAAAAAACAACTCATTTTAGTGAGTGATATGCTGAGTGCCAATTGGATGTCATAAGTCACTTTTGTGGGCATTCATGGTATAATTTTAACATCCCACACATCAACATTACCACATTACAGTATTACTATTTTACCGAAAAAAAATATCAATTTCAGATTTTCCATATTTTTTACCACAACAAAATTTTAACATAAGATTTATCACTTTAAAAAACATAAGATTTATCAAAATCATATAATGTATCGGTATTATATCATTATGTATTTTTTAGACACAATTTCATTTCAGTAATACTTTTGTAATACTATAATTTTAATAATATTAATTACTCACAATTTATAAAATAATCTCAAATAATTTTTAAATATTAAAATTGAAAAAAAGTTAATATTAAAATAATTTAAATCAACAACACCGACTAAAAATTATAAAGTACATTAAAAAAAATATGACATAATTTATAATTTTATAATTTAATTATCATTTTGTCCTTAGTCTCTAAAATGTTGTCATAGATGATGATGCTTCTGTTCGTATGATATAGTCATTTTTAAAATTATTATTTATTTGAATATAAAAATATGTATTTTTAGTTATTAATTTTTTCGTGATAAGACAATATATCAACGAATCAAAGAGAAAAAACATATGTAAGGAACCTAGGAGTAAGATGGATACTCACCATCAAATAAATAGTCGTAAAAAGGATCCATTTAAAAAGAAAACATATTTAGTTAGCATTTAGAATTTCCAATGAATATCTTGAAAATTTGTTTGATTAATAAGATGTATTATTCTTGATATTTTTCTGGTCCTTGTCTACATATCTACATATTATATAATAGGAGAAGTATGAGGGTAAAAAAAAATTTCTCTCCTTGATCATTGTTTCCCTCCTAATATCCCTCCTAAATCTCAGATGTCCAATTGCAAATATAACATTAAATCATATCCATTCATTTTTGTGCAAGGCAAAATCTCTTCATTTTCTTAGGTTTTATTACAGTTTTTCGGTCTCTCTATCTTCGTCTTCCGTTTCTTCCCCATCAAACCAGCTCTCTCCGGCCACAGGTCTCTCTCTCTCTCTCTCACAACTTTCTCTCTTCTTTCTTTCTTTCTTTTTTTCCTATCATTCATATTCATCGATTTTCCTCTCTCTCTCTGGTTCCGAGAGTTTCCGATCTCCAACTTGTTGTATCAGGTACATTATCTGTTACTTTTTTTGTTCCTACAATTTTTGTAGTTTAAATTCTCATTGATGCTGATAATGATTGTGGCTATTTGTCGTGATTATTTTCCCCTTTGTCCAAACATAATAACTTGAATCTGAGTAAGCATATGTGTGTTTATATTTGTCATGCCATCATTTGTGTTTGTTATTTTATTTTTTTCAATATTATGTTGAATCTGATGATGATTTGAAGAAGAGTGAAATGAATTATTAAGCTATTGGTTGGGAGGAAGAGAGAGACAGAGAGCTTGATTTTCATTATTTAATTTGATTGTGTTTGAAGAGAGAGTCTTATAAGTTAATCTGGTTGCAAGAGAAAGTAAGTGAGAAACGAAAGTACGAGTATAAATTAGTCTAAGCTTTTATTGTATTTAGATATATATGATAGGTTAATTGCAGAATAGGATAATGGATTTTGAATTAAAAGTGACTCTGTCCATGCTTCTATTTGTGTTTAATTATGTGATGTCATTTTCTAGGTTTTGAAGTTCTATTTTAAAATGAATTTGGCTGGAAAATATTAGTGCCATAAGTCAGAGAATTGAGGCATTTTTCATGTTTTACCACTTCCAGCAAGACATAATGATTCTTTGACTCTTTCATCAAGTGATTCTCTTTGTGCAGTAATTAGCTTCTTATTACATAATGTTGTTTGTTTGTTAGTTAATCTATATTCTCCCACCTTTAGGCCTTGATGACGGGTGTCTTATTTTTAATTTTCACTTTCACCTCTACATGTGCTAAATTTGGCTACCATTCATAGTGAGATTGGTAGTGCACACCAACAACTCGACAAAATGCCCGTGTGATTTTTGAAGGTATTATACTCTTTCTTTTTCTGATTTAGATTTCACGTACACATATTCGAGTGCGTTTTTTTTAAATGAATTTGCTTTGATTATTAGAAATGCATATAAGGTGTTTGTGAAAATTCCTCACAATCTTAGTAGTGTGTTACTTGGATTTCTTTGTAATTATAATTTGCTCTCAAAAAACACCCTTACATGTTATGCATATTGTTTCATGTAGGTTTGATTAATCACATATATTGTATTAATAAAAGTTTAAGGTTTTATATTTTATTGGTTCGCGTATCTACTTGATGGTGCTTTAATTCAACTTTGCTTTGATTGTGCGACTTTTAATTTTGGTTTGGTTATCATATGTTTAGCAGGTCGGTGTGAGTTGGGCATAGTGGGGTGTTTTTTTCCTTCTAATTTTGGACTGTTTTGGCTGTTGATTACTATTTCGTGTTGATGCTGTTGGTGATGGGAGAAGAGGGCGCGCGACAAGCTCTTTAGGTGATGGGGGCAGCATTTTTTGCATTATTTGCATTTTAGCAACTTTATAAAAAATTACACGGTATGATTTTACATCTTTACTATCTTGAAGTTGAAATCATCAAGAGTCAATGTAAAACTAGTCAAGTACTGGACGGATTTGGTTTTTTATTGTATTGCAATATCATTTGTTTTTCTTCAATGTTAAATTTTATTAATATGCTGAAAGTTGGAACCCTTTTGTTTGCTATTACTTGCAGGTGCAATTTAGGCGTTTGATAAAACTGATAAAAGTTATGACTCAAATGGAGTTTAGGTCTCAGATAAAAGTTATAACTTAGAAATATAAGTTAACTCTCAATTGTACCTTCCCTTTTGGCTGACTTTTGCTTGGTTCAAAATGTCATTTGGCTAAAACATTTTACTATCATTTTTAAGTTTGATCATTATCATACTAAATGATGGTAACATAGTATTTGCTTGATCATGCTATTGACTGTGATTGTTATTATGCTATAAGTTGTAATCTGTTTTCATTGTAGCCTCAATGAGATGATGGCAGCCTTATACCCACAAGTCAAGATTATAAGTCAGACAAACTTATTTATTATATTATCTTAGTTAGAACATTTGATTTGTAAGTGGTGATGTTTCAGGCTAGGACAAATTGAGAATGCCAAGAAGCATTTATGTTATCCTGGGCTGCAGCCTGAATGCCTGATCCGTCTGAAATGCAGAAGTTACAAAGGGTGGAAAAGGAAATAAGCAAATGTGCAAATGTAAGGAGGGTAGGAGAAAGGAAAAGTATTCTGAGGGAAGTAGATGCTGCTATTGCTGTTGGAGCTTACTCTTCTCCTCAGGTATTTTTTATTTATATGTCATATCTGAATTTATAATATGTTATGGAAGTATGTATAAAATGTCTGAACCGGTTGGAGATTGAATTTACAACTCTTTATGTGTAGAGCTGAAACCTTTTTGAAGCTCCACCAAATTGATGATGCAGAATCAATTTTGTTGGTGACGTGCTTGCTGCTATGCCATAGTTGCTACTATTGTGCTGATGATTACATATGCATTTAATTTTAGTTATTTTAGTAAGCATTCTTACATTTTGGAAATTGATGCTAGAAAATGGGAAACTAACCAATTTTAGAGTTGATCATATGATTTGATTGAATATTTTGAACCAAACTTTGTTGTGGTCACTCTATTCTTTTCATTATTTATTCTCCACATCAGTTTCTATGGTGCTTGGGTACAAACATTCAGGTTTACAATAATTCTATAGGTTTCTATTTAAATTTATTATCTTTTTGAATTATAAAGTAATTATTGCGAGATTGTTTTACATGGTCTTTTAAATATATCTAGACCTGAATTTATTGAGAAGAGTGCATCTCATGAAATATTTTTATAATATTCTTTTGACTTATATTAGTATTAGGTTTGGAGTTTGACGTCAAAGTAATTGGTTTCTGAAATTACAGTATAGGATTTGAACAGGGGATGTAATTTGATCACTTGAAGAAATTCGTTTGTCCCTAAAATATAAAATTTCTGTTTTGGTTGTTGTTATGTATTAAATCTTATTTTAATATTTTACAATCATGCCCTTTAGTATTAAGGCTCTATGAAGCTGAGGTCCAAGTGATAAGGTTTTTTTTTTTTTTTTTTTTAAATAATTTAAATTTGTTATTTTTTTATATATTAAAAAAATGATGGTGTGCACTATGTAGTAAAATAAACCAGTAGTTACAGGGGGAGAGATTCCATATTTAACACTGGTGTGCACTATGTCGTATTCAGGACTGATATGCCTTTAATTTCAAGGAAAAGGTGAAACTCAAGAAAGGATTGGATTTCAATGCCATCAATTACTGCACTACATGCTCTATCCAAGACTGCATAAAATGTGCATGTAAACCTTTCCCTCTTTTAATTGAATTGATTGTACTGACATCATATGTATATATTGAATTGATTATATTGATTGATTGTATGTATCTCATCATTATATTGAGTGCCTTTTTTCTGTGTTTTCTGTAGAGGCTTTTTGAAAAGTGACTTTTGCAGGAAGAACAAGAATTCATACTAAGTGTAAGGAAGAAATAGGTGGATATATTTTTTTCTTTTATTTTTACTGTCACGACATATATTGTTCTTCAAATTTGTGTTTTATCATTGGCTATGACTTCCTCTCTTATTGGTCTAATTTGTGCTTTTAAATTTGCATTCTTGGTATCATAGATATGTTAGAACTTTGAGTAAGCAATAATACCTGTTTTGCAAAATATATGAGGAAAATAAAGAGAACATGTGTGATCTTGCTGTTTATGTTTTTCCCTGCTGATATTTGCTGCCACTGTGTGCCTGCTGTTACTTTTGTTTTGTTTTGTTTTTTTAGAGGTGCTGCTACTTCTTTGATCAAAGGCATATTCTGATTTATAATAATATCAAGCCATATACTTCATCTCAATTCCTATTTTCGCACTTTGCTGAAAGATCAAGTACCATGAAGGCATTGAAGAATACTGAGAAATATGAAATTAATGGTACTTTTTCTTTCTTTGTCAGAATTTCAATATTAAAATTTAGTATGTTGAAATAAGTGAAGAAAATCATAGTCATTTTAATGCTCGTGCGACCGCACGGGATAACATACTAAATTTATAAATAAGGTGTGCTTCAACCAATTGTATAATCCAATTGTATAATTTTGCTATATCAGTATTAAGTATGATAAATTTATATTCCTTATTTTTTATGTTTGAATTGTTCCTTTCAGGCTTCCTTGAAGATACTAATGGAGAAAAGGATACGAGTTTTCATAATATGTCTTGGTGTTTTGAGTTTCGAATATTGAGGAATATACTTTTTTTTTGGGATTTTTTCTTTTTTCTTCAGTGTTAATTAACATTAGATTGATTAAGTTTGGGTAATGTTAACTATTTTTTTTCTTTCAAATCAATTATTCCTTTCCTTTTTTTTACTTATATGTTTTGATTTTTTTTTTTTTTGAAAGGAAAAATATGTAATTCATTCCATAATATAGAAAATTACAAGCAGATCCAGCATCACAATAATAAAATACATATTTTTCCTATAACAAAGTTTTTCAAGAAAAACTAGATACTCAGGAAAAGCAGCACCCTTCCTTTGGTCTTGAATCATCATCAATATCCAGATTTGAACTCTAACTAGAGATTCAAAAGCCTTTATTTCCAAGCAAGCTCGCTCATCGATGCTGGGACTAGGCACATTTCGGCGACAACGAATCTCAGATCTGCAGGGATAGAGCCACTGGTGAGAAGATAAAACAAAGATCCGGGAAGGAAGATCTATCTCGAGTATCAGTCTTCTGCTTATTTGAGAAAATAAGAAAGACATCAGATCTGGACAAACAAACACTAAAGATGCCTTTTCACACTCAAAGCAAAAAAACTCAGATGAAACTGGGGAAAGAAACCACACTTCTTGCACAAAGGCAAGATTATTTAACCCAGATATAACTGGGGGAGAAAAAACCATCACACCTTCTAAGAGAAGGGGAGGGGGAGAAACAAACCCCCCTCCCCTTCTACCGCTATCGCACTAAAAAAGACAAAAAGAGCAGAGGAAGCGAGTAGAAGGGGAGAAGAGGAGAAGAGGAATCCTAATTTGATTGGTAGTATACTAATTCCCTCTTAAAAAAATAAAAACTTATATGTTTTGATAGTATTATTTAATGTGTTGATTTAAAATAGCATAACTATATAAGAAATTGATAATCAAACTAATGCCCGTGCGACTGCACGGGAATACTTACTAGTTATAAGAAAAAATAATCAATTTTGCACTTGTAAAGAAAGTTATTAGTTGAATGTATTTAATTTTCTTAAAATCATAAAAGATATGACTATTAATATGACTATTTTTAGAAAATTGTATTGAGAATGAAATAAAAATGAAATATTATCACTACTTTCTAGAAACATTTTAAAAATGATTGTATTGAAAATGAGAAGTTAGTTAATTTTTTCTTATATTTGGAACCAAAATATGAATGTCCCTTTTTCTTGTAATAGGGACTATCGCGTACTTGAAATACTATTATAAAGTATTTGTTATTGTAAGCAATTGTGAAAATGAAATGAAGAAATAAAATTTAAAAACATACTGCTACTAATTTATTGAAGCATATGTAGGAAATATCTATTGTTAACCAATACCTGCAACAGTGCAAAATTAATCTAAGCAACTACTAGTATTAATTCTAAATTAAATATGAAGAATGTGAAAAACTTATCCGAAGTGCAATACACTTGATTCATCACTTATTTTGTTACTAATTTTCATACAGCAAAGACAAAATTAGTGTTTCTCAATTCTTATAGAATACAGCATTGATCCCAGGAAGGAGGAGGTAGGGCATCGATCAATATCATCATCGAATAAGTGTTGTTTGGATTGGGGATGGTGATTGATGCAGTTTTGAAATGCAGTAAACGGTGAATCGCAAATGACCTCCGCATCGGAGATGTTGTTGTTGTTGATGACCTTACTCATGCATTCTGAAAAATCATTCAACGCCTCCTTACACGGACTCTCTGCTGTTGGAAATCTACTACTCGTACTGTTATATTAAAAAAGGTGTTTTCAAGGCATCACGTTTATCGAAAAATTTCGAAGCACCATGTATGTTCGGCTCATCAGAACGTTTGTAGGTGGATAATTATTATCTCCAACTAAGATTATAATTTCAAATCAAATAAATAATCAATTTGTAGAAAAAAAATTATTATCTCAACAAAAATTATCAGTTTGTTGAAAAAAAAAATCAATATGTATAATAGAATCTAACCTTCAATCTTTACATTTTTTTTCCACCTTTGAATCTCTCTAATTATGAAAATTCTCTTCTCCTATTATTTCTTATTTTATATTTGTATTTGATTTTTTTGTGTGTTTGCAGCAAAAAAATGTCAATTTAGTCCATTGGTAAGTAAGTTCTCATGTTTAATCTTTACATTTTTTTCACAGTTATGTCTCTAATTCTCAGAATTGTTTTCTCCTTTTATTTCTTATTTTATATTCGTATTATTTCTTATTTGATCTTTGTTGCGTGTTTGCAGCATAAGAAAGCGAGTGCCGATTTTGTGCAATGGTGAGTTTATATTTTGATTTTCTTATTATTGTTTTATATTATTTGAACTTTTTGATTTTTTTAGAGTCATAAATCTAATTAACAATAATATAATTGATGAATATATATTCTAAATTTCAGGTTGAAGGTTTCATTGAAGAAAATTGCGTCTTCTTAATGAACCCAAACTTTACCAAGATTAAGGTTACTAAGAGCCTAAGAGAAAAAAACGAAGATTCAACAATAATGCAAAATAATTTGAACACCACAGCACAATTTAATGTAACGAATGCTCCAAAAATTGGAATGTGGATGTTGATTAATCAAAGAGACTTTTTGATATAATTTATTAATATTAAACCAAAATTCCAATTACGGTTATTTATTGTAATTATTTTTATACGATGTTTTTGTATTATTATTGTCTTTTAAAAATTGGTCTTTGGCCTTCGATTAAAAGTTACTTTTTTTGTCTCATATAAATTATATTTACTTATTCGATTACAAGTATTGATTATAACTATTATAATTATAATTATAAATTATTATTATTATTATCACCATTATCATAAATGAATAAATAAATCATTTATTCAAAATACTTATTTTTTATTTTAAAAAATTTTGAAAATTTTCGAATTCTTATACCATATACACCATCATGATTAAAAAAAACAATAACATACATGTAACAATAATTAAAAAAAATATTAGAATGTTTAATGCAAATTAATCATAATACTACAATAAAAGAGATAATGATAATATTCATCGAATAAATAAAGAATACTATGATTCATATAAAAACAAATGTAATATTAAAAAATTAGTTATTATCTTTCGCTAAATTCATGTCTAATAAAATAAATAATAACTTTGTTTATCATTCACTATAATATCATCTTTACTTATTTGATTAAAAATGTTGGTTATAGTTTATCTAATTTTCTACATTCTCTAATTGATTAGACAGAAAAATCAATTTAATAAATTACCACTCATACTTATTATTCTTTCAAAATCCAAATTATACTTCCTCCGGTCCTATTTATAAGACCCTTTTGGAATTTTTCACTCCCATCAAGGAGAGTGGATAAATGTGTTAGTGACATTGGAAATGTGAAAATTTGATATATTTTCTCAAAACTACCCCTGTAATTATTATTGGAACTCTAAAAAGTGTTGAATTTATAGGGGTGTTAGTGGAAAGAAGTAATTAAATGCTATTGAAAATTGAAAAGGGGTCTTATAAATAGGACCAAAATGAAAACCCCAAAAGTGTCTTATAAATAGGACCGGAAGGAGTAATTATTATAGGCTTAAATATCAAAATGGTCCCTATAATTTTTACTCATTTTGAAATTAGTCCCTATAAAAAATTTTCTTTGGTTTTGGTCCTTGACATTATTTATTGTTTTGGTTTTGGCCCCTGACATTATTTATTGTTTTTGTTTTAGTCCCCATGTTTAAATTGGATAGAAATAAACCAGAATGGTAGTCAAGAGGTTGTTGCTACTGGAAACGAGCAACCATATGTACAACTTGCACATACAGTCATGTAAAAAGAGGGCTAGATCAATTGATAAAGCCCTCTTTTTACATGACTGTGCAGGGTGTGTAGACGGACAGGGACGAACCCAGGAATTTTGGGATGTGAGGGCGACATATATAAATTAATAACGATAAAAATTTATAGGAACTTGCATTGCTTGCATTGCAATATTGGAATTTCAAAATAAATAAACATTCATACAAAATTTCATAATTGTTGTCTACGAGTTTTCATATTTTGGAAACTCTGAATAATTTTTTCATTTTCAACACTACCAAAAACATCCCTCTCTATGTATGTAACCAGGCAATCATTTAACCATTCATCTCCCATGCGGTTTCGAAGACGACTCTTGATGATATTCATTGCAGAAAAAGCTCTTTCAACTGTTGTTGTTGCCACAGGTAGTATCAAAGCTAATTGCAAAAGTAAATATACCAATGGATAAACAACATGCTTCTTAGTCTCCACAAGCTTCATAGAAAGATCAGTGATTCCCCCTAATTCGGAAAACGCACTGTCAGAGCACACATCTACAAAATAGTTTTCAAGTTGATTATCAAGTGTTAAAAGTTCAATTGGAGAAAACTCTGCAGGATAAAATTGAGCCAAACGAATTAACTTCTTCTTGTCAAATGCAGAAAAGGAATCTCTTGGACTTAAACATGCTGCACAAAGAAGCAACTCGGTATTCGTTTCTGTAAACCGATTATTCAACTCTTGAAGTTGTCGATCAATCACTTGATAGAATAATTCAACCTGAAAATGAAGCAAATTAGAAACTTTCTCAATCTTGCGCCTTGATTTTCCAGGTAGTTCAAAGTTATCATTCATATTTGGAATGACAACATCAGGTTGCAAGTGTGAAGTGCCTTTGTTCCTTTTTTTTTTTTGTAGAATGTATGATGTATGTCGCATGTGGGCTGTGGCGGCTAGCTATTTGCATAATAGATTAATAGGTTAAAATGTCAAATGGTAGTCATCTTGTATTCTTGTGGGCCATAATTTTTTATGGGCCTTACACTTTACTTAGCTACTGACAGCCCTCACTCATGAGCAACAAAGCAAGAAGCCACAACCACATACATATATATTACTACATTAGCATGAATGATTAATGTATTACAATATCAATATGTATATATATATATAAAAAAAAATTGGCCAAACTTAGTGAGGGCAATTGCCCTCACTTCACTGTACTTGGGTCCGTCCCTGTAGACGGATGATCATTCATAGTAGTAGCAACCTCTTGACCACCATTCCCAGCAGCAGCAGCCTATGACCACCATTCCGTTAGGCCATGTTAACGATTTCCATCCAATTTAAATGCGAGGGACAAAAACCAAAACAATAAATGATGTTAGGGACCAAAACCAAAGAAAAAATTTTATAGGGACCAATTTCAAAATGAGCAACAATTATAGGGACCGTTTTGATATTTAAGCCATTATTATATTATACCTCATAATTATAAATTATTATTATTTTATTAGTATTATTATTAATTTTATTATCATAAATCAATAAATAATTCATTAATTCTAAATTCTTATCTTTATTTTAAAAAATTAAAATATTTGGAATTCATTTACCCATACATATCATAATACTAATAAAAAAAATAGTAGTATGTGATAATCACAAACAAAAAAGGATTAGAATTTTTAATTTATATTAACCATACCACTATAATAAAAGAGATAATGATGTTCATCAAATAAATAATAAACAATCCAATTTATATAAATCAAATATAATATTTAACAAACAAGCAATCATTATATTCCAATAAATTCATGTCAATAAAATGAGACATATTTTGATTTATTATCCATTACGCCGATAATACAATCAAACAAAAAAGATCAACATGTTTAATTTTGATTTAATTTTAATTCATCATAATAAAGTAGATAACTATATAAAAATATTAATTTATCCATCAAATAATTAAAGAATATCTCAGGTAAGAAGTGTTGTGTTATTTTTCATTCATACTAGAAACTACAAAATTTATCAACAAAATCATTTAGATTAATTGAACAATTACTTTTTATATAATTATTTTTGTTTAATACTTCGTAGTATTCACTTTATTACTAAAAAAATATTCTTTATATTAAAATATTTTATATAAAAATTTAAAATATATACACCCGTGAATTACATACACATGGAAAAAGCTAGTATGACTATATGGTAGGTAGGCTTTTTCAAGCACTTTTCACATTTCTTGGAAAAAAAGTTTTCATGAGATATTTGGATGAGATATTTGGATAAGGTCAGGCCCCATCCTTTCGATCTTTCGTGAAATATTTGATTCTCTTTTAACATAAATATATTTAATATATTTATTATATTTATAAAGGTATAATTTTGATAGTTTATAATTGTTGTAGAAAAAATATATCAAATTAAAAATTAGGGAAGTGGCAAGGTCCTCAAAGAATTTGTGTTTTCCTCTATAATATTATTATTCATGATAAATTACTCATTAATGTGGAGGGAGTACACCGCAACATGGATATAGATAATTTATGTCCTAGTTGTCATGAATCTCGGAAAACCCTTTTATACACATATTGCGAGATTGTGCATGATTATATTAGAGAATTATGGAGTACGGTAATTAATGATCAAACTTAAGCAAGGTGGCTAATTAATACCAAGGAACAAGATATTTTGGCTAAATAATGAACTAGGTCATCCCAAGGTTGCTTATTGATTTATTATTCATTACGCCGATAATACAATCAAACAAAAAAAGATCGACATGTTTAAATTTGATTTATTTTTTAATTCATCATAACAAAGTACGTAGATAACCATATAAAAATATTAATTTATCCATCAAATAATTAAAGAATATCTCATGCAAGAAGTGTTGTGTTATTTTTTATTCATACTAGAAACTACAAAATTTATCAACAAGATCATTTAGATTAATTGAACAATTATGTTTTGTATAATTATTTTTGTTTAATACTCCATAGTATTCGCTTTATTACTAAAAATATTCTTTATTTTAAAATATTTTATATAAAAATTTAAA
Source organism: Crotalaria pallida (assembly GCA_037953625.1). Taxonomy (NCBI): domain Eukaryota; kingdom Viridiplantae; phylum Streptophyta; class Magnoliopsida; order Fabales; family Fabaceae; genus Crotalaria; species Crotalaria pallida. The sequence goes on along the minus strand of CM075652.1, from coordinate 145,341,876 downwards.
ATATATACACCCGTGAATTACATACACATGGAAAGAACTAGTATGACTATATGGTAAGTAGGCTTTTTTAAGCACTTTTCACATCCCTTAATAAACAAAGTTTTCATGAGATATTTGGATAAGGTCAGGCCCCATCCTTCTGAATTACATATACAAGGAAATAGCTAGTATGACTATAAGGTAGGTAGGTTTTTTAAGCACTTTTCACATTTCTCGGAAAACAAAATTTTCATGAGATATTTGGATAAGATCAGGCCCCATCCTTTTGAATTACATATACAAGGAAAGAGCTAGTATGACTATAAGGTAGGTAGGTTTTTTAAGCACTTTTCACATTTCTTGGAAAACAAAGTTTTCATGATATATTTGGATAAGGTCCCATCCTTTTAATCTTTTGTGAAATATTTGGTTTAAATTAAAACTCTTGTCAAAAAAATATATTTAATATATTTATAAAGGTATAATTATGATAGTTTATAATTGTAGTTGGAAAAATATATCAAATTAAAAAAATTAGGGAAGTGGCAAGGTCCTCAAAGAATTTGTGCTTTTTCTATCATATTATTATTCATGATTAATTACTCATTAACGTGTGGAGGGAGTACGCCGCAACATGGATATATAGATAATTTATGTCCTAGTTGTCATGAATATCCGAAAACCCTCTGATACACATGTTGTGAGAGTGTGATTATATTAGAGAATTATGGAGTACGGTAATTAATAATCAAAAGCCATCACTGTTAGTTTGAATGTACTTCCTAGCAATTTGTCCGTTTGATTTGTAGTGTGAGTGAGGATGCTTATGGGATAGTCTTCTTGTAACAGTGTGATTATTGTGCTGTTTAGCCCCGTCGATAATAAAAAAAATTAAAACGATAACAATTTCATCCGTGTACTACTCGATACATTAATGCATTTCTGTAATTTTTATACAAAATATTTAGTATTTGAATTAAAATAAAATAAAATAAAATAAAATCTATACCTTTATATAAAGCAAACATGGTTTGAAAAAAGTTTGTCCATTTTTTTATACCCAAAATGCCCCTTGGATATGAGTGATTACTAAAGAAATAACTGCATGCTTATCATAACTGCACCATCTCTATCTCTATCTCTACTACTTCTTTTATCTTTTATATTTTATCTTTTATTTATCTTCTATACCTTTATATAAAGCAAACATGGTTTGAAAAAAGTTTGTCCATTTTTTTATACCCAAAATGCCCCTTGGGTATGAGTGATTACTAATCTTCTATACCTTTATATAAAGCAAACATGGTTTGAAAAAAGTTTGTCCATTTTTTTATACCCAAAATGCCCCTTGGTATGAGTGGTTACTAAAGAAATAACTGCATCTTTATCATAACTACACCATCTCTATCTCTATCTCTACTTCTCTACTACTTCTTTTATCTTTTATATTTTATCTTTTATTTACTATAATAAAGCAAACATGGTAAAAAACTGACAAAAACTGTCATGCTTATTTGTAAAAAACTATCATAACGTTATCGCCCGTGCATCGCACGACATAGGTGCTAGTAATAATAAATTAAAGTTAAAATTTAAGAACAAAATGCTAGTTTTAAAAAAAATTGTTTTTCAGATAAATTAAAACATTTGTTTTTCAGATAAACAAAAACGAAAGCATCGGTATAATACTTCCACCGACACATTCCATAAAGAATTGAAAAATAAATTTACCAATAAAAAATAAAATAAAATAAGTAAAGCATATTGTACTTTGAGGTTGCTTTTGTAATTTTTATTTTTAGGTTACACAATCATGTTGTAAAATACAACTAACAAGAAATAGATAGAATAACACCTACAACACATAAAACAATGACTATATATGTGATTAAAAACATCTCACCACTAACATTGAAATATTACTTGTGATTAAAAACTTAAAACTGTTCCTCAAATTTTAAACGAGGCGCTTAAAAATAAACTTTAATCAAATATTTACAAGATGTAAATTAAATCGATAGTCATTGAGAATAAGAGTAATATAAATAAATACCAATAAATAAAAAATGGGTCATTGGTCATTGTACAAAATGTTTTATCGTAAATACCAAGGAGGAAGAGATTTGGGCTAAATAATGAACTAGGTCATCACAAGGTGGCTTATTGGGCCAACTACATATAGTTATACATGCTCACCCGCAAGCCTAGCTTCATCTTGAGTTTTTTTTTTTTTAAAAAAAAATATAAAATATAAAATATTAGCAAAGATGAATTTTATTAAAGGAAATTCATTTTTTGACCCTTATTTATTTTGCTTACCCCTTTACACATATGCTGTGTATCGGCAAATATGAACACCCTTTATTAAACAAATAAATGTAATAGCCAATGTCCAATATAAGTCTCTCTCATACTCTTCATATCCAAACCTAACCTATTTTGGATCCTAATGCGAAAAAAAATTGGAGCCCTAATTTATAAAAAAAAGAATATTAAAAATAATACAATTAAAATATGAAATATTTATATATTTTATCAATTAAAACAACAATAAAGATAGGTATTATTAAAATAGAGCTGAAATAAAAAAAAGTTAATATAGGTAGTAAAAACCCATTTTCAAGTTACTCCTTTCCTCCTTATATACAAAATCCTTTTGGTTGCATTCGATAACATCCGTTAAAAAAGTTGGTTAATTTAGTTGATTGCATTTATAATGTGAACATTTAATATGTTTTTTCTTTTCAAAACTATCCTTATTATAAGCACTATTGAGAATATAAAAAGTGTTCGATAATTAGGGGGATTTGTGAAAAACGTTTTAATTGTTATTGAAATTTGGTATAAAGTCTTATAAATGGGGACTGAGAGAGTTAGTTATAAAAATAAAGTTAATTAGTTTATCTATTTATAAGTCAAGTGAGCAAATGAAAAAAAAAAAAAAGATACCATATGCTGAAAACTATTAATAATTGAAAGACAAAAAAAAAAGGACTTATTTATGGTCTTAGTCCCTGAAAGTTGAGAGTGTTTTAAGTTTAGTCTCTGTAAGTTTTTTGACATTGACTCGCTGTTTTGAAATTTTGGTTTTAGTCCCAACCATTAGTAAAAATCCGTTAATGACTTATGTGGCTAACGGAATGTCACGTCAGCATACACATGTACAAGTACTGCATGTCACCGGTAGGATGGCGTGGATGATGCTGACCCGCAGTAGTAAAAGGGCCAAAGCTCAACCCAAATGTGTTTGTGGTTTGGGCTTTGACCCTTTTGCTCCTGCGGGTTCGGGTCATCGACATCATCATATCGGTGATATGCAGTACTTGCACACGTATATGCTGATATATCGTTTTGTAAGTCAGATTACGATTTTTCTTAACGGCGTGGACTAAAACCAAAATTTCAAAACAATTAAGGATTTGTCAAGGTTAAAAAAACTTAGAGGAACTAAAATCAAAACACTCACAACTTTCCTAGATTAAAACCATAAATAAGCCAAAAAAATATAACTGAATTTTTTTAAAAAGTAAAAGTACCAACTAAAAAAATTTAGGCTAAAATGCACTTTTGGTTCCTTAAGTTTTCCATTTGACAAGAATAAGTCCTTTTACTTTTTTTTTATAGCTAAATCAGACCCCTATGTTAATTTTTTGTGCAGATTACGTCCCTCTATCATCTTTCCATTAAAAAACTAACAAAGTATGTTATCCTATGTGACAGTATTCACCAACCATATGTTGACACGTGACATTTTAATAACCCAATTATTAATTGAATATTAAATTAATAAAAGCAAAATTAAAATTAAAAAAAAATGAATTTACTAAGAAAAAAAAAATGAATTTACTACTACCATTGATCAGGTGCATGAATCAAATCATTTTATAAAATATCACATTTTTAAAGGCTTATTTATAGTTTTCGTCCCTAAAAGTTTAGCGTGTTTTGGTTTTAGTCCCTAAAAGTTATTTTGACGGTGACTAGTCCTTTATTTTTCAAACATTTTGGTTTTGGTTTCATCCGTTAGAAAAAATCAATTATTTGTTGGCGCGATTAATGGAAACTTACACCAACACTTAGCTTACATGGTATTAGATAGGGCCAAATAAGTATTGTAATATGAATTATTCAGGTCCATAAATGCAAAATTTTGCATATGAGATCATTTTGCGTATAAAACTATTTTATGTTCATGGATCTGTATCATAAAACCAAAATGTTTGAAAAATTAAGGATCAGTCACGGTCAAAATAACTTTTAGGGATTAAAACTAAAACACGCTAAACTTTTAGGGACAAAAACATAAATAAGCCTTTTTTTTTAAAAGACTATTTAGATGAAAGTCTTGATCAATGATTGTAACTAAAGCCTTTTGTTTTCCCTAATCTTATTATTTTCCAAACATAGGGTTATAAATTCTTTACTTGAACTTTAGCAATGACTTCTGTTGCCTCAACTGTTTAAGATGAATGACTCTATCTTTTGGGGGCATTACTATTTCCAACATGCATTAATAGGAAAAAGGATGTGGACGTATCCATTGAGGTTAAGAGTCATCCATTAATGACTACGCTGTTGGACAGATAGATAGAAGCTTATCATGTTGTACTACAGACATTCATTCATTCAATTCATCAAAGTGCGTACAAAATATTTTCAATACCTCTGTAGACTGTGTATGTACAAGTATGTCTCTGAAAATAAAGAGTATAAATGTCTTTGTTTAGTCCTTTCTCTCTGTTCTGTCTTTAAAAACTGAAAGCAACTAATCCTCGTGCATGTTGTCCAATGCTCTAAATTACCAACTAATCATTTAAACTGTTAGAGCTTTAGAACAAAACGGCAGCAACATGCATTAGTCATTGCTATACTACTATTACTACTACTACTGCCAGCAACATTATTGATTGATTGACACAGAAACTGTTTGCAATCATTCTTCTTTCTAAGAATTAAGGGTACTTGGCCTACGTACACTCCTCTGTCCAGCACTTACTGGTCTACCTTCCAAGTCAAAACCATTTGAAAGATCAGAAGTTTTTATTCAAAAGCAACAGGGCAAAAACTATTCAATTATCTCATCCCTAGTTTGCCATGTATGTGTGTAATCACAGATCATAGAGCTGCTACAAATTAAATGCTTCTATCATCTTGTCCTTAGCTTCATGAATTTACATCACACTCATGTTAATTTAATCCAAGTCCAGCTAAGAATATACATAATACATTCAATGGATTGACAAAGCTTTTTCTTTGTGCCTATTTTTTTATTCACTGTACCCAAACTTGAAATGTTGTTTCAAGGGAACAAGTTTAATTTCTTACAATATTGTGTGTCATAATCATGTATCACTCCTTTATATATATTGGTCAAAAATATAACTTTTCAAATTAATAATTAAATCAATTGTGGCATATAAATGAATTAATAAAAAAAAAGAAGAAAACTAAACTAAACATTCATTGACATGTAGTAGCAGGAGACTTCTGTTACATTCTAAGAAGAAGAGTAATGCACACCAGGAAAGGTTTTTCGTGAATCATCGCATGAATTGAAGTATTGAACATGTATGTCATGCATTTAAAACCTCAATCACTTGCCGTCTTCCTCCACCAATCCAAATTAAAGAGATTGGCTAGGGCAGACTTCGTTTCGCAAGAAATAACACTATTCTCTCGAATATAGTACAATGATAAAATATATTTTTTCTCTTAAACTATCCATTTATATGAGTAGGGTGACTAATTATTTAAAGTATTAAATGATTTTTTGATATGACCCTTTCGGTCAATCAAAATTATTGCGTGGTTAAAGACTAATGATCCCAATTTCATCCTGATCTTTGATTTGGAATATTCAATGAGAATCAAAGGTCTAGATGGAATAAAAATCATTGGCTCTGAACCATGCAATAGTCTCTGCTCAGCAATATCTCTTCCCTTCTCAAAAGTCAAGGATCAAACATTTTATCACTTGTTTAAGTAGCAATGGTCTCAGTTATCAATTGTGCTACCCTTCATTAATAAAAAAAATAAAATTTTTTGAGTGAAAATATCTTTTAATAATTATTAAAAAGGTATATTTACCAAAACAAAATTTTACAATCCATAGTTTTATTGTTATTTTAGTACAATATAAATTAAATCAAATACTCCAACCCCGAGCGTGTGGTTCAGTGGTAATGATTGATCCACGCTTAAACAAGGTCAGGTGTTCGAATCCTACCTTGTGCATGCAGCAGCGTTGAATCTCGGGGCCAGCTGTCCCACCCTTTAGAGGTGCCTACAAGCCAGCGAGGAGATTAGTCACTGCGGTCGGCGGTGGACACTCCGATCATGAAAAAATAAATAAATAAATAAATTAAATCAAATACTCTTATGAAACATAGAATAGTTGTGGATGATGTACTTTCACATGTTTTGGTAGAATAGAATAGATTTTTGTTCAACTTCTGACCTGTTTGGTTTCACGTTTGAAAACCGTGGTACCATGAAAGCTCCAAGTTGAAGCTGTTAGCAAACACGCGTTTGAGGACCTCATAATGCAAAAGCAAACATGTTCTTCTTCATGTTATCTAGAAGCTAAATTCAATAGATCAGTACATGGGTAAATTCTCCGGTCACCTACCTAATATTATTGTTGATGTTATGCTTGGAAAGTTCTGTTCTTTGAGTACATGGATATTAATGGTCGACTAGTCAAGAATGTCATACTAACTTGTTCCTACCAAAGTGGAATGGTATGTGTCGTCAATCAGTAGTTACTGTGAAACAACGCTGATCATATCATGTCAAGAACATGGGATTATTTAATTATTAAACTTCAATTTTCCCTTTGAGTTTTATTCAACCATGTTGAGCGGATTGAACAAAGTTGAAAATATAGCAATTTAGCCACGAGTTGTCTAAGGAAATTAAAAAAAAAAAACTTACATCACGAATATAAGTTATTCTAGAAAGTAGAAATTATTCTAGAAAACAAAAGTTTAAGTTATAGTGTCACAGCCATGTCAAGTTAGCCAGTCAAGTTTTTTTTTTGCTAAGCAAAAGAATGGGATTAATAAGCACAAGGGGTGCTGAACTCTTATACACAAATGGACTTGACTCAATACACATCAAAGAGTAGACAAAACACATAACCAAGGATTAATACACCACTGGAAGAAATCATATTTGTCTTGAGAACTCAATGAGCAGAACCACCTCCAGGTTCGAATTTGAATTAAGTCCATAGTCTGTATAAGGCTGAATTTACCTTCCGAAAAGATAACATCATTTCGAAGCAACCAGATAGACTATACCACAGCAAGCCAAAAACACCTCCATGCTTCTCCCTGAAATTTCCCTTGTCTCACTGCACAATGGGCAACAAAGTGCTCCCTAACAGTTTGAGACCCACCCATCTGAACGCCTAACCAAGAGTACAGGTTTAGCCATACGTTCCTAGCCAATGTACAGTTAACAAACAAATGATCTACAGATTCTATTTCATTTTTACAAAAGCAGCACAATAATGCATCATCAGTAAAAGAGATCCCTCTAAGGACTCTCCACGCAAAGCCGCTAACCTTGGACAGAGCACACTTAATCCAGCACAGAGTCAACATCTTACTTTGAGCATCCTGAGCCGAAACCAATTGAGAATCATAAGCTGTGCTAACTTCATAAAATCCTCCCTTTGAGACTCCCCATTTCCACTCATCCTGCACATCCCTTTTGCAGCTTTTTAACTGTAACAGAGAACGAAGATCTAAGACGAGTTCTTCTTCCCACACAAAAAGGGCTCTTCTCCACCTAATGTTCCAAATCCCATTATCCCAGCCTCCACTATCCTTCACTGAAGCATTACGGTTAAGGGCAATATTATACAGCCGAGGAAAAGCCTCTTTAAGGGCTTTGTCCCCCACCCAGCTGTCTATCCAAAATCTGGTATCAGAACCATTACCAACATCTTTCCAGAGACCCACATCAAACCAATCACCTAACTCTGTGATTAACCGAGAAGATCTTGCAACGTCCTGCAGCCATCTGGAGTGATTGTTATTGAAGACCGCCTCATCCAACTGCGAAGGGTTATTGTATTTCGCCCTCACCACTTGATTCCAAAGAGCTTGTGGTTCTTGAAGATATCTCCATTTCCATTTGGCCAGAAGAGCACTGTTAAACTTAAGTAAGTCCTTAACCCCTAGGCCCCCACACTCCTTTTTTTTGCAAACCTCACTCCAAGACACCCAAGCTATCCCTCTACCACCACTAGACTTACCCCACAAAAAATTACGCTGCAGCTTGATTAAGGAAAGGATCACTTTTTTAGGAGCCCTATACACAGAAAAGCAGTAAACGGAAATACTAGACAAGACAGCATTAAGGAGAACCACCCTTCCCCCGAAGGAAATGTAATTCCTCTTCCAGGAGGCTAACCGTTTCGACACAGCCTCTACAACCCCCAGCCCAAGACGCTTCTAGCCTAGGATTTGCACCCACCAAGATGCCCAGATAAGAGAAAGGGACAGACCCAATTTTACAAAACAGAAAATTTGAGGCTGCAGAAAAAAATTCAGACTCAACATTAATCCCAAAAATAGAACTTTTCCTAAAGTTGACCTTTAGACCAGACACCAACTCAAAACATCTCAACACACTCTTAATGCACCACAGATTTTCAAAGGAAGGAGTACACACCACTAAAGTATCATCAGCATACTACAAGTTTGTTACCTCTAGATCTTGCTCACCAAATTTAATTCCTTCGAACAAGCCTTTCTGAGCTGCAGATCTGATCAGGCCCGAGAACCCCTCTGCCACCATCAGGAAAAGAAAAGGCGCTAGAGGGTCCCCTTGTCTAATCCCCTTTGACACATTGAACTCTTTTGTCGGGCTCCCATTGATAAGGACAGACACCATGGTTGACTGTAGGCACTCTCGAATCCAGTGCCTCCACTTTGAAGGAAACCCGAATCTCAATTGCATATAGTCCAGAAACCCCCAAGAGATAGAGTCATAAGCCTTTTGGAAATCAACCTTAACTAAGAGAGAGCCCCTCGATGCCTGAACTCCTCTCCTGGCACTATGAATCACTTCGTTTATAATTACAGCAGCATCCAGAATACTCCTGCCCTTTAGGAATGCTGACTGGGTTGAGGAGATAAGATCAGGAAGGACCCTTTTCAGCCTCTCTGCTAACACTTTAGATATAATCTTATAAAGAGACCCCACAAGGGATATTGGCCTGAACTCATTAATACTCTGCGGGTTGGATACTTTCGGAACCAAGACAATGAAGGACGAATTTAAGCCTTTCGGAAGCTTGCTGTTATGATGGAATTCCTTCACAAACCCGCAAATATCTTGTTTGACAGTATCCCAAAACTCTTGAAAGAACAAAAAGTTGTAGCCGTCCGGCCCCGGGCTTTTCTCTTTAGCACAGCTCCACACCGCACTCTTGATCTCATCATCATGAAAAGAAATTACTAATCCATCCTTCTGAGTCTCAGTCAAACCCATAAACGGCACCCCATCCAGCCTTGGTCTACACTCCTGCTCCTCCTTATAGCTAGTCTCAAAGAAGCGTTTAACACTAGCAGAAATCTCTGATTCTTCTTCTATCCAACCACCATCCACTCTAATGCCCAAAATTTGATTCGCTCTCCTACGACCATTAATACAAGCATGGAAGAAAGAAGTGTTTGCATATCCCTCCCTTAACCATCTATTCCTTGATTTCTGAACAATCAGATTTTCCTTTAGACTTGCGACCTTCCAAGCCTCTGCAAGAACTTTCTTTCTTTCCTGAATCTGAACATCTGAGAGCCCTTGCCTTTCACACGTAAGGTCAAGTTCCGCAATCTTTTTATTTAAATCTTCAATCTGTCTATCAAGGCAGTCGAATACCTCCCTATTCCATCTTTTGATTTCACCTTTCAGCAATTTCAACTTCTCCTTAATGGCAAACGCAGACCATCCTTGGATAACAGTCTCATCCCAAAATTTATACACCAACGACCTAAAATCTCTGTGGTAAAACCAACAAGCATTTAACCTGAAAGGTTTTGGGCCCAACTCAGGTTTCATATATCTCAGAACCAGAGGACAATGATCTGAAAATTCTCGGGGAATTGCCCACTGAGAGGCTTCCGGCCACCGAGACAGCCAGGCCGCAGATAGCAAAATCCTGTCAATTCTGCTCATAGCTCCTTCTCCACCTTGGTATGTAGTACGTGAACTTCCTGCCAATCAGCGGGAGATCGACCAGTTCCATTTCATCTATCCACTGATTAAACAACCTCATTCCTCTGGAATCTTCTGTCAACGCTCTTCCTCTCCTTTCTGAATTATCCCTCACTGTATTGAAGTCACCCATAACACACCAGTAATCCATGATACACCGGATCTTCACATTTAGAATCTCAGCCCAAAGACTCCTTTTTTCTGCCAAAGGGCAAGGTGAGTAAACCGTAACAACCATGCATTGCATCCCTCCAACATACCACTCTCCCTTCACAGCAAAAAACCCAGCACCCTTAAAAACATCTGTCATCTCAAATTTCTTGTTATCCCAAATACAGAGAATGCCACCAGATCTACCTTGAGAAGGAATGAAGTCCCACCCAAAGTTCTGACTTCCCCATAAAGCCGCACACAACCCAGCCTCAATAACTTCCAATTTAGTTTCTTGAATACCTATAAAATCAACCTTATTCTTCCTAATTAAATCTTTAATAACCCCTTTCTTCACCCTACCCCCCAAACCCCTCATATTAGTTGTTAAGCAATTCATTTTTCACTGCCTATTCCCTTTTGGTTAGATCTATGCGATCCACCAGCATCCCTCTCCTCCATACTCTGAATTCTTCCAACTATCTCAGCATCATCTCCCTCATAACTGGCCCCTAATCTCTTCCCTACTTCCCATATCTTGCTAGCAACTAGGTGAGTATTACGAGACAGAAGCTGATTCATACATTTAACATTAGAATCAGAAATAGAATTACTTATCGTTGGATCCACATCCACAGCGGCATTCAACTGGGACTTCCTCTGCAGATCTTGATCAATCTCAGCTTGCACAACTTCCGCCTTCGCTCTATGTTTTTTCCCATTTGTCTTCCTTTTTGGCGAAATTCTTTTCTTTTTCTGTCGTAACACCATTCTTGGGAGCTTATTGCAGAGATTCCGCACCACCTTACCTTTCTCATACTTCCTTTTCTCTACTCCCTTAACTGATTGCACCTTCCTCTCTTTCTCATCACTCCCATGGATTTCCCCATCTTCCAATAAGAGCTTTTTCGTCCCTGACGTACTACCCTTCATACAGATCGAGTTCTCAAAGAGATTTTTCCTACCTCGTTTCTTCACACGTTTGATTCCTCTGACACCTCTGGAAATGGAATCTGACTCCGACACTTCCGAGGCTCTCTGTATCTGTCTTACTTCCTTCTCCTTAGATGAGTAGTTTCTCCCTGGGCCTGTAGAGAATTTAGGGCCCAATCTTAGTTTCTGGAATGACACACCCTTCTTCGAACCACCTCCTCTTAGTTGGCCACATCCATCTTTTCCTTTCACACTAACATTCACATTGTGGGCCACCAAAATGTCTTTGCCTTTAGAGGATTTTAAAAAATTGGGCCAAGTTTTGTTTAAATTTTTGGAAAAATTTGTGTTCTTTCTGTTATTTCCTTGTCTAATTTTCACTTTTTATAGGAGGTCTTGGATACAGAGACGTGGGACAATTTTGAGATTTTTTTTTCTTTTGAAGTAGTAGAATTTTGGGATTACTATTGGCGTGAAGTAGAAAATGGGCTAGCTCTCTTGGGACCCATGACACCCAGTAATCAGAAATGAGGCCTTTTTTTTGGGTCGAGAGGGCTTGTTGTATCCATCCATAATACATGATCACTTAATATCTTGGTCTTGTAAATGTTCTAATTAATTCCCTGAGTAGATACTATTATCTCGTCCCAAATTAAATTTAAAATAATTAATGAAAAATTTATAAATTATAAATTTTGAATTATAATTGATTTATTAATATAAAATACATTAAATTAGATGCTTAATAATTAGTTAATGTTTTAAACAAATAATTAAATACATATTTTCTTAAATTTTTGACTTTTTTAATTTGTTATCATTCATGTGGAATAGAGGGAGTATTAAAAATGGATTGCTTAACCTCAGCCCTTAAGGCCGAGGATAAGAGGTGAAAAAGTAGAAAAAATGTCTTGGAAAGCTAATCCACTAACTTTTAAAGTCTTAAACATTTATTTTTTCAATACAAAGATACTTTTTATAGTTTCTTTAAGGCTGAGGTTAAGAAAATCTTATTAAAAAATACAAGACATAAATGATTTCATTAGAAGCAAATTTTAATTTTATGATGTTTAATTCTTTCGGTCATTTTTGTATTAAGTCGGTTACGTTGGTGCTTTGCTAAAAGTACTTTTTGTGCTTTTATCTTCTTTGAAATAATTTTTTCTTATAAATAAAAATTTTTTCTTATAAATTGAGCATCAATTCTAATGACTTTAATCGATAATATATAAACTCTATTATATAATATATAATAATAATAATTATTATTATTATTTATAAAAATGCTTATTTATGGTTTTGGTTCCTATAAGTTGACCTCATTTTGAATTTAGTTCTTAAATCTTTTTTTGACCTTGAATGGTCCTTAAATCTTTTTAAATTTTGTTTTTAGTCCTTAAATTTTTTTTTACCTTGAATGGTCCTTAAATCTTTTTAAATTTTGTTTTTAGTCCTTCTGTTTATCTTCTTCCGTCATCTGCTGACATGGCAAACGATGTGTCATGTCAGCCCTTATATTGACTACAAACGATGCATCTGATGTGGATCTCTCACTCATGTGAGCAGGAACCGAGCATGAACCGTGCAAGAGATATCGACCGAGTACAATGCAATTGGTAACAGCATAGCTTGGTTCGTGCTCAGTTCATCGTGCTCGGTTCGTGCTCGGTCGATATCTCCCCTCGGTTTGGCAAGTCATGCTCGGTTCATGATCGGTTAATGCTTGGTTCCTGCTCACATGAGTAGGAGGTCCACATCATATGCATAGTTGGCAGTCAATGTAAGGGCTGACATGGCACACCGTTTGCCATGTCAGCTCGCAGATGACAGAAGAAAACAAACAGAAGGACTAAAAACAAAATTTAAAAATATTTAAGGACCATTCAAGGTCAAAAAATGATTTAAGAACCGTTCAAGATCAAAAAGATATTTAAGGACTAAATTCAAAACGAGATCAACTTATAGGAACCAAAACCATAATTAAGCCTTATAAAAATGAGTGAATCACTTGACTCTGTTCTATTTGCATTTATCAAATATATATAGAACCCTGGTAGGTACATAAGGCAGGTAGAAGCTTTCATATATGCGATGATGATGTGAGAATCGAATCTATAATAGAAGAACCCGTGAAAAATGTATGGCCCGCATGGAGATGAACCATCCTTTTCCACTCATCCATCATCAATATGCTTCTTTAATCTCTCTCTCTGCATGCAGAATATTGCAGAACTACACAGTAGTAAGAGGAACATATATTATTGTAAGAAGAATTAGATCAAATTAGAAATAAAACCAAGAAGCTCTGAAACACTATTATGAAATTGTTATCATCATAACCTCATATGTGTACATGATTTGAGCTCAATATATGATGTTTTTGGATGAATTGTAACCCCTTTTCTTAGTAATTTTGGCTTGTTTCTCAAGTATTTTAGGAAAAAGATGGAAATTTCGCTTACTAATGTGCTGAACGAGATCCTTGAGGATTTTGTATCAATTTGTTATGAATTTCAGGTTTTAGAGGCTTAAATTGATGATTTATGGAAAAGAAGGAAAAAACAAGCCTTGGAATCAGAGGTTCGGAGCAAAGTGGTGAAAAATCAGTGAAAAAGTGCAGGACTCGCCCAGGCGAGCTTATTACTCGCCCAGGCGAGTGGAGTCTTCTGTTTTAAAAAAGTGGGTTTTTGGCTACTCGCCCAGGCGAGCCTTATTCTCGCCCAGGCGAGTGTCGCAGAACAGCAGATGCGAATTTTCATATCTTTTGGGGATTTTGATAAATTTGTTTTATCTTTTACTTAAATATTTTAGGATTGGGAATTAGGATTCATTCAGAACACTTGGAATAGAGTTTTTGCATTGGTTTTTGTGAAGAACGGAGATTATAGGCAAGGATTAGTGGTAATTATGTCACTCTTTATCACTTTTATTGTTTTTCTTCTTCCCATTATGAACTAAACCCTTCTTTGGGATGTAGGAGTAGATGAATATGGAACCTTGTTAATGTTTATGCAATGAATTGATTTCGTTTTTCCATTATAAATTCTGTGTTTGATTATTCTTATTTGTTTCTCATGAATGTGTGCAGTTCATGACTTTTGGAAATCCTTTATGAATAGACATATGAATTTAGGATTTAGCCATTTAATCAAACAGTTCAATTGCATAGGCACGTACATGTTTTCTATGAATTGATAATTTTTACAAGTTTTGATTGAACTTAATTTAAGGTTAGATTTTCAAGGCTCTCTTGAGACATCATTGAGAGATTAAGATCTAAAACACGGAAACGTGCTAAGACATTAGGCGTTTTCTACCTTTGCAAAACAAATTCAGAATTTAGGAAAACAAATCAATTCGTTGTTAAACGTTTTAGGAACTGTTATGGACCCCCTAAACGGGGCCGGATTCAGGATAGAGAGCTGAAGAAGCCCAATTCCGGATTCAGGATAGAGAGCCGGATTCAGGATAGAGAGCTGAAGAAGCCCAATTCCGGATTCAGGATAGAGAGCTGAAGAAGCCCAATTCCGGATTCAGGATAGAGAGCTGAAGAAGCCCAATTCCGGATTCAGGATAGAGAGCTGAAGAAGCCCAATTCCGGATTCAGGATAGAGAGCTGAAGAAGCCCAATTCCGGATTCAGGATAGAGAGCTGAGAAGCCCAATTCCGGATTCAAGGTCAGGATCCGGATTGGACCCGCCAAACCGGATCCGGATACAGGATGGCCGAATTGAGGCCGAATTGGCCCTGCAAACCGGATTCGGCCTTAGGACCAAAAGGGCCCAATAAACCGAATCCGGATAACGGAATGACTTGGAGGGAATCACTTAACTTGAATTGGACATAAAACGCTATCTTTAAGCGGATCTTGAAGGATTGATACAGATAACAAATACCAACAAAGTCAGAACATAGGATTCTTACCGTTATAACGGTACGAATTCGGACACGTGCAAGACAGGGTCAGAGGGAATCCCATTATCCTCTTCAACATAGGATTCTTCTCCTCTTTATGTCAGCAATCATACCAGAACCGTTAAGGAAGAATCTTACCTGATACATGAAGGCTGTCATTAATCCAGTATCAGCAGGTATCAGCATATAAGGCATGATAAGGTATCAGGTATGACTCAACTGAACTCACACAAGCACACACACCACCACCCCCCCCCCCCAAAAAAAATCCGAAAAGGACAAGAGAGCGTGTATCTTGGTGATCAAGGTGCACTTTTTCACGTCTGATAGCAAGAAGTGGGATTGCTGGACTCTTAGACCGAATTGTCTAAGCACCGTAATCCTACGACAGAACAGGAACCTTCATCGAAACTACGTCACGCTTTTTCCCATTGTTCAAGAATCGTTTATTTTGTTATTTTAATTCATTTTAATCAAAAATCACTCAAACAATTTAATTTCAATTTAATTTTCATTTAGTAACTACGAATAGGTGAGGATTATTAGAATCAATTTAAGTCCTCGTGAGAACGATACTCTATTTATCACTCTATTACTTGTATGATCTGGTACACTTGCCAGAATCCCAACAGTACATCAAACACCTAGAAAGGAAACAAAATAATATATATCTATCCAACTTTATGGGAATAAGATTCATTCATATATGCTATCATGCATCATCATCATCTTCTTAAAACGTCATATTATTTGGAAGCGTGCACTAGTCATAAAGTAATTTTCACTTACTATTCAATATGTTATATTATCCATGGCATGCATGTCATATGTGATCGAGACAGGCCCCAACAAAAGACATAACCCCTAAGTACAACATTTACTAATCATGCAAAATTTCTTATAGTCTGCGCCAACCTCACAACTTATATATTTTTACAAAGAAATTGGCAGTCCAATTTTATAATTAATTTGTCAGATGTTCTGCGCCAACCTCACACACTCAAACACTCTTTTGTACGTTATTTTGAGATACTTCTTGTACTCTCTATTAATCAATATATTATCTTTGCTTATAAAAAAGATATGCTGGAATTCTTATCACACAAGGACTTAAATATTTAATTTTTTCTATCGTTTCCTTGGCATAACTTAATAGTAGAGTAAAATACTGAATTTTCTACATAAAACGATAAAATTAGTTAGGCGGCCCATACATCTCAAACAAGTAGGAGTATATCTTAGTTAATTAGTCAAAGTGAAAGGCCATTCAACCAATAGAAGTCACAGTCTTCAATAGTTAGTATATTAACCAACCTTTCCGAAATCAAATCTTCAATAGTAACTTCTCTAGAAAAAAAATTATTAAAATTTTCTCTTGTAATAAATTTTTTGTCTTATAAAAAAATAAATAAATTAATTCTCTACTTCTTTATATAAAACTTAATTAACCAAACTGCTTTCCAAATCAAATTTTTCAATTTCCAACAACATTTTCGATCCTTTACCTTTCCAATCAGAAAATCTTTCAGAATGTAAAAAAAACAAGTGTATGTAAGGTTAAATTAAAAAAAAATTATAAAAAAATTTTAAAACCTAAATACGATTAATTAGCAAAACCCGAATACAAATAGAGTTTCCCTTGATTTTTAAAATATAGTTAAACATAATAGAAGTTGAAAATAAAGAGTAATAAGCACTCACTATCATTTCTCACCTTTTGTTTTCCAATTATCATTCTCTAAAGGATTCAATAACCAATTTGAATTTAAAAATTAAAAATTAACACCCACATAAAATATGAATCTAATCCTAATTCCTTCTTATTCCAAAAGCTTTGATGAAAAGAGCCCACATAGGATTCCAAATTATACATACATACATACACCTGGAGTGCAAATCTGAAATTTTGCCATCTATCTAGAGTCGGGCTAACTAATTTTGATGGGTCCCTATTTCATACACGCCTAAGGTAATTTATGGAATGTGGTTAGCAATTGCATGGCTGCTGCTATGGTGTAGTAGCGCATGGACCCTAAAGTAAGTGAATAGCCATATGTTTATGCCCACACTGACAATTTTGACCTTTGAGCCAATGAAATTTAAAAAAGCAAACCTTGGCTGATTTTAATCAATATGGATAAAATGGACAATTTGTGCTATTCTCCCGCAAGCTTTAGATTTGGGTTTGGAATAAAGATGGAGAAAAGAGGGGGAAAAAAAGGAGAAACCTTTGCAAATTCTCGTTAGTGGGGTTTGCGTGGGCACTTTCTCTACAAACTAGGATGTAAGAGAATAACACTGAAAGATAGAGTGCCAGAAAATCCTCAAGAATATAATGAAAAACAATTATTTGATATTAAATTCCACAAACCAAATAGTAATATGCGTGAGGAAAGTTGATATTCATATGATCAAAAGAACATGACATGAATTATTGTACAAACTCTTATATATAGTTTAAATTCTCTGCTGAATTATTAGTTGTTATTTTGTAATAAAGTTCATGTAAAAATTTAAAAGATCGCATAACTGAACCATCTTTATATATTTTTTTATAAAGTTTTTTTTTGGTATAAGCTGAATAAATATCGTTACATGCACTGAATAATTAAATTGTAAATCAATAATCATGCTAATGATGTGGGTTTATCTCTGTGGCAAATTGCCTTTACTAAAGCTTTTCTAGCATCCCCTACATATTTATGCTTTAAAATAATTTTACAAAGGCCAGCCTTTCGGTTAAATTAGCACGACGATGAGCAATGCCTATTGACTATTAGTCCCAGTCCCCTTTTTTAGTCCTTTAATTTGTCTCCATATATTTTTTTATGGGGTTCTCAATCATAATATTTTTTGTTATTCTTGAATAAAAAAATGTATTTTTCGATTTTAAGAATGATTTTTTTAATTAAAAAATACATTTTTCAACTCGGATATATAAAATAATATTCTAAGTGAACCCTATTAAAAAAAATGAGAGTTAAGAACTTAAAAACGATCATAGAGGACTAAAGCTGATACCCGGTGAAGTGCAAGGTTCGAACACCGGCAGCTATACAATCTTTAATTCCCCCTTACCCTCCTATATTAAAAAACTGTCTATAAAAAAAATTATATCAAAGCTAAAATAAAAGTTCTCCAAGTCAAGTGAGTTACGTTGGATACTTCCTCTAGTCCAAGCCTGCTTCCGTATATTTTTGACGAAATTTTAGTGAAGATATTGAAAGTACAAGAATCAATTTTACATATGCATAAAAAAAAAATTGTGCATATCATCATATTAAAAATATGTTTGTTGCCAGAGTTAGTTCTAAAAAGTGTCATCTCATATATTACTTATTGTAATTGGTTAAAAAAAATATTTGTTTATTAAATTTTTAACTTAAATATTATTTTTTAATTAATTACAACAAGTAGCACATGAAGTAACACATTTTTAGAGATAGAAAATATACTCTCCTGTCCATTTAACTATAGCAAATAGCAATTTACATGTATGGCCATAGGAAATTTCTTTCTAAAAATTTCGATGCTGACGACTTTCTTAACCCTTTTGGCCCCCTTTGCCTTTTTCTAATCCAAGTTAATTTTTAAAATTATTTATTTTTACAAATACTATATTTATTCAACATTTTTTAAATTCCAATAATAAAATATAATTACTAAGTAACTTTAAAAAGAATATATCAAATATAATATAACTGATGATAGTGATTTATTTTTTTATGAACTTAAATTTTATCAAAAGTGTTTTATATTATATATATATTTTTTTTGAAAGGCTAAAAAATTCATTGATAAGAGCATAAGAGGTGCTCAACCGAATACAAAAGATGGACTTAGCCAATCAAAAAACAAAGGCCATCAAGAGCCTTGCATACAAGCAATAGGGTCAATACACCATTGAGAGAATTGAAAATTTAACTGTCTCCTAGATGCACTGAACCACCTCCGTGTCCTCATTTTGATTAAGTCCATGAACCATGATATGTATATAGTCTCCCTTTGCACCTGAAAAAATAACTTCATTACGAAGCAGCCAAATGGACCACATAATTCCAAACCAAATCAAACACCATACTGATCTATGCTTCAGCCTCAACTGCTGTTCCCCATATTGAACAAAATGGTTCTCCACCGAGTCTGCAAGGACTACCTGGATACCCAGCCATTGATAGCACCCATTCCATACTGAAGACGCAAAATCACACTGCAGGAAAAGATGATCTATTGTTTCCTCTTGATTACTGCAAAAAACACAGTACCCATTGTCGCCATCAAGGAGGATATTTATATGATTAAGAGGCTGATTTTGTTGGAATTCTATTTAGGATGAGTTTCCAAGCAAATCCCGCAACCTTTTTAGGGACAAGATTGTTCCAAATTTGATTAAAAAGATCAGCTCTTAGAGGCGGTTGAAGAGACAGAAGTTGAATATAAGCACTCTTGACCGAAAACGCCCCATGCCGTTCGTGTCTCCAAAACCAGTGATCAGATCCAGCCAAGCCATGGAAACTGTTAAGAACCGAGACTCTCAAAGCTTCCACCAAGTCTTTCTCCCAAGCAAATAATCTTCTCCGCCAGGGGAAATTCCAAACCCAACTACCAATCACCCAGGACCCTGCTTCACCCACTCTGATATTCTTATTCATGCAGCAGGCGTAAAGCCTAGGGAAGCTTTGCATTAGAGGGGTTGTTGGTAGCCAAGGATCAACCCAGAATCTAGCCTTCTCGCCATTCCTTAAGACCATATGTAATCCTTTTGAAAACCAGTCATCATTCATATGCATCTGAATTCTGCCCAAGTCCTTCATCCAATTTGATCCCTTTTCAAAGAAAGAGTTGCCGTTATTGAACGGGTCAAACACACCATATTTCCATTCAATTACCCGGTGTAAGAGCCTCCACTTCCATTTTCCAAGGAGAGCCTTATTAAAAAGACCTATGTCTCTCACTCCAAGGCCACCGTGCTCCTTCGGTTAATAACCAAAGGTAGTAGTAGCCTTCAGTAGATGCTGAGATTGTGTTGAGGGAAATATCATTAGTTTTTATCAATTGCATGTAATTGGATTATCTTGATGAATTCTACTACATAGATTGACACACACAAGCACACATACTGACATACATATAAACAGAGAAAGGGATATGTCTGAGAAATAATAAGTGTTCAGAGTTGTTCAGACAAGCAATCCAAGGCCTAAGATAGCGACATGAAATTAACATAACCCTTCTTCATCATCATCATTTTCTCTTCTCCATATTTAATTAACTTATTTCTCTTTCTCTTATTATCACAAAGCAGATTATTATGCCTTTCCCTGTCTATGTATGTGTCTCTGTGCCACCTGTTCACTAGCAAGGTTCAGCTTAATAATTAGTTGTGTCCAAAGCCAGGATTTCCCATTTCTTAGTGCAAAAGTGACTGTAACTATAACTACTATATAAATATCAGACCAATTCAAGCTAAGCTCTCTCTCTCTCTCTCTCTCTATATATATATATATATATATATATATATATATATATATATATATATATATATACACTCTAATTAAAGCTAGACATTAGAATATCGTATCTTGCTTTTCTTCCCTTGTATTTTTCCTCCTCATACTTGGAGTTTTTCTTCAAAGGCAATGTTCCCTGCCGCAGTTATGTCCAATTCCACTTCTTTATCAGAAGAAGCCAGTGTTCTCTCTGCTAATGGTGCAAGAATAATTCATCATCAGGACTTGGCTGGTAATCAATATTCAATAAAATAGGTGAAGTTTGAGGGCAAATCTGATTTCCCTCCTAAAACTTCCTTCTAATTATTATTTCCCTCCTAAAATGCATCATTAATCTGAACCATTCATCGTATTTTGTAAGATTAAATCACAACCGTTCAATACATGTAGGTTGAAACCAAGGCAGAGTCTGTCCATCTCCTTTCATTCGTTCTTTTCTTCCTACGTTTAGTTTCTTCTTCTCTCTGCCTCTCTCAAAAATAAATGAAAAACTCATCTCTCACTTTCTCCTCTGACCCTCATCTTCTCTACTCTCTTTCTCTCGCCTCTCTCTCTTCCCTTCTTTCTTTCTTTCTCTTTCATCCTCTCACTAAATTACAAACCACATCACCACGACCATAATCTGATCATCACTGAAGCGATTCAGATCAGTACCAAAGAACCCACGACGCCGGGAATTGCGACTGCCACCACCGCCATCATCATCACTAACCGCCACCGGTTGGGATTTCGATTCCCGTAAGTGACTCTTTAATTCTCATTTTATTCGCTTCATATTCCCCGCCTTATTGCAAAAAGCATGATTTGGATTTGTGAGGATGATGAGACTATTAGGTTATTTGCTAATATTCCTGTTTGAGATTTACAAATTTTTTTAGATTCACTGGCTCTAAGATTTGTGTTTGAGACTATTAGGTTGTTTGCTAAAAACATTCAATTATGGACATGCTTTTAATTCACCTTTATTTATGTCAACAATAGGTCTCTATTGTTAACTTGATGTTGTCATGCTACTACTGTGCTACTGTTGCAAGCTAATACGATAGACAGAAACAATGATAATAACAAAGATAATCAAGGTACCAAGTGTTTGTGGAAAGTTTTGAGAGAATGATATTAATTTTTTTAAGATTTGTTTGATTCCAAGCGAGTTTAGTTTGAGATTTCCTTTTGTTCTTTACAAGCTAAACTCTAACATACACCTATCACTGGCCTAAGTTGCTTACTTTGCTCTATATCAAACTCTTAATAATGACATTATAGGTGGGTGATCAACGCTCAGACCATGATTGTTGGGAGAGGCCAGAAAACATGACACAAGCAGGATAGTGTATGTTGTTGATGCACCAAGCGCGACTTTCGATGTTGCCAGGGAAATAGCCGCTGCACTAGCAGCCTCATCCATGGCATTCCGGTCAATGGACCCAGGTTATTCTAAGACATTGTTACGAAATGCTATTAATGCTTTTCAATTTGCAGATAGCTACGGGGGTGCTTATAGTGACAATGATAATGTTAAGTATGGGGCCTACCCTTATTATTGTGATTTTGATGGCTACCAGGTAATTGAGTGTGACTTAACTTTCAATAATGAATTAAGTGCTCTTTTTCCTTTTTGGATATGTAAGATGGTAAGGGACTAATAACATGTAGAGGATAAACGAATAACCTTTTCAATTTAGTAGGAGACAATGATAACAATATAGACAATGATACATCCTCATGATAAAGATTTGAACAAATCAAAGGATAGGCACAATGGCAAAATTAATTTGCCATGCTAATTTGCTACCTGTTATGTTGATAAGCTCAATTAATTACACTTTTCAGTCACTCTGTGAAATTCCAATAATGATCATGTTGCATGACTTATGTATCACCATCAAATTAAATTGACTAAAGATAGTAGATATATCTTATAATTTCATTTTTTAGGTGGTTAACTTAAAGGTTTTCATTATTTTTTTCCAGCCATCGAAGAGTGATGTTGTTTAATTGAATTGGGATTTGGGATCATTTCAACCCCAAACTAAAAAATAGTGACTATCATGATCAAGGAAAGAGTCATTTCATTCAGGTCTACCAATTCTTTTATCAATAAAAATAGGCTCTTATAGGATGTTCTTTACATTTGGCATTTCTTTAAATTTATCTCTACTGCTAGGCAGAGTACTTAAGGCAATTCTTGCTTTGTTCAAATATTGGCATCCAGAACATGCTTAGGATGCTTCCTTGCAACCCTATCATTGTTCTTATAAGTTTCCTGCATAACAAAATATGTTTTAAGAACTTACTTTTCACATGAGTTATGTCTCCAAATAATTAGTTAGTTGTGATTGCCATTTATGCAATACCTATATAAATGGAAAGAATTGGGCCCGGTGATTGCGTTTGGTGGTGTTTAACTTAATTTAATAACTATAAAATTTGTGTGACTATCTAACTGTACTATGAATGGCTGCAACACATATGTTTTGAGATGTTTATTATTAGACTGTTCTTCAATTAGATGCTTCAAAAATGTTGAATTTGCAGATTATTAGACTTAACTATGAGCTTCTACTCAAGGTATCACAGTCTTCTTTTTTCCATTTTAAATTCAACATATCTATTTAACTTTTTAGATTGGTTTTTCATACTATATATTATGCAACTATAATTAGTCTTTGACCTCTTTTGTATGTATAAATTTTGCAAGTACACAAAGGAGCTTCAAGTCATTGCATCAACCATGGTGAATTTTAGTTTCTTGCTTCAAGCTTCATAGGTGAATTTTGTTTTTATAACATTAACTTCAATTTAAGTTTTATTTTTGTTCTGTTCTTCTTATCAAAGGTCCACCATTTTATTTTTTTTTTAATTTTAGGTGTGTGCATGCTTTTGATAACAAGATTGATGTTTTCTTCCGCTTTTTACTTTAGCTGAGTTTAAATGATAATGTTACAGGGAACATGCACTCTTGCAACATAATGCATGTAATTTCCTATTCATATACACTTTTTCTGTAGCATATGATAAGAAGGGTATTGGTGTTGTTATTATTTAGTTATAACATCCATATGAATATGCTTTTGTTTATTCTAGATATACATAATCTTTCATAACTTTTGGACACCTGAGACTGAAATTTTTATAAATACCTATAATTATAGTAATTTTGATTAATGTCTTATTTTCTGCTGCAAGCTTAACCTATATATAGTTAAAATTATGAAAGGTCTCGGTATGCTATTCATTCTAGATTATGCAGGTTAGAATATGCTATTCACTTTCCAACTTGCAACAATGAGTTGGGTTTAGCATGCTGATTTTAAGTTACCGTTAAATTGATTTATCAAACTATTATGTTTATTTATTACTTCTTTTCTCTCTATTTGTGAAGCCATTTATTAAATATTCTATTGCAACTTTCAAAGTTTAGGTTGGTTTATCATAATTTGTTTTCAAGTTTTGCATATATAGAGATTGCAACTTGGTAGATAAAACTTTGTTAGAGACTTAGAGTAAGACATGATCTTTAATACCTTTTGCATAAAATACACTCTTGAGTTAACAATTAGTAGTTGAGACTAATGCTTAGTATTCTGTTCTTCTTTTAGTGTTTCATGTCTGCAAAATCATGACAGTCATTAAGCTTTTTCGTAAGTCAAGTGGTTTTGTCTATACTTTTTCAAGTCATTTGAGTGAATATTAGATGTAGCATGAATACTTATGGCATTAACATGGTTAAAAATTCTGAGTGCATTGTAGGCTGTAGAATGCATAGAACAAAATGGATTTGTATTAGTTTTCTCCCCCCTTTTTTGCATCTCAATCTTATTTACAAATAGTTTTTTTTTTAATATTAAGCAACTATCCCTGAAAAAATGATGAGCATGGAGAAAATATGCAAAAGGATGTGACAGTGAATTTCCTCAAGTTTTTATAAGTCTCCCATACATCCTCAATGAAAATATCTATGCCTTATTATGATGGCTTGAATTTATTTTGCTCCTATATCCCTCACTGTCTTTTGTTCCTCTTGGCAATATTGATATTTTAGACCATTAGATTATAGTTTTGTTGCACCATAATTCAGTTTCTTTGTAATGAGTCTGCAAATTAAAAGTACTAGGTTTGAGAGCAAAGCAAATTCAGGACTTTATGCAATGTTATTGCCTTTTGTTCATTGCCTCTAATGTACCGTGTATTTGTTATCTATCACCTTTATTTCTATTCAATCTTCTTAGCTTCTTACATCTTATGATAGTTATGAAGTTATGGTTTTATCATTGAGACAGAACTATATGATGCGGGAGGATGAGAGTTTTGCATTACGAAAGGGGCTAGGAAATGTTCAACATGAAATAAAGACTATTGACAAGATATGTGTTGTCCTGGGAGAGACCCTTCAGTTATGATGATAATAATTCACTTAAGGTTGATTGAGCTTTATTAAGTCTACTATTTATTAATTATTAATTAGTTTACAAAAATTCTTGGACTGTGGATAGTGACAGATAGTTGTTATGGAAACCTATTGCAACAAAGGGATGAGTTGAAAGATGAAGAATTTGTCAAGCATATATAATGTGACAAGGATATGGGTGGTACTAAGAAAAATTGAATGAGAGTTCCATTTTTCTCTTTTGATCTGTCTTAACAATACCTATTTTGTAGAGTCTTTGCATATTTTTTGTTTGTTGGGTATACAAATATTTATGTTTGCCTTATAATGAATTCGGAGTAGTCATTTTGTATACTTTGCATTAGGATTGGTACTAAATGTTGTTGCTACTCATCAGATAGATATGAAATTTTTTATCTATGGTTGTTAGCTCCTACATATATTCTTTTTTCCTTTTGAAAATATAACAGTGTATGACTTGAAAGCATTTTATTATAAAATATATAATCATTCCCGTGTTTAAGTTGTGTATGCAAATATCTTGAATCTTTTCGATTTGAGCAAATATGGGTCATCAATTCTTTAGTCCTTTTGGTAATAATTATGGTTAATTTCAGTAAGTTATATCATCGTCATCATTAATTTTTTACAAGGGTCTAATTAGTTCAATCAATAATAATTCTAAATTTATTAACTTGCTTTTTATCGACTAATGGTTGGGGTATTAAATTCTATTAAAAGTTACTTCCTCCGGTCTCTAATATAAAAAAGTTCAGACATACTTTCTTGGACTCTAATATATAAAAAAGTTAATTAACTTTTTATTCTCAATACAATCATTTCTGAAATGTTTCTTAGAAAATAGTGATTTTATTTAATTTTTGTTTCATTCCCAATGCAACTTTTAATTTACAAAGTAGCAATATTTTTTTATGATTTTGAGGAAATTAAATACGTGTGATTTCAGTTATTTTTTCTTATAATAGGGATCGAAGGGAGTATTAAGTATAAATTGAATTCACCATATTTTGACCCTTGATTGCATCTAACTTAAATTATGCTTTAATGGTGGCCTGGAATTTGATGTAACAAATCACTCTCTCTTATATGTATTTATTCTCTAGAATTAATTATTAAGCTTCTCATTCTATTTTATACCTTTCATTATATGTTAATATGTGTTTAATTCATTAATTATTTGTTATATAGTGTTCTTTGCCGAATTTGTTGGATCAACCCATTCACATTATGGATTTGATGCCAATATGCATAAGGCATAGACCGACGTTGATTTGGGTTACTTTATTTCTTTTACTTTTTATTTAAACTCCATTTTATATTGTATAATTGCCCCACCAAAAAAATCACGGAGAAAAATACTAATTGCTATTCATAATGTTTTAAAAATATTCATTTTTATTTCACATATTATAAATCTTTTTCGTGTATTATCTAATTATAAGTATTGTATTCCGATTTCATTACATAAATTTATCTGATCATTTTTCTTTCATTGTAATAATTAAAAAAAATCCATATAAAATATAATTCCAAAAAAAGATAAATTTATTGTCCTCTAAAAAAATAGTCTCATAAATAAAATTAATGCTTGAACAAATGCAAAGAATAGTGAAATTTAAGACCCGTGCATCGCACGGGCAATTTTCCTAGTTTAAATAACTTAGTCTCATCAACTACCCTTTCTCCTCCTCACCAACAGCCTCCAAAGATCAAGAAAAAGAGAAGTCTCCCTGGAAACCCTGGTATATAATATTACATATAGATTATAGCTCATTAACTTTATAACCTCTTTGATTATTGATTACATATGTAACATATTCATTTGTATATATATGTGTGTATTTATTAGATGACATGTGTGCTAGTTATAGTTAATTAGGTTAACTTTTTTTTTTTTTAATTAATTTGAAATTTTGATGGTGCATATATATATGTTTTCATTTTTTTTTTTGGTTTACATGGGAGGTCTGGGACTAGAACCCATGACCTGGGGAAGAGGAAATCCTAAGTGTCCCTGCAGCCACCAACTGGGCTGTCTTATGCGGACATATATATATATATATGTTTTCAGACCCTGATGCTGAAGTGATTGCTTTATCTCCAAAGACCCTTCTAGCCACAAACAGGTTTGTGTGTGAGATCTGCAACAAGGGCTTCCAAAGAGATCAAAATCTTCAGCTTCATAGGAGAGGTCATAACCTGCCATGGAAGCTGAAACAAAGGAGCAGCAAAGAGGTGAAAAAGAGAGCCTATGTATGTCCTGAGCCAACATGTGTTCACCACAACCCTTCAAGGGCTCTTGGAGACCTTACAGGGATTAAGAAACACTACTGCAGAAAACATGGTGAGAAGAAATGGAAGTGTGACAAGTGCTCTAAGATCTATGCTGTTCAGTCAGATTGGAAGGCTCACTCTAAAACATGTGGTACTAGAGAGTACAGATGTGATTGTGGTACCCTTTTTTCCAGGTATCAATTAACATAGACTCATGTTAATGTATCTAGCATTTTTAATTATGTTTGATGCATGTCTTAATTTTCCACTTGATTCAACTCAATCCATTTCTTCTTATTGGTATTTACTTAAAATCAATTAAGGTTACGATCTATTATTACAATTGTGGTTGCAATACTGCAATTTCAATTAATTTTATAAATCAATTCTAATCGTAATTGAGATCACATCGCAATTATATGTGACAAATGCAGTGCAAACAGAATCACTAATGAGAACATTGCTATGAATTTCATGGATAAGTAGTGAGTCATAGTTTTGAGAGTTCATTCATTAGAGTCATAAAAAAACATGGGGGATAAAAGTCTCATTTTATCAAAAGAGGCTCTCATAATTTTATTCTTTTCAGCGGATCTTTGTTCTTACATGAGAATGGTAAGGTAGATTTGTCCTGCAATATAGTAATTTATTTCTGCTATAAATGCTTAAATGCTATGGCAGGTAGCATGAAATTGGAGACAGCTAAGCTAATACAAGTGTCAATTGAAAGAGAGAAAGAAACAACAACTTTACCTGTTTCTGAATTCTAAAACTGCCAAATGAATTTGCGGCAACAAAAAAAAACACAATCCACACACATTTTTGTTTTTATCTACTGTATTATCTGTGACTCAATAGCAATTCGTTTTTTAAAGAGAAATAAAAAACTTATGATGCACTCACATGCATGTCATATATACTTCTATATATTTTTTGCATTATGACCAAATATTTAAAACTTTAATTGATAAGGGTCTAGGCTACATACACAAAAATTCCAAGTGTGTCAGAGAGTGTGCTCAATAGTTTTCTAGACTTCTACTATTTCTCTCTCTCTCTCTCTATGCACATATGTGTGTATATGGACTATGGAGTGGCTGCAGTCTCTAAGAAAATGATGGAGATCTATTTTTGTCCACTGAAAAAGTAAAAGAAGAAAAATATAGTTAGAAAAACTTGTGATGATTTCTTACTTTCTCTTAATTTTAGTTTTATTTTTCTCTGAACTTTCATCATTGTGAAATCTGATAAATCTGCAAAAAAATCTGATATGCTAAGTTGCTTTCTTATAGCTTCATTGGTTTCAATTTTTACTGATTATCTTTGTGTCATGCATGAGCTCAAGTTTCCATGGACTTCCGTCATCATATCCATAACAAATTAACCACATTACCAATAATCCTTCAACATTTTTAGCCAGTGTATGTTAAAACCTTTTCTACATGCATAAATTAGCATAAGGGGCATTCACATTATTAAAAAATAAATAAATAAGGCGCATTCTGCAATACATAAAAGACATAGCATGCACCAGTGCATGCTTTGACTTTTACCTGTTATAGCAAGTTTTTACGTATTTACAAAAAAGTCCCTTATAGATTTAATATTGTTTAACAATACTATTACACAAAATAACAATTTTACCCTCACTTCCACCTCTGCCGGCATTGGCATCTACACCTCTGCCCATCGAAGATCTCCATCGACACCGGCACTGACACCGTCACCGGCACCTCCACCCCATCGAAAACCTCCACCTCCGCCGGCATCAACATCTCCACCACCATCCCGCCACTGCCACTTGCAGCCACCATCTCGGAGCCGCCACTTCTCCATCCCTCCCTTTCAATCCCCTTTCCTTCCTCGCCTCATCCACTTGAGATACTGAGTGGCAAATCAAGTAACCCAAGCACTAAATCAGTTCATAAGCATGGTGCATCCCAAATCAAACCAAGCATTCCCAACAAATAAAGGCTCAATCCTTAAATTTGTGAACAAGATAAGGTGGAAGTGGATTCTGAATTTGTAGAGGTGGTGGTAACAAGGGTGTCGCACCGGTGAAGGTTAAGGTTCGATAGAGAGATGAGAAAATAGGAATAGAGATGGCGGCTCGAAACGGAGTATGAGCCGGTGGTCGCGGTTTGTTTTGGGGTTGGAAGGAACAGGAGCGGAATCCGGTGGCGGAATCCTCCTCCTCCTCCTCCTCCTCCAAATAGCAGTGTGTATTGATACTTCATAACTGAAGCAAGAGGTAGCCAACCAACATCCTAATCCTTAATGCCATATCAGTCAATCTCAACGGTATATAACAGTCACTCTTTCTATGTACTACAGCCATCGCCATAAATAAATTACAACATTAGGGAATCCATGCATCAATTGTTAATTTATTTTTTATTTTTTATAAGAAACATCAAGTGTTAGTTAAGTTGTTTTTAATTTATGGTGGTCCTCTCTCCTACTTTAAATTTGGCTGGGACACAACTAACATTCCATTTGGTCCTAGCCTTTCGCACTTCACTCCCTGTGATTCGTGCAACTACATACTGCATACATACCCCTCCACCACGCACGATTTAATTCCCTCACCTTTTTAGAAACGGGACACGCTCTACAAGGACGTAATATATATATATGTCTCCCTTTCTTATATTCACATTTCCCTCACATTTGCATGCACGATTAATTCATTTCATATATATCCTCAAACTCATATAGCAACACCTACTCAATTAGCAATATTATCAATATTGCTAATATTATCCTTATATTAATACTTGCACTCATATATTATCCTTATATTAATATTATCCTTATATTAATACTTGCACTTACTTGTCAATATTATCCTTATATTAATACTTACACTCATATATCTAATACTTACATCCTAAACCCATTTTTAACACCCATAATCCTAAAAACCTAATACTTAACCACTTATTACTACTCACACCCACCACCTTCAATCTCTCATTCTTAACCCCATAATCATCTTCAACCTCTCATCCCAACCTCTATTGTCCATGAATTTACATATGACAATGCTTAAAATTTTTTTGATTAAATTAAACAACCTTGTGCAGTTAAAATTAAAAGCTTTATTTATTTTTTTAACCAAATAATCTCTCATTATTCGAATCCTATAGTTGTGTGCAATATCATGGAAGTACTACTATTTCTTGAATTACACAAATCTTGACTTAAACCAATAATGGTCACACAGTGGAAGCAATATCATTGAAGTACTATTACGTGTAAGCCAATGTCACACAGTGAAAGCATGGATCTTGTGCATATGGAGTGGAACAATGATAAGAACAATGACAAGGAAAATGAGCAGGTATAACTGCATCTTTTTAATGGAAAGAAAATTTCGTGCCTTTTTTTTTTAAATCATTGATATATTAATAATTAATTTTCTGGATTTATGATTTTTTTTCTAGAACACTAATTAATTTTTATGGAGTTAGGTGAGAAAAATGAGAGGTTGAAGATGACTATGCGATGAAGATGAGAGGTTGAATGTGATGGGTGTGAGTAATGGTAATTGGGTAAGTATTATGTTTTTAGGATTATGGGTGCAAATAATAAGATTATGGTGTGAGTATTAATATTAATATAAGGGTAATATTGACAAATAAGTGAAAAAATGTACAAAAATCGGATGCAAATAGTAATGAAATGGGTGTTAATAACATCTCAAAAAAAAATATGATAACAAGGAAAAATAATGTATTTGGGAAGGTATAATTGAAGCTTGGTGATGTATTGAACTTAATGTATGCATTCTTCTTGAACTCTTGTATTGCTGCTTGGAGTATGCATGCTTTGTACTCTTTTATGTGGTATAAAACTTTTGCTTTATCAAAAAAAAAAAAAGTCTTAGGTAGATAAATATTTCCTCCGGTCCTATATAGATTCTATTGGGATTTTTATTTTGGTCCTATTTATAAGATCTCTTTCCAATTTTCAATAACATTTAATTACTTCTTTCCACTAATACCCCTATAAAGTCAACACTTTTTATAGTTCCAATAATAATCATAGGGGTATTTTTTTATATCAAATTTTTAAATTTCCAATATCACTAACAAATTTATCCACTTTCCTTGGTGGGAATGAAAAACCCTAAAAGGGTCCTATAAATAGGACCGGAGGGAGGTCTGGAACTAGAACCCATGACCTGGGGGAGGGAAAAATCCTAAATGTCCATACAGCCACCAATTGGGCTGTCTTACGCGAATAACAATCAATTATTAACTGTGCATTTGTGATCAATTTTATACCTTGTAAATTAAAATTGAATATATGCATGAAATGCACGATAAAAGTATTAATTTTCTTGAAAACATAA
The DNA here is from genome assembly GCA_037953625.1 of Crotalaria pallida. NCBI lineage: Eukaryota > Viridiplantae > Streptophyta > Magnoliopsida > Fabales > Fabaceae > Crotalaria > Crotalaria pallida. The sequence goes on along the minus strand of CM075652.1, from coordinate 145,310,123 downwards.
AATTGTTAATTTTCATGAATAGTGAGAACTCAATTAAATAATACTCCCTCCGTTCCTAAATATAAAGTTCTCTTAACACTTTTATTTTGTTCCTATTTATAAAGTCTCATACTAATTTTCAATGATCATTAATTTCTTTTTTCCACAAATACCCATATTTATTTAACACTTTTTAGATTCTCAATAATATTAATAGGGGTAATTTTGAAATTACATATCAAATGTTCACATTTCCAATACAATTAAATAAATTATTCCACTTTCTTAATGGACGTGAAATCTCTAAAAAGGCTTTATATTTAAGGACGGAGGAAGTAGTACTTTGATACTCATATTTTTGGCATTAAAATTTTAATTTGATCTTCTCAATAGCTAGTTCAATTGCTAGAGTTTCAGGACATAAAATATAAATACATGTATTGTTAGATCGTTGACAATTGTACAATTTTTCCCCTTTCTCCCTCTCAAAAAAACTTTACATATAAAAAAAATAGTTTGATACTATATGTAATCAATAACCTAGCCATTGTTTTCGAATATGTAATATATTTTATACTAATTTTTTGAAGTATGAAATAAAAAATGTAATACTTACTCCCTAATTTTCAAAGTTGCATGGGTTAAATGCTACTCTCTCCTTTTCAATTTAAGTATTTTTTAGCATAAAAAATTTGTTCTTAAATATAGTAAGTGTTTTTTTAGAAAACCAATACAACATTAATTACTATTTTGACAATTTTATCCCCATCTAATTAATAAGAGAGATAATAAGTGAAAATATATAATAAATATAATTATAAGAGAAATAGTAAAAGGCAAATTGAATAAATAAAACATTAATTTAATTAAAAAACACATTAACTTTATTTCTTAATTGGAAGTTTGGGGTACTTTTGTCAGATACCCTTATACTTTTTTTTCATTGTCTGACTCCTCGAAGTTACTTCTGGATTTGTCATATGCCCCTACTATCAATTCTGGTCAATTTTGCTGACATGTAACATTGGAATCCTAGTCAAACGTAGGAGGTTGGTCATGTGGTGCGGCGTGTTGTCACACGGGCGAAGACGACCTCTCTCTTCAATTCTTTTTTTATAATTTTTTTAGTTAACTAAAAATATAAAAAAATTCAGTTTTTAGTTTTTTTTTTAATTTTTTAAAAAAAGATCTTCAGCCGCGGGGAATCAAGTTCTTAATCTCCTGCATTTAATCAGGATTCCGACATTACATGTCAGCAAAATTGACCAGTTGGTAGTTCGAGCATATGACAAACCCAGAAGTAACTTCGAGGAGTCAGACATTGAAAAAAAAAAAAGAATAAGGGTATTTGACAAAAATACCCAAAACTTAAAGGACTTGCTGTGACATAATTAAGCCTTCTTAATTCAAGAAATATACAGAAGGAGTAGGTAGATCATAAACGTTTGTATATATTTTGTATGTATTGCTAGTAATTAAGCTGTCAGTTATAGATGGTGTGATGGCACATGTTAAGAATCCATTTCAAGTAAAGTGTTATTAAAAAATGAAGTATTCCACTTAGCATTTTTGTAAAGTAAAACACTCAATTTTTTCATGAGAATACACCTTTAAGCTTTAATGGATTTCTTCTAATAAGGTACACAATAAAAAATAGATTTAGCAAATAAAAATTACACCATAGAAGTGTATGAGGTATATTATTTTGAGATTAATGGGTATGTATTGATGGTGTAAAATTTTTTACATCATCAGTTCATCATCCACCATTCATTTGTATTACTTTAATTTAAAAGTCAACAACCATAAATGGATGAATGGTGGATGATACATTGATAGTGTAAAAAACTTTATACTGTCAATGCATTATCCATTTTCTCTATTATTTTTGGTAATTTTGATACCTTCCGAATTACCAAATAAAGAATTAATGCGTGTGAGAAAGGTTATCAAATCAGTATCACGTAGAAGAGGATATGTGAGGTGATCACATGCGGGTGGGTCATCATCGGCCACGGCCATACAACTTTAGAAATGACTCAACAGTTTTGCCGCCCATGGCCAAATGTTACAAAAAGAAACAACTAATAATACTATAAACAGGTACTACTTGTTAATATAATAATTATTAATTCGGCTAGTGATTTTTTTTAACATTATTATTTGTATCATAATTTGGTGCAAGTCTTTGTACAGAGATAGCGAATGATGTAGATTGTCAAGCTTGTATTAAGAAGTGTCGCCATTTTTGGATTGAGTAGCTAAATGCCACAGAGCTTCATGTCCCTAGCTTTTGTCTTTATCTGTGCCATGCATGCATAAGGGTCATGTAGGCCATTATTATTTCAACTTCGCAAATTTACCCAAATAATTTTGTGAATGGAAATTCAGACCGAAACATCTCATCTCTTTTGTGAAATTCCAAACTGTAGCCCGTGAGTCTGTAAGGCCACTAAGTGATTGTAATTACCAAACATATTATAAACCATAGTGAATGCTGTCTATATATGGTTCCCCTAAACTATCTTACGAGTTACGAGTGAAAAAGCCAAAAAAAAAAATATTTTGTTCACCAAAATTTTTACTCCACTCCAATAAAACTGGGATAGGTTGTATTTTTGTTTTATGATCTCAGTTTTTGACGAAAAAAACAAGAGAAAAAAAAATTATGTAGTTATTAAAGACTAAACTTAAGTATTCGTATTTTATGTCTTACAATTTCATGAACCAAACTACCTAGTGTGATAGGTTGTATTTGCCCAAATAGTTTTCATCGAGAAGGTGCAAATATAAATTAGTGCAACCAAGCTAACAAATCCGAGCCGGACAAGCTACAAAGAAAAAGCATTTCTACATATCTTCATATGTTCATTTATAGTAATATCTATACTCCCTCCGTTACAGAATGTTTGACCTTTTAGGCCTGGGCACACAAATTAAGAAAGTGTTAATTATTGTAAGTATTATGTATAGTTTGTCTAAAATGCCCCTATTTAATTCTTATTGAAAATTGTAACAGTATTTAATTTTTATTAGTAAGTGTGTCCATTAATTAATGTATAGTGATTTAGAAATGAGAGAGATGATAAAAGTAGAATTAATGAGGAGTAAGAGAAATTATTGAATGAAAGGTTAATATTGGAAAAAAAATATGTTTGTGTATTGAAAATGTAAAAGGCCAAACATTGTGAAACAAGGAAAAAAGTCTAAAAGGCCAAACATTGTGAAACGGAGGGAGTATTTTATTTCATCGAGTTCATTCCATTCCAAACGAAGACTACAAAAATCCTAAACCAACTAAGGTTCAGCAATTTTGGGAATGCTGGGGGTGGGCACATTTATTGCCCAAAGCATTAACCAAATTCCTAGAAATTCTTTTCCTCGTCACTTTTTCTTTTGAGGGATGAAGAAAAAATAATGGGATAGTTTCAAGAAATGGAGCCTTTTGTAAAGAGGAGCAACTGACTAAGGGATTATAAGCATGAGTTAAAAGGTAAACTAAGTTTATGGTGTATTGAGTATTTGTGCGGAGTGTGATTGTGGTCCGGGTTACATATGGAGGTAATCAATTAAAAGGAAAAGAGAAAAGAAGAGGAAATAAAGGGGGAAAATGTCAACCAATATGGGAAAAAAAAAAAAAGAAGCTCCATATAGGTTTGAAAGTTTGAATTAAAATTCTCTACCTTCTTTTTGTGAACCCTTTATCAAATTTTGTCTTTGGTTGACAACTAAATTAATAAATGCAATTCATCATTAGCTAAGTCAATGTTACTACTTACTTCGTATCATGCTTTGCATGAACAACCAATTGTCAAGTCTTGACAATGACACTAAGTGTGAAGGAAAAATATAAGCAGAAATCCCCTTACATAGAAAAGAAACTCTCACAATTAGCCATATTGAAAATGAGGTAAAGAGAAAGTGTGTAATAAGAGCCACAAAGAAATATACTAAAATTGTGGGAAATTAAATTATTAAGGTTGGTATTAAAGTTGCACTTCCATAGCATACAAGCTAGCAAAAGGAAAGGAGAAAGTTACTTGACACTAAAAACTCAGTATATTCACTGCAAAAGAGGGGAAAGGAAAAGAGCATGGGGATTAACCAAGGGAGGTGATGATGTGTTGGGTTTTATGGTATATCTAGATTTTGGGTGTTATGGTATACCCAAGCTTTTAGAAAGTATATTTGTAAGTTGCAGGAATAAGGTACAATCCATCTCATTTGCCTACTAAAAAAGACTGCCTCTTTTCGTATCCCTCTGCAGCTGTGTTGCATGGGTACTCCTATTTGGCTGCCGTACACGTACTGGGTACGTACCCGGTACCGGTATTCCTTGGGTACGCCTCGATACGTACCCGGTACGTACTCAAATAAAAAATAATTAAAAAAGAATTGGGTACTTGGATGGGTACATCTGGGTACTTGAATGGGTACGTACCCACCATACGTACCCACCGTTTGTATATGATTGTGATTATGATTGAACATAAATTTTTTTCCAAATGATGTGTTTTGTTCACATGAGTAAGGGAAAACCATTTTTTTCAATTATCTTCCGATCTTCTCTCATTTTAACCTTAAAAAACACTCAAGTTTCTAATTTTTTTCTCCTCTCCCTAGATTGATCCCCTCCGTCCCTCACTGTGCTTGAACCTCTCCGCCGCTCACTGTGCTTGTCTCTTGTTATGTTTCCACTCTTTCATCAGTTCAATGCCTCCTTATAAACTACCTCTCATCTCTATGTTGTTTTGTTATTTCACTAACTATTGTTACTTCTATTTCTCATATTCTATAAAAATTTCTCTATTTTCTTTTTCTTTGCTATGATGGATTATAAATATATATTATCTTACTTCACAGGAATGAAAGTAGTTTGGTGCTCATATTTTATTTTTATTTATGCATAGTGTTTAAATTAGTTTAGGAATTCAACCTTTTTTTTTTCTTATTATGCACCGTTTTTTTTAATTTTGTTCTATTTTTGGATGTTTTTGATTTATTATTAGTTGTTACAAAGTGCAAATATTAAAGGCTGTGTGATCATAATTGTGGGAAATTATTAACTTCTGTGAGTTACAACTAATTGATTATATTTTTATTTTCACAATTTTTTAAATTTATATATAATTATAATAATAAAATAAATATATATAAGAACGTACCCGTACCCTACATTTTTAAAAAATGTCGTACCCCGTACCCATACCCGTATCGTGTACCGGTACCGTACCCGTACACATGCAACACAGCTCTGCAGCAAATGGAGACAAACCAAAAGCCTCTTCTATTCCCTCCTCTCTTCTTTCTCTCTCATCACACTTGCATGTGTCATCTTCCACTAGGGAATCTCATCTCAACTAGACTTCCCTTTTCCTCTTTTTCTTCCTTACAGTCCTCATAATTACTTAAACTTTCTTTCCCGTGCTACTATCCTCTTTTTCCTTCTGCTGCGAATCCTAACACAATTACCACCCGGTGATATGTTTTGTCTACCCACTTCAAATATCTCCATTATGTATCCAAAGTTACTCAGTAAATCTTTAACTTGATTATAATAATTGAAATAGGACTTCCGTGGCTTTGATCTAGGCACTATGGTTCTGATTTCAGGGCTCCTAAATTTCAATGCTACAAGTCAACCAAGCTTTCAAGTACAACTTAGTGCCATCATGTACTAGTGATGTTCTGCTTGACTTTCTTTGTAAACTGATCTATGCAGAGAGAATAATGTTGCAGAGCGTTTATATTTATGACGTGACAACAAATATAAGAAAACATAAAAGTATGGAATGTAATACAAGATTTGCAAGCAACTGATTTTACCACCAACAATTCGTCCAACTTGCCTACATAAAGCAGATAAATAATCCATTCAAACAGGGAATTTCTTATAAGAAAGGAAAACGTGAACCCACAGTGGGGTCAGAGAATCAACCTAACAATAGAATTTCGACCTATAAAGATAATTTATTTATTTTGTGGACAAACCCAATACATCCCTCAACCGATAAAGACTCATCTCTTCGGAAACATAAATGACCAAAACGGTTTTTCTCTTAAAACTTTTTCTACGATCCGTTAACATGTATATTTACAATTGGTATTGCCCGTTAAGAGATAAAACAGGGAACACTGTTCAGCGTAGTAATAATCATCTAATTTAAAAACAAAAAAACTGACAAATAGAACTACAATCCAAGAAAAGAAAAACAAAGCTATTTGATCATAACTTTCTACATCTGATTGTAATTAGTTCCACCTAATTTTCTACACATCAATACTTTTATTCTGTCATGTATGCCTGAGCCATGTAGATACTTAACTAGCATTTTTCGACCAAGAAAAGCTTCAGTTTCAAATATGCACAAATTTGCTCCCTGAAGGTTCACTTAACTAGGCATTTCATCTGACCCTAGCTTTGAGCTTTCTAGATTCACTCCCACAAATTTATCCAATACACTCCTAAATGCCTGCACCATACATGAAAAGGAAAGGTAAGAAATGAAAAAAGATTTTAATTCAGTGCACTTCAAAATTGATCACACATTTCCTCAAGTTATTCAAAATCTAATTAAATTAGCTTTGGTAAACGTTAATTGACAGACAACATTCGTCTGAAAACTAGGAAAATTTAATAGCCCGAATAGCATATTCTCTCTCATGCATGAAAGTGAAACTAAAGTCTCAATGCACATGCAGGGCAACCAATGCCAGAGACTCATGCACTGAAATAATGATGAGGGTAGAGACAATTGAAAAGAAAAAGATGCTATATTAAAGTTTATTTAGGAAATATGTCCCTCTCACAAAAGAAAATTTTTTAAAAAAAAAATTGAAAGAAGACAGTCAAAATTGTCAAAATCACTAGATACTGACAAATCAAAAACAGCTTGTTTGGTAAGAAAACCATAATGAGTTGGAATCCAAATTGAAAATGACAAATACAAAGATATGCTAAAAAGTAAATCGAAGACATACAAAAATATTAATGGACAGGATGAAGTACCAAATGCTACAAAAGAAGTTAGAATAGCAGAATAGCATGAATACGACATGAAATGCATATTAAGGTTTGAATAATGCAATTACTTCCAGACACTAACGAAACAGATGACAGGCAAGGTTTCCACCTGTCATGCATGACCAATTATTTTTCATGATTAGAGTGGTTGTAATCGGAATTGGAATGAGAATAACTTCCTGGTGTTCATACTTCATTGCACTAGTCCATCCAACAAATGTCTGGCCCCAGGTGGCAACAATCTAATAAGTAATAACCTTTCCAATTTAACGAACTACCATAGAAAACACTAAAAGTATTTTGCAATGAGCAGGGTCCAAGGAAGGGTCAGATTCACTATTAAGAATACCCAATGTAACCCAACTAAGAGAAACAAATTTGGCAAAAAATAATTTTCCTCGTGCTAGAGGGATAAATTCAGAGCGTAAATTCCACAAGACAAATTTCCGAGTAAGGACTTCAGCACAACAATTACCTGTTCAGTGAATGACTCCTTCCCTTTTAGAATTGAATGCATTGCTGCTGATTGGTCATCAAATGGACCGTAGAAAACCTCATAGAATCTACTCCTGCAATTATAGAGTTGGGCAAAAATAATGGATGTTATTTTCTTGACAAACAATCACATGAAAAACTTGCAAAGGTATTAGTAAGTACCAATCTTCTTCAAGAGTTTGTCGATCCATCTCATCAAATTTCCGAGTAAGGACTTCGGCCCTGACTGGTGAAAGTGCATGCAGTATAAAAGCCTCTAAAGTTCTTGAGAAGTTGTGCTGAAAAAAGTTAATAATCCAGTATGCTTGAAACCAAATAATATAATGACTTAAAACTATCAAACAAATAGCTACAACCTATGGATGAAAAACGAGATTAGTATATAATTTGAGTTGGAGAAGCAGCGGTAGCTCCAATATCATTGATAGTTGCTGGGTAAACTAGGGAAAGCACAATATATAAACCAAAAATGAGTAGGCTAAGTGGCCCTATCCAGATAAGACAAACAAAATTCTCAATCTCATCCAATTCGAGCATCACTTACTTCTACAGAACACAGGAAAGGACGAAAGGTGTAGGAAAAGCAGCACTCTTTGAAATAAGTAAAATATTCTCATGTGAAGAGAATCGCACGAAATTATTCCCAGAAGAATAAGAAACATAAAACAAAATGTAGCTGTCAACTTGCAAGGAAGGATTCCATTGACATGATCAAGTAATAATGCCTTATGCCAATCACAACTTTGTCAGTTTGTCTAATCATAATTAAAACACCCAAGCAACAGCAAAGTACCAATAAGTGCATAAAAAAGACCAAAATTTTACAACATTTGCATGCTTTGTAGGGGAATAGAAACTTAACGCCATCGCAAGAAAGACATGTTGAAGAGTTTGTGGTTCAACATCCGAGAGAGCTTTAGAGCATTCACTCTTTCCCCACATTTATTACTCCCTCCAAGCTCATAATCATTTATAGAAACTGAGTGTGGTTGCTGATCCTGATTGGCACCAACATTGTTGTGAACTAAAGCAACAAGGTCATGAAGCACTTGCACTGCAGCAGGTTCTAAATCAAGCAATGTGTTCCCCTCTTGAAGCCTTTTCTCTTTTAAATCAACCCCTTTCAACATCTGACTACAATTGTCATCACCATGATCTCGTAATCAAATGATCAAGACCTGTTAGAGAGCGATCGGCAAAAAGCTAAGCAGGAAATTTATTTTTCTTAGACGGCAGAGTGCACGAGGCTCCCACCTAGTGGAACCTGGGGAGGGTAGACACAGCCATACCCCCTCAAGCGGAGAAACTATTTTCAGGATTCGAACCCGTGACCTCTTGGCCACTAAGCAACAACCTTACAGTTGCTCCAGGTTCACTTTTATAAGAAGAAATCGCAGAAACAATTTATCATTATTAGCAGCCATCTTATGATTAATTTACCTGGTTGTCCACTATTATTCCGCTTGTATGCACACATACTGGTTTTACCCCTCCCCAACTTCAGGTCCTAAATTGAAAATGTCTATCACAATCCCTTCCAAAAATCTCTAGTTGATGGAGAAATGAGAAAAGCAATAACAAAAAGACCAAATGCAAAAAGGAACTGTTTATATAAAACATATGCAGATGCGCTCACTAGCCATTAGGCTAATGAAAAAGTAAAGCTACAATATCAATTTTCTCCCATGCCCATTCTACAATCCCCAAAACACAACAAATGAAGAAAAAATAAAGAAGGTGGGCTTTACTAATATTATCTGCACTCTGCAGTAAATGACATATACAAGTGAAGCACGTACCATTTCTTTGTCAATCAATCTTCGAATGCATCGATTGGATCAACAGGAAAATGAAATTTGTGAAGAAAAATAATAACAACCATAAGTCAGATTAAAACACAAGCAACTATTCAGTAGCAATTTTTAACAGAACTAAATCAACATCGGTACCTTCTCAATATTCTTCGCAAATAATAAGCATCCATGTGCTCCAACATGGAAGACATTATATCGGATCTCCACCAAAAGTTAATAGCAATGGTCAAATCATCACTATCTACCTGGTGGAACCTGCAGCAAAGCACGCTTATTAAATTAATGATATGTAGAGAGCAAACAACAATCCCAACAACACCAACACGGAAGTCTTTTTTCACTGGGTGGCTGGCTCGGAGTAACATAATTCTCTCATTTATCCCACGTACAATGCACATAATTCACCTATACTGCTTACCGGGTTCACCTTAAAGAATCCTTGTAAAAGTTATTTAAAAAGTGACAAACCCGAAAAGAATTGTGTACCCGTACGGCCGTACCCGTAGGCGTACCACGTATTATGTGACTATGGGTTCATTGCATGGATCGAACGACATCACTGTTTCCTATCGCAAACCATCGCTTAAGAAAAGCCTTTTGAATCTAAGTCTTTTTTAGATGTTTTATGATAAGAACCTTGGGAGAGCCACACCACAAAAGCTAGTCGTTGTAGTTGGAGAGCCCAAGGCCTTATATATCCCACATTAGAATCCAATTCTTCCGATGTGGGACTCAAGTCCCATACCTTGCAATTGGATCCTAACACCACGTTCCGCAGAACTGAGTCCCCGCTGGTTGGAACTTGGATGTGCACTAGCCCCTTTGACTAGTTCTGAGTGAGCACTACAATGCTGAAGTCACCAGCCGTGCCACTTGTTGTGCAGCTGAGAGACATGGTGGAAAGCTCTAATAACAATTGATAAGTACCTTAGGCAAGCCACAATACAAAAACTAGCCGTTGTAGTTGGAAAGCCTGAGGCCTTATAAATACCTCATTAGAATCTCATACTTCAAATGTGGGACTCAAGTCTCATACCTTGCAATCGGATCCTAACATTTTACCTATAGGTTTTCTTGGTCTCCCTATACCACTAACTATTAGACCATCCTCCGCCTTATCTACTCTAATTAATGAGTCTTCTAAATAGGGGTTGATCAGGAAACCACTGGAAGGAGGGGCCGGAAAAATAAAAATATACACACATGCAACAAATTTTATTTTTTTTAATGTATTTTAACCAAAAAAATATTACATGTATACAACTAGTTTTACGCAATACATGAAAAGAAATCAAAGTTCAGTATATCTCATATGTTAAATGTATCATTTCCCAATGCAAACTTATTTTTCTTTCATTCTTAACCAATCTCCTTAGGGCAATGGTTAGCACTCCTCATTCCAAATCATGTCTTGTCTTATATGCCTACTCACTCGGTGCAAGACAATGCACATGTCGCATCGTAGGTCTTACACAAAAGAAAGCATGCTTAGATTTACGATTTTGTCAACCATAAAGCAATACATATTAATCACCTTCATCCAAAACCTCTAACAGATTAGCCCAACTTATACAAAAAACTCTATTTCTGATGATTGTTTTCAACATTCTGTGACAACATTAGCAGAAAACGAAAAAGTACTTAGCCTGAAGAATAGAAGTTACAGGCATACAAATACAACTAGCATAGAATTATTTAAAGCAGTTAGACAAATCATAATGAAATTATTGTCCTACAATACCCAATTTTCCTTGTCTAAATCAACCAAACTGACTGATTTTAACCTCATTTAGAATAAATAATCTACCCATAAAACTTAGAAAGGTTTATCAAAAAGCCATTATTGAATTTTAGACCTTACCAGCCTTCAGGAATGAAAAGTGCATCGCCTTCCTCAAGAATGACCTTTTGTGCTAAATTCATTGAGCAATGCCCTTGGATAAATTGAGTAATCAGGGTTTTCTAAAGCAACGGTACTGCCACATGAATTTTACTGGGGAAAAAAGAACAAAAGAACTGTTAAAATATAATAAAGTGCTAGTGGATTACGTGTAAAGGACCCGCCTTGTAAGAGTGAGTACTACACAATATTCAATGGATCAATACACGCTTAGGGAGCCTAACAATGACGGAGTCCGTGCATCCGCTATACCCTAGTTCTCTATGTATCATCTCTTTCTCTTTATATTTGTATAGAATACCTGTGATTCGAAGCCTCCCCATATATTGGCCTTGGGTAGAGTGAGGGACTAGCAGAAGGAGGCCACAAAACAACTGCAAAGAATTTGGTTATGTTAGAGAAGGGCAGAAAGGGGAATTGAGAACTGGGGAAGACTATGTAGAGAAAGTAATTGAAAAAACCGGAAAGTAGTTTCACTGCTGGTATGTTATTTGCTAACCACAATTAACAGAACTTGTGTTTTATTATATATTTTCTAACTTATTTTAACAAAATTCATTAGTTCATTGGTAACGATTTTTATCCAAAAGAAAATATTCATTTGAAACTAGATCCAAAAATGAATAGTTCGTGATAGTGATAATAAGAAATGATTGATACGACAACTGAATCTGTGAGTCCAATTTTTATTTTACTTGTCTGGATAGGAACTGAAAAATCAAGCGCAAAAACAGATTAAGAAGCAGCTAGAATCCCTGAAATATACTGGGAAATCCATATTTTTAATGTCTCAACTAGATTAAATCATCAGCAAGCCATTATAACCACTGAAATTTCCCATATAACTGATAGCTCGTTCCTGACAAGGAGCAACACCTCCACCATAGCGGAGGAAATCAAATTCATGCCATGAAGTAAACATGTAAAATAATACATCAAGAAGAGGAAGACATATATACCTTACCTTGTTTGCGGCCAGAAACTGTGCACAGAAGATTGTGGTGTGGATCATAGTGAGTACTTGATCTGGCTTGGGCGTTGTTCATCCACAAATTTATAGAAGATAGTTCTTTTGCCTCCAAAATTGAAGGCTACAGACCACAACTAGCTTAAATTAGAACTAGGAAAAAACATTCCTATTGCAAAGATTGATGTAGCATGCATAATTATACACTACAAGACAAAATAGTGGGGATAAAACTAACCATCTCAATGTCTTCCCTAAGAGTAGTATTGGCAATTAGGGCGGGCGGGCGGGCTTGGCCCGCGCCCGCATTCCGCCCGCAAAAATTGCGGGCATGCCCGCCCGCCCTAATTAATATTTAGGGCCTAAAAATCAAGCCCTGCCCGCCCTAAGTGCGGGCAGGGCGGGTCCGCGGGCCGCCCGTTTTTAAATTTTCTTTTTTTCCTTAGGGTTTTTAATTAATTACTGTAAAAAAATGCGGGCGGCCCGCCCGCCCTAATTAAGTTATTTTCTTGTATTTTTGCAGTAAAATTAATTTTTTTTTAATTTATTAAAGGCCTGCGGCCCGCCCGCACTAGCCCGCAAAAATTTAAGGCGGGCGCGGGCGGGCATAATTTAAGGATTTTGCCCAAATCCTTTGCCCTGCCCGCAAAAAAATGCGGGCGGGCGGGCGGAGCCCGCGGGCCATGGCCCTAATTGCCAACACTACCTAAGAGTTTCCAATTGAACCCTCTCCTCATGATCACTGTTCATAATTGGCACCTAAAGTACATATCACCACAATGCATTTTAAAAAATGGCACCATCACACTATCAAATAAATAAATAAATAAACATACATACATAAATGTTTGCGTAGGTATCATAGATTCACAGGTGTTGGATTTTGAACCTGTGATAAGTAAATTTTGTTCAGGGACAGCCTCCAAAGTCAAATAGGCATGCTCAGTATCAGAACCCACCAAATCATTAGTTTGGGGACCAAGACAAGGAGAATTAAGGCCTCGATGGGGCTTATTTTGAGTTTGCATTTGTTTCTTACAATAATCAATGAAGGTCGAAAATGGTAAGAGGAACCTACACACAATGGAAAAAACAAAGCTTAATTTAACATCGTGTCATTCATATAAAATGAGAAATAAAAGTTTCCAATAGACAGACAAAACAATTACCCTCTCATGGCTTCCAAGATCACCATAAAAGACAGGCGCAAAACGAGACATCATAGCCTCCACCATGCAAGAACCCACCCGTGCCTACGTTCAGAGCACAACAGCATAAATGAACAAGTGATTCTTGCTTACATACCTACCTTCCTACTGTGCATAACCAATCAAAATCACAAAGCTAACTTAAAAATAAGGATGAAGTACCACCTTGTTCCCTATTTTTTTCACCATGTCCCTCAAAATTTATAAATACATACTATTTAGTCCTCAAAATTTTCGAATGTACTAATTTGGTCTCCCAATATTTTGAGACGTACCAACTTGGTTCTTCAGGATTTTCATATTTTTAGGACTAAATTTACCATACTAAATCTCGAGGGACCAAATTGTTATATCCAAAAAATTTTGAAGGACTAAATGTGTATTTATAATTTTTCAGGACTTTTTTTGTTTTTGGTACTTCACCCCAAAAAAAATACAACTTCGTTATTCAAACATCTGTATTTGACATCTATAAGGAACACCTTCCATTTTAGGCAAAAACTGGTGGATCCTGCAGTTTCTCTTTCTTACAGGATCCACCAGTTTTTACTTAAAAAGACAGGTTTCTCATCCTGATGTCTAATACAGATGTTTCTTTAACATTTTTGAAAAAAATAATACTAGTAGCAAGGCTTTGTTGTATGGGAAATTCTATGCTGCTCCGGTTAACATACACCAGACAGCTTTTTCTTTTTTTCTTTTTTTAAATTGATTTACTCAGAATATTTTTTAAAACAAATTTCTAATGCAGATTTATTAAAATATATCAATTTTTAATGCAAATTTACTCAATAATATTATTTTTTAACATGTCTTAGAAAACATATAATAAAAAAAATTAAATCCAAATAACAAAAACATGAGTATATTTATATTTTATAAAAATAAACTCGAAATATATTTTTAAATTTACTAGATTTGAAAAGAAAAAAAATGCCCAGAGCATGATAAGCCTGAAGCATAGAAGAAGCACCTTGTTGTATTTTTAAATTTGTTGCTTGAAGTTGAACGACAAATAAGTAGTACTATACTACTATTCGATTGGTTATGTCTAATGGTGCGTTATAGCATTGTGCCCTTGGTCAAAGGCCCATGAGGGGTGACCAAAATTTACCGGAAATAAATTATCTAACATGGCACATACTATGTTAGAGGAACATACAAACTCACTAAAATCCAAAATAAGAAATCTTGGGTTTGTTTTGGATTTTAGTGGTTTTTATACTAATGTTCCTCTAACATTATGTTAAAGGATCCAAATCCAAATTTACCGACTGTTGCCTATTTGTATCAACTGTGAATATTTAGTTTTAAACTGGAAATTATTCACACGTACAGTATGTTTATCTCTTTTTTTTTCTTTGTAACTTTTTGACACATTATTACTCCCTCCGGTTTCGTAAAAAAAAAAAAACACTCCATTAACATAAAAAAAATTAACTAATTTTTTATTTCCAGTACAATTATTTCTAAAATATTTTCATAATGTGGTTGAGTCGTTTAATTTTTGTTTTATTTCCAATGTAAATTTACTAAAGTAGTCTATTCTTTTATGAATTTGAGAAAATTAAATAGTACACTCAACTAACTTCCTTAATAAGTGTGAAGTTAATAATTTTTGCTTAAAAATGAGACCAGAGGGAGTATCTTATTTTTAATTGTTTGGTCTAATTTTGTTACTCCCTTCAACCCTATTTACGAGATCGCTTTGAAAAATTTTACATTCATTAAGAAAGTTGATTAATTAAGTTAATTGTATTGAAAATATGAACTTTTGATATAAATTTTAGTTAATTGTATTGAAAATGTGAACTTTTGATATGTATTTTCAAAATAACTCTTATTAATATTATTGAGAATCTAAAAAGTGTTACTCCCTCCGTTTCACTTTAAGTGTCTTTTTAGACTTTTGCATATAGATTAAGAAAGTGTTGATTATGATAATTATTGTAAGTTTTATGTGTATTTTGTCAAAAATACTCCTATTTGATATTTTCTGTCCTACGCTAGACCACGAGCGCATGTGTAAAATACTTATAGTTGACTCATGTCATATACTTCATCTGTCACTAAATATAAGCACTTAGACTAGTGTTTCACGAGAATTAATAAAGTTAGTTAATATTGTTGGTTGCATTGGAATTAAAAATATTTGGTATACTTTTTCAAAATTGCTCCTATAATTATCATTGAAACTCTAAAAAGTGTTAAATAGATAGAGATATTTGTGAAAAAGAAGTTATTAATGTCATTGAAAATTGGAATAAGAGCTTATAAAAAAATCAAGATTAAGACACTAACTAGTGCTTATATTTAGTGGCAAAGAGAGTACGATGGTTTGACATTTTTTATTTAGGAATTTTGAAATTTCGAGTCTTAATGGTAAAGAAAAAACTATTGTTTAAATAGTTACTCTCTCCGTTTTTTTTTCTTTGGTCCTTTTGGCAATTTTTTTTCCCTTGTTTCATATCTTTGGTCCTTTTACAATTCTAATACACAAACATATTTTTCTTTCCAATTTTAATCTTTCATCCAATCATTTAATTCACTCCTCATTAATTCTATTTTTATCATCTTTCTCATCTCTAAACCATTAAACATTAATTAATGGACACTTACTTATAAAAATTAAATACTACTACAACTTTCAATAAAGATTAAATAGGGGCAGTTTTGACAAAATACATATAAACCTTACAATAATCATCATAATCAACACTTTCCTAATCTGTGTGCACAACTCCAAAAAGACCAAAGAGAAAAAACGAAGGGTGTATAAGTTTTGTTTTGATGCATCATTTTAAAAAAAAAAAATCATAAAAATTCATTTTTAGTTTTGATTTTAACCTTAAATTTCTCAAATTTTTATTTCATTGCAAATGGTTTAGCATAATCTACTTTATTTTATTACCGTAGTTTTCATACCTAGCTTCACTTATAACCGTCATTCTACTTGACATGAACAATTTTCCAAAAAATAATGATAGATGTCATCATATTATATTTATTATAAGATCAATATTAGTACAATTTATCATTATTTTAACTTTTAATCTCAATTATTAGAGTTTTTAATTATCAAATCAATAATAATATGAAATTTGATGCATTGAAACAAAATTAAAATAGAAACATCAAAAATATCAACTTTAAAACAAAAATGTTTCATATAGCATAATATATAAACCAGAAATGAGAAGGTTAAAGACTTAAAGTGGCCCAGCACAGAATGCAAAGGGGTCTCTCAAAGAGAGAAAACACTCAAAAATGAGCTATGTTTATAAACTTCAACTTATATTCTACAACCTTGCATTGGCCTCAATTTATAGAAATCCTAAAGCAACTAAATGGAATAAAATAAATAAAAGCAGAAATTAAAATAACAAAGGCAGAAAACAAGATGAGGTGGATTGGTTGGCAACATGGTGAGTGGGTTGGTGAGGGGATGGGGTGCTTTGCTGGTTCCGGGTCAGGCCCTATCCATTTAAGACAAACAAAAATCTCAATCTCATCCAATTCGAGCATCACTTCTACAGAACACAGGAAATTAAAGGGCGAAAGGTGTAGGAAAAGAAGCACACTTTGAAATAAGTAAAATATTCTCAAGTGAAGAGAATCTCACGAAATCATTCCGAGAAGAATAAGAAACATAAAGAAAGAGCAGAAAATAGAAGGAAAAATACACACATTAAACCAAGAAAGAGAATGATTATTGCTTAAAAAGTATGTTTAACTGAAATCTTTTGTTGGATCAATGATATTTTGCCACCTAACATGCAATTGTCTGGTCATTGTTTAAAAGTCAAAATTGCAAGTGACAAAGTGTCATTAATCCAATATAGTATTACATAGCAACAATCCAAAATTAGGTTGCATACTATCATGAACACTCCACAAAGAATGGATGTGACTGCAACCAGTAGCCATCCACTGATAATAAATCTGACATAACATTTTGAAATTAGATAGAAGAACACAAAATTGTTCAAATAGGAAGATAATGGAATGATAAGCAAAGGTAATATCAGCAAATCATAAGCAAAGATAACTTACATCATGATTGCATATTGATGTCCAAGGATAGACAGGACTGCAAAAATTATATGAACTGGTTATGAGCAAGAGTTTTAGAATATTAAATTTGTTCAATTTACTTAAGATGTTATCTTCAACACATACGCAGTCCAATTAAAGCCAGGAGAAGCATCACTGCTGCCACAACAATCAAAGCTAGACGCCTACAAATTGTACACAGTTTAGCATCATGAGGTCATATGGATGGAATATTAAATTCTAAAACAAAGAGTTGGCAGTTTCATGATTGCATACACAGTATTGAATACTCTTTTAATTTTAAGAGAATTCATCCGTCTTCTCTGAAAGTGTGTCTGCTGCAGTATTTAGATCCACATTCAAATGGTCAATATCATCCAAGACATCAGATGGAAGAAGCATCTGGGTGACATTGATAGTTTTTGCAAGGGAGAGATATTCTGTGACATTTCTTAGAATCTGGACTGTATAATCTGACTGATTGACAACATAGTGGAAGGTATTCAGTGCCTCACCATGGAACTTATCCTGTCCAACAGAAAGGAGGATATATCCAGTCCTGTATGATCAAGAGAATGAGACATGTTAGTAGTCAGGAAAGGATGAATGCATCAAAAAGTACAACCAAAATTGAAAGAAATTGGAACTTGAAGAAACAAAGAAGCAACATAATATTTGCCAATGGATGCTATGAAGTTAGAAAATTTCAGTGCAAATGAATGATAGTTAGAGGAGGCAAGTAAAACCATAATTTCTAGGGTCTGAATAAGTAAAGCAGCCATGTGAGCATCCTTGATAAAATTGTTTCATCCTTCATGAGCAACCATTGGCATAATTTTTGCACTTAACATCCCACAAAATACATTTGTTGAATTTTATTAAATAATGTTTCACAACCAACTGAATCGTAATGAGGAGACAAATTCCAAAATGCTGTGATGCTGGTGTAATTAATCAAGGCTTCAAAGATTATATTCAAAATATTTAATAATAATTGTGATTCTATTAATATTAATTGAAATTTAATTTTAACAATAACATAAACATGAAAAATAGAAATTAATAGCATTCTGGAAAAGAAGGGATTATCGGTAGCAAATTGCTTAACTCATACCACTCTCTACCACGTGTTAATTCGGTGGGAGGTGCAGAAAAGAAACAGAAACTGGAGAGGACGTGTAATGTGTGCATGCGTAGCTCTAGAAGCAGCTACCTTCTTCAATGGATTATTCTCCTTAATAAATAAATTTCATGAACATATATATATGTTCTTAACCAGATACACATACATTATCCGTACACCACCATGTGTCATGTTCTTTGGTGCTTGAATAATGCCACCTGTAACTCTAACATATTGAATCACCATCTCTCCCTTGCTGCCACGCGTGAAACTCCGATCCCTTCCTCTCTTTAATTCTACTCCTATGTTACTTACTCCCATCTTATTATATTTATATATAAATCCAAATCCAAACAGGTTTTTTTGTAGAGAGCACTTTATAAAAACTACTTAACTCAAAGTTGAAAGCCAAGGATCACTGTTCATTGGGGATGTTCTTTCGGCTTCTTATGCAGCCCGCAGGTCCAACAGCCGGCGTTTGCATCCACGACAGTGAAGAGGAGCACAATGAGGCATAGGAGTCATGGATGCCCGGTATTCTTTTTATCATATCAATTTATAGGCTCATCCAAAGTATAAACTCAAATTATCAGTTAAAGATTATAGCAGAAAAAGTGCACCCAATGAGAGTTGATTTTAGATGCTGGCTTACTAGGTGCTAAACCTGCAAGTACTCTCATGGAAACAATCTTCATTTTAGTTATTCTCAGGCTCTCCTTTCGCTGATATTTCCTCTCATAGGATACTGGTAGGGAGGTTACTTAACTTGACTAATACCAGACCAAACATCACTTTTGTTGTCCAACAATTGAGCAGCCCTACAGATGTTCATCACTTGGCAAGTTGGCAACACTAAGAGTTTTGAGGTATCTAAAAGGCACTCCTTCTCTTGGCTTACATTTTCCTGCTACTGCTGAGGCACATATTAAGGGCTATTGTGACAGTGACTGGGCTAGTTTCCTTCTCATGACTGCCATATAGTAAGAGAAAAGACTCAATCTGGTTTGTTAAAGCTGTTACCTATTGCTTCTACCCTTCAGTTGGCTAATGTTCTTACTACGGCTTTGAGTCCTCAACTATATCATGATTTTGGACTCAAGCTAGGAATGCCTAACATTTGCCTTCCAGCTTGCCGGGGTATTAAGCATAAAGGATCATAGCCAGTCATCACATCAGAATCAAGATCAAGCAAGCAAAGAATAATTGGCATTGTTGGAATTCTTGTAACTTTATTTTCAGTTATTAATAGAATTTGTTATGTATCAGTTAGTTTGTTAGTTTGCCTAGATTAGAGTAGTTAGTTTTGGTGACAATTATCATCTGTGCAAGCTGGTAGCCATGTATATATTCCTCTCTTGCCAAGTTGGCCAATAATATCAAAAACTTTTCTTACTCGTTCACCTCAATTTCAGTTTTCACTCTCAGTTTTCTCTCAAACCTCACTTGCAGCTTTCTGTAGAAAATCTGCAACCTCACTTGACCCAAAAGTCTCTAAGCGCCCAGTCAGTTTTCACTGGTCAATCCACTTGGGTTCACATTTTCAATTTCAATAACAAGTTTCAACACATTTTTTGATAAAAGAGAAAAATCCCAAAAAATATTATATAAATAAGACAATAGAAAGTAATCAATATAACTACTATGAGTGTGTTTGGTATGACAAACTTATAGCTTATTTAGTAGTAGCTTTTAACTTATTGATTTGGTCAATAAGCTACTAGAGCTATTTGGTGAAAAAAAAAATAAAAGAAGCTTATAGCTTTCAAAAGGGAAGCTTATAACTTTTGAAAACTAGCTTTTAGAAAGCTCCAATCAGGTAGCTTTGAGAAAAAAATAAGAGCTTTCAATAAATCATATCTCAATTTTACCCTTTTTTTATTAAATTATATTATTATTTATTCTGGCCCAAATTAATATTATCCCCCAAATTTTTTACTTTTTTCCCTCAAACCCAAAAATCTAGAATCCTTCTATAATGTACGCACCACATCAAAATCACTCATAAAGAAATCATATATTTAACTATTGATTCAGGAGACATAAAGGTATGTGATATTTATTTCGACATTGATAATCAAATTTCTCTTTCACTTCCTCAATTTTTTTTTTTTTTTTTATTTTGTGAATTTGGTTCAGATTCGATTTGTGTGATTTTGTGATGGCGGTGTGTCCAATCAATAGGCTAAAAGTTTTGTCTTTCTTTCGTGTCATTGTTAATAAAGATACCGTGATATTTTTATAAAAATAATAAAAATGTTTAAAGTGCAGTAGTACTTAGTAATAATTATTATGAATGTTATAATTTTTTTATCATTTATATCTATATGAGTGAAATATATGTCTTTCTCTATAAGCTACTGGTGTAGTATTATCGTCATTGTAACATAAATGTCAATATTAATTATTATCCTACATGTTATGTACTTTTCAGTCATTTAACATGTTTAAATTAGTTGTACAGCTAGTTTTGCCAAACAGGTCTAATTCAATAAACTAGGTATACAGCTACCGTATAAGCTAGGTTCACAGCTATAAACTATAAACTCACAACTATCAGCTACAAGCTCACAGCTATAAGTTAGTTTTGCCAAACAGACCATATATACAGTATAATAATTTAATCAGATAAAGGACAAATTTTCTAGTTAAAGACAATTATTACGCGTAACTATTTCATCCATCTTTAAATATAAGACTTTTCTGAAATTTTTATTATGTTTCTATTTATAAGATCTTATATCAATTTTCAATGATCATTAATTACTTCTTCCCACAAACATCCTTATTTATTTTAATAGGGTGATTTTGAAATATATATATATATATATATCAAACAATTACATTTTCAACACCATTAGTTAAATTAGTCTATTTCCTTCATCGAAAAAATTTCCCAAAGGGATCTTATATATAAGAACAGAGAGAGTAATATTTAATTACTATTTCATCTATGTCATATGTAGTGTATTCTAAGTTTATATACGAATTTTAAGAAATGATTAAATATGCAAGAATTTGATATACTCTTATTTCGATTATAATGCTCCTACATAATCATTATTCTCTTTGGTCCTTATTATAGGACATATTTAACCGAATTATACGAAAAAAATTAATCATTTTATGAATTCTATGAATACTTGTAAATAAAAGTTGAATAATCAACTTCCTTTGAAGTCCTTGTAACATAAGGGTGGTGTGTTATTTTATTTTAAAGGTTTTTTTAGTGCATTGTGTGTTAATTGAATAATACTTCTTCCGTCCACGTAAGACAGCCCAGTTGGTGGCTGTAAGGACACTTAGGATTTCCCCCTCCCCAGGTCATGGGTTCTAGTCTCAGACCTCCCATTTAAACCAAAAAAATGAATAATACTTCTTCCGTCCCTAAATATATGAATCTTTTGACGCTTTTGTTTTGTCCTATTTACAAGACCTTATACCAATTTTCAGTGATCATTAATTATTTCTTTTCACAAACATCCTTTTTTATTTAACATTTTTTAAATTTTAAATAATATTAATAGGGATAATTTTGTAAATGCATATCAAAAATTTACTTTCAATAT
The DNA here is from genome assembly GCA_037953625.1 of Crotalaria pallida. NCBI lineage: Eukaryota > Viridiplantae > Streptophyta > Magnoliopsida > Fabales > Fabaceae > Crotalaria > Crotalaria pallida. The sequence goes on along the minus strand of CM075652.1, from coordinate 145,287,994 downwards.
CATTAACTAAATAAATCAACTTTCTTAGTGAACGTAAAATTCTCCAAATAAATCTTACATATAGGAACAGAGAGGGAGCAGTGTGTGATAAGTGAATAATAGTGTGTATATGTAATCTACTGTGTAAGTAATGTATATTCATGTTTAATAAACTTGCAAATATGTACCTAACTAATCAATTTATTTTTAATTTTCACATTATTAATAATATGGATGCTACACTTTTCTTGTAGTTATTTTAAAAAAATTCTAATTTTCCTAAGTTATCATGTACAAGAAAAAAATCAATAAAAAACAACCATTATTTTTTTAAAATTTAAGGTATAAGTAAGAAACAATAATATAAAGAGTTAATAGTCACTTTTACAATAGTCGTCTATTTAAAACCCCCCCCCCCCAAAAGATGTTTAGCATCAATTTAGTCTCCAGAATCAAAATGACATCACAAAGTGTGAATTTTGGTCCTCGAAATATTTATATGAGCATCAAATAAGTCTTAAAAGGATGAATGTGATACCATATTAATCTTTGCAAGACTAAATTGATGCTCGCTGTATCTTTCAGGAACCAAAGTGACTATTAACTCGCATAAAAAAATATTTAAAGAGTATAAATTAAATTAAATTAAAATTAACTAATATATGTCTTAGAAAATAAATCCAAAGGAAGATAATTAAAATGGTTAGTTTTATTGAAAAGGTCAATATTTGATATATTTTTAAAATTAATCTTATATTATTATAAAGGCATAAAAAAAGTAAATAAAGACATGTGTGAAAAGAAATAATCATATACTCCATCTGTCTCGTATTGTTGGTAAAAGTTACTAAAGTGAACAAAACTAACAAAATATCTTTTTGTTATATTGTATGGTTCTAATTTCAAAATCATATATATAATACATGATTCTAAATATAATGCATGAGTCTGCGTAAGACAGCCCAGTTGGTGGTTGCAGGGACACTTAGGATTTCCCTCTCCCCAGGTCATGGGTACTAGTCCCAGACCTCCCATGTAAACCAAAATATATATATATATATATATATATATATATATATATATATATATATATATATATAATGCATGACTCAAAATCAATGGATCATTCAATTTCTTATTTTTGATTATTAAATGTGTCCTTCTTTATTTTTTTTATGAACCAGGGTATCCACCCACGCAACTGGGTGACTAATCCCTCGTACCAAGGTCGGGCCCTTTCAGGGGCGATGCTCCCAGTAAGGCTTGCTCCATTCACATGTGCCTCGGGTACGACTCGAACCCGCGACCACATGCTTAAGGGACACAAGCCCCTTCCACGTGTGTCAGCCTCCACTGATTGTGTCCTTCTTTATTTATTCAATTAGGAAGATAATATACAATCTTTATTAAGATTTGTTTATTAATTATTTTTACTTTGTTCTGAAAAAAAAACTCCATTTTTTAACAACATTATGGGAAGGAGGGAGTACCATTTAAAATCAAGATCAATTTTTATAAATTTGACCCTAATAAAGTTTCTAAAAAATCTTATAATAAAAACTAGAGAAAATAATAATAATAATAATAATAAATAAAAAGGTTGCAATCATTCTAACCCACATAACTAAAAGCAAAAGGATGACAGGAAGAGGGAAGAGGCGGATCAAAAGGTGTGACCAGTTAAGCAAATAATTGTCCCGAAGCACGTACGTAAGCAGAGATTTGTTGATACGGTAAACTACCGGAAAGAAAAAATGATCAACAAAAGTTCAATCAAAACTTTCGGAAGGTGCTCGAAAAGTGTCTTAGATTTTTAACATGGGCATCAATTTCCTAGCTAACAGCCGCAAAGCAAGTATAGTGAGTAATAGGTATCATGAATTAAAAAGGAAAGATTACGCAAGTCAGAGACAGCACATTAGTGTCTCCAGGTTAAAAAATTGATACCAAATGATTTATTTTTTTAGAATGTTACTATTCACTATGTTGGCTTAATTTTTCAAACCAATTTCGTAAATATTTTAATTTATGTAAAAAAGTTCATCATGGTGGTCCAGATTCATCTCTACTGTTCATCATGTAAAAAAGTTTTAAAAATACATAATCAATGGTGGTGATTGGCCTGGGCCATGAAGTCCTGGACCACCTAATAATTTCTCCTTCTCAAGGCTATAGGACCTCGTTTCGAGTATCACTAGTCTCCGGTTCAAGATCTAAAAATAATATTTGTTAGGTGAGACATAATTCATGACACCACTTAAGATCAAAGACAAAATAATAATTTGTGAAGAAGCAGTTGGATGGCCGAAGAATCAAAGGAGAAGCCGAGAAGCAAAGAAGAGAACAAGAAGCTAGGTTAAAAACATGAAGTCTCCTTTTCCTAATTGAGCTGAGACAAGACCGTAATAATTGTGTTACGTTGGGATAATAACTGATTTTTGTTTCCTTAATTAAAGGGACGAAGACAATACAGCAATATTATTATTCATCGGTTATACGAAGGGCAAACTCGAGGTGATGGGTAAAAGTAAAAGTTATTAATATGTATACTCATCATCAAATACTAAATATTTCTCCCACCGTTCCACTTTATCTGTCACTTTAACCTTTAGGAATTTGAGGATGTATTAATTGATTTTTTCCAACTTTAACATTGCATTTAATGTGTTGAAATATGTGAAATGAGTGATAATTAATGTACTTTGAGGATATTATAGCAAAGTTATCTAATAATTCTCTTAAAAATTGAAGCATTAAATGACTTTCTTAATCCGTGTGAAATTTCTAAAATGACAGTTAAATTGGAACATAGAGAGTAGTAAAAAAAGGAACCATTTAAAAAAAGAAAGAAAGAAAGTAAACATATGTAATGCATGTTTGGATTTGGGTTTAGTTAGTCCAGAATCAATTCTGGAATGTCAAAGTTACTCACAATTGTTTATACTCCGAAGTAATTTTGGGATCAAAATTGATTTTTGGGAATTACTAGTATGCATTCTAAATTTAGATGATTGATATGCAACCTTTTGTTGGACTAATGAGAGTTTGCCACCTAATATATTAATGACATGTCATTGATTGATTTGGTAATTAGAAGTTACTCCCTCTGGTCCTATTTATATGACATATTCTAGAAAAATTCTTTGATCCTATTTATAAGTCATTTTTACATTTTTTTAGGAAGCATTTATTGTTATTTTCTCTTATTTGCCCTTTATCTATTAATGTGAAATAATACATTATGAAATTCCGAATATCAGATAACAACGTAAAATTGTAATGTTAAAGTACTGTTTTAAAGTTTCAAGAAACTTAATTACTTTCTTTGGTCCGTGTGATATAGATATGTATGCTCTGTACATAGGACCAGAGGGAGTATAATTTGTCTAAAAGTACAAAAAAACTAAATTAAAATAATGTAGTTTTTATGTTGGACCAAATTGCAAAAGTTAATTTTGACTATTTTAAACAATGACATTACATAAATATATTAAGTGATAAACTCTCATTAGTCAAACAAAAGGTTGCATGGCAACCATCCAAATTAAGGTTTCATATTAGAAAAATTCTTGATTTTTTAACACATAACTCAAACATGCTCTTACTAGTTACTCTCTTCGACTTGAAATATAAGCAACAAAAAACATATCTCTCTTGGTTTAAAATATAAGCAAAACTAATCAACTTTATTAAATTTTATTTCATTCCCAATGCCACTTTCCAAAAAATCCCTTGAAAATTGTTATCTTATTTAATTTTTGTTTCATTTTCAATGCAATTTTCCTAAAATACCTCTATTCTTTTATAAATTTGAGAAAATTAAATACAATTAACTAACCTCCTTAATAAGAGTAAAATTAGTTGGTTTTGCTTATAATTCAAGCAGAAGGGAGTAGCATTTAAAATTTCCAAGGAATATGATTTAAAAAAAAAAATCAAATCCAAGGAATATCTTTGTTTGATTGATAAGATAATGAGTGAAGAGACATTTTGGTCCTTCAAGTTTTTCGACAGGAACATTTTAGTCTCTCAAGAAATTTAATTCACTTTTAGTCCCTAAAGTTTTCCAAAAATACCAATTTATTCCCTGTCCTATTTTCGTTAGTCACTTCGTTGAGAGACTAAATTGGTACTTTTGAAAAACATGAGGGACTAAATTAGTACTTTTGGAAAATATGGGGGACTAAAAATGATTTAAATTTCTTGAGAGACTAAAATATCCCTATCAAAAAACTTAAGGATCAAAGTGTCCCTTCACTCTAAGATATATTCTTAATATATGAAATACTATTACGGAGTATATAGTATTTGCTATTGTAAGCAATTGTGAAAATTAAATGAAATAAAATTTAAAAGGAAAATGCTAACATTTAAGCAATTTAAAGTTATTATTTTGCATTGGAAATAGTAAATTTAAGATTTCGTAAACCGTTAAACTTAGTTTTTCAATACTTATTTACCTATATTGTACTATTCCTTAACAAGTGTTCTAAGGACACTCGTTAGTAACACCCTTATTTTCCCTTATATATTTGTTTTTGTTATTCAGATTTAATTTTTTTTAATTCTGTGCTCTTTGACAGAAGTTAAAAAACTATATTATATAAAACTGCATTCAAAATTGATATATTCTAATAAATCTGTATATGGATATCTGTATATGGATGTGTTAAAAAATATTATGAGTAAACAAATGTTTAAAAAAAAAAAAAAAAAAAAAAAAAAAAAAAAAAAAAAACAGGTCGGAGCCGATTTTAACCGGAGGATTTTAGACTCAGCAGTGAAACTTATCCGAAGTGCAATACACTTGATTCACTTATTTTCTTACCAATTTTCATAAACCAAAGAACCACAATACTCCTGCCAAATACCAAAGATGTTGTTGAAGGTAGACCGCAAAGACTGAAACACAGTATGTAAGCTTATCATTTAGCTATAAAAAAAGGAGAAATTCCCAATAGAGAGCAAATGAATTGCAATGCTGCAACACATGATATTGTGATTGAGAACTATTAATTCCTTCACAGCTCATAAAACTATACTTCAACCGAATACCATAATTCCTTCACAACTCCGTAATCAGTCACTTGATCTAAACTCTAAACACCGGTATAAATGAGAGGAAATAATTATATGAAATGAAAGTCAAGCTATAATTAATGCTGCTACTTAATGCGGTTAACCCATCACGAGTAATCGAGTAATCGTACTTGGACAAATGTTACAGTCACAACTCACAAGTACACCCATTTGCACAGGTTGACCACTGATGCAACGAGTCTATGCAAGGAGGCTGAATTCAAATGAAGCAACTTGTGCTGTTCCATAAAAGGAAAAAAAAAAAAAAATTACTTATGACAGAATGATGAATCCACGTCCTTTCTGCAGTAGACTCAGATCCAATCTTATTTTTCCATCTCAAATACCCCATGGCATGGTATCACATAAAAAAGTGCAAAAGCACAACTCAAGGTAGAAACAAAAGAACTACAAAACAAATTTGGAATTATGTACATCACTGCATTCACATTTTGAGATTAAAACTGCATTAGCCATCACTTCTGATCTTTGTTTCACTAGCACCTTGGTTTTTGATACGCAAAAGAAGCGTCAAAAAATGATGTACATACAAGACAGTCATCAGCTAGTAAAACTTATTGTGCAAACATGAAACATTCAAATTTCACACACATAGAATACAAGTCACAATATGACCAATCTGTAATTGAGCAAAGCAAGTGTTGAATGTTACCAGCCTACAGTGCAGCCGATGCCAAGTTATGAGTTTAAACGCCAAGCAAGAGCACTCGATACAATCAGGGCCTAAGCCTCTAAAAGCGCAGCTTGTCTAGACTACCTAGGGATAATGGACTATAGGTTACCCTGAGCAGAATATATACACATACACATGTGTACAAGGATGATATCTCATGTTATAACTTTAAAGTGCCATATAACATAAAATTTTAGCAAAATTCAAGACATTTACTTTTGAGCAGACAATTAAACAAATAACCAAAATCTAGGTAGTCCTTCCCAAATAGCAGAGCGAAGCAGCCGACCCCTAAAATGGGATAGCGGGTGGTGGGATTACCGCTATTGAGACGTATAAGAAACAGAGAATAAAGAATTTATACTACACATATATATGCTGAAAAATAAAAATACAAAAAATTAAAAGAATAACTCAATAACAACATAAGGCATAAAAATTATATCATATCAAAATAGTTGTCATACTTCAAATCCAAGCAAAAAGAAGGGCAGCATTCAATCATAACCAGTTTAAGCGCTTGGACGAAATCCAGAATAAGTCACACTATCATAGTATGACTTCACACCTCTCAAAAAAAACGGGGTACTGCACTATCCATTTAAACTTCATAGCATGGTGTAAGGAGAAAAGAGAAGATAAAAAGGAATAGGGTTGAGGTGGCTGAATTGGTGGTTGAGAATGGCTGCATGGGGTTGAGATGATGGTTGAGTTGGTGGCTGAGGATGGGGTAAGGAAGAAAAGAGCAGATAAAAAAGAAAAACAAGAGGTGAGGAATAATAAAAAAAGAAAAACCAGAGGTGATGAACAGTTGGTCGCTTAGTATCCTAGCCTGAACATGAAATTGGCTCTCATTACGTTTTTGTGTGAATCCTATCCCACAAATGTTTTTTTTTTTTTAAATTTTTATGCATGAGTTTTAACTAAATGAGCATGTACTCTAATGGGACTTTCATAATAAACATTAAAAAAAATTTACGGTTTAGTTTGTTGGGGCAAAATGACCGAAAAGGACACTTTAAAATTGAATCAAACAGCTGTTTGGGTGGGGCTATTTTCGGCAAATCCACTTCATCCTTGTCACAGACGCAATGCAGTGCTATAAATGTGAAAATGGTGCGACTCGTGCCTGAGAAGAGGCAGCCACAGCCGCACCGGGGAGCTGCAACGTGAATCAGATTTCCGTCGCAACGAGCTCCACTCCGCTATTCCGCTGCTACAGGTCACTATTGACTACATAAAACCAAATCAAGCTAGTAATAGGCATATTTACAAGACGTAAAGGAAGACCGACAGTGCAAGGAAGTGGCTGTGTCAAAACCAGGTCATACAGACAATAATATCAACAAGCTAACCAAATGTACAGTCCCCTTGTACTCCTACTCCTAGTATTGGCATTCAGATAGATACACCAGGTCTTTCAGGAAATACATACTTGTTCCTTCTTGCTGTGCTTCCTGAAGGACCAGTAGAAGAAAACAGGGGAGTATATGGCCTAGCAAAACTTGGCATTGATGAAGACAACGGCATCAATGTCAGTTTTTCACCATATAAAGTCCAGATTCCAAATGAAAAAATCAAATCTGACTGAAATCTTTGTGATGATGTTATTATGTTAGACTAACATGCTTGTTTTTTAATGAAACAACATATTGAACCATGGAGATACTTGTGGTTTACGGGATCTATCTCTAATAAGGTAGAATAATGAAATAGAAGATCTCATCCAAGAAACCATTCCCAATATAACGCTAACCATAGGATCTGTTGGCATGTGATCAGAGTTTAAAATAGTTGGATCAGCTTCTTAAAAATGCAAATCAATCCTACATCAAAACTATAACAAATTAAAGAACCGGTACTAATATAAAGCCATCAAATCAAGCTAGCTAAGGCTTGCTTTAGGCCAAGCAAGTATCAGGCTTTAGACTGGTTAGGATTAAAATAAACATCGATAGAGAGTAGAGACATTAGCCGCACAGATTTCTATGACATATTATTATACAGTCAGCTTCATCATCATTTATTTAATTTTACCCACTAAAAAAAGGTCATATTTGATTCTAGTACTTGTAAATTGGAAGATGCAGTATGTGATGAACTCAAAGAATGAAAAAAAAAAAGTACTGATTTAGAATAATTTCAATGAGAAATAAAAAGCAGGCTGAGAAGGAAATGAGTTGGTGTTGGACACACACTGACACTGACACTGACACCTTATAAATAAATAAATATTTAAGTACTAACTAATTAGTGTTTCCTACATAATAGAGCATTCTTGATCCCAAGAAGCAGGAGGTGGGACATCATCATCGAATAAGTATTGCTTGGATTGAGGATGCTGATTGATGCACTTTTGAAATGCAGTAAAGGGCGAATCGCAAATTACCGCCGCATCGGCTTCGGAGATGGTGGTAGTCTTACTGCTTCCCCTGTTGTTCTTGTTGTTGATGACCTTACTCATGCATCCCGTAAAATCATTGAACGCATCCTTACACGGACTCTCTACAAAGAAGTAGCAGAAACTCGGCCATGCATCCTCTCCTTTATTTTCCAGGTATGACATGCGTTCAAGAATTTCCCCTTTCGATTTCCATGAGGAGGAGGAGGAGGAGGATTGCTGCTCCTGCTGCATCTGCATCTCCATCCCCTTTGAGGCTTCTTCCGACTCAGTTTGCTGCTGCTGCTTCGCCGTCGCAGACATCTTCTTCTTCACTCACTAGACTAGGGTTCCAGGTTCCTTCGCCTAATTCTCTCTCTCGATATAATACCCAAATCTCTTGTGTCTCTGTAATATACTCTACAATCGGTTTATTTATAGCATACTGTTTTAACTTGTTGGGTGAGTTTTTTTTTTTTTTTTTGAGTAATTAGTCATTTTGGTCCCTGAGAGTGTGACCATCGGTCATTTTAATCCCTCAGAGATCGTAAATACACGTTTAGTCCCTGAAAGTGTCCCACATCCGTCATTTTAGTCTCTCCGTCAACTGAGGTCAAGTAACGGAGTTAATTTTTCCGTCATTCATTTTGGTCCCTGAAACATGCATAAATAATTCATTTTGGTCCTTTTTAAATTGACAATCAATTCAATTTAATCCCTGAAACATGCATACATAATTCATTTTGGTCCTTTTTAAATTGACTATCAATTCAATTTAATCCCTGAAACATGCATACATAATTCATTTTGGTCCTTTTTAAATTGACAATCAATTCAATTTAATACCTGAAAAATATATACATAATTCAATTTGGTCCTTTTTAAATTGTCAATTAATTCAACTTAATCCCTCATTTTTTTTATTCTATCCGTTTCATTTTGTGTTGCCTTTTAGGCTTTTTTTTTCTCTTAGTGTATTTCATACTTTTTGTCTTTTTACAATTTCAATGCATAAACAATTTTTTCTTTCCAATTCTAACTCTTATTTCAATCATTTCTCTTACTCATCACTAATTACATTTTTATCATCTCTCCCATCTTTAAACCACTATACATTAATTAAATTAAATACTACTACAATTTTCAATAAGGATTAAACAGGGACATTTAGACAAAATACAGATAAAACTTATCATTATTAACACTTTCTTAATATATGTGCTCAGGCCTAAAAGGCCAAACAAAATGAAACGGAGGGAGTAGAAAACAAACAACTAAACATTATGAGATATAACATTAAAACATGTATGTATGTAATATTTGAGTTAGCACATGTTCACAAAACTAATCTAAAAAATAACTATCTACAAAATATCTCAAAATTTAGTCTTCATTTCTTCATTTTGATGCCTTAAATATCCCTTGAAAATGAGTAAAAGATAACTTTTGTGAATAGGTAGTGCTCAAATACTGTATACATACAGGTTGCAGGGATTAAATTGAATTGATTGTCAATTTAAAAAGGACCAAAATGAATTATGTATGCATGTTTCAGGGATTAAATTGAATTGATTGTCAATTTAAAAAGGACCAAAATGAATTATATATACATGTTTCAGGGATTAAATTGAATTAATTGTCAATTTAAAAAGGACCAAAATGAATTATATATGCATGTTTCAGGGACCAAAATGAATGACGGAAAAATTAACTCCGTTACTTGACCTCAGTTGACGGAGGGACTAAAATGACGGATGTGGGACACTCTCAGGGACTAAACGTGTATTTATGATCTATGGGGGACTAAAATGACGGATGGTCACACTCTCAGGGACCAAAATGACTAATTACTCGTTTTTTTTTTGGGTAAACTTGTTGGGTAAGTTGCTAAATAAAAATAAACAACAACCTTGTTGGGTTAGTGGAATGGATCCACGAGTTCACATTGTGGAGTTGGGTCAAGATAGTGATAAGGAGCGAGTTGAGTTATCCAATTCAACCCCATATTTTTGAGTTTCCATTTTTGGCCCCGCATTAGAATTTTGGGTTTTACTTTTTAACCCTCCTAATATTGCTCATGCCTCCTATTTTAGTTTTTAAGGACATTAATACCCTTATGCGGTATATAGTTTCCGCCTCATAAAAGTCAGAAACCACTTACAGAATTTTTTAAAAAAAATGAGTATATTTTTTCGACGCAGAATAAATCTATGAGCGCGTCCTTACATGGACTATTTTTTACTAAGTAAAGTAAAGTAGCTAGTTTTATGAATTCTATGAAAATATATTATAATATTATAATTTTATTTTCTCAATTTTTATTGAAAAATTCATACTCATTAATGTAAAAAAAGTTGATATCAAAGCATTTAATAAAATCAAAATAAAGAAAAAGTAATAAATGATGCACAAACAATATAAAGTGATTTATAATTAGGATAAAAGAATCTTTTAGAATGTGACCTATTATACAGATCGAAGGGAGCATAAGGCAATCGACTATTTTTTTTATTGAAACTTTAAGAAAAAATAATTTCACTTTATAATTTTACCTTTTTTTGCTTAGACCGAAAATTTCACAATGTATGAATTCACATTAACAAAGAAATGACAGATAAGACTAAGAAAACAATGAATGAATTCTAAAAAAACAATACAATGTGGTTTATAAATGAACAATGATTAAGAAACCTATTTAGAAAGACCTACATACAAGCCTATACACAAGATTGTGTGACACTTGTCATTTTTTAAATTAAAACACTAAAATAAAGACAAGTATCACAATCATGTGTATAAGCTTACATGCAGATCTCTCTAAGTAGGTCTTCCAATCATTTTTCTTTATAAATAGGATTGAATATTTCTTTTAGGATGTGATCCATAAATAGGATGGGAATGAGTGTGTTTTTAGTTGGTGTGATTTAGGGTTTTAAGTACTCCCTCTATCACACAAGAATGATAAAAAAAAAAGACAATAATTGCGAAGTTAGCTGAGAGTTGTGACTCTGTGATTTTGTAATTGTTCAATTTAATCATGTGCTATTGCTCGAATCCGCAATATTGAAATAACTGAAAATTATTAAATGACCGCAAAACACATACAACATTATATTATTCATATTTTATTATTTTTAATTTATTCAGTTTATTCTTTATTTATTAAATAAACAAATAATTAATAAAATATAAAAAATATTCAATTATAATTAATTAAATTTGTTTCTTTTCTTTTCTTATTACTTATGTAGTTAATTAGTTAATTATAAAAAAATTATTAAATTGTAATTAGTAATTAATTAAATATACAATTAACTAAAAATTAAATTGTCATTATGGTATGTAAATAATTTTAAATTTTTTAGAGTGTAATTAGTATATGAATCATTGAAAATTAATTTAATTAGTTTCTTAGAAAGTTTTTTGAAATAAATTTGTAAAATGTAGTTTTCAAAAGTTATACTTCATTCGTCCCATTATCTTGATTAAAATCAAACAAGTTAATAAAATAAAGAAGTATCTGTTTAATATAATGCATAAATCATTCATTTTGAATTGTGATATGTTGATCAATGAAATATATGTTAAATTAATTGTTTAATATGTTACATTAAAAGTAAAGTAATAATTTTAACAAATGTGCATTAAAAGACAAAAAAATAAAAAATAAAAACAAGTGAGAAATGAATAGGAAATGCACGAGGGGATGAGGGTGAGTGGTGAGAATTGAATTGAAAAACCAGAGACACAGCACCCCAACACATACATATTCACCCTCCTTCCTCCGACTCCATCCAACCCCCGTTTCGTTTCAAGGTTCTGTTTCTCTCTCTCTCTCTCTCTCTCTCTGCTTCATTTTCTTTTTCAAACTTATATTCATATATTCACTTCACCTGAATTCTTTTTTTTTTTTTTTTTAATTTCATTTTTACAGATTAATTCGCTATTGCAATGGCTTCTTCAGTAATGCTTAGTGGAACTCAAAACCTTACCCTCTTCCCCAACAAAACCCCAATTGGTTTATTCTCTATCAACAAAACCCCCCAACAACTGCGTTTCCCTTCTACTACCAGGATTCCCAATTGCAGAACCCGTATTGTTCCAAAGTGCAGCAGTAGCAGTGTCTCAGCTTCAAGACCAACCTCACAACCAAGGTTCATTCAGCATAAAAAAGAGGCCTTTTGGTTCTACAGGTTCCTCTCTATTGTCTATGACCACATCATCAACCCTGGCCATTGGACCGAGGACATGAGGGATGATGCTCTTGAGCCTGCTGACCTTAGTGACAGGAATATGATTGTGGTTGATGTCGGCGGCGGCACCGGTTTCACTACATTGGGTATTGTTAAGCATGTTGATGCTAAGAATGTCACTATTCTTGATCAGTCTCCTCATCAGCTTGCCAAGGCTAAGCAGAAGGAGCCTCTCAAGGACTGTAAGATTGTTGAAGGGGATGCCGAGGATCTCCCTTTTAAAACCGATTATGCTGATAGATATGTATCCGCCGGAAGGTAATGCTGCCCTGGATTACCTGCCAAACAAAATTTAATTTGTTATTCAATAATCCATTGTATGTGTGTATGATTGATTGTTGTTGTAAACGATTATTGCATAATCAATTTTATGCTTGGATGTGCTCGCTCGCTTAAAATTATTTTTAAGATAGTCTAAGTTGTTTGAGTTGTGTAAGATAATCACTTTTTTTTTATATGGTTAATTACTACTAAGAAGTGTACTGAGTTAGGTTTGTGTTAATAATACTCCATTTGTTTGGCAGTTGGTTCTGCAGGGTGGATATGAGAAAATGTGACTGATTTCAAACTAATCAAACAACTTTTTTCAAATAAGCTTCAGACTTGTATCTTCTCTAAAATATATATATATATTTTTATAAAAGCAGTTCTTCATACTATAATCAAGATTGCCATACATATCAGGTTAACCAAAAACACTTTTTAAATGAAAGCTGTTTTTGTGGGAAATATGCTTTTCCCAAACATCGAATCTATGCTGTTTCATTTGTCCTTAATTAATGGAATATGCTAACTTCTATAAGGATGATTGCTTTAGTTGCATTATTTTTATTCAAGTGTTTATATGGTACTCAGTGATGATATATATACATGGTTGTAAAACTAGTTCACTTTAAAGAGGTGATGATGATATATTTTCCTTTCTCAGTATTGAATACTGGCCAGATCCACAACGTGGCATCAAAGAAGCATACAGGGTTTTGAAACTTGGAGGCAAAGCATGCCTAATTGGTCCGGTCTACCCAACATTTTGGTTGTCCCGTTTCTTTGCAGATGTTTGGATGCTTTTCCCCAAGGAGGAAGAGTACATTGAGTGGTTTACGAAGGCAGGGTTTAAGGATGTTCAGCTGAAAAGGATTGGACCAAAGTGGTACCGTGGGGTTCGCCGTCATGGCTTGATTATGGGTTGTTCAGTGACTGGTGTTAAACCTGCATCTGGTGATTCTCCTTTGCAGGTATTCATCAACTTAGCTTCTCAATCTATTGTTGATGTTTGGCCCTTGTTTCCTTTGTGGAATTTATTGTTGTTTTAGCTGTATTTGAATCAAAGGTAGTTTGCCAATGTCTACATGCCTTTCTTTGTTGTGTGTGTCTGTTGGTTTGTTTGATGGTACGTACATCTTACCAATTTATTTTTTTTAATTACCTTAAACAAAGTACACTTTAACCTGGACGGTTAACAGCAGTCTGGTCGGCCTCACGGAGGTGAATATTACTGACTTTTTTTATCCATATTTTGTTCTAGTAATGGTTTAATTTTCTCATATCATCGTGTGTTTCATCCTTTTGCTGTTCTTTTAAAATCTTTTATATTTAAAAAAGGTTTTTCTGGCTTCTTTGACAACTCATGTCTATGCCATAATTTATATGTTCGCTGCATTTTACTTGAAATGACTTGTAGATATTTCTCTGTAATTCTTCTCGTAATTTGTTGGTTATATTTAACAAAACAAGTTTAAATGCTTTTATTTGTGTCTACATCAAACCAAAGATTGAGAGTTGTAAAATAATTTGGATCTTCACCATAGTTATTGTAGAAGTAACAGTCATGACTGTAAACAGCAAAAGAAGTTTCTCTGTGATGGTTAAGTGTGTGGGATTTATATCCTCTCTTATTTCCTTTGAGACAATATAGTGTCATGTTAGGAGACAGAAAGACAAACAACTCGAATGCAGGATTTTTGGATACCTGCACAAAAAATGGTGTGTCTTCCGAAAGAATTGTTTGTACCTTTCTCTTGAACATGAGACTGTAGTAAAGGAGAGTATCCAACGTGGTTGATTGTACTTGCTCAGTTAGCTCGATTATTGCTCTTGATCGTACATGCACATTTACCACTCTTGATTGTACATGCACAGTTAGCCCAAGTTTCACTCTCTTATCAAACGAAAAAGGTTCTCACTGTTTTCATAAATTGGAGCTCAATAACCCTACAGGTTTTGTTTGCAAACTAATTGGTACATTGGCAGGGAATTGTATTGGATTTCTTCAACTGAATGTTATCTTTTGTTTCTTTCAATGAATGATATGAACACTTTGGTTTAGAGTCTGGATTTTGAGTAAAGCACAAGATCTTCACCCTTTGTTTACCACTCCTGACAGACATGATAGAATTCTTGCTTTGCCGCAAAATGTTTCTATATAGGATTTCAGGTTTTATTGAATATGGTAGTTGATGTCAAAATCTGCTGATTGTTTTTGGTTTTTACAATTTGCTGCAGCTTGGTCCAAAGGAAGAAGATGTTGAAAAGCCTGTGAACCCTTTCGTCTTCTTAATGCGCTTTGCTTTGGGTGCATTGGCAGCTACATGGTTTGTATTGGTTCCTATTTACATGTGGCTCAAAGATCTAGTTGTTCCCAAAGGTCAGCCAATCTGAGAGATATTGGTAGTTACAACTTGTGATACTCTGAAGCAGTTTCATATTCAAATTTTCTTTAAATGTAAGGTTTAAGTCTGGAATTGAGAAATATTATGTTACCTCACAATTAGTTTGTTAACTAGTTAATCTCTCTTTTTCTGCATGTTTTTTCAATCTATAATAATTAATAACTAGTTGATCTCTCTTTTTCTGCATACTTTTTGTTTCTATAATAATATGAATGGAATTGCCCGTTTTTATATCTGACCACGAGTTATTGGAGGTCAATATCCAACATTTCTTTTATATTCCAATATACTAAAAAGCAGTGGTTATTTGTAAGTCACCGTCCCTTCCCTTTCCCCCTTCATCTGTCATCATCCTAGATAGCTTTTTATATTACTTTTTGTTTAAAGAAACTACATGGAAGATGAAGCTCTAACAGAATGTGAGGCTAAGTAAGTAAATTGTCATTAATTGTGCTTCTCTAACTGTGAGATGAAAAAAAGATAGGTAACAACTCACCATGAATACTTCGATTGGGAGCAAGAAAGACGAGACAATCTTGTGCTGTGGGAGAAGATTTGGGCCATGCTTGCTGAAAGCTCAACTTAATTTTTTCGATGGGGTTCAGTCGGAGAAATGCATTTTTTAATTTTAAAAATACATTTTTTAATAAAGAGGTAGTCCGGTAAAATATATTTTTCAATTCAGGGGTGTCGGAAAACATTTCGATTAAATTCCATCGAAAAAAATGAGGGGGGATCCAAAAGTGGAGGTTGGGGACTAGTTCTCCAACTTAATTGTGGTCCAGGCCTGCCCGAGTATTTATTTATAGAAAAATTGTCACTCCACCACTGTATCACCCTATTTACAACCTGAAAGTCGTAAACTAGGTTATGATCCAGAAAAAAAAAAAAGGGATGGCATGATTATGTTGTGGGGTTACTTTATTTTTTCTTGTTATTGTGCAGTAAAAAATGTCGACAATTTATGTAACAATCACGAGTGTCAGCAAACTATGATAAAAACAAAAAATGTCAATCACTTCGTGGTTAAGTGTAGGAGTTATGAAAAAATGACATTCCTCTGCGAGTGTTACTTTGTCGTTGGGATGTGGGACATTAAACAAGCCCCATTGAAATTTCCCCACATTCAATACATGACCTCCCAACACTCTTCTGGAAAATTTCCTGCCTTTTGAATTGAAAATTCTCTATAAAACGTGTTTTGACTATTTCAATAACAAAGAATAAAAAATGAGCCCACTCACGCATATATATAAGCAAGATGAGGCAGGGATCAAGATATCACTATAACAACAAAATTAGAAATTGTTCTTTCTCAGTTCTCACCCTCTGCCTTAGGCAACAAGCAATTTATCCTCTATTAAAATTCACCTAGTTTCCACTTCAGTTGAATCTGTAGCAATAAATAATGGGAGATGCATTGAAAGAAGATCAGATTGCTGAATTCAGGGAAGCCTTTTGCCTAATTGACAAGGATTCTGACGGTGTGTTCTTTTGCACCTTCATCCATAAAATATGTTCATTGTTCTTTTATACCTTCACTAATGGAATTGGTTTGAAAAGGGCATTTTTAACTGACTTTGATTTGCTGAAATTGTTGGTAATGTAGGACTCATTTCTGTGGATGAACTGTTACGAGTCATTCACTCATTAGATGGAAATCCGATGAAAGAAGAAGTTCAAGAAATGATTAATGAAGTGGATATTGGTGATAAAGGGAGCATAGATTTTGAAGAGTTCTTGAATATTATGGGAATAAAAATGAAGGTAAGAAACATTAAACTTGTCATTGCTTACACGGGTTGATAAAAGAGGGTTAGTTGCTTAAGGCTAACAATGTTAATTTTTAATTGAAAAAATAGGAAAGTCTGGCAGAGGAGTTAAAAGACGCATTCAAAGTATTTGACCGAGATAATGATGGATACATATCAGCCTCTGAGGTAAACAACATGTTATCAGATAAATCCACATTATGCACTTTTATTTATCATCACATTAATGATACTTTTGCTCTTATATAAGTATAATTAGTTGGTCGTATAAACATGAGTTAATTGTTCTTTAATCTAGCTTGCAAACCCCTTCAATTTAAACATGACTAAACAAGACGCTTTGATGTTTTACAGCTGAGACACGTAATGATGAAATTGGGAGAGAGGCTAACGGATGAAGAAGTTGAACAAATGATTAGAGAAGCTGATTTGGATGGGGATGGTCAAGTTAGCTATGAAGAATTTGCAAGGATGATGATGCTAAATTAAATTGATCTCATTTGAAGTTAGAAGTCTACGGACAAAGTAACTTGGGTTGCATGAACACAAGGCCATTGACATTTTCTGTAAATTATTAATCTTACATTATTTCTTCGAATATTATTTCCTTTGTATTATGACATAGCGCTGTTGAATTGTAGAATTTTTTTTCGGGTCATGCCTGACTCCGTTCCTTTCGTGTTTTGTTTATCAAATAAAGAATAAAATATGAAGCACGTGTAAAATTTCATATTATTTCATTATATAGATAAATTTCAAAGAGAAAATGGGTAATGCACCGACAATGTAAAGTTTTTTATATCATCAGTGGATCATCCACCATTCATCCGTTTATGGTTGTTGACTTTTAAATTAAAGTAATACAAATGAATGGTAGATGATGAACTAACTTTACACCGTCAGTGTATACCCATTAATCTCAATTTCAAATACAATACCATTGAATATGCATGCACTCTTACCTCACAAACACAAAAGCTCTTATCACGATTTTAAACCATGACCTTCAAGATAATCAACTGTTGCGTCGAAATTCACCCTTGGCTCACTTGCATAATTAGTAAATACTCCCTCCGGTCCTATTTATAAAATCATTTTGGGGTTTTTCACTCCCATCAAGGAGAGTGGATAAATGTGTTAGTGACGTTGGAAATGTGAAAATTTAATATACTTTCTCAAAACTACCCCTATAATTATTATTGGAACTCTAAAAAGTGTTGACTTTATAAGGGTGTTAGTGGAAAGAAGTAATTAAATGCTATTGAAAATTGTAAAAAGGTCTTATAAATAGGATCAAAATGAAAACTCCAAAATGGTCTTATAAATAAAACCGGAGGTAGTACTATTAGGAAGTTGTTAATCGTTCTAGTCAAGTAGTAAAAATTAAAAGTAATTCTTACTCGAAAAAATAAATGCAATGCTGTTGCGTGCCAGGAAAGAATAAAACCAACTCCTAACTTAAAAAATGCTAACTTGTTTCTAAAAGAACGGGCATATTGACAATGATGATGCAAAGAATGACCTCATTCCATG
The DNA here is from genome assembly GCA_037953625.1 of Crotalaria pallida. Taxonomy (NCBI): domain Eukaryota; kingdom Viridiplantae; phylum Streptophyta; class Magnoliopsida; order Fabales; family Fabaceae; genus Crotalaria; species Crotalaria pallida. Next base: position 145,269,635 of record CM075652.1, on the reverse strand, counting down.
ATTAATTACGCAAATTAGGAAATAATCTGAATTGACAAACACATTTATTTAGCAAAGTTGAATTTTCATGTTGTGTTAGTAGTACTTAATCCTATTATGGTTTCAAATTTGGTGCCGGCTTCACTGCAGTGCCTTGGGGAGGGGTGAGCGTGTTACGGGTTGTGACGGGTTTGGCGTGGCCGTCACCCGACCCGAAAGTAGTTGTAGGGTCAATTTCTAAACCCGTACCCGTCTCTAAACCCGAAAAAACCCGAATATATGTGGGTCTAAGTAGGACGGGTCAAGATGAGGACGGGTTCGGGTTGACCCGAGACAAGAATCACAAGCCTAAAAGTGGGATAAAAGTAAAGTAAGTCATTGCTAGATACTAAGTTTCGATGTAAACAAAAAAAATTATGCTAAATTTAGATTCTAAGATTTCACTTATGGCTACAAAAAATAATTGAATTAGGGAAATATTATTTACAAAATGCCATTTATATAATATTGTACAACAAAGATAAGAAAATGAGACTTTTGGTAATAAAGTCAAGTAATAAAGTGTCACTTAATAGATAAATAAAAAGTAATTAAATTGCTAAGTTAGAAATGACGTCATTTAATATATGATGTATTGTATAAATATATAATATAAAAATAAAATAAAAACATGTTTACATCATTAATATATATAAAAAAAAATATTTACATATATCGGATTGGGTTGGGTGACCTTGAGCCAAACCCGAACCCGACCCGCACCCGGTGCCGGGTAGCTTTATTCGGACCGAACCCGTCTCCTTTTCACATATGAGACCGGGTCCAACCCGACCCGAACCCACCGGGTCCGGTCCGGATCACCGGGTCGGTCCGGGTCCTGCACACCCCTAGCCGTGGGGTTTGGTGCATCATGCACCTCCTATCAAACCCCGTTTTCAGGTAAATTTTTATTATTATTATTTTTTTTTTTTATAAAATTTGCTTTTGCTCACTGGCACACTGTCCTGTCAAGTGACACATCAATTGGAAAAAGTAGTACTACCTCCGTCCCTAATTATAAAGCCCTCTTGACACTTTTATTTTGTCCCTATTTATAAAGCCCTTTACCAATTTTCAATGGGCATTAATTACTTTTTTCCACAAACACCCCTATTTATTTAACACTTTTTAGATTCCCAATAATATTAATAGGGGTGACGCACTGTTAGTATAGCTTTTTTTATTTCCGTTTCTCTCTCCTCTCTCTTCCCGTCTGACACTAATTCACTGATTTGTTCAGACCAATTTTTAATATTTTGAGAAGTATGTGTTAAATTTTTTTGGTAAAAGAGTACATACTTCAAGGCTGAGAAATATGTGTTAAATTTTATTTTTGGTAAAAGAGTACATACTTGGCTGAAAAGTATGTGTTAAATTTTATTTTTTTTGGTAAAATACTAAGAGTATGGGGTAGTGTGTGGGTCCCAATTTTAAGGACAAAAGTGAGTTCATGGATGTGGAGAAAAAATGTGTTTGTCCCTAAAAATGTAGGAAAGTGTGAAGTATAATAAAATAATGTGTGAGATCCATTTAGGGACAAAATTTGGGTTCATGGGTGTGAATGCTGTCCCAACATAAGACGCAGTATAATTTTAATTATATATATATATATATATATATATATAGAAGACGTCTCATGTGAGACATATATAGTTTTGTTTTGTTTTTTTTTAATAGAAAACGTCTCAATAATACGTCTCATACGTCTCACGTGAGACGTATAGTTTTTTTAATAAGTATATCTACTAGTATTTAACACATACGTCTATTACTCAGCGTAAGTGTGTCCCTACTTTTAACACATGCATTAAAGAGTAAGTGTGTCACTGTCCATTACTCAGCGTTAGCAAACGCACCTTCACATAAGACGTCTCACATGAGACGTATAGCACCTTCAACATCACCCACTATTATGTTTTATTTTTTTAAAAACACTCTAAAGTTAATACTTACGTCTTACTTTGGACGTACGTTTTATTATTAAAAAAAAATTATAGTACTCCCTCCGTTCTATTTATAAGACCCTTTTGGGTTTTTCACTCCTACCAAGGAGAGCGGAAAAATTTGTTAGAGGCATTGGAAATGTGAAAATTTAATATACTTTTTCAAAACTACCCCTATAATTATTATTAGAACTCTAAAAAGTGTTGACTGGTGTTAGTGAAAAAAAGTAATTAAATGCTATTGAAAATTGAAAAAGGGTGTTATAAATAGGACCAAAATAAAAACCCCAAAAAGGTCTTATAAATAAGACCGGAGGAAATAACATTTTTTTATTCCGTTTCTCTCTCCTCTCTCTTCCCTGACACAAAACTTCAGTATTTTCAGACCAATTTACATCATAACCGAAAATACCGGTCACCTGTTTCCAAAATTTTCCAAAGTTGTCCGTACATGTGATTTTACACATGAGGTGCACCATGCACTGGCCAACTTTGGTGCAGGGAAGCCGTGGCCTTCAAATTTTACTCATTAAGGTTGGCTAATACCGTTGAAAGTTGAAACTTGCCGTCATTGCTCACGTTTCAGGGCTAATTCCTTACCCGATGTTCCTTACCTTGTACGGAATTTATTGTATAATACACTATGCAGTCGAACATATTATTATTATTATTATTATTAAATTTTCAATTATTGATTGTTTGAATGATGAATACAGTTATTTATTTAATTTAATTAATAGTACAGAATTAAATTTATGTTAAAGAACCTCATCATTCTTCAAATTGGCTTTCACATAATATCGTTCCAGCAAAAAATTATTGTTCAATTCCAGGCTTCCAGCAGCCTAAAGGCTGAAGTTGGATACTCATATGCAACAAATACGAAAATAATCACAACTTTTAACCTTAGCTTCCATAAAAAAAAAAAAAATAATACAATATCACGACCTTTAACCTTGGATACACACATCAAGTCAAATATGATGAGCACTAATCACTATTCTCCTAGCCATTTTTTTAAAATATAAAGATACACAAGAAAAAATATTTCTCTTAATATCAAGAATATCTACGATCCTAGCAGCCAAGAGTAATCAAAAACAACTCTTTCCGGATGATGTGATCAACAAAATAGAATTTATCTCTACTTATATATTATCTCCATCTTTATATATCTCCATCTTTACACATATATATCGATCTGATCTCCATCTTTACATTTAAGTCCCTAAGATTATTTTAGGCATTGAGATTTTTAAATGGAATCAAAAACTCGTTATTGGGGACCAAAAATCAAATCCCATATAATTTTCCTCATAACAAGAAACCCGTTCATTTCATGTGGATGATCTCATATGAAACAGCAGCCCATTGTGATGATCAACAGCATTTTATGTAGATGTGTGTGGTTTGTGCCCAGTAAGACAAAATACCATGGACCACGCCGATCGACAGAAAGATTTGTTGTGTAAAAATGACCCCTACCGGTGACCTAGGACCTTTTATGCATAAATAGAGAATATTTCTAACATGCAATCTAAATTTTGGATGGTTGCTATGCAATTTTTAATTAGACTAATAAGAATTTGTCACCTAATACATGTATGTCATGTCATTGATTAAAGTAGTCAAAATTGATTTTTGTAATCTAGTCCAACATAAAAACTAGATTATTTTAATTTAGTCATGTGTACCTTTACACAAATTATGACTTTAAATTTTTAAAAACATTATTAAAATAAAAATTAAAGTTGTTTCAATTTTGCTAGAATTGCTCTTTCTTCTTCTTCACATTCTCAACATTCTGCTTTAAGCAATAACATGACATATATGTATTAGGTGACAAATTCTTATTAGTCTAACAAAGAGTTGTATAACAACCATCCAAATTTAGATTGCATGTTAGTAACTCCCAAGCGGCTTAAACACCATGTAGATGTTTACCTTTGATAAATTACATAACAACCTCTTTGGTTCAAAAGTAGTTTATATAGGTGATTTACAAATTTTTCTACATGATCACAGTAAAGTGATAACATTTGCTTATTAAAAAAATGTAAGTGGTGACAAGGAATTAGAAGTTTGAAGTCCAATAATTAATATAGTTTTTTTTTCTATACATGCATTTATTAATCATAGTTTATTTTCATCTCTAATAATTTTTTTTCTCTTAAGTAATAGGAGTATTACATAAAAATATTATAATCAAAATATCTTAATTTCTTAAGACATTTATTCATTTTTTAAATTTATAAATCGCCTATATAAACAATAGTACTTTTGAATAAAGAGAGTAATACCTTCTTAATTAAAAAAAAATATTGTTCGCAGTAGTTTAATCATTCATATATAATAAGACTGTTTTTTAAAATATTTTTTCACCACTAATATTAATGCACAGACTGTTTTCAAATTAGCCATTAATAATTCATTGAACTTTTTCAAGAAAAAAAATAACTAAAATAGAAATAATTTTTTTCTTAAAAGGTCATCCAATATAAGAAAGAACAAAGTGAGTACATGTCTACTATTATAGCAGTACTAATTCTAATTCTTTATCCTAAGCATGGAAGAATGAGTAACAAAACCATTAAGATAAAAAAAAAAAGCCAATTATTACAATAAATGAAAAGAAATTGGTTTATAAAATAAAAACGATAAGGTATTGGTGCATACAATAGTTTTGTTCGCAACAAGAAACCCTATATTTGCTTCTTATCACTACTTTTTAAGAAACACATTGTGATGACTAATTGTAAACAGCATATTATGTAGATGTGGGAGGTTTGTGTCTAGTAAGACAAAATACAATGGACCACCGACAGAAAGATTTCTCTTCATTGTTGTTGCATAAAAATGACCCCTACCAGTTACCTGGAATTCATATGCATATAAACCAACTTTAGCATCATATAGTACTTAAGTGGTAACATTGAATTAGATGTATGAAGCTCCAAGCCAGTATGAATGATATCTAACCTTAAATACAAAAAAGTTGTGGGCACTTTTAATATAACTGATGTGGTTGTTAGAGCGCACAGCCTTGAGCAATTTGAAGGAGTAAAATAAACTTTAAACAATTAAGCATAAAAAGAAAAAACCACTGTGCCTTGAAAAACAAAGGAATGAACAAAAATAACATAGAGCAAACAAAAGTATAACTGTATAAGTGAATAAGGTATAGAGCATGCCTGCAATAACAGCAAGAATATATAGAGTACTACTAAGTTATACTGTTGCACTCACCTTTGACTTTTAGGGTTTGTGACTTTCAAACGCAGAAGATGATGATGATGATGGTTAATTACTTGGTCAGTTGAATTGGTCTCCAAAGTGGGAAGGAGTGAGGCTGGCTCAGCATGACCTAGTCAAAGTTAATTAGCACTCTTATGATCTCTCAAGCTAATAAGCTCTCACTAACCAAAGCTAGATCATGCTGGCAGCTTCACTTTTTCCCTTGTGACCCTTTCCTAGCATTGTGAGACATGTATTGAGATGAGTATCTTATAAATCTAATCCAAAATAAAAGATAAAGAGTAGCTTATTATAAAAGGGAAATTGATTAGAAGAGGAAACGAATGGGAAGATTTGAAAGGTAAAGAACTTAACAGGAAACCCTAAAGAACAAGAGCTTGCAGCCAAGATATGAAAGAACAAAAGTACTATAACGGTTTAGGAATATATAAATAGAACAGAATAATAGGACAAATATTATATTATTGTATAGATGGAGAGTAAAGGTGATGATCACGGAGACATAACATAACCCACACTTTGAAACAGTGAATTATTAATTCAACATAAAAGTACAAGGAAATTGAAAAGAGAGAGAGCACAGCTAAGATAGGAAAGAAAAGAAAAGTTAAATTAAGAGGAACAGAAGACGCATGATGAGGAGTTGTCTTGGTTAGCTTATTATTATAGGGTCAGAAATGAGAGAGCCGTAGCTACTTAGTTAGATGGATAGATAGATAGATAGATAGGGCGGCATGGCAGTGATGCCCAGAGCCTCAATCATTCATATCTTAACCTTTTCTAATACCTCTGTGGGGGTATGTATGAATGTGGCACCTACTTCATTCAAACGTTACTCCCACCCTTTAGTTACTAACGTTGTTTTAACCTATGTACTATATTTCATAATTTTCGTTATTTTATAAATTCAATATATAAATAATGTTATTTTTTCAAACACATTCATATATATTTATTATACTCTTTTTTTTATTTTCAGTACATTTTTTTCTCTTCAATAATAATTATATAGGGATATTATAATCAAAATACAACAAATTTTTATTTCATTTAATCATTTTTTAAAATTCATGCATAACCTTAAAACATTTTATATATATATATATATATAAAGGAGAGAGTATTTATTGATTAAGTAATGCTAGCTAGTATATCCATTTTATTTATTACTGTAAGTACTGCTGGCTAGTGTATCCATTTTCCGATTGTTTTAGTCCCAGGAATTATAATTCACTTTTAATTCTTAAATAATTTAAAAAATATTACTTTAATTCTTGTTTTCATTCCGTTAACCGTACTTAAAGTGAATTATAATCAATAAATAAAATGGATATACTAGCTAGCAGTACTTAAAATGAATTATAATTCTTGAGGAACTAAAGTGTCTAAGTCGAAAAACTTGAGGGAACAAATTGGGTTTTCACTCTTTATTTTATTTATATTGTATTGTATTTTTTTCGATATTAAATATAAGAAAAAAAAACTTTATTAATGGTTTCATATACAAATAAAAATAAACTAACTTTATATTTTTCATACAATTAATTCTAAAATATTCATACAAAATGGTTGTAACATTTACGTAATTTTTGTTTTATTTTCGATGCGAGTTTCTTAAGTAGTCAATTTTTATATGAATTTGAAAAAATTAAATACACTTAACTAATTTCTTTCATAAGTGTGAAGTTAATTTTTTTGACTTATATTTAAAACCGGAAGATGTAATTATTTTTAAAATACTTCATATTTTGAAAATCATTATTATTATCATTTTTTTAGAGTAATAAATAGAAATTTAATAAAAATAACATAGCATGTAGATGGTTGTTCTCAAGTTATGGCTAAATTGATAAAGTTGCAAAATATAAAATGTAAATAAATGTTTAAATTCAAACTTTGTTGGTCGTCATACAATTTTTTCTCATTTCCCTCCTCCCAAAAGCTTTGTCAGGATTTTATTTTTTTTTTAAAAAACACCTTTTTCAACATGAAATCAATGATTTCAATCCTTCCGAAATGTACTCCATTTAATTAATTAAGCTTTCTTATCTACGGTACAACCTTCTGTATCTTAACTGGGGATAAAATTATATGCTACACTTTTTTGTGTTATTTTATGTTTTCAACTATTGAGATTTGAGAATGACAAAAAAAATAAAAATAAATAATTATGATGTTTAATTTGAATTTTCGATTAGATTTATTTTGTTTTAGTTTTTGCTATACCTTGTTGTTATATGAAATAACATAAAATATGATACAATATATATTTGATTTGATCATTGGTTACTTAAATAATGTTAGTTCAATAATAATAAAAAAAAAAGTAATGTTAATTCAACAGTACCATACTTTTTTAATGAATGGATAGCACTACAACTCTACAAGTGTAATAGTCCAATTGGATCTGATATTTTAAAAAGATTACAAATCGAATTTATCAAACTAAATCGGTCTGATGTAGTTTATTAGTCCAAAATGCATTTATCTTAATAAGGCCAAATCAAATTGAATTAAACATAAATAATCTCTTTTAATCCCGTTAAAGGGTTTACATGCTAAATTTATTTTAGATTAAAAAAAAAGGGAATTGCTTAAAAAAATTGATCTGCTATAACTTAAACATATGTGAGCAACATTCTCGTTAACTAATAATCCAACAAGCTATAAATTAAATATCTAATCGTTTTTAAAAAATAAAATAAAATAAAAATTCGAACAAACGGTATCGAGAAAAGATCATCAATCCGAAAAGAGCATGATTTATCAATTTGATATACAATTCGATTTTGTCAATCTTATGCTTTGATCCAAAATTAAATAAACTAATGAAATATATGTGTAAAGTGAAGAGAAAAGTAGTACTTTGACCAAACAATTACAATATTGGTGCAACTTTTATAAGAATTACAAAAAAGGTATAGTCGTATATGAGATATACGACTTATATGCAAATTGGTTATAATCTAGTGTGGACAATGTTACATTGTAATATTAGATACATCCAATAATTAAAAAAAAAAAAAAAAAAACACAATAACTAAAGAAATGAGTAGTAAACTCTCAGAAGGAGAAAGATTTAACAACATTATTTTTCAGAGAGAAGAAAGTTTTGACAAAAATTTACAAAATAAAAAATTAAAATTAATTTATAAGATAGAAATACCAGAAGGTATAAAACAACAAATAGCTGAAAAATATATGGATATAATAAGAAAAGAAAGAGTACAAGTACAATTAGAAAAAATATTGCAAGAAGAGAGACAATTAAAAATTTTATGTGAAGAACATAAAAGGATTAAAAAATATGAAGAAGCTAGAATAATGAATAATTCGGACTATACAGAATAATTATGAGTGACACAAGAATCTCAGAAAAATTAGAAATAATAATAAAAATGTTAAGGAAATACAAGAGAGAGAAATAAAACTAAAAATAGAAGAAGTTAGAACTTTGGTTAGAATTATTAAAGAAGAAGAACAAAAGCAAATAATAGTTCCTTCAAACAAAGGAAAATTAAATTTGTTTGATAAACCACCATTAAGATAATATGGAAGATCTTTCAGATAAATTACAAGAACAAATGAATCAATTAGGTAGACTTATGGCTACTTTAAATATAGATGAAGAAGAAGAACCTAAAGAACTAGTTTATGACTTTGACTCAGAAGATTTTAATCCATATGAAGATGAAGACTACGAACAACCTAGTTTTGTAAAAGCTGAAGAAGGCCAAACTTCAGGTGAAAAACGAGGAACAAATACTAGACCAAATTATAACGAACCATATTATAAATGGAACGAGACTAAATTTAGAAAAATCCCTCAGAAATATACGCCTATAATAGAAACAGCAATCCAAGAAAATATCCTTGATGTTGATTGTAGAATAGAACAAGATAAAATTATACATACTTGGTATCAAGAACTAAGCATTATGCTTAGTCTTCAAGAAGAACTAAGAAATTTGGATAGAAAAAATCAATGGAATTTTATTCTATACAAAACTAGAGGAATTGCATCAGAATTTCTGCAAGATATCCCTCGAGAGGAAGTAGAAAAAATAATAGCAGATACAAATTCTAAAGTCATCGATATAGTTTATCGAATCATAGTTGAAGAATTTATAGGAAGAGAAGCAAACACAAGTGAAATAAGAACTCTAGAAATAAATAGAGCAATATGGCATCTTACAAATTTAAGAATTTGTAATATGTGTTATTTAGAAAATTTTATATGCGAATATAAAAAATTTTATTACAAAATAGAGAAGGGAATGAGAGAGAGTCTTGGTTTAGATGATCTCTTTTATAATAAGCTCCCAATATCGGTAGGAGAAAAGGTAAAAGACATGTTTCAAGAACAAGTGAATTTGGGACAAGTAAGTAAAACCCTTGGAGGACGAATATCAGTTCTTAACCAATGGGTACAACAAGAATGTGCTAAAAAGAGAGCACGAAGAGAAGGACAAATTAGTCTCTGTTGCTCAAAATTCAGAGATAGAGTGGGAGAATATGGGTGCGAAAGACAACCATATAAAAAGCGAAGAACTTCGCATAACTATAGAAAAACTGATAAGCGTAGATATAAGAAGTCTAAAAACAAAAAAAGATTCTTCAGAAATAGAGAGAAATATAAGAAAAATAAAAAGAATCATTGTCCATCAGGAAAGAAAACAACCTGTCGTTGCTGGATCTGCGACGAAGTAGGGCATTATGCCAATAAATGTCCCAAAAAAGGACAGGATAAAAAGAAAACAGAAACTTTAAGAATAGCCTTTGGAATAGGATATGAGCCGATAGAAGATTCTGACTTAGAATCCGATGATAGTTTACTAGAATTCTATAGTTCTAGTGAAGATGAGCAGAATCCTGAAGAATGGTAACCATAATGCTACCTTTATAAAAGTAGGGATAAATAAAAAGAAATTTTTGGCATATATTGACACTGGCGCGACTCTATGTTTCGCGAGAAAAAACATATCCAAAAATTGGAAACGATTAAGCAAACCTAAAAATATTATTATAGCAGATAAATCAATTCATGAACTATGGTTTTTTCTTGAAAATCAAAGCATACAAATAGAAGATTACATTTTCCAAGCAAAAACAATATACCTTCATGACTCAGGGGTAGATATTATTCTGGGAAATAACTTTCTAAAACTCTATGAACCATTTATTCAAAGAAAAAATACAATAAGTCTACATTGGTGGGACTTAGTTTCAAAGAAAACCCAAAAGGAGGTAAGAATGAAAATCATTACAAAAAACGAAATCTTAAGAATGGTTTCAGAACAAGCAAAAGGAGTGTATTTAATACTTCACGAGTTATACTTCTTTTCTGTAAACCTGGAAGACGAACTTAAAAAGGTCTGTAGTGATCACCCTCTTGACCCAATAAAAAATAAGAATCAAGAATTGATTACTATTAAACTTAAAGATCCAAACCAAGAGATCAATGTACCTAATAGAATCCCATATTCTGTAAGAGACATTGAAGAATTTAAAGTTGAATGCAAGGAGCTACTTGAAAAGGATCTTATTCGGGAAAGCTCAAGCCCACATTCCGCACCAGCTTTTTATGTTGAAAATCATAATGAAATTAAAAGAGGACGAAGAAGAATGGTTATCAATTATAAAAAGTTAAATAAAGCAACAATAGGAGATTCCTATAAGTTACCAAGAAAAGATTACATTTTGGAAAAAATTAAAGGCTGTAATTGGTTTTCAACACTAGATGCAAAATCAGGATATTACCAATTAAGGTTATCAGAAGAATCCAAACCATTAACTGCATTTTCATGTCCACCTCAGAAGCAGTATGAATGGAATGTTTTGCCATTTGGCCTAAAACAAGCACCATCAATATATCAAAGATTTATGGATAGATCCTTACAAGGATTAGACCATATATGCCTTGCATATATCGATGACATAATCATTTTCACAAAAAAAGCAAAAGAGGATCATGTTAACGCATGCCTCAAGGTTTTAAAAAGAATACAAGAAGTTGGGATAGTAATTTCAAAAGAAAAATCAATACTTTTACAGCAAGAAATTGAGTATCTTGGTTTAAAAATCGGAACAGAAGGAAAGATAAATTTATCACCACATGTTGCTGAAAAAATTCATAAATTTCCGGACGAATTAACAGATCGCAAACAAATTCAAAGATTCCTAGGATGTTTGAATTATATTGCAGATCAAGGATTTTTCAAGAATTTGTCAAAAGAGAGAAAAATCTTACAGAAGAAGATTTCTGAAAAAATTCCATGGAAATGGACAGAAGATGATAGTAACGTCGTCAGAACTATCAAAGAAAAAACAAAGTTCCTACCAGAACTTTACAACCCAACAGAAAAAGATTTTTTAATTATAGAAACTGATGCTTCAGAAACCGTATGGGCTGGTTGTATGACAGCAATTCCTAATGGAAAAGCTATACTACAATTAGATGAATACGGAGAAAGGTTGGATTGCGGGAGTAATCTGGCTAAAAAAGATGTGGAAGTCCTTGAGGAAGGATATACACATGAAACCCCTATAAATTCAAAACCAAAAAGCCTTCCGACAGAAAAGCACGAAAGAAAGCTATGTCGATATGTATCGGGCACATTTACAGATGCTGAAACACGATACACCATAGCAGAAAAAGAAACCTTAGCTTGTCTAAGGATCCTTGAAAAATGGAAGATTGAACTTCTACCAACAAGGTTCGAATTACGAACTGATTCACAGTATTTAACAGGTTTTTGGAGATACAAGCTTCAAGCCGATTACAAAAAGGGAAGACTAATCAGGTGGCAACTAAAGCTACACCAGTTCAATCCATACATCAAATATATCAAATCAGAAAAAAACGCATTCGCAGATACCCTCACAAGAGAATGGAAAGCATCATAAAGCAGTTACAAAATCAACTTAAACAGAAAGAAGAGCAGATTATCAAAGCCGAAGACTCTATCAAAACTCTCAAGCAGGAGAGGGGGGAGATCCTTACAGCAATCTCAACCCTAAAAAATCAAAATTCAGAAGAAGAAAATGCATCAGAAACTTCAGAAACAATGACTGCACTAGAAGAACTTCCTTCAACAGGACAAAAGGAGAATGAAGCTGAAAAATGGTACGTTATCTTTGAAGGACCTCTTAAAGGAGTCTACAATAACTGGGGAATCGTAAAATCCCATGTAAGTGGAAAGAACGTAGCTTTTAAAAGCTATTTGAAAAAAGAAGAAGCAGAAAAGGCTTACAATGAAGCATACAAAACAATAACTGAAGCAAAAGAAGTTATGAAAGATAAAATGAAAGGAGTAATCCTAGGGAAAAAGAAAGATATCCCTGAAGGACATCTAAAAAGGATGATGAGCCTAACTAGAACAGTCACCCCTCTCAATTATGCAAAACAGCAGCGAACATGGCGGTTAGCAACAGAATACACCCAGGAGATGAACGGAGAAATGTTCTATCCAAGGCATAGGTATTTTGGCGCTAAAGTAAATATTCTACCAGGAGCTAACCCAGAATTAGTATTCGATTTCTTCCAAACAGGAATGATCGATACTCTATACGTAGCAACTCCAGCAGGACGAGAAATTCCAGAATTAAAATTCTTTCCAGAAGGAATCCGCAATATGGTAAAATCTTTCAACAACAGATTTGCCAAGGGAAAAGAAATATATCTAAATTTTATTTCCTCATATCCAATAATCGACGACAGCGATACTGTTCAATTAGAATCCATCCAATTAATCAAACTTGGATACTCCAACGGAGAATACCAGGCGATTGAACAAAGTCATAAAGGAATACCAATTAAAGAAGAAATGATCATTGAATCCATAATCGGGTTAATTCACGGTACACTCAGACTTGGTTCAGCAAGCACTGAGGGAATTAAAAAATTTAAAATCGTATATGTCAGTGAAAAAATACTGATGTATTCTATAAGCAAAAAGGAAGCCTCAAAAGAAGACACAAAGTCCATAGCGGTCTTTGAAGAACCCATCATAACCCTCACCAAATACATGGAAAAGCTCGATAAAAGCTACAAGAAGGCCTTGTGTGAAAGATTCAAGCACTTGGAACAACACCAATGCCCCCTCTGCATAGAAGAAAAAATCCTAGAAGATCTAACGGTCGAAGAATGCTAAAAAGTGTCGGCAAGATGTAGACCTTAGATTAAATTGTCGGCAGAAACCGACAAAATGTAGCTAAAAATGTAATGGGGACCAAATGAGTCACCCACCAATAATAAGTGTCGGCAGTTGTCCTCTGCCTTATCTTTATCTTTATCTTTATCTTTTCAAGAGTGGATATGAACTATCCACGCGTCCAGGTTGGAAACACTTGCTTTGTGCGTATCCAACCTCACTTGTAATATATAAAGGGATGCTGATACCCTATTGTTCTCAGAGCGAAATCATTCCATAAATAAACAAGTTTGTTTATCTTTCCTACTTCTCATATCTTCTTAAGAGAAATAGGGGTTCTGCTTAGCAGAACTTAGGTTGAGTCTGCGAACTCCCTAAGTTGCCTTGAGGTCATACTCTGGAGGGCAACCACATCAAGAAAAGCTTGAGGTCATACTCTGGAAGCAAGCAAAGAACATTTCAGAAAAGCCTAAGCTCAGGTATTATGCTCATCCATAAACTTTTATAATTAGTCATGACTACTGAAATCGAACAAAGTATAATAGAAAATCAAGAAGACCAAGATGGATACTATTTTGATACAATCTTTGACAAAAAATAGAAAAGGAGGACTTTACTCTAAAAGAAAATGATAACTTTAAGAACAACATTATTTGCAGTTTAAGAAATATAATATCTAGAAGAAATATTTTAAAATTCGGAATGATGATAGGAGAGCTTCCTGTCCCAATTGAAAGAACAGAAGGAGATGTTATGATCTCGATAATAAATAAGGCACAAATACAAAAAAGAATTAGATCTATCAGGGAAGAAGATAGACCCAAAATCCAATATATTCATATATCTACTATTCAGATAATTTTGAAAAGTACATATATGAAAGGAATTGAATCCCCTATGGATTTAGAAATATTAGATAATAGACTCATAGAAAGAAATGACGCAGTAATTGCGAAAGGACAATGTAATTTAAAGAAAGGAAAGGTCAAATTTGATGTTAATCTTCAGATAGGACTATCATTAAAGGATAAAGATCTAGATAGATCCATAGTATTCCATTATGAGTTGCTTAGAAGGAACTTTATAAAAAAGGAAAATTCACCTTTTACCATTTGTTATAAGGTAAATTACGCCTTAAGCAATAGTCATCATAGTATTGAATTCAAGGGAAAAGATTTAATTTACATAAATGAATTATTTACCCCTTTGATCCAATTAGAAACACAAAAATTCCAAAAATTTGAAACTAAAGGGTTATTTTTACCCTCTTATAAAAGAAGTGAGTCAGAAAGAAGAGAGACTGATTTCCAAGAACTAAATAAGAGACTTATGGAAATTGAAAATAGACTATGAAGATTACAAAAATACATCCAGAAATAGAAAACTTTTGGAGAGTAGAAATTGAAACAAACTCTGAAGAATTTTGGATTAATAAAAGGATAGATTGCTATATAGCCTTCATAGAAGAAAAATTAATGATTATCAACCAATTAACTTCAATAAAAGAGGTTAACGAAAAAATCAAATTAGAATGGCTTAAAGAAGAGATCATTATATCCATAGTAGAGGAAAAAATAGATCAAGAATTAGATGAAGCAGATTGGAAAGAATATTATAACGATTTATGGTATAAAGAGCAAGATAGTCATTTTAGTGATTACTATTGAAATGCCAGGCTATACTTGGGATACTCTCTTTGAACAAAAATATAGAGAAATTAAAGAAACAGATGAAACACTACATCATCTTGTAATATATGTTCAGGGAGAATACAATCAAGATCCACAAAATCTTGAATTAAGACACATATATAATAGATTAGTAACACGAAAAATAATACTAGAAGGAGAAAAGAGAAGAATAGAGGACACTTTGTTTATTTTAGAAAATATAGCAAATATAGATTAATAGATTATAATGAAACTCTGAAAGAAAGAATTAGAATATCAACCGACATTAAGGCTACAATAAAAATTGTAGAATATGCTAAAAATATTAGTTTTGAAGAATGGCTAACTATGGCTTTGGAGCTAAAAATCTGGTATCAGAGCTAGTCTACGGACTGGTTCTACATAAGAAATGGAAAGAAGGAGTGAATCCATAATTGAATCTCTTAAAAGAGATTTAAGAAAAATAAATACTGAAATGGCATGGCAACAAAAAACTATAGAAGAATTAATAAAATTAAAAGATTCAATAAAAATGGATTTAACTGATCGACAAGAAACAGACCAGTTAATTAGACATGCTAGAATACAAAAAGAAGTGGCAAAAGAACTAAGGAAAAATATAATTCACAGACCAAGTTACGGTTTTTAAATTAAAAAAAAAAAAAAAAACCATTTACTGGTTGTGCCCATAAATACAACTCTAAGAACAATACATAGGATAACTAGCCCATATAAGAATTACACCAGTTTGGTAATAACATGAAAAGGTGCACTAGTTTAGTAATAAACTAGTCAAACTACACCTCTGATGTAAAAAAGCCGTAAAGTGAATATTTTCTGGCTGATGAGAATCCTAATTTATTTGATGTAGTTTGGATTAAATGACTCGTTAAAAAAAAAATATAAAATCGCTAAATTATAAAATTAATTACTCCCTCTATCCCATTATCTTGGTAAAAGTCAAGCAAGTCAATGAATGTAAAAGAGTATCTGTTTAATATAATGCATGATTCATTCATTAGTTACAAATTGATATTATACAAAATTACATATCATTACAATTAATACATATTGCAATATTGTCACCGAAAAAAATTTAAATGTGTTTTCCTTACTTACTTATCAATCATCGATACAATATATAATCTTTAAGATTTTTCATTTATTTTTTTACTTTAATATGAGACAAATTCTTTAGCTTTTTTTACCAAGATAATGGAACGGGGGAGTAAATCTTTTATAGTATAAATAAGATAAGAGGGAATATAAAAATGATCATGAGTTATGATAAATAAACCTATAAAATCAGAGAAAATAGTTTGTACACAGATAATGTAAACGTTTTTTTTTTGTACCAAAAAAAAATGTAAACGTTTTTTACACTCTTATCACATCATTCAATATCCAAGGGTTTATAATTATTGACTTTACGGTCTAACAAAACTTTACACTATCAATATACATATTAACCTACAAACTAATTTACATCATAAAAAAAATAAACATATCACTTATTAACAAATACGTAATAATAAGTGACATATGTTATATTTTTGGTGATATAAACTTATTTTCAAGTTAATTTTATAAGTTTATTAACTTGCAAAGTAAGGGATCAAAATACAAAGGTCGGAACAAAAACAGGGCCGTACTCAAACATTGCAAATTCACTGTTGCGCCTTTTGGCGAGGAACAAAATGATGCAGCCCCGACAATTATTGAGCAGCGGAGCAAAAGAGGAGTGTTTAGAATTTCTAGGCATTTTTTTGGCATGTTTGTCTTAAAATGACAAGTGAAGGAGCATAGGGTGGTTGGTAAATTAGATTATTTTAAGTTCAATGTTTTGTTAAGAGAAAATAGATGGTGCACGAATGTTGTAAATGTTTTTTATACTATCAGTGGATCATTCACTATTTATGCATTTATGGTTGTTAATTTTTAAATAAAAGTAATATAAATGAATAGTGGATGATAGATTGATGATGTAAAAATCGTTACATCGTTATATACATTACACTTTTTTATTGCTATAATAAAATCTTTAACAATTGTAGTACTCCTAATATATTATTTTAAAGGGAATTACTTGCAACATAATTTGTAAGCATTTTTTTAAGGGAATTACTTGCAACCTAATTCTCCGTTATTGTTATGTAATTTTATATTAAACCAATAATACTTTATGACCTAATATATTATTGTCATATTATTGTACAGGAATGTGATAATATAGTACAAAAATGCTTAAATGAATATAATTGGAAAAAATCAATTTGTCCAAGAATGAAATTACATAATACATGAATGCTTAAATGAAAACTCTTTTAAATAATGAAATAACAATGATATGTTAAGTGACAAAATATTATTATTCAATGTAAAATTTTTTTAAACAGGTTATTCAATATAAAATTGTATAGCAATAATTCAAAATTAGATTGTATGATAGATATATTTTTAAAAACTTTAGATCTCTCAGACGTATCCTTCTCACACCCGTTAATACAACTTCTCCTAGCTGTGTCACGAGTAATGTCTTTCTCTTTCTCTCTACTTGCTTGTTGCACAGGTGTCGTTGTGGTTGTGATCATCCTCAGTTGTCAATTCATGTTTCGAGTTATTTCAACTCAATGTTGTTTTCCAGTTCCCACTACTCAGCAATCGAGAAAATAGTAACTGTACTCTTCCTGACCCTTAAATATAAGTTGGATCACGATTGTGCTAAAGATATTTGTTAAAGTTTTTATTATAAAAACTTTTTAGTTTTTGAATTTATTTATGTGTTTTTTGGATTGACCTTTAATTTTTTTTCGATATTTTGTGTCCATGAATTTTGTTTAATTTTTGGACATGATTCTTTGGTCACTTAAATAATGATATAGCCAACAACATGTCACGTCAATTTCACAATATTGACGAGTAACGTGCCATGTAGATTCACGTGACACTAAATGATTTTTTTAATTAAAAAAGTCATTTATTTTAAAAATTATTAAAAGCTTCGTTTTTCTTTAAAAAATTAATTTTTAATTATTTTTAATAAATTTGAATTTTTTTAATTTAAAAAGTTCACATGGCATCATCTGACACGTTGCTTATCGATGTGGCGAAGGTGGCATGACATATCCCCGATCATATCATCACTTAAGTGATGAAAGGACAATTTCCAAAATTTGAGCAAAGTTTAAGGACATAAAGCATGGAAAAAATTTTTTAAGGACCAATTCCAAAAAAACACCTAAGTTCAGGGATTAAAACATAAATAAACCGTGTACCAAAAAAAATAAAAACATAAATAAGCCAAAAAAAATTATAAATGCACATCATTTTATCTCTCGAAAATTTAAAAAAAAAATAAGATTTTAATTATTTTTACTATAATTGGCTTGATAACAAGTACACAAAAGACATGTGTTAGCATTTGCCATATTAGTTTTTGTTCTTTTTTTTTTCTTGGTCATAAGCCTTTTTCAATTATTGATATACACCCTCCCTTCGTTTTTATAATTTATGCTCTTTTCAGCATTTTATTTTATTTTACATATGATATACTCACATTTTAAGAAATTCAATTTTTGATTATACTCTTTCCAATTAAATATATGAAATAAAAACTAGCTTTACATTTGTTAAAGAAGTAATTGATAGTATTTAATTTTTTCTAATTTATAAAAAAATAAAGATATTTTTAATATCATTGAAAATAAAACAAAAATTAAATGAGAGAATCACTTTTAGATATTAGGAAAATAACATTGAAAATGATACAAAATTTAAAAAGATTAGTTAACCTTTTTTTTCTATTTTAAATTTAAAAAAAATATTGTTTTTTTTTAAAATATTTTGGAGTACTTTTTCGAAGCATATCTTTGTTCACAGCATTCTATTTTTCACCACCCATTTTTTCATTTCTCTTTAATATAATTTTAATAAATTTATTAACTTCATCGGTTCTTATATATAAGCATTAGATAGTGGAATATCTTGATCCCTTTTATAAGCATTTGATCCAATTTTCAATGGCATCAATTACTTCTTTTTCAGAAACACAACTATTTATTCAACACTTTTTAGAGTTTCAATGATAATTATAGTGATAATTTTAAAAAAGTATACCAAAAGTTATTATTTCTAATGTCACTAACAATATTACTCCAATTAGCTTCCTTAATTTAAGCTCAAGTCCAGGGCTTATACTACTTCCGGTCCTATTAATAAGATTTTTTTTAGGGTTTTATTTTGGTCCTATTTATAAGACTTCATTTCAATTTTCAATAGCATTTAATTACCTTTTTTTCCACAAATACCCTTCTTAACTCTACACTTTTTAGAATTCCAATAATAATTATAAGGGTAGTTTTGAAAAAATGTATCAAATTTTCATATTTCGAATGTCACTAACAAATTTAATCATTTTCTTTTGTGGGAGTGAAAAACCCCAAAAGAACCTTATAAATAGGACCGCATGGAGTATATAGGAATACATGGAGTATTCCAATCCTTAAACGATGATAATTTAGTCAAAATATACAAAATTTTTACTATTTTGATATCCATTATAAGGAAAAAATACATACTTATTTTGATCTCAAATATAAGAAAAAATTAACTAATTTTTTAAACTCAAGTATTCCTAAAATACTTCTAAAAATTTAATCATTTCATTTAATTTTGTTTCATTCCTAATTCAATTTTTCTAAAGTATCTCTACTTTTTATCGAGTTGAGAAAATTAAATGCACTTTTAATACAATAAAAAAAGTTATATGTGTTATAAAGTACACTTTTAACCAATTTACACATATTAAGGAAATTAATTAGATGTAATTATTATTCTCAAAGTAATCAAAATTTCAAAACTACCCCTATAAAAAATTAAATACAATCTAAAATGATGCAGTTATTATTATTGGGAAAATAAATACGTTTCTTGGAACGTGGAATATATGTATAATCATTAGGGGTATATTTGATATATGGAGTATTATTTAATATTACCTACATATTATAAAGTGGCTTATATTTAGGGATAAAAAAAACTTAAAAAAATAAGGACATAGGGAGTAGTAATATTTTATTAGTTATTGATTGAGTAACAAGTAATACATATCACTTTCTAGTAATATATGCTTATGTGTAAGTTTTTTTCTTATGAAACAATATTCTGATAAGTTCTTTTAATACATTGTTTAAAAAATAAATATTGTTTTTATTTTGAAAATGACTAATTTCAGATTTTAAAAATTAATAAACACAAATTTTCATTACAAATATTTTTATTTATTAAATTTTTGGCTTAAATAATTTTTTTTATCAATTATAAAAAGTTGTACTTAAAATGAAACACATTTTGGAATAATAGATGTCATATTAAATGAAAAAATAATTATTGATATCTCACCAAACTTGTTAAAAAACATTTATATGGAAATAAAAAAATTATTAGTATAAATAATATTGGAAAAATATCAAGAATTAAGAGATTTACTCAATATTATTATTTGCATAAAAATATAAATATTTATTATATATTTTTAAAATTACTCTTATAATTAGTATTGAAAAATAAAAATATCTTTCCAATTTATTATGAATAATTATGGCAAAAAAATTGAAAATAAATATTTAATTTAATTAACTAATTGAAATAACATTAATTAAAAAAGTTAAAAAAATTAGAGATTTATACTTTTTCTGATCATATTTTATTTATAGGTCATACTTGATAATAGATATATTTCTTAGAATTTTAAAAAGATTTTTTAACATTACAAATTTATCCTTTTAATTTGCATTAAACATTTATAAATATATTAATTTTATATTAATGAACAAAGGATAAATATAAAAAATGATAATAGATGCTTTTATAAAACCAAAATAATTTATAAATAGAACCGAAAAATTATTATAAAATGTGACTAATAAGTAAATAAATATTAAGAGAGAGTATTAAATATCGGGCATAGCAACAATATACTCATGACTCTTATGATTATTTGAAAATGAATAAATTTAGGTTTTTAATGCAATTTTTTTTAAAAGTATTTTATTCAAGAGAAAATGAGAAATGCACCGACAGTGTAAAGTTTTTTACACTATCAGTGCATCATCCACCATTTATCCGTTTATGGTTGTTGACTTTCAAATTAAAGTAATACAAATGAATGGTGGATAATGAACTGATGATATAAAAAACTTTAAACCGTGCATATCCATTAATCTCTTTAATTAATAGCATACGAATTTATAATAAAAAATTACTCCTGTTAGTGTAACGAGGGCAAGGAATGAATACGAATGGCGATTCTGACCGAGGCTTTTGCATGCGTTGTAAAGGTAAGTAAATTTTGTGACAGCTAAGTTCTGTAAACTCTGATTCAAGCTGTGAATATAGGCTCATAGACTAGACCTGTAAGATATGGACAATCTAATTAATTATCCACTTTCCTGTGCTTGTGCTTCACTTCACATCCCTATTTATGTTCTTTTCATAATATGCTTTATGATCCTTTGGCTGTTTGTGCACCCGGGAGATGCTCACACTTCACTTAACCTTTCTAATTATATTAAAATTTATTACTTATTATTATCCCTTTTCAAATTTAAGTTTTGGTCCACTAAAACAGGTTCATTAGCGGTGGTGGGACCAAAATTCGAAGATTAAGTATAATAAATATTTTTGTAAATTACTTATATGAACTTTTATATTCTATGTATAAAGAGAATGTATGTCATAAAATTGATGGAAGAATTAATTAATTATTTTTTAATTTATTAAGTATTTCAAATTTTCAACATATATTTGCTTTTTAAGATTTAATTAATTTATCCATTATGTGCATAAATTAGAAATACCATAATTATGAGTACCAAAAAAAAAAGAAATACCATAATTATATAATTGAAGTAGTTTAGTGGTTGAATTTACCATTCACTATTCCATTATAGATTCATTGTTACACAATCATACAAATGCTGCAACATACTAAGAGCGTGTTTGGATTTGCAACCCATCAACGCAAACATGAAAGTTCAGAGGGGGGAGTTTTTGCCAAACGCGCGTTTGAGCTTCCCCATCGCCCAACCAAACAGACTCTAAATGATATTTCCTGGTTTTTATTTAGTATAAGTTATAGTTAATCGAGATACATAAATTAAAGAGGATAGCAGCTCTTTTTGTTTTTAACAATTTTACATATTTGTTCATTTTATTTGTATTATTTCTTTAGCGTGAAATTGAATTTAGTTAATAAAAACATTTATTATCTTCGTCTTTATATACAATAATGTTTTTTTTTATACTTTTATTTTGTCTTTATTTATAAAACCCTATCACTACAAGAAAACTCTGGATTAGATATGGAATTTTGCTATGGAAATTTTCCATAGCTAATTTATAGCCAATTAACTAGGAATTTGCTACAAAATATATTTCTGAAGCTAAATTTAAAAGATTTAAAAAAATTATTGTCCAAACAAATAACTACGAAATAGATATTAAATAGCTATGACAAATTTGTAGCAATATAAATTTTTATAGCTATTTTAATTTGCTAGGAAATTTTTCACGGCAAAAAAGTTATTTTGAAGTTAATTTTAGCTAGGAACATGATTCCCTAGCAAATGTGCAGCTATATCTAATATTAAAACTATTTTTAGTTTTAACACTTATTACATTTTAAGCACATTCTTAACTTACTGATAAGTCTTAGTATTACATTTAAAAAAAATAAAAAAAGTCTTATTATATTTAAAAAAAATAAAAAAGTCTTATTACATTTTTAGTTTTAGTCTTCACTGAGAAAATTTGAAAGTATTTCTTAACAAAGTATTTCTAAAAATTCCAAGATGAATCTGAAAGGCTGAGAAATGAAATAAGAGCTTTAGTCTTCGTTGAGCTTCCATAGCTTCTCACCTTCGCCTTCGTCTTCTCACCTTCGTCGATCTTCGATTCGAGCTTCGCCTTCCTCTTCGCCGATCTTCGATTCGAGCTTCGTTCTTCGATTCGAGCTTCGTTGAGCTTCACCTTCCATTTTCGATCTCGATTCAGAGCTTCACCTTCAAGCTTCGGTCTCCATTTTCTCTGACGGAGGAGAACGAGGTCACCTCTCTGAACAAGGAAGAGGATGATTATGGCTCCGAGGATGAAGTTGAGGACGGAGAAGGTGACGACGACAGCGGCGATGTAGATGAGGAGGACGATGACGATGACGGTGGTTCTGCCGGTGACAACGAGGATGACGGAGAAGACAACGGAGAGGAGCAAGGTCCTGGAACCGACGTCGACATATCCTTTTCCCTCACTGTAACCACTGATGTGGTAGGTTTTATATCAGTTATGTTCTTGATTTTTTAGCGATTTTGCTTATTTTTCTATCTCAATTCGGCATTTTCAATTTTGCTTCATTTTCTCTTTGTTTTCTCTCTCCATTCGTCATTCTCATCAAAGGTTCGTTTGCCATTCAGGTATTCAATTTCGTTTTTAGTGGAATTACATATTATTGTATTGGTTCGATTAAATCAATTGTGTTGCTATATCGAATGATTGATTTTTAATTGTGATAGGGTGATGCAAGGGAGTGGTTTGAGTGGGCCTATTCCTTTTGGGATTTCATTTCTAAGAAATCTCTTCTCTAAGGTTCCAGCCATCGATAGTGAATTGCACTTCTTGATAATTATTGATTAAATTATTGATTATTTTACTCCTAATTATTTATTATCGATCTCCTAATTATTGATTATTGATAGTGTATTGATAGTGAATTGCACTTCTTTTTGTTCTTTCATTGTGTCATTGTCAGTATTAATGTTTTATTTTGTGGCAGGCTCTGATTCAGTACACTGATGCTGACACTGCTACTTCAGCTAGGGAAGCACTGGATGGTCGAAGCATACCTAGCACCTAGGCAAGTTGTAAAACTAGGACTATATAGATACTGGACTTGATGATTCATGTCTGAGTTGGAATTTTTTAATCTTACTTTACACAATGTTTACTCTAACTGATTGATTAAATTAAAGACAGTGTATATTTTTTGCTTCTTATATACTATTTATGTGTTTGATGAAGGTTCACTATCTAGATTCAGTTTTGTCATTAGGTTTGAAACTTTTAATGATTCTTGTCTGTGTGAAAGAGTCAAGTAAATATGTTTGAACCACGTTAATTGGATTACAACTTTAATGCTTCTTATTGCAGAGTCGCAACAAAAACGACTTGGGGTTAACTCAGGAAGTTGTATCATTAACTTTGATAAGTCCGGTCCGATATCTGAAGTATGCCAAGACGAAGAGATTGTGAAGAGACTGATGCCGAACCCCGGAGAGTATGCGTCACCTCTGTTTTCTAAGTCACTGGCTTACAATATTTCATATTATATAACATATAATTATATTTGACATAGAGAGTAAAAGCAATCTGATAGTTTGGAGTATTTAGCTTGGAAAGGAAGTAAAACAAAGAAAATGGTAGCAGAAATCTGCATTTAGAAAGTTGCATCTGAATTCATTCTTGTCACAAAACTAATCCCTTTATTATTGGAATGATGGAATTTGCAACTTTGTTTTCAAATTTTATCTTTGTGGTAGATCTGTGTTATAAGAAAGGTGTTTCGTTTGTTACATATTTTATCTAAGTTTTACCATTAAAAAAGGACAGCTAATGAAGAAGACCATAAATTCTAAATTTGAAGGAAACTATTTATATTGAATTTTCTTAATGATAATTGACATTATTTGTTTATTGAACTGACAGGACAGAAGAAACAAGAAACTTTTCTGGTTGTCTACTATAGCTTCTGTTGCATCAGTTATATTATCAACCTCAATAGTGTACTTGTCAAAAGCCGATAAGCATGGGGTCAATATAATAAAGCATGTCAAACGTGGTTTGAATCCAAGTTCAGCTCATCAGTTCAAGAGAGAAGGCAGCATAGTTGTTGTATTTTACTCTGGGGAGTAATTTTCTTGTAAAATATTCTTTACAAACAAGAGCAGTGTTGCATAGGGGAAGTTTTCCCATCATAGAATTAAAATTTTGTTCCAATCATTTTATGACTGTTTATTTTGGGGGATAAAAGTGATGGTTTAATCAGTATTCATCAGTAACCTTGTTCTTTGTGTATCTCTCTTCAGGTTCTTGCAAAATTTGAGAAATTTAAGAAAGCTTTATCAGCCATTGATGAAGCTGCAGATGGTAATACCAAGGAATTGTCTGACTGGAAAGCTGTTAACTTAAGATTTGCCCCCGAGAATGGCAAGGTGAGTTATCTCTTTGCATTTGCTATCCCTCTCAAAACAGCTATAACATGTAAAAACCCATAAATATAAAATCATTGTATTATCCGTCTACATCAGTGTGCCTTCCCTATCTATTCAGTTTTTTAAATTATCTTAGAAATTTAGAAAAGCAATCAGAAGTAATGCTTATCACTTCATGCAGAAAGTTGTTGAAATTAGACAAAATTCTGTTTAGATATTAGTAGCCAACATGTGCTGATGTTTGTTTTTTCCAATTGCTTTGTTTTTTCCATCCTGATTAGTGTTGATGTTGTTCTTGATGCAAATCTGTATACTTGTTTGTTTTGCCAACACAGAAAGGATTGAACCACTATGTAAAGATGTGCATGTGGAGCATACAGATGTTAGAATGCTAATACTTGCTTGGTATGTTACCGACTGAATTTTTTTTCCTTAACATTTATCGAACTGATCTATTAACCTTTATAAATATATGATCTTATCAGGAAAATGAAATCTGAAAAGCAAGGTTATTTTTCCAAGGTAGGTAGAGAGAATTATTGATTTCCATACACTCTTTCAGGAGTAATCACTTATCACACATTCACATTGCTAAATTTTAAAAACCGTGTTTCAGGCATCTTTTGTCGGCCTAGTGACTTCAAGAAGCTATCTCCAAGCTCAAAACTTGTAGTTATTTGTATAATTGCTGCTTATATTCGCTTTCAGGTCATGATGAAATTGTTCATCATTGATCACTGATCCACTAAGTGAATTTTTCAATGTACGAACATCATTCCTTTTGGAATCACTGATCTTGTGTTTGTTTATGCATAGTACAATTCTATTGGAAATTTATAGTATTAATTCAATTATGACACTTTGTTACTCTTCCATCTATTTAGTATTGCTTTTTTCTTTTATATATATAATTTATAAATGGATCAGTGAAATTGTTTGTGCATCTATCAGCTGCTAAATAGCTATGGAATTGCTATAGAGCGCATAAATAGAATGAGCTATAGATTAGCTATAGATTAGCTATGGAATAGCTAAGGTTTTTTGGTTTCTAGTCATACTATGGATATAGATTAGCTATTGAATAGCTACAAAATTTAGCTATGGAAATAGCTATGAAAAATTTCTCCGCCTAATTAGCTATGGAATTTATGAATTTTAGTACTAAAATTTTGCTATGGATTTAGATGTAGATTAGCCATGGAAATTTTTAAATTAGCTATAGATTAGCTATCAACATTTTATGTCGCCAATCAGCTAGGAGGTATTGGCTATGGAGCCTTTTATAGCGAATTCATATCTTATTCTATAGCTAAAGAGTTTAGCTGCAAATTAGCTATGGATTAGCTATGAAAAATTCCATATCTAATCAAGATTTTTCTTGTAGTGTATATCAATTTTAAATGAGAATGAATTACTTTTTTCTACAAACACTCTTATTTACTTAACATATTTTAGATTTCCAATATTATTAATAGGGTAGTTTAAAAAATATGTATCAAATTTTGAAATTTACTAATAAAATTAACTAAATTAATTAACTTTTTCAATAAACATAAAATCTAACCAGAGAATCTTATATATAAGGACAGAATAAGTATTTAATATAAATAATTTATAAAAAATTAAATACTACCTAAAAAATATAAAGTGAGAATGTGAGATACATACATATGTTATCTCGTAAGAATGGAAGAAGTTTATGGTAAAATAAAGCAAGGCCAATGAGGAGCCATGGCTCTTCGTGGTCCACTCAAAGTCTCAAACTCCGCCATCTTTTATAAGCAATTATTTTAGATCAACAGGTTTAAATACCATATTTAAATATCAATAAATTATTTTAAGTTTGCAAATAAATTCGTATTTATTTAATTCTAGAAATATTTTACTTAATCTTTCATATTAACTACAGCATTAACTAAATATCAATAAAAAAACATAAGATTTATGTAGACCCGTGCAATGCATGGGCTTAAAACTAGTTCTCCAGAAACATATCATTCATTACTCAGTAATCACAAATGCATAAATTAAGAAAAGTTTATACTATGAATTGTGAAGTAAAACAATCACTTTCGTCCTCAATCTTATGTGTTTGTTGTTTAATCTTTTGACATTTTATTAAAATTGGTATTATTATTTTTTCAAATGCATTGTCAAAATTGATATTAATAGTTTTTAATATTAACATCGTTTGATGAAAAAATTCTTATTTTTTCACGTCGTTCTCACTGCCACACACACAATTATGCATGTCTTTTTGATCACCTTCAATTATGTGTGTTAAATTTTTTTTACAAATATTATTGAGTAAAATGAGGTTTTAACGTGCCTATAGCCCCCAGTTGTATTTTCATTCTTAGTTTGAACATCAAATATAGGTTTGATCAAGTGATAATTGTATTTGTAAACTTGTATAATTATATTAAAAGAAGAGAAAAAGGTAGAGATCTAAAGTAGAAAATATAACATTTATATTAAAAATTACACTACATGCATGCATGTTTTTTATTTTACCTATTAGAAATGACTTTTTCACTAACATTGAAAAAAAAAAAGGCAATGTTGTTTCTCAATGATGTCTTGCATATCATAAATATATAATTGGATGCACATTTTAAATAATTGGAGGGTACAATAATTGATTGAATATAATTATATCTAATATCTAATTAATTAATTGGAAATTACGAAAATTGATTAAATATAATTATACCTATAATTTCTTTCTAGCAATTGCAAACACTACACTACATTACTTTTCTTTTTTTCCTTTTTTTTTTAATAGTTCATGCTCATCCAATTTTTTTCTTTTTTCTTTATTTCTTTTTTTATTTTCATAACAGTTCATGCTCTTTTAATTTTTTTTTAAATGACATGCTCTCTTAATTTAGTTCTTGTAACAATTAGCTGTTTCATATTCGTTTTTTCTTTTTTTTTTTTAATAATTGTTAGCGAAAAAATCAAGGCTTATATAGATTATATGACTTTTTTATTCTTTATCTTATTTCTAGGTTTCGATTTTGTTCTTTATTTTTAAAAGGAGTCAATTTAACCTTTCATGTTTTTAATACTTGTCAATTTCATCATTCCATTATGATGATGTTAAATTTTCACTTTATTTGTCTTTCAGTATTTTTCCATTAATATTTGAGAAATTTTTATTTTGTCCTTATTTTTAATACCCTATATCATTTTTCAATTACAACTAAATACTTCTGTTCACTAATATTTTTATTTATTTAACATCTTTTGGATTATTAATTTTTATTAATAGACGTGAAATCTACCAAAAAAAATATACGGAGAAAGTTATCACCAATCTTTTGAATTAAATAATATGTCTATTATTTTTGGGTTAACATATAAATCTTATTCAGAGTAATGCTATTGATTAATTTTAATTAATTTCTAATGAATAGTGAAAATACTTTTATAATAAACTAATATGTTAGTACATGTTTATCACAGCTATTTTGCAAGTCATCAAACTTCACAAATTCAAATGCAGGTCGTAAGCAACCCCTACGACCTTAAGTCGCTACACCTCCTTACTGTAGAATCAAAGAGGTTTCGATGAAGACAAATGAATCAGCTCGTGTGTTGGTGAAGTCGAGCTGTGTCCTCGGCCATTGATGAGGACAAATGAATCAACTCGTTGTGTTGATGAAGTCAAGCTCGGTCCTCAGCAATCGATGAAGCCAAACGTATCAGTTTAGTATGCTCGCCCAATCAATTAGTTTGACGAGCTCGGATCTCGACCACTGATGAAGTTAATCATTTTAACGAGCTCGGGTCTCGATCATATCTCAGTGCTCGTATGAAGTAAAATATATTGATGAGCGTAGCGATAGATCTCGGCACTAAGTGTAGAATCAAAAAGGTCATGATGAAGACAAATAAATTAGTTCGGTTCTCGGCACATAGCTCGGTGCTCGGAGTGCTACGTATCTCAATGCTATCTGGTTAGCAGAAGATCGGATCGGTCGATGCTCATAATCTTAAGTGCAAAATGGTCGGCGTAAGATCAGCTCGGTCAGACTTTGATCAAATCAGCTATACAAGTCCCCTAACCCGACAAGGCGTTTTGACAGATGCCGGGTTCACTAACTGTTGTTCAGCCGGTATTTGATTGAAATCAAATCTGATTCAAAAATGATCGTTGGAAAAGCAATTACTCCCATAATCTTTCCTAATTCGGTGACTCAATTTCCTCGTTGATCTTTGGGGATTTTGGAGATTATAAAGGGAGCGTATGATTCAGACAGAAAAAGAAGAAGACACACAGAACAGAGAACACGCGAAAACAAAATTGTTATTCATCTCTGCAAATTTCTTTCCCAACCGAATACTCAATTGGTTTTCACACTTTCAGATTAATATTCAATTGAGTTTATGGTTGGAACCATACTGTGAGATTCATTCGGTGCATGTGTTAATTCGAGTTGTAATCCGCACAAATCAAGAAGGTGCAAGTTCATACAACAAACAACAACAAATCACGATCTCAGATTTGTGGCTCGGTGAAGGTTTCATCGAGAGTGGTGGTGAAGGTTTCATCGCAAGAGGAGGAGCTATTAAAGGTTTCAAGGAGCTCCGTCTGTGGAAGTGCTGAAGAGGTTCTTCGGCCATCAATTTAATTGGGGTAGATTTCAAGGGTTTGATACACTCTTGAAAGGCTTAGGTTGAGTAAGGTTCACTTGTAATTTGTGTAACCGATTAAATTGATTTTGAGTAAAAAGCTCCCTAAGGTTTATGTGGGACTGGACGTAACTCTCAAGGGTGAGAGTGAGCCAGTATAAAATTTATGTGTCTCTTTTTATTTACCGCTTTCTGCATTATCTGTTTATTTGGTCGTCTCATTGTCCGTGTATTTTAGTCATCCTTGTTGAACCTTAATTTGCTCGAATTGTGCAAGCTGTGAATCTGCTGCAAACTGGTTTTTGTGTGTTGCAGCTTGGATAATCGATTATCTCATTCTGCTCGGCACAAAACCCGACTCTTTTATAAAAACAATAAGCATTAATTCACCCATTTCAATTATATCCGAAAAATTGGTACTATTGCTTCCAACTACTATTCACCCCCATCTAGTAAATTGTTAGGCCGCTTATTGGTTTCTAACACTTACAACCCTTTCAAAAACTCAGTTTTTGAACAGATCGTAAAGGGGGTGCTACGACCTACAGGTCGTAAGTAACCCCTACGACCCGTTCAAAAATTCAGTTTTGGAGCGAGTCGTAACGGGGTGTTACGACCATAGGTCATGAGCAACTCCTATGACCCATGTAAAAGTAGTTTTTTTTTAAAGGGCACAAAAGGAATAAATTATAGTATTGGGATGACATTAGTAGATCATGAGGTGGCAAAATAATTTCTCCAATTTACGTGATACATTATGCAGTGCATAAAGCAGAGCCTTTATTTTTTGGCAAATGCTAACAAGTGCCCTTAGGGCACTTGATAAGCAACTAAAAGGAGATAAAAAGCATTGGAAAATGCATTTTTTGTGATTCTCGAGAAAATAATAAATGCTAACTTGTGATTATTTTTCCTATTAAAGTAACCTTAACAAGTGCCCTAAGAGCACTTGTTAGCAAGACCCTTATTTTGTTTTCCAATCCAAAACCAAAACTGCACTTTTGCTGAAACTTTTGAAAAGCCCAAACTGAGCCCCCCAATACCATGGGGCAGATTGTCAGGTTTTAGAATATGTGAGACTAGAAGAATAGTTCCAAAATGCATGATTCCTATCCCAACATCAATTATCCATCAACATCCAATGCTCCTACAGTTCATTTCATTCTATCCCAGCTCCACCCTGCTCTGAATAAATCATGCCATTCATCATTGAAAAACTTACAAGCAAATATGATTTCATTTCTAACAAGTTCAAATCTCTCTATTTTAATTGTGACCACAACAGTTACTCTATCAGTTAGTCAATATTATGTCCTATTCTCTGTTAAATTCACTCCATTTTTATAGCCACGTAGCTACTCTCAATAAATCAAAGATGTTACTTGGGTTGTGGAAAAATGAAGACTTAACATCACTCATACATTTTTTTTATGGCTATTCACAATGCCTTTTGTAATAAGAATAAAGAAATACGAAAAGTAAAAAAGAAAGAAAGAGAATTGCATTCTGGCAAGATTAATCATATGCAGAGCCATTTGGAAACTGGAAAAGACAGTTCTTCATATAATTTCAGGAAAATGGGAAACAAGTACTTCAGCAGAAACAATACTTACATTTAAAGATTCATATAAAACATTTGTAACACTGATCAAGAGAGACTTGCATCTCTGGATTTTTCTCTGCACTGCTTGGACAGCCAATTAAAAGTTCTTATTAAACAGCTCAGGTGATGTGATTCTAGTCCACGAGCTTGTAAAAAGGCAGAAGATTGAACATCTTCCATGTGACTTCAAGCCATCTTAAACCAACAACTATAATCCTTAATAGTTGGTTACAAACTGCCAGATCTGTGTTTCTTATTATTCATTTGGGATAAGAACTTGAAATACAGAAAAATAACCCCACCAACAATTAAGCGCCAATGATATGTACACCATTGTACAGAATAATAATCCCTTACAATGGGATTCAACGATAATCGCCAGGCTCCATATAGGCGATTACCCATCCAGAGTAGTTCTCACGCTCAGCAGATTGTGATGTCCAAAAAAAAAAAAGAATTATAAATTTAAAGACCACTGTCGATGAACGCCAGAAACATGAGAAGTGTGCTAAAATATGTTTACACTTTACACTTCACAAATAATCAAATGTTCACCAGAAATCTCCACATGAACAGTGTCCTCTTTCAAAATGATGGAACCTATTGGCATCCCTAACAATGAGGGCTCGTTGAGAGACTTCAGATGCTATCTTAAAGAAATTATGACAATCATCACAAACCCGAAGGTTCTTCGTGATCCGAATAGGAGTACCCTTTGGGGTAGCAAGCAGAGCATAACTAAGTGCCAATCTTTCACTATGTCCATGTAGCATCTGTGTTTTCTCTTCTTCACTAACATTGTGGAATACAAACTTAGTTTGCGCCCTATAGCCACCTTTTTCCTCCAACAGTTTTGTAAGCTGAGCTAACTTCATGTAAATGTCATCCGACTGTGGATGAGACTTGTCCCTTGCCATGAAGGTGTGAATATTATTCTCAACCTCAACCCAACTGCATCCTGGTTTCTTCTTCAACCCATTTCCCTTCATTCTCGACCTCACTTCTTCAACATCATTCCATCTTCCATCTGCTGCAAAGACATTCGATATCAGTACATAATTGCCTGAGTTCTCAGTATCCAACTGTAAGAGGTTCTTTGCAGCAACCTCTCCTATTTCCTTATTAGAATGAATACGGCAAGCCCCAAGAAGGGAACACCAAACTTCGGCAGAAGGTTTGATAGGCATGTTTCTCACAAATTGGTAAGCCTCTTCCAGGGAATTGGAACGGCCTAGGAGATCAACCAGACAGGCATAATGTTCTGGCCAGGGCTCCAAGTGATATTCATTCTTCATAATTTCAAAAAGTCTTTTACCTTCAGCTATCAACCCTGAATGGCTGCATGCATATAACAAAGCCAAGAAGGTTATATGATCAGGGATAACATTTTCAGCAGTCATTTTTTTGAATAAATCAACAGCCTCATTTCCACGTCCATGCATTCCATTTGCATTAATCATAGATGTCCATAAAATTAGATCTTTCCGTTGTATGGAATTAAATATCTTTCTTGAGTTCTCCAGAATTCCACAACGAGCATACATGTCCACCAGGGAGCTAGCAACAGGTCCCTCCAGGAAGAAACCCTTCCTAATCACAAATCCATGAATCTCCTTCCCTTTCTTCAACGAAGATAAAGTAGCAGCTGCAGAGAGTACACTGACAACGGCTATAGAATCAGGTTGAATTTTAGTTTCTTTTAGAGAGTAGAAAAGCTCAAGGGCCTCAGTTGATAGTCCATTATGAACGTAGCATGTAATCATACTTGTCCAAGACACAACATCTTTGGACTCAATTGATTCAAACACACATCTTGCATAATCCACATTCCCAACCTCTCCGTATACATTGACAATGGTATTTTGTAGTAAAGTGTCAGTTAGATCTCGTTTCAAAACATAACCATGAATTTCTTTAACGAAGTTTTGGGATTTCAATCCACCAAAAACCTGCAAAATGCTTCCAACCATCATGGGATCAATATTCGTCCCTTCCAACTGAACCTTCCTGAATAAATTTAATGCTCTGAGATGGCATTCATTTTGTGCACAACCAGCAATAATTGTTGTCCAAGAAATCAAGTCTTTTACAGGCATATTTTCAAAAGCATGACTCATATAATTTACACAACAACACTTGGCATACATATCTATCAGTGTGTTCCCTATCTGCAGATCCGAATCCATTCCATGTCTTATTGCATAGGCATGAACTTCCATACCATTCAATAAATTCCCTGATCGGCCCGATGCCGCAATCATATTTAGCACTGATACCTGGTCAGGCTTTTGACAAGAATTCTGCATATCTCGGAAGTATTTTAGAGCATCACTATATAGATCATTTTGGACGAGACCGGAA
The DNA here is from genome assembly GCA_037953625.1 of Crotalaria pallida. NCBI lineage: Eukaryota > Viridiplantae > Streptophyta > Magnoliopsida > Fabales > Fabaceae > Crotalaria > Crotalaria pallida. The sequence continues at coordinate 145,235,732 of CM075652.1, read as the reverse complement.
AGCAATGTATTCCATGATATACAATCCTTGCAAAGCATAGCTTTAAAAACTCTCTCAGCATCCCCCATTTTACCACATTTTGCGTACATAGCAACCAAAGCATTAGCAACATAGACATGAGCTAAATCGTTAGATTTCAAGATAAAAGCATGTATCTCCATACCCAAGTCAAGAAAGGATGGATTTTCACAAGCTTGAAGTGCTGCAACAAATGTATATGTGTTACTGGAAACACCAGCCTCCAGCATTCTTCTAAAGAGTGACAATGCCTCTAAGCACAAACCTGCAGCTGCATGCGACGAAATAATAGAATTCCACGAAACAGGATCTTCTTTTTCCTTCATACTATCAAACAACATCCCAGCCCCATCAAGATCACAACACCTTGCATACATAGCAATAAGTGCATTACAAACAAATACAGCTGCACCATATCCAAACTTGAAAGCCACACCATGAATTTCTTCCCCCAAGCGGTGCTCGTTAAGAACACCACATGCTTTAAGCACAAGAGGAAAAGTATAAGCATCTAGTGACACTCCAAGAACTCTCATTTCCTTGTACAACTCCAACGCTCCAACATAGTTCCCATTAGAGACAGACGCACCAATCATAGCATTCCAAGTAAAAATAGTTCTGTCAGGCATTCTATCAAATACTTTATGTGCATCAAGAAACGACCCACATTTCCCATACATATGCACAAGTTTGGTACCAAGAAACACCGAGCAATCCAAAGCACAAGCTTTAACCAAAAGGGCATGGAATTGTTGCCCTTGTAGTAAAGCTTTCTCATTTGCAGAGAGGTCAAGAAGAACAGCACAAGCCTCTTCAAGATAGAACTGAATTGCAAGTGGGTCAGTGAAAAAAAGAGTCTTTAAGGATTGGAAAGCCTCTTTGAGGGACCCACGCTTGAGGGTATACCTCAGGGTGAGAGAACTAGAAGGTGTGTTGAGGGAGAAGTTGGGGACAGTGGCAACAGAGGTTATGAGAAGTTTTTGTGAGATGGGGCGGTGGTGGTGGTGGTGGTGGAAGGCGAGGGATGCATTGAGGTGAAAGTGGGGTGAGATTGAAGTGTGCATGGTAGAGTGGGTGGTGCATGGGAGAAGGTGCAATGCGCCGCACCTGAACAAAGATCTCATGCAATTGATTCAACGATAATGCTGTTGGTTTCCAATACGGTAAGAAGACTCAAGCCTACTAATGTTTCAAGTAAAATGCTGCTTCCTCGTGTTATGTATGATCTTTTTTTTAAAAAAATCTCGTCCATTTGGTATTTAAAAAAAAAGTATTTTTACAATTGTTACACTCTCCGGCATACTATTTTTATATTTATTAAGAATGTTAGTTGATTGTATTTAATTTTCTCAAATTTATAAAAAAAATAGAAGTATTTTAGGAAAGTAGTATTGAGAATGAAGCAAAAATTAAATAAGAAAACAATTTTATAGATATATTTTAAGAACTTAGCATTGAGAATGAAATAAAATTTAAGAAAACTTTTGCTATATAAATAGTTTTTCTTATCCCAAAATTTGAAAATCATTAGCTGGAATTATGAAACATTGTATATCATGTTTGAATTCAAATATCAGTAGTTGTGCTTCCTTCCTTTCGCTTATGTCACTTGAGCAGGATGGTATGAAATAAAATTCAGTGGTACAAGCAAACTTAAAGCTATAATGCAACGAAAAAAAATCTATTTTTCCCTTTAAACAATAGGAGTTTTTTATATTGACTTAATCATGGCATCTAAAAAAAGACAAAATAAAAAAAGTAAAAAATTAATAGACGGAGCTATTGATACTACAAAGCACTACAAAATGCATATTCATACTTTTTATTAATCGAACATAATTTTTGTTTTATAAAAAAATAGCATACTTTTTAATTTTATTTTATAAAATTATTATAATTGGTTAAATAAGAAAATAAATAAACAATGGTAAATGCCAGTAATCTCACTTGAAATTTAATTATCCTAAAAAAACTTGACATGTAGGAAATTGGATTGGAATAGATGAAATAATGGAATATAAGATTGGCTTCACCTCAATTTGAAAGTAAAACAATTTTGGAAGTTTGGAAATCCCTTTCATTTTATTAATATTTACTCTATTTTGAGGGAAAGTACTCCCCTTGTTTCGTTTGGGAGAGATAGAAAGTTGAGGAGAGAAGGACCTTTGAGCAAAATGCAGCAAAAGTAAAGCAAATCCACGAACTTGTGGACAATTTTTTTTCCATCTCGTCGCCCAAATTCCTGCACCAAACTTGTGCAAACTCGCAAGCCAACAAGCAAATAACTAAATGGAAGAGTATTCAGACAAAATGTACAAATCACATGAAAAAGGCTTTCTTAGTTTCTTTTTCTCTTCAAGGGGGCCTATTAAAAGAAATGCCCCAGTGTTCTATGGTAATAGAAAAAGAATTTCCGAGAAAGGATCACAGATTCACAGTCATGACTCATCCCAGCAACAGTCCCACAATCATGCCCCAAACAAAGGGCCTATCAATCAAATCACATTCTATTTCACAGCACGCCTATAACTATACAAGTTAATTACACGCTACAAGCTGCTTCACATATTTACATCTAATAAAACACTGCAGATCCTAGCAAAATCCAGATATTCTCTGCCAGTCTCCCAAAATACAACAAGATCGCGGGAACAACACTTAGCTTTCACCTTTTGCTACCAGTATCAAGCTTTCTTTTTATACGCTTCTCCCACCAAAAAGGGCAACGGGTACTACTCATGCACATGGCTACCTAACCCTCTATGTTCCCTTGAGTGGACTTATCTTTTCTTTGTCAACTTTGCTTGCCATGTTTCGATCAGGGCCAGCATTCTTCTTTTGCAGTTTTTCACGAAATATGAACATGAATCTGGCTTTATACAATTGCGATTCATTCAGAATCCAATGTTAGGATTCAATAATTAAAGGCTAGCCAAAAGCTGAAGTCTTCACAATTAATCATCATTTACCAGTTTTCACCCCTGACTCGATGGAACTCGCAGACTCTCATCAGGTAGTGTCCAGGAAAGCAAATGTCCACCCAAATCCCCACTCAATAACTGTTTCAGGTCACTTGTGAGGTGGATGGCAGTCACTGGGTGCTTATGGAACTTAAGTACTTTGCGCAGGACCAACTTGTATTCTGGTTCTTTTGCACCAAGTTTTAAACCTCCCAACCCACCAGAAGCTGATGATTTGCTGAGGGAACTATCTGGGTGAGAGCAATGAACCATTTGCCACACCTTAACAGCTCCGCTCTGATGACCTGTCGCATACCACCTTGTGTCCAGCCAATCAGAAAATGTACTGCTTGTCACCGAGAGAATAGAATCAGATGGCAGTTGTGATGTATTGATCATTGCCAGGCAATCACCATTGATACTCCAAACTGCAAGAAGAATACCAGCAGCTGTAACAATCTCACCAGTCAAGTCATTGACAAAAATTGCAGAAACTGGTGCTGGGAATTCTGGGAGCTGCCGTACGAATGCCATGGAACTGAGATCCCATATGATAACTGTGCAATCATCCGATCCACTCACGATAAGCATGTAAGGCTGGCTAACCTGAAGGCATGTGATTCTGGCTGTGTGCCCACAAAGAGGCTTCTCCAACTTCAAGCGTCGCATGGCACGAGGTCCAAGCGTACTTATTCTCCATACATTAACTAGCCCATCATCAGCCCCAGTAACCAGAATCCGACCATCATGGCTAACACCAGTACACTGAATTTGATTACTTCCATGTAAATTCTCGTGAGTTGAAAGAAGTCTATCTTGCTCATAGCTCATAAATCTCAAGCTACAATCAGAAAAACCCCAAGCAGCATACGTACTATATGTACTTGGTTTAAGCAGATTGTTAGTTCCCGCTAAAAGGATTTTATCATTGAGAGTAACAATTTGAGTGATCGGTGAAGAACTTCTGCGAATCTCATTTGGAACAAGATGACTGGAATGTTTAAGGGGATGGGGAGGAAGTTTTCTGTCAGTTCGCCTTTTCACATGGGGCTTGAGGAACAGTTGTTTTGGTGTCTGCCCAAAATGATTAATTTGCGCTAAAATGGATGCTTTCATTGCAGGATCTGTAACTGAATCTATGTCCACACTCCCCTCATACGTATAATGATAGAACACATTGACTGATTCCTCGGCAGCCTGTCCATGGTTAAGTGAAAAATTAGATATTAGGAACACAACAAAAGAAATATCCTGAAATAGAAAATAGAGGCAAATTTAGTACATTGGTAGAGAACATACTTATGACCTAGTCATCAACATATGTCGGTGTTTAAATGCTTATGATGAAATTTTCACAAGTTTACGGCCAAAAACTTATATAATAATATAACAGTACTGATCAATACAAATTAAAGCTAAGGTGATCAAAATCATATCAACAAGCATGATAGCACGATTTTACACAGAAGCAACTCAAGATGCTAATGTTGCAGATTAAGACATCTGACAGAATGGACGCAATAAATTATAAAAGACGGTTATATTTTTCCCTACTCTTCAAAAGAAAATGAAGCATAAGAAATCTTTCATCATGGGAGTCCATATTTATCACTAACCAGATTAAAGCCTTTCAAACAAATAAATGCATGCAAGGATTGTAAAGCTAAACCTCAAATAGAAACAAGAACTAAGCCTTTGTACCAATAGGTGGAGTTGGCTATATGGATCAAACAACGCCATAATGGTTTGTCATAAATCATGGCCATTGATAAGGCATTTATCTCCATATCTTTCTTAATTGTTTCACTCACCTATGGTTTTTCTAGGTCTTCCTCCGCCTAAACATGGAATATCATCCATTTCATCTATTCTTCTAACCAGGGCTTCTACTGATCTCTTCCACACATGCCTAAACCACCTAAGGTAGGATTCAACCATCTTTTCTACAAAAGGTGCAACCGTGCAACCCCAACTCTCTATCGAATGCACTCATTCCTTATCCTATATGTCTAGTGTGTCCACTCATCCAACGCAACACCCTCATCGCTGCCATATGAAGTTAACTATCTTGTTGGTATTTTGCTGCCCAACACTCGGTCCATACAACATTGTTGGCCTTATAGCAGTGCGGTAAAAATTCCATAAGTTTGAGTGCATTAATTTAAAAATTAACGATGTATTAATAAGATTCAGAAAGTGCAAGAGCAAGCAGAATAAATAGGGAGACAAGTATCAATACCTTCCCTCTTTGCTTGTATCCAAAAATGAGGTCTATCCAGTGATGCAAATTTTCTGAGACATAATCAGATTCAAGAGCTTCCCTATGCTTACTGATGAACTCTCTAGCACTACCTTTAGCCCATGGAGGTAGAATAACATCCTCAACCTGAAAGAAACACAATAAATTTAAGTCACGTGACCTTCATTTTGGAACTTGCGAACTAATAAATAGCAAGTGAATATCAGCACTAGGATAACCTTCTCGCCAGATTGTTTCTCTCCCAAGTCAAGATTGAAACGATTCTCCAAAAACTCGGGCATGTAGTAAAATTCCGGAATTAGTTCCTTCACATCAGATGTATTGCCCTTCCCAGCAGCACTGAACCAAGTATCCCTTATACTATTGAAAAGGCGATCAGCATGGTCAAACTGGCCACCCTGAAGCTTTTGATTCTCTAAACTGAATGGGGGCAGGCGGAGAAGATAGAATAGGACTATTCCAGCACTAGAATAATGAGATCCATAATGAAACTTTGGGACCTCAGGATCATCCCAGCTGTCATATCTAATAAACAATAATAAAGTTAACATGATAAGTTATAAGGGGAAACTACCATCTAAAGATCAGGTGTCATATTTATTAATGTTTTTATCCAAGATATAATTAATACATCTTCAATTAGGGATGTTTAATTTCTAACTTATTCAAAGATCAATCTAATATCTCATTCCTGGATATCATGATTGTAGGATAAGCTCGTTTTTAATTTTCTGTTTCAGTGGATATATATTTGTCTGCATGCTTCTTGAAACAGCAAAAAATTTAGCAAATATACCCAGGTAACAACTGCAAACAACATAACATAAAAAATCATACAAAAAATTGCAACATGGCCAGAAAACTTGACCACATTCATGGAGACCAACCTTTTTCTAAATTCATCTTCACCTTCAGGTGTCTGGCAGCCCATTGGTTTATCAAGTCTGCGAAATGTTTTTGGGTCAGAGAAATCAAGATTTTCACTCTCATAATCTGCAAGGACCCATGGAAAGACTGGATATTGAGTAAGATCACTGTATCCACGTCCTGCCAAGGTGTTAAGATGCATGAGGTACTGAAAATTGCTTATTTCTCCATTTTGCCACCTTTTTGAAAATGATTTTGCCATAATCTTGAAAAGACGGCTTCCCTCATTGCTTTCTTGTTTCAATGATCCTGAAATAGTCGTGTCCAACCTGATACAAAGCAGAAAATTAGGTTCAAAAACCAAAAATGATTTCACAAAAAAATAAAGAAAAAAAAAACAAATGGTGAAAACATAGAAAACAGACATCAAATGTATGGCATAACATTCAAGCATAAAAAGAATGGCACTAGATTGATATTACATATTTCAACAACAAAAAAGCCTTTAACTTTTTATTCTACTAGCAAAATTGCAGCAAAAATGTTAAGCTCACAAAAACCATGGCAAAAGCATCATGCTACTAGCAAAATGACCAACAAAAATGCAGAAAAAGAACAACGTATCAAAGCCAATGGCAAACAGTCTTACATGCTATTCCGAGGAAGATTAATGGAAACTAGATTTTTAAAAACCTCTTCTCTCTCTTTTTTGTGAAAAACCAAGAGATCATTACATCCATCCATGCTAAATATTTCAATAGCAACAGGACGAAGTTGGTAATCACGCTTCAGAATCTCATGAACACTATCAAGCTTCCACATACGCCAAGGGTGAGGTAAGTTTCCACTGCTATGTACTTTTTCCTTCCCCCATGCACCACCACTATAAGCCCACGCCCTCCCCCCAACCAACGACTTAGCAGTTGTGCTATATGACAAAGTTGATTTGGACTGGAAATCTACACTGCCATTAACATCTTTCTTGACACCCAATGCCTGATCAATAACTGAAAGTTCATCTTCACATTCCTTCTCACAGAAACAACCAGAGTCATCAATATAGAAGTTTTCAATCACATACAAACAGAATTCACCTATCAAGAATATGCCATCATGTTTGTCAAGACCTACAACCCGTTCACAGTTATATTTAGATCGTATTCTCTCAAGTGGTTCCAGAAAAGGTCTGATTAAGTATTCACCATTGTCCTGCAGTTCTTTATCATCTTTATCATCAGCAGTCTCGAGATCATCGACTTTCATAGAAGATTGCCTTGGAGATTCCATATCAGATCTTCCTTGTGTGCTCTCTTCTATTGGGTTTGATAATGAACTAGACTTGGCACCATGCTCAAGAGCAGAATGAAGGCTTGCTTCATTTATACTACTAGCCTTGTCATCATTCCACTCATTCTTATCAGAAACTGCATCCTTGACACTATCCAAGTTGTGAAAAAAAGGCCCATCAGACAACTCACCATCAGGACAACTCTGTTTGTCACCATCAGTCAGAAGTTGAAAATAAGGTTTTGAATCCAATGCATCCGGACCATTTTCAATTTTTCCTATAGACAACTCCGGTTCCTCTAATTCATACTGTCCATCAAGAATATTTTGTACTGAATCAATTTTAAGTTTGCAGCGCTCAAGCTTTTTCCGCATTCGATACGGACCTTCAATGGGACAAAGCTGCCATTCTGGCTCTTCTGTCGAAGCGGATTTACTGAGTGGGAATATCCCTCTTTCATGCACAAGTTGCTGGAGATGGCATTGCCACTCACTTTCAGCATGAAGAATCCATCCATACTTATCTTGCCTAACAACTCTCAAATCAGTGGACATTGCATCACGTACTAAATCCAGCGCATATCTTCGCTCATTTACCTGCTCCCAGTGTCTTAAATCCAGTTTTGCAGCATCCCGAGATTTTCTTCCCATTTCCTTCTTACGACGACCTTCCATGCCTTTGATTCTTACTCCTGGAAACTTTGCCGATCCTGCAACATACTGCACCCACATAATGCCAGCACACTGCTCCAATACCTTGTCCACAATATGCTCAGTATTCTGATACCACTCAAAAAACTCAGATAAACTTCTGGTCAATAATTTATCAAAACCACCATGAAGTACATCAAGTTGCTGCCCCTGATTGGGTTTAGAAACAAGCAAATCTTCTAATGCGGCCCTCCTATGTACCAGAAGATACTTGAAGACATCAATGGCAATATGCTGTACATTCTGTCTTTTATCACATAGAAGATATATCAGATTCATACATAGGCAACAATTAAGATCTGTATCAGTATTGCTGGGACAGAATATAATTCTTCTATGAGCAATCAGTAATTGCAAAACTGTGCATATGTCAATTCCTGATTCAACTTGAGAGGAAGTTGTGGACAATCTCCTTTTGTATTCGGTGAGCAAACCCAACCTTGAAAGAAGATCATCTTCCCCTATACTTCCTAAAAATGATGGGAGGAAGCAATATAAAATCATTCTATTAGTGTTTTTAAGAATTGAATGAATATATGCCTCAAGTTGCTTGTTTCCTCTTGCAATTGATAACAGTCTCTTTCCACTAGGAGCAGCTTCTTCAATTCTACCATCTTTGTTTGCCAATTGCAACATTGATAGCAAGAACTCAAGAGTTTTCAGTACCCCTGAAGGCTGAGGGAAAGCACCCATGTAAACACGGTCCACTATCATCCAGCACAATGCATCCAAATTTGACGACCAACGAATCTTATCCAATTTTTTCTCATCTTCTTCATCATCGCGTAACAGTCGCCTCTCAAGGAAGTTTATAAATCTACTGAGGCACAGGCCCTGGAAAACTAACACTGATTCTCCATCAACATATAGAGGAACACTTTCCAAGATATTTTCTATGACTTGTGATGCTTTCACCTGCTCGGTCACAAAATCAGAAAGGACTTCTGCGATGAAATCTAACACAGCAGTAGCTCCAGCAGAACATGGACCACCACCATATCCAGAATCATCTATGTCCAAAAGCAGCTTTGAGGTTACAGCAAAGTAAGTATTTGTGGCAGATGAACCTTGAGAAACAGACTTCAGGTCTGAAGATGGATCAAACTCTACAGACATGGAAGAATCAAAAGAAGGAGTGGGTGTTATGGGAGATTTTGCTTCATTATGGTTTGCATTTCCCAGCCAAGATGTCAATGCAACAACTGGTGATGAAGAAGGGGGAAGGGGAATTCTGGAACTAGACTTTTCTGAAAAAACAGGAGAATCAAGTATGGCAAAGGAGGCAGAACTTTGGGAATCTGTTGGCGGGAGAATGTCTGAAGTGCCTTTGATACCATGAAAGCTGAACTCGTTTACACTGGAAGTGGCAGAGCCTTTATCAGCATTATCACCATCAGAGCTCTGAACAGTTTGTACATCTTCCCGTACATTATTTGACTCCAGCTCAGATTCAGTAACATTATTCGGTGACCTCTCACGAGTCATAGAGTTTGCTGGTGCAGTCATATCATCAGAACTTGTACTCACCTGTCCTTGGGGAAAGCTTCCAACACTAATGGAGGTTTTGACAGACTGATCCTGATCCAGAGGCAAGCTAGAAAATGTATTTTGGGAACTGCAAGTATCATCACCATCATTCATGTTTTTCTCTTCAGCCACTGCAGAGAGCTCCTTGGCCATTTTAACAGCATGTGCAGCCCTGTAAGCACAAATAGTTTGGTTTAAAAGAAAGACCTATATTAAGTGTAACAAAAATTTCATGTAAGTAGTCTGCAATGATAGGTAGAGAAATCAAAGTGAAGTAATGCAAAAAGATACTAAGAGATCATCTCAAAACAAACCTCGCACAAGAAAAATAGAGGTCAATACAGCTTTCAAGAAATTCTGCACGTCGACAAACAGCAGTGAAAAGGGGACACATCTTAGCCAGATCAACCATAAACCTAAGAACAGCTGTTGCAGCAGCAGGGGCTGAAGCCTCCCCGCCCATAAGGCGAGCAGCATATGTCTTGTGCATCAGAGCTTCCCCCTGAAGCTCACCAGCCAAGTCTGAATTTCCCTCTACAAGCTCAGCCACAAGGCTTGCACCAACCTGAGAAAGATTACCAGTTTGGTGGGCAAGCATTGACTGCATGCTGATTCTATCAAAAGTAGTTTTTGCCATAGCAATCACAGATTCCAACAATTCCACAAACTTCAGTTCTGTAAAACTTCCATCACTTGGCATAAGGGCATGAAAGTCCAACATGCGGACCTCTGGTAACCTAGGATAAACTGGCTTGCCAAATATCAAACAGAACAAAATATAATAAATGTCCGGGGAATCATAGAAACTTGGGAGCACCCGAGCTAAACCTTGATAACCTCCACTGGTGCGAAATTTAAGTGCAAACGTCGGTGAGGAAGTGAGACACACACCAAGTAGAGTCATGACCCATCTCATACTGGTGGGATGAACTGCTTCATCAAGAAAATAAGTAATTAACTTAGAAGAAACAACTTTATGCCACTGTTCAAGCAACTCTTCCGATTTTATAGTGACTTGTAGATCAATAAGCATCTCAAGTAGCATATTCCTGACAATTACATGTTTCCCCATGGACTCTCTCGTAATTGGACGCTGTGGAACCAACCCTGGTGGATCAAATGTCATAATCACAAATCTAACCACATTTTCAAGCTCAGAAGATAGAAACCCATCTTCCAAAATGACCCCAAGCAATACAACCAATTTTTCAAGGACGGGAACTTCAACGTCACCCCTTTGCAAAGTCACTAGTAAATGTTGAACAAGGTTGATTCTACGCAAAACTGTAAGATTATGATTTCTGTACCAATGCATGGATACTAAATTCTCCAGAAACCCAAGTAATGAAATTTGGATTGAAACTGGGGCTGTTACCCACAATGTCCAATCCAACAAGACATGTTCGACCATGTCTGCATTTGACAGGACAACGCAATTTGATGTTTCAGCAGCAATATCAGTATTTTCCAGCTCAGAAATGTGACTAAACGAATCCTTTTGTACAGAAAAATCATCCATGTCTCCATGAGATCCAGCGGAAGAATTCTCGTCATGGAACTTTGATAAATACGGATCCTCAAGACTGGTTTCCTGCAGTGATGCAGGAGGAGACAAAGTAAATTCCAACTTTTTTGGTTCAGAAAATGAAGCTTCACAAGCAGCAATCTGGAAGAAGATCTCAAGAGATTGCATGTCAAATAATGACATCCTGCGACGCAGAAAAAGAGCAAGCAGATGGTAGCCCCTATATGTTTGCATGTCCTTAAGATTCTGAGGATTTTGATGAAGCACACAGGCAAGAAGAGTAAGAGCCATATGAAGCATATCCCTGGTTTCTGCAGCTTCAACAAGGGCAAGGACAAGTTCCAACCCACCAATAGGACGGATAGTCTCTCCAATCACACCTTGCTTACAGATATAAATATCTCCACAGAGGCGTCCAAATCGTGGAATACCTGCAACATCCAAAATAACAATAAATCATAAAATGAAGAAACAAATCCAACCGGAGAAAGAAACCAAAACTGCCAGATTCTAAATTTAGTTACACACCTCCAATAGGAGAAGCAGCAGCTGACATAGGATCAACCAGATTGAGCATTGAAAAACTACCAGATGATTGAACAAACTCTGTAGAGGTTCCATCAAAAGCAAAAATAAGCTTCTTTCCCGATAGCTGCAAAGAGAGGTTACCAAGTCTCTCCAAATCCCAGACGATTCCACTCCCATCTGCCTTTAGATCACCCTGCTTGCTGGTAGCATCCAGTCTTTGACCACTAGCAGCCAGAGTCAAATCAGCATCTAAAGAATCTAATATGGCCATACTACCACCACCACAGGCCTGGTTTGGTACAAATTGAAGAAGATCTGTGTCCTGAAAAAGCCCTCTATATCCTCTACCAAGTATGTACATAAAACATATACAGCCTGGAGTAAGCACTTCCTCAAAAAGATAGCAAGAGCGTAGTTTCCATGTCAAGTCACTAACTCTGGCATTTCCAACTGGCGTCCCAATAGTGACCTGCAATGGTCTACCGGCTGGGGATGGCGAATATCCTAATTTCCCAGTGTGTCTTAGCTTTCCATTCAGATAAACATATGCAACACTAGCTTGAAACAACCCAGCAAGAGCATTTGGTTTGCTGTGAATGACAGCAAGATGATGCCACCTCCCTTCTTCAAGCTCTAAACCAGAAAATGATAAGAAGGAAGAATTGCTCGTTGCAAGAGTTAGAACACCATCCTCCTGGAGATAAAGTTCAGCGTAGGTGGCATTATCATCATTAGTAGCACCAACCGAAAAAATCCGTAAGGCATGCTGCTCATACAGTCCATTTGATCTAGACTGGTTCTTAGAAGGGACAAATTTTGAAGGGTCGGTGTCTTTTGAATATGATTTCATAAAATTTCGAAATTGGAACCAACAAACAAATGAATAACCAGCAGCTGGTGGCCACGATCTTTCACCCAAGGAAACCTGAATGGCAGCATGCCCAATCTTTCTCATATCCATCTCCACAAAGGGTGCAAGAGAGATGTTTTCTGAGGCTATATCTTCCATCAGAATTAATTTTTCCATCATTTCAACAATTATACGACCGGAATTTTTCAGCCTCATTTGCAGAACATATCGAATGAGCATACGAAGTTCAGATGCAGATAGCCTACTCAACAGAAACATAGTTATTCAATATTAAATAGAGGAGCTGATTACATGGTTGCAATTACTTTTAAAAGCAGAAATAAGAACATCAATCCTACCTGTAAGAACCAAGGACTTCCACAATCTTTAATGCATGCGAAAGTAATGGAGATGAACCCATTAGAAAAGGGTGGATTGTCTCCAACAAAAGTTCGACACAACCTATGGTTACCAGGAAAAAGAAAATGTGAGTGTTAAGAACAATTGCAAAATAAAAGCGAGCAATATAATACATACCTATAGAGGTGAGGCTTTCCTGATTGAAGGGGCCAGCACGAGCCAGCTTTTCAATCAAGTCTAGAAGTTTTAGCTGCACCAGCGGGGTAAACAGCAATAATGCACGGATCAATACTCTAACAGCACCAGCATTGTAAACCCGCTCTTTATCAGGATTAATTGGACCTGATGGAGTCAATAGAAGATTAAGAGATGACTCATTCTCAATTGCATCTGACTTTGTCAAACCCTCTGATGCTAAGAAAGGTGGAATCACAATTTCAAGGGCAAGTTCCAACATCAACTGGATGACTTGTCTTTCATGCTCCACACAGAGTAAGCCAGACTCGCATAGAAGATCAAAGAATGTCTGTGAAGATATAATTGCATGCAACTTCATTCTATTAACAGCATTGTCGAAAGCTCCAGCAGTTACAACACGCAACAAATATGTAAACACCTTAACGTATATGTTCAATGAAGATTGGTCCAAGCCCCCACCATTACTTTGGAACCCGTGGAGTGTGGTAAGCAAAAGAGAAAAACCAGTGGCTTCACCAAAAACCTTTTGAGCTGAATTGTTCACTCCCAGAATCCGCCACAGTGCTCCCATAGTGTCACATTTTGCATCAACGGAAAGCCGATATTGGGACCCCAACGTATTACTCACCATTCCACTTTTCAAAATTTCAACCAACATTCCTAATTCTTCATGATGAGCCTGCTAAAGTTATTATCAGATACCTTATTGATTTCAAATGAGCAATAAAAGAACACAAGTAATTTTTAGGCAGGATGCAAACAAAGACATTTAGGGCATTCAAGAATTATCCTTCTGATTAATAGCATGCATATTATAAGCCAATTAATGCACAAACCTACAAAATTTTAAAAATCAAAAAAACTTTGAGACTGTCAACAAACCTGAGAAGTATCTTCAATTATAAGACAAGTCAATATCCTGAGGACCCCTTGGCGATGTACATCAGACACCAGAAAAGGCAGTACAGAAGTCACACCATTAGCTGAGCGGAAGGAAGCTTGATTACCCTCAGCTTTCTTCAATAAAGACAGCATGCAGTCCCAAGCCACAACAGTAGTAGCTTCAACTTCAAAAATAGGGAACTTCCCAGAACCAGATTCCATAAGCTTCGGCGAAGTAATAATAACATCCTTATTGCCCAGATGTTTCTTGAAATTGCTAGAGCTACTACTATCTTTCCTCTCCAGCTGGTTGAAATTAACATTATGCTGATCTGGACCCAAAATCCTGTGTTGCTTTAGATCATCTAACATAACTTCCAAAACACCAACTTCACGCAGAACTTTCTTGTACTGTTGATCAAAGGACAAGAGTTTTACAAAGAAAGAAAGTATGGTCTGCTTCAACCCTGAAGTTATTGGCTGCTGCAGTAAGCAGCAAAGTGATAGCAACTCTTGCTCAGGAACACAATTTACAACAGTCACGGCATATTCAAGGATTTTCAAGATTATCTCTTGCAAAGGAGAAGGAAAGCCACCCATATTTAGGATTAAAAGTGGAACAGTTCGTAACTGCTGGCACAACTTATAGTTCTCTAGGTGACCAGAAAATATTTTAAACAGTCTATTTAATACTTCGGCCTGCAACTCCTGGCTATTAGCTTTGAGGAGAATATCTTGTAACATCTGGACTGCTTCAAGGTCCTTAATTTTATCATTGTCCTTCTCCCATATTTCATCACCAAGCCAATCAGAAGATAATGTACGACTTCTGCTATGACTGCCACCCTTGTTTTGAGAAGATTTAGAAACCTTACCTCCATAACTATGAAGAGACTCATTAGGTCCAGTTTGAGATAGACTAACAAGAGCATCAAGCATCCTAGATAATGTGGGTGAAAGATATTGAATGGAGGACTTCTCTTGTTCTTTGGAATTTTGTTCTCGGATACTTTGGGACCCATCTACAGCAACCTCTTGCTCATCGCATGAATTGGAACAAACAGACTGGAAGCCCTGACTCTTAGTCATGTTGGACAGGGTCAGTGCAAATTGAACAAGGAATTGATATCCATGGGCATTATGTATATCCTCCCGCAATCTGACACTGCCAGCCTCTGCAAAATTAATATAAGAAATCAGAAACTACCAAACCGGGAGGGGTGTGTGGAAGCTTTTAATAAATAACTAGAAGCACCCATGGCAAAAAGAATAATATTCGACCAGCTTAAACACCATGATAATCAATACATTTATGGGAACCTCATTCATTCCTGTTCTGATTTTTTTCTTTGATTAACAGAAAAACTAAGTAGAAATTTACCAGCTCTATACGACAATTCCACACACTTGAGCAACAAGTCAACAATGCCTACGGTATAGGCCGAATCTCCACAATCAGGATCAAAATCTTTCACAGCCAATAAAAGAACTTTTATCTGCATGGGTAAAGATACATCACAGAAGGAGATTAATTTCAAACACGTAAAATGAATACAACAATGTGAATCATTATACGTGCAATATCCTACAAAAGGCACTGCTTCAAGGCTGACTGCACAAATTTCATCATTGATGTTAGCAACCTCACAGCAACATCCAACACAGCCAGTGGATGAGATACTTTCAAACAAAAATAGATGATTGTTTAATAAAATTATCTATTTTATTATGTGGAATGACTTCGGTGCATCTGCAAGGTAGCATATCGGTTTACAGCAATTTCAAAAACTAAATGGCAACTTCCAGAACTTCCTTTGGTTAAGCAAAAGAAATTTGCAGTACTAATGTTTTATGACTTCATGAATATGATATGAATACTAGCTTTTAAGTTGAAATAGTTAGTGATGGTTGCTGAAGAGATGTTTGTATAAGTTCTAAACTGGTTGGTTCAATATTTCACACGTACTGCAGAACTAATTTTAAGTAAATGGTCAATGGCCTTGTCTTTGAGGAATATCCAAACTGATTAAGAAAACCAAATCAAGCATTCAAGAACAATATGGACTGTTCCTTTAATTTTTAACCCAACTACTTTGGATTTGTTTATAGTTACACCCATGAGCCAAATAGTTAGCAGTTAGCACCTATGTCTCATGTTACAAGTATTTCCTCCCTCCCACTTCCCTAAAGTTTTACAAGGAAGAGCCCAGGGCAGCCTTATGGATACTTTTACCGTTGAATAACAGATTTGTGTTTCTACTACAAAACCTGCAACATTTGTTATGAAACATATAATTGCACATCACAAGGACCAATAATGTAAAGTAAAATCTTGATGAGCTTAAATCTCATTGCTTTGCACACTAATTTTCTCTTAATTTCACATAAGAGGACAAGGGGAAGTGAAAAGGAGGAATCTTTTGGTCACAATGTTCAAATCCTACAAATACACCAACCCATCCCTTGAGCCAAAGTTTGAAAGTTGAAAGTTGAAAGCAAGAAAATAAGTTTCTATTCCTCAAAACAAGAAAGTAATGTCTCGTATTAAAACAAGAAAATAAGTTTTAATACGAGACATTATTGTTTTAAGCGAGACTTAAAACAATAATGTCTCGTATTAAACTAGCCCATTATGTTGTTGAGCATTGGCATGTGCTACTAAAGTGACAAAGTTGAACATAGACTACATGATAATAATACACACAAGAAATATGAGATAAGTATTGTGAGACAAGTTCTTTGATGTACAAAAATAGAATTCAGGTTTTGAAGTCAATGCCATACCAGTTGATGCTTACGGATGTATTTGGCTGTGCTTCCATTGTCGTTGGCCAAAAGAAGACCAAGTATCTAGAATCAAATAAGCAGCAACAACATAAATATTCATTGGCAAAAGAACAAGATGGGCATATCTAGAGTAAATAAGCTAGTCAACTATCAGAAGCACAAGATCAGCTCAAACTGCTCATCATAAGCAATAATTGCAACACTTCTGTCACTATTTTAACTGTAGACACATACTGCACTTTACCTGCATAGCGTGCCTATGAAGTTGAATACTATGCAACGGAACAAGTCCATCCTTATAACGAGAGAAAACAATCAAAGAACCCTTGGCAACCATTTGAAAAAGCGACTGAAGTGAATCATCCTCTGCTAAACTCTGTGCTGCTGATGGATGGCTTGCTAGTGCTTTCATGATATGCACGACACTTCCCTCCACCTGCACAAGCAAAATGACTTGAAAATTTAAATATAATTTCACAAAGGGCACAAACGAGACCTTTGATGAACCAATTTTATCGCTCATTACCCAGTCAAGTTTTTTATGTTCTATGCTCTATTGAAAGGGTTTGGACTGAGGCAAAATAGAGCTTATGAGTCAATTCACAATAGCAACTAGAATTAAAATCTCTTATTAGATTTTAATATATTCAATTTATCAAAGACTTCTCAGGCTTTAGCTTGTCATAAACAAGAAAAAGAATTACAAAAATTCTTCCAAACAAAGTTACGTGTCATCCAAACTTGATGTAAAAACCGACACACAAGCTACATATATCACAGAGAGAAAGGAACCTCAAGCTGGCGGTCTTGCCCAACAACACCATTGTAATCTTTCTGCGATACCATCGGTTCTTCAAGAGCAGCAGAAGTATTTGGCCGTTGAGTGGTTACATCGGGATCTAGAAGGGCATTGAGAACATGAATGAGACAGCAAAATATCCCAGAGTCGAGTAGAGATTGCTTGTCAATAGGCTGCAAAAAAAGAAAATTTATATATATATATATATATATATATAACTACTGCTTAATGATCATGGGGAAATTTAAGGAATACATACAATTTTGCAAACACGACAGGTTTCTAAGCAATCAAGGAAAGTTACCACAAAAAACAACAAACCCAATCCATCACTTATCAACACTAATGAGTAAAAGTATTAAGTATGATACACCATGATTACCAATATTAATTAAACTGAGATTGTCATCAAAACAAAAAATGGATGTCAACTGCATGTTTTACGTCAATTCAGTAATGTGTAACATGGCCACTATTACATAGTGACTCGGCCAAGAAGCATACCCCAGAAACAAGGAATTCCACTGAAGTTAATAAATTTGCTCCAGGACTGATGCCATCCTGCACAAAAGGGTATCTCAGTAAACTAAAAGAAATAACAGATAAGCAAAGAAAATCAGCCATACCAAGAGAGAAGTGTGTAAGGTGAACCTTTGTGACTTCAGAGAAAAATTTCAAAACTTGGGCAACATCCAAAGATCTTTTTTTGCTGCTGATTTTTAACTTGTCTATATCTGTTACAAACGCTCTTCCCACAACAAAAGAGAATATATGTGTTTCAACTAACCTGTTCACCATCAACATTATCAAAAATGAGTTAAATTCCTTCGCACGATGAATCATATATTTCAGTATCTTTCAGAATAGCAAATATCTTTAAGCAGGCAAGACCCAGCCTATATTTTTTCAAGAGCCAGAAAGAAAATGGGAAGGCGTGAACCACCTCTCAAGATAACAATGTCCCTAAATCTACTCGTGGTGGAATGAGACAATCTCTTCACCTTCAACCAAAATATCATCCACATTTTTTACACTTTTAATCTTTTGGACCACAAAGTGCAGCACCCAAAAATTGAATGTTTTGAATCACCAGAAAAAAAATTAAAAATTTCTTTTGATCACCAAGAGAGTTTCCACTCTGTCCACAACTTTACATATAATCATTTAGTTACAACAATCTTAAATATCAGCATTTTCTTCATCAATTTTTATTTACTCCAAGCACTGACACAAAACGGTTCACCATGTAAGTAGCAGCAACATTGCACTGACCAGTAAAGCACACATACAAAAAGTCAAAAACATGTTGCACTTCCAACTGACCATTTAATGTAATATATTAGTTGCTGTTTGCATATAAATTATGGCATGTAGCAATGCAATGAAGCTAGGGGTAAAGTTTCCTTACATGGTAACTAATTGAGCTACATTAGCCTGCTGCTTAACTAATCTACAAAAAGCATCGATACTCAGATTCAATGCCGCTTCTTTTTCCTGCAAAGAAATGAGAAAGCATTAGCAACTCCTGATTTACCTTTAACCATTTCGGGTCAAACACGTATGAGACCACCAAAGACACTAATTGATGGCAAGAAAGAACCTTCTCAGAGCTGGATGACCGAAACTCTTCCCAGTATCTCTTGAAGTCCAATTCCAGTTCATGTTTGTCCCTAATTTGAAGGCAGAAAAGATCATATTCAAATCATGCTTAAAAAAAATCCTTGAGGATTATTTCTTATCGATTATGAATTGGTAGATACAAAAAGTTGAAATTAGATACATACATTAGATAAAAGTTTGTTAATATACAAATAACCAGGGCATTATATGTTCTAAAATCTGTCAATGTTGCCATGTGGCAATAATTAAGCATCAGTTCACATGTCCAATAGTCCACCAATAAATGGAAGTTCGAAATTAAGAACTCTCGCAAATTTGTTAATTTCAACCGTTATCTAATTTCAAGTTTCATATTCAGTGAATATGTCCGTTTCATAGGCATATAAATAGCTACACAAGCAGATAAGCCAAAACTACACCACAACTGAGAACCCGATTCCCTAATTGAGCTACCCATGACGCAGACGTGGTCTATCACGCAGCTAAGCTTCCATAACCGAAAATAACTGCTCCATTTGAACACCGCACGCAAAAGTACAAAACAGGAATGTTACTGGTATTAATGAAGTTAGTCGTATACTCCCTCGAAAGATAATAATTTTATCAACCATGCAGAAAAGTTAAAACTATTAGTAAAAAAAGGTGCGGGCAATCTCATGCACAGCTAAAATACTATCACAGGCAAATCCACCAGAATTTTACGCAATAAGATTAGAACGCCCGTGGGATAACTTCCCCCCCTAAAAACAAGGAGATTCAATTTTTTTCTATCCAGCACTCATCAATTTCATAAATTATAAGCTAAAGTGCTCATCCGAGCTTGGATAAACCCTTACAACTTAGCATCGACAAGTCGGATAAGTAGCGCCTCGAAAAATAGAAAGGATCAGCAAATAGAAACTGATAAAGGATCTCGAAGTCGCCTTATCCGAAACGTAATAATCCTTCCGATGAAATGGTCGTAAAAGAAAAAACCAACACAACTACCTCTTTTCTTTTTCTTTTTTTTTTCTCTTTTCTTAGATTTTAATTCTTGGGAAGCAAAAACGCAGTACTCAGACTCAAATCATGTCACTCAAACAACAACAAATGCAATTTCCAGAGCTTAAACTTAATCAGAGAACTAAGCATTGCAGAATTTAAATTTCAAAAAAGAAAAAAAGGAAAGAACGAATGGAATGTAGCATACCTGGTAGGAGAAGAAGAAGAAGAAGTATGCGAAGCTGAAGAGGCATTGTTGTTATCGCGAGAAGAAGAAGAAGAAGAAGAAGAGGGATGAGGAGTAGAAGAAGGAGAATGAGAAGGTGATTGAGTTAAGCCAACCTTCTCTCTCAAGTCCTTAAGCAATGTTCCCCATCTCATCGCTTTCCCACCACCACTACCACCCTTGGATGAGGATCCTCCTCCTCCTCCTCCTCTCTGAAACATATCATCAACGCTTCTTACACAACCACCACCGCCACTCTCTTCCGATCATCACCAGATCCACCGATATAGATAGATCTCTACCACCTCGATTCTCGATTTTTCTAACTTCTCTCTTCTCTTTTTCTCCGCGTTTCGTTTTCGTTGCTCCTTCTTTCTTCTTCGCTTCGTTTTTTCTTTTTATTTTTATTTCCCCTGATTATTATTATTTTTAAAATTAAAAAAATAATAATATTAATTGAAATAGGAGTAATAAACTAATAATGATGATGATAATTAGTTGGATGATGAGATGAAGAATCTAATTGGGGTCTAATTAATCGGAAAATGTTTCGGTGGGTTTGGCAGCCCTAGAAAGCGGGGAGAAGCTCATTAACCAAACAAACAAACAATCACGAAACGGCGAAATGCTGTTTAGAGAAAATGCCAGCTGCTTAGGTTCCCAAATCCCAACTGAAAGTAAATATAATACATTTTATTTTATTATTAAAAAAATAAAATAAAATAGAGGAAATCGCGTTTTTGGATGTGTGCCTGTTTCGGACGGCTACTCGCGCCTTGAGTAAACAACACTTCTTCCACCTTCTCAACCTATGTCTCTTGCTATTGGCTTCGTGCTTTGCTTATACTATGTTTTTTTTTTTAAAGTCTACTCCTTCCCGTTTACGTATAATGTTAAAAAATAACTTTAATTACCTTTGTTAAAGAAGTTTAGTTTTAGTTTCAAAAAAAAAAAAAAGAAGTTTAGTTTTTGTTTCTTTTATAAATTAAGTAGTTTAAAGTTACGCACAAATTAAGAAATAATTAAAAAATAAATAAGATAAGAATTTAGTATGTTTTAGTTAAAGAATCATTATTTAATAATTGAAAAAGAATGATAATAAATATATAAAAACTACATTAAATAAATATGAAGTAATGGATGATTAAAAAGAGAATATATGGAGTACATAGAAAAAAGTATAAATGTGTATTAAATTTTTAAAATTATATAATATATGAGATAATACAAAAAAAGATAATACTACATAATTTATGGGGTGGGTGGAGTAATTGTATTTAATTTTTTAAAAAATTATTAAAAAAACAAAGAAATTTTACAAAAATAATATTCAAATCTTTAAAAATATTGATTAATTTTTCTTATATTTTAAATTAAAAAATTTTTGTTTTATATTGCAAATAGGAAAAAACACTGAATTCTAATTGGTGATATTTTTATTTTTTAAAGTTTTCTTTGAGTCTTCACTTAACCCACTTATGGGACCACGTCAGAGTGGGGGCCACGAATGGGAAACTACCACGTGGAATCCCGTGATTGATGCACAGTACGTGAAAGCCTCTTCTCTCCCACTCACTTTCTCTCTCTCTCTCTCTCTTCGTCTTCCTCTTCAAGTATATGCTTGATTTGGTCTGCCAAATGGGGCTGAATTGAAATTTGAAACCCCCTTTTAGATATTCTTCTTTTGACATTTGGTTGCGACTTGTGACCCCCCATATTGCTGATTTGCGCTTTTCTGATTGTTATTATCATTATCTCAAATTTAATCAGAAAATATCTTATTAAAGTGTGTTTGGTATTCTTAATAAATGTATAATGGATCTGATAGGATCATTGATTAATAAACAACTAACATTAGTACCGTACTCTACAATATTACATTTACATGCCTTCATGACAAAGTCATGTATATGTCACGTAGCTTAGGTTCCTTTGCGTTGGGGGAATGCTACAGCAATTTACATTTCCAGGAGTTGTTGAAGTATTACGTTTTGGTTTTTTATATTTTACTCTTCATTTTGTTTACTCCTGCCATATATAGTACAAAGTACAAACAATAACAGCAGCCACACTATAATAATTTATAAACTATAGAATGTTTGCAATGTTTTTTTTTTTCTTTAATTTTTAAATGAAGATTCAATCTTCTATCTCACTAAAACTAATGCGCATTAGGCATTGAGGTGAGGAGAGGGGAGACTTGTCTGAAAATTTAAAAGTGACAAAATATGAAGTGTGAGAACCAATTAATGAAAATATGAAGTGTTTTTTTTTTTTTAACCTACGACCATGTTCAAAATATATAATTGTGAAACTTGAATTAAATTAATGATAGTGATTAGGTGAAATTCACCCAAACTCATGAATTCATATTCAAATTCTTGATTTTGCAGCACATGAATCAATCTCAATGGATTTGGTATAAATTTGGAAAGTTTACGAAAAATCATAAAATTTATGATAAATTTAGCATGTGCATAAAAATACGTTTTTTTTTTTGGTAAATAAGTACTATATAAATATTTCATTTGATCGGCAAAATCCAAACCAAAGACATACATTATGATTTATATATGATACATAAAACATGAAGGAAATGCAAATTTAACTTGGTTAATCGATGATGATTTTGACCTAAAAAGGAATTTATAGATTTACAACAATAATTTATATATGATACATAAAATGTGAAGAAAGTGCAAATTTAACTTGGTTAATCGAATGATGATTTTGACCTAAAAAGGAATTTATAGATGTACAACAATAATGTGAATAGTGCAAGAAAAAAGAAGGCTTATTGAAGTATTTAGTCCTTGAACTTAGGGGGTCATTTGAAATTGGTCCTTTTACTTTTTTTTTTTTGTTGTTCCTAATCCCCGAACTTTTATCTCTTTTGGATATAGTCCTTCTGTTAACCTCCGTTAGACAAATGATGACATAGTTCACAGAATACCATTTGCACCAATCAGATGATGACACGTGGCAAGCTATTAAGTTTCTTTTTTCTTTTTAAATTCGAATTAAAAAAAAGGAAAAAATGATTGAATCCCTAATCTCCTTCTTCTCCCTTACGCCCACCTCTTCTCTTGACTCCCTCTCTTCCCTTCTTTTTTTCTCCAGCCCACACTTCATTAGCCACAACCCAAAAAAAATAGAAAGGAATATACGTTGAGATCTCTATCTGGGAAAGAGAAAGGAATTTATGTTTCGGAAGCAGGATGGAGTTCCCACAGACCGGTTTCCAAAGCCCACTGGTTCGGAATAGCAATTTCACTGGTCTGTCGGTTCAAGCTCTCTGGTTCAGTTCTGCAAGAACATTGGTTCATTGGGCCCAGGAGTATCACGGGTTTGCTTCGCTGTAAAGTAGTGACACACATAGAGGACCGCCGCCAACGAAGCATCTGACGAGAGGCCTCATCGGGCGAGCCAACTGGCGCGATTAGTCGTCGGCGATACGAAGGCCAGCGATGGCCGATGGCGAAAACCCCTCCCTTCAAATCTTATAAAAAGAAACAATGGCAGACGCCTCCTCCTCCTCTTCCACCCACACCAAATTCGCCACTAATTTTTGTGTTGGATAAGAAGGGAATAATGATAAGGATCATGTTGTTATTGTTGATATGATACAAAAGAAGAAGAAGAAAGAAGCAATGAGAAGAGGATTATTAAATCCCTCCTTTAAGAAATGTGGGAGCAGAGTAGGAAAGAAAGGAAGAGAGGGAGTGAAGAGAAGAGGTGAGTGTAAGGAAGAAGAAGGAGATTAGTGATTCAATCCCTTTTTCCTTTTTTTTTTTAAAAAAAAAACTTAATAGCTTGCCACGTGTCATCACCTGATTGGTGCGAATGGTATTCTGTGAACTATGTCATCATTTGTGTAACGGAGATTAACAGAAGGACTATTTCCAAAATAAATAAAAGTTTGGGGATTAGGAACAACAAAAAAAAGTAAAAGGACCAATTTCAAATGATTCCCTAAATTCAAGGGCTAAATACTTCAATAAACCAAAAAAGAACACAAGAATCATAGGGTGTGTTAACATACACGTTGTGCAATAGTGTGCACTAGTTCAAACTGCTTATTTGATGAGTAGCAGTGATTGTTTTTAAAAAAATAGATGATCATTATGGTTAAGTTTCCCAAACTACATCCACAAAATTAATTGCACCATAGCACCGCATTTCAACTAGACAACATATTCCCGATTACTTCTTCCGATCTTGATAATAAGAAGAAAAAATATATTTCAACAATACTCTCAATATATATAAAAAAAATGTAATTAACTATTTATTAAATATAATCATTCATAAAATATCCCTATAAAGTAAGTATTATCTCAATTAATTTTAATTTCATTCTCAATGCTACTTTATTAAACTATGCTTATTGTTGAATTTGATAAAATTAATTTCACTCAACTAATTTTTTTAATAAATATGAAATTAATTTTATTCATTATAATTGAGACTGAATAGAGTTAATCATTTATTGGTGGAAATGTAAAAAATGTAAACACCAAATTTGAAACCGAGCAAAATTGAATAAAGTTGAGAAAAAATGCATAAAAAGTTTTATTGGTAACTAACTAATTGATATTTTAAATTTATTAAAAAGATACCATCAATCAATAAGGAGCTGTTCTAGTTGCTCAAAGCTTTGTCAAATCCCCAAGTAGGTATAGCATAAGACCAAAAGATTAAATGTTTAATACTTGGGGGCACATTTATTGGAAAAAACAGTCGCACTTCGAAAGGTATTACTTTCATGGTGATGCTATTATGCTCCGGATTGAGTTTTATTAAAATGCTTTGACCTTTTTTTTAATGTATCTCGTAAATTAAAAATTATGTTTTCGATTTTTTTTACTGATATGCACATATTTTTGTTATTTTGATTTGAATTTTTTATTATATAATTTTTATACAGGTTAAAGAATTATATTGAATAAATATGCATTGGAAATTGAACCCAGATGTTTAAGTATGTCAATTTCTAATGCACTTGCTCAATATACATTCTTTTAATATGTGTTATAAAATGTATATTAAAAAAATATGTGTATATCAATAAAAAAAATACCCAAAACATATTATTTAACTTAACCTATACGTATAAAAAAAATATTAAAAAACTGAAACTACCCGATGTAAATAACTTACCCGGAGCATATTAGAACATCCATACTTTCATTTGCTTAATGTGAAAGGATACCCTTGATAAAAAAAATAAAAAAAAAACATTTTTAAATTATTATGATTAAAGGACTATTAATTAAATAAAAGAGTGAAAGACCAAATTGATCCCTCAAGTTTTCCGACAGTAACACTTTAGTCTCTCAGGAATTATAATTCATTTTTTGTCCCTAAAGAATTTAAAAATACCACTTTAATCACTGTTTTCATTCCGTTAATTATTGTCATTGTTTCCGTTGACGGAGCAGCTTACGTGCTCGTTACTTGGCATCTGACCAGGGTCTAACATTAAAACAACGTCGTTGTCTTCTTCAACTGAAAATAAAAAAACCCAGTTAAATCTTTAAATAAATTGACAAAATACCATATTGGTCCACAAAAATGAGAAAACACACCAAGAGCACTAGTAATCTCCTTGCTGCATATCTAGTCACTGGTCCTACATGGGGCTCACTAGAATGTAGTCCGTTAGCCATGTTTCAAGTAAGCCCCATATAGGACCTGTGACTAGATCTGCAGCAAGGAGATTACCAGTGATGTTGGTGCGTTTTCTCACTTTTGTGGATCAATTTAATACTTCGTCGACTTCTTTAGGGACTTAGTTGGTACAATTTAATTCTTTAGGGAAAATTAATTGGATTTTTTTTTATTTTCAGTTGAAGAAGGCAACGACGTCGTTTTAATGTTAAACCCCAGTCAGGTGTCAAGTAATGGCCACAAAAGCTACTCCGTCAATGGATACATTGACGGTAGTTAATGGAATGAAAATAAGGACTAAAGTGATATATATTATTTAAATTCTTTAGGGTTAAAAAGTGTTATAATTTTTGAGGAACTAAATGTTGCAATCGAAAAACTTAAGGGACCAAAGTGAACTTTCACTGTAAAAAAAAAAAAAAAAACGCTGACAAATCCTATCTTCACATGAAAACACTTAAACACTTAACACAAATTTTATTTAAAATTTCATGCCAATATATTTACCAATTTTATAATTTATTTGCTACTATGGATAGCTGAACCAAGCGGGAAAATAAGTTCAACTAATGGAACCAAATTTATTTTTTTTTTCACAGATAGACAACTACGTTCATCGCCGCTTTTTTATTATTATTATTATATATTTTTTTTAAAAACTAGGCCCCTTAAAATAATTTTGGAGAATTTAATTTTTTAAAAATTGAACAAAATGTGATAAAGTCAAATTTTACGAGAACTAGTTAATCATATAAAAAAAATTAAAGACTCTTTAATTATTTTTGAAGCACCAAACTTTCACATATACGGAATTTTAAAGCATTGTTTTAGGAATTTTTTTAAGGATTAAATTTGATCAAGAAAAGATTTTAAGAATTAATTCAAGTACGGTATTGTTATAGAAAACTGATGTTAAGAAGCAACCAGGGTTGGCAATGAGTCGAACAAAAATGAATTAATTCAACTAGGTTTAGTTTATTAAAAAATAGTTTGAATCGAATTCGTAGTGAGCTCTAAACCAATTTATTTTTTTAGTTTTATTAAGTTTATTTTCATTGAGTTTGCGAACTGTACAATGATGATTTGTAAGTTTGAAATAGTTCACTTCGTTAATTCAAATAATGATTAATTTTTTTATAAAATACATAACATTAAATAATACATTAAATAGAATTCTTCTAATAAAAATTTTATGCCACTATTATTGTTTTGTATTTTATCTTTTTCTTTCTTTCTTCCTTTCTTTTTATTTAAATTAGTAGCTCTCATCCCGTGCAATGCGCCGGTTATTGATAATTTAATTTTTTTATATTAAATATAATAAAGTAAAGATTGTTTTTATTCTAAAGTAAAGATCAATATTAAATTAATGTATTTCTTATTTAGTTGATCGATGAAGTAACACTTTTTATATATCATTATTACGTTTATTATGATATTATGATTAATTGGAGTGGAATCAAAAATTAAACTTTTTTTTAAATATTTTTTGTTTGATGGTATTATGAGTATATTTAAGGATAAATCAAAATATTTCATATTTCATGGGACATGATAATTTAGTATTTTTTTAATATAAATTATCATCGTTTTAATATGATTATCACATTTATTATTATTATTATTCATATTTAAATATTTTGATATTTTTCATCGTTTATCTTATCTCAAATTAATCATAAGATTTGATCCTAATAAATCTTTATCCTAAATGTTCTAATCATCTTAAATTAATCATAAGATTTGATTAAAGACGATGTTATCTACCTACCAATCTCTGGTGCGAGTATTCCTTAAGCGAACAAACATGGTGTATCGAAAAGGGATGTTTTTATATAAGTATAGTAGATAGTAGATAGTAGATTAAACAAAAATTATACATTCTGATTTTTTTATTGGATAATATTATAAGATATTTCTTATATTTATTTGATGGATAAATTAATATTTTTTTACCATTATTATTTTTTTAATATAATTATCACATTTATTATTATTATTATTATTATTATTCATATTTAAATATTTTGATATTTTTCATCGTTTATCTTATCTCATGACAAAAACGGAAAAAAAAAAGATAAATAAAGCGAAAAACATTGTTTCTTCAAATAGGCAAAAGACTCACCAAAATTATTTTTCACCGGAATATGATCATGGTATTTCTTCTTAATCCTAGAAGCCTTAGCCCTTCTCTTCTTTGAATAGTAAAAAGGATCAATTATTTGCATATTCTTTGTTGAAAGAATAATTAAAGTAAGTATGTGTAACAACTTACCAAAATTTCAAAAAAAAAAAAAAAAAAAACTTGCCAAGGTCATGCTCTTGTTTGAAGTAACTCATTAATGTCATTCTTCCTGAAATTAGCATTAAGCAAAAGTCAATTAAAAGTATAACAAAATATGCATAATCTAATAAGTAATTCATGAAACACTCAAAATTAAAATTAAGAGCTTTAAGTAGAGGAATGAGGGAAAAATAAAAATAAAAGAAAGAATTTGTAGAAGAGAATTCTTAGAATTATATAGAATTTTAAAAATTGAATGGGAGAGCCTATTATATATATATAGTGATTTTTTTAATATTTTTTAAATATTTTTGTTGAGGATGATGATTTGTTTAACAAATTGAAGATAATGATTTCACATACAGCTAATGATTATATAAATTTAAATAATTAATTTAATTTCTAATTGTAATTTTGGTTTAGAGATAATGTTATTTACCTACAAACATATAATGATTAAATAAATTTAAATAATTTATTTAATTTTAAATTGTAATTTTGATTAGAGATAATGATTATCTACCTACAAATTCTCTGTTGCGAGGAAAGTTTCACGGGACAAACGTGGCGCCTCGAAAATTTCTCTGGCAAATGTGGTACCTCGAAAAGGGATCCTTTTATATATAGATAATAGATTTATTTTTTTTGTTAGATTTTACATTTTGTTACACAAAAAATACTTTATCTTTATAAGTTATGATTTTAATATCTTACGATTCATTACGTTGAATATATCTAAAATATTTTTTTAATTACTACAACCATTTCTCGATGTTTAAAAAAAATGTAAGTTTGTAAAATAAATAAAAAAATGATTTTAACTTATATGTATATACACACACAAACATATTATTATCGAATCTGTTCACAAGCAAGTAAGCCGAATTATAGATGGTTCATGTTCAGTTCGTTTATTAATGAACTCAATTATTGGTTTAAGTTTGGTTCATTTGACTAACGAGTCAAATTCACAAGCTACTTAACGAATCGAGTATTGTATGAATTTCAAGCTGCTCGATTCACTGTCATCCTTGGCTATGAAATTATAGCTATGAATTGTGAAGTTGGATGAAGTCTGTAGTTATTTAGTTAACTGTTTGAAATAAAGTTATTCGGCAAAATTTGTTACGCAAATAGTTGAAAGTTATCAAATGACCGAAAAAAAAACTTGTAAAATTATTTTTTTGTGTATTTATTATTTTAATTTATTTATTTTCTTTATTTATCAACCATATAAAAAATATTAAATTATCATTAATTGAATAATTTTTTTCTTCATTTATTAAATATGTTGTTAATTAATTAATTAAAAAATATTACAAAATTATAATTAATAACTAATTAAATACATATTTAATAATAAATTAAATTGCCATCAATTTGGTTAGGGTAATCAATATATTATAAAATAGGTGAAGTATGAGGGCATTTTTGTTTTCCCTCCTTAATCCTCATTATTTTCCCTCCTAATTTCTCACTTTCCCTCCTAAGTTCTCTTTTAATCTCAGTCATTCAATTGTAAATGCAATAATCAATCATAGCCGTCCATATCCATTGGTAGATTAAGTCTTTTCATTTTCTTTCATTCATTCATTTTTTGACTGTTATGGTGTGAAAGACATATTACCAACATCAATTAGTAGTTAGTGGTAGTAGTAAATTAGTAGAATCACGATCAGGAAAAGGCAACAAAAAGAAATTAGAGACCCGGACAAAAAGAAAGCATCTGGATTTGGAAGCATTGTTTTCACCTCTTCTGTTGCAGGTGTAAAACAAGTATGAGCGTATGAGTAGTTTTTAAATTTTAGTTTTTTTTTTAATTTTTAATTTTTGTTTAGAATAGGTTTTTTAATTTTTGTACAAGTATGTTTTTTTTAATAGCATAGTTTTCATCTCTTTTGTTGCAGGTGTGAAACAGGTATGAGCGTATGAGCATTTTTTTAATTTTAGTTTTTTTTTTAATTTTTAATTTTTGTTTAGAATAGGTTTACTATTAATTTTTGTACAGGTATGTTTTTTTAAAGAGATTTTTATTTAAATTTTTGTTTTTGAGATTTTTTTTACTCGAATTTTGTTTTGGGATTCTAGGGTTTGAAGAATCCCCTTTCTTTCTTCTCCGTTTAATTTTCATTTTTGTAGTATTGTTTTTTTTAATCTCTCTGATCTGTAATATTGTTTTATATTACTTAAACCTGGGAGGCATATATTATTTGCTTCAGGGTTCATGGGAAATTGGTGATGTTCAAATTCCAAGAAAGTTTTGTATTTACCATTTCTGATTTTTTTTCTCTTGGATATTTGTTCTATATTTTCGCTGTTCTTTGGTTTCTATTTGTTATATTATTTTCTTCATTTCATTATTGCTTTATTTATATAAGAGTTGTGGTTTTTTTTATAATGATATTTTTATTATATTTTTTTCAATTTTTTCATTAGTAGGATTGGACAAAACGTGTCTAAAATTATTGTTAATATGTAATTGATGTTGTTGAGATTGGTGAAAGACAGAGGAAAATTGATGAGGTTCTCAGGGTCAAACCCTTGGCTGCATTAGCCATGATTGATGAAGGGGAACTTGATCGAAAAATAGTTGCGATTTCATTAAATGATCCAAAGGCATCACTTGTGAATGATGTTGATGATGTCGAGAAGCATGTTCATAGTTGTTGTTGTTACTCGAAAGAAAGATTATCTAAGTTGCATTTTCATAGTTGCTTTCTTTATCTAAGTCTGCTAAATTGTAGTTATTAGAAAGAAAGATTACTTAGTTGTTGTAGTTTAGGTCTTTCTCTTTCCATTTTGTGCACCATTTGTCTTCTCTGTTTTTAATTTGTCACTTTTTCAGATGATGGTGATTGGTGATATAAAGCTTTCATGGTGATGATGTTGTAAAAATAATAATATTTTATTATTTTAAAAATATTTATTTTAAATTGAATTTATTAATTATTAATTTGGGTGGTGGTTACAAAAATTTATTCTTATTAAGTTGGGTGTTTATTCCCATTAATTCTTATTATTTCATTACTTATTATTATTAATTATTCTTTCTAACGATTTCTTTCCGTTAGAGTATATATACTTATAGTAGTATATATTTTTAGCTCCAAACAGCTACTAATAGCTATATTCATATTGTGTATATATAGTATACAGTGAATGCTATATAAAATATATGTACGATGATGAAAATTATATATTTTTATATTATTTATTCATAGTCCTTCACTTATTGATAACTAATTTTTTTATGTTAGATAGACATTAAGATAGCCATAATATTGAAAAAGATGTTTTTTTTATTTAAATATTTGAACATTTCTTGCGTTTGTTTTGTGTCTAGCTATTTTATGAATAATATTTATTTGAAGAATTATTTATGTAAAGATTTTTTTTATTAACATGCTAAATTTTAATTATAAGTTGCTTACATTGATGCGTTATTTTATACTTTAGACAATATACAATACAGTCATGAATTCAAATTTAAAAAAATCCAAAAATTTATACAATATGTTGCAATTTAAATTGTGAAAAATAATGATGCGTTATTTTATACTTTAGACAATATACTTATTTACAATTATGAAGTTTTAATACAAGCAAGTAATTTGAAAGTTCGAATCTTATAAACACTAATTATTTAAAAGTGTGAAAACAAGTCTTATATTTTGGGACAGATGTAATAAAAATGATGATGATGATATATATATATGGGAAAAAAAAAAGCTGCATTTGGACTTGCAAAACGATTTACTAACAAAATGCATTTGGAATGATGGATTAAATAAAACAAAAATCAAAATGAGTTGGATTTTTTTTAATATAAGAAATTAAGTTGTTAATTAAGATTAGAAATCGCATAGTTGATACATTATTAGTTAATTTTTATTAATGAAAAAGTTGGTAGCTGAAACTAGATTCAAAGGTTAATGTTTATGATTATTCATTTCTAAATACATGTAAATCATTTTTATGAAAAGTTCATATTAACATATTATTTAAAAAGACATATTTCCAAAATCTATAATCAGTTTTTTTTTAAAAAAAAAAATTAAACCCGTGCGATGCACGGGTAAAATTACTAGTTATTGTAATTTAAAAAATATGTTGGAGGGTATATTTGGTACATGAATTATTGAAAACTAGTTTAGGTTCTTTAAACTTCCTTGAAGTGGCTTTCTCAAAACTAGCAATATTTTTTTTAAATGACAGATAATAAAAAGTAGAGAGAATATATATATTAATAGTAATATGTCAGATTAGTTCTTGAGTTTGTGACCACCGATCATATTAGTCTCTAATATTATCAAAATTCCAAATTGATCCTTGATTTAGCAAAACGTGAATCACATTAATTCTTACCGTTAGTAGTCCACAAAGTCATGGACCAATTTGACTAATTCTCACAAACTATTTTGACCTATGTTGTACAATTTTTTTTTGACAAAAACAATGTCATCTTGGTCATTCTACTAGTCCATGTTAAGAACCACTAACGATTATTAATGTAAATGATTAATGTGACTCACATTTTCCCATCTCAATAATCAATTTAAAATTTTAAAAATCTTAAAAACTAATTAAATTAATCTGTACCCTCAAAATCTATAACCAACTTGACGTACTATATCACTCATACTCCCTTCGCCTTGAAATATAAGAAACAAAAAACATACATTTTTTGGTTTAAAATATAAGCAAAACTAACCAACTTTTTAAATTTTATTTTTCCCAATGCTACTTTCCAAAAACATCCCTAAAAAATTGTTATCTTGTTTAATTTTTGTTTCATTCTCAATGCAACTTTCCTAAAATACCTATATTCTTTTATAAATTTGTAAAAATTAAACACAACTAACCTCCTCAATAAACATAAAATTAATTAATTTTATTTATAGTACGAGCCTGAGTACATTAAATACAAAATGGAGGGATTAGCAATGTCCTTATTTACTAAGTTGACTTGTACAACTAGCATGAACTTATCCCATTTGCATCGTATTTGGAGTGAGTTTGGCGAGGTCCACGAGGGGTGGCTAGGGGTGGAAACAGGCCAGGCCAAGCCAGGCTTTGGCCTTAACCAGGCTCGGCCTATATAAATTATTCAAGCCTGGCCTAGCCTGTTAGCCTATTTAAATTAATTTTACAAGTCTGAGCCTGGCCTGTTACAAAGTCTGATCTGGCCTATAAGCCTATTAACAAAGCCTACATATTCTAAAATTGTTAACTAGACAAAAAACCGGACCGAACCAACCGATTCAACCAAAAAATCAGTGAACCGGCCATAATACATATTTCCTATGTTACTAGAACTATTCAATGATTGAACCAGCTCTAAACCAATAAAAACGGTCAAAAACCAAAAAATTAAAGGTTCAACCGGCTTTCCCAAAAAATAAAAAAATTCTTGAATAATTTTTTCAAACTTTTAAGCTATCCCAAATAAGCCAAGTGGCCCAATTAGAGAATGAAGCTCATAGAAGCTCTAGTTTACCATGAAGTTGTAAAAGTGATCAATTTTATATGGAAAGGCACAATCTTCAACTTTCTAACTAGACTATGTGGGACTTATACTATGAAATGAACAATGTGAGACTTGTGCTTCTAGTCTCCTACTATGAAAGGACTTTCTAACTAGACTATGTGGGACTTCTATTATGAAATGAACAATGTGGGACTTGTGCTTCTAGTCTCCTACTATGAGAGGACTTTCTAACTAGACTATATGAGACTTCTAGTTTTGCTCTTGTTTTATAATAATATGCAAGTCCCACATCGATCATTTCATTGAGTAATTGCCTTGTGCTTGGCTATAAAACCAAATGCAATCACTTGTTATGATTACTAATATTTAATTTAATATAATGAACAATGTGGGACTTGTGCTTTTAGTCTCCTATTATGAAAGGACTTTCTAACTAAATTATGTGGGACTTCTAGTTTTGCTCTTGTTTTATTATAACTATGCAAGTCCCACATCGATCATTTCATTGAGTAATCACTTATAATGAATACGAATATTTAATATTATGTATATATGTATATATATATATATTATAATAATAAGATTATATAGGCCGGTCTGTTAAGCTAAATAGGCTTTCATGAAAGCTTAGGCCTGGCTTGTTTAGGTTATATAAGCTTTTTCAATAGCCTGAGCCTGCTTTTTCAATAGCCTGAGCCTGACCTATTTGCAAAAAAAGCTTGGCCTGGCCTGACTTGTTATTCGACCTGTCATAGGCCCCTGTACGTTGGCCTGGCCTGTTTCCACCCCTAGGGTTGGCAAAGGTACGATGCTAGTAGATTGGGTTCAGGGTCAGTTTTTTTTTGTTTTTTTT
Source organism: Crotalaria pallida (assembly GCA_037953625.1). Taxonomy (NCBI): domain Eukaryota; kingdom Viridiplantae; phylum Streptophyta; class Magnoliopsida; order Fabales; family Fabaceae; genus Crotalaria; species Crotalaria pallida. The sequence continues at coordinate 145,201,048 of CM075652.1, read as the reverse complement.
TTCATAATGTTATCCGAACATCTAGAATGGATATTTGAAATTGATATTTGTTTGTCTTATATTCAGAAGCAATTATTTATGTAGATTGATTCCACATTTTGTGGTTATCGATCATATTAATCAATGATATTATCAAAATTTCAAATTAATCCTCTATATAGCAAAATGTGAATCACATTAATTTTTGCTGTTAATAGTCCACACATTCAATAACTAATTGGACTAATTCCCACAATCTCAAGAGCTATTTTGACCTATATTTAACGGTTTTTGTTTATCTCTTTGGGACAAAAATGACATTGTTTTGGTTATTCTGTTAGTCCACGTTAAGGACCACCAAGACATCTCCAAAATGGTGTTATCTTATTATACATATAAAACAAGCAAATGTCAATTTCAGATGTCCACTCTAAATTTTCAGATAACGAACATTATGCTACTTTAAAATACAACTTGCATATTATTGAGTCAATGACTTGAAATGTATTTAACATTTTGAAAAATACAACTTAGAGCATGGTTAAAGAGACGATAAAAATAATTTTATTTAAAAAAAAAGTATATTTTGAAAATTGTTGACCACGCGCTCGGATTCCCTAAAAACACTAGATAAGAACATAGCATGAACTTAAAGTTTTATAAATCATGTTGTTTGTTTCCGGATAAGACTTTTGAAACATTCATGGATGGTTGGAAGGTATGATTATAGCTCGCAGACATAATCAAATAAGTACGCAGTGGTAAATGATAAAGCCATGCGATGAAGGGTCGAAGTTGATGAACCCACTTTCACTTAAAATATATAAAAACCCTAAAATTACTTGGTTGCTTTTAGAATGTAGAGATAGTTAGAGGAATTAGCCAAGACTCTTGACATCCTAGCTTCAAGTTAATTAAACTAATTAATGCTTCTATCATTCAATAGAGTAGTTATCAACTTGTCCAGAAAAAGAATATATATATATATATATATATATATATATATATATATATATATATATATATATATGCGCGCGCAAGCCATCTAAATGGACATGAGAAGATTTCAAATTAGTTACATCATTCGAACAATAACAAATGGTGCTCGTAATTTTCACGTTGGAAAAGGTGTTGGAGATATACATATGGCATTAAAATGTACCAACGAGCTGTTGGTGCAGTGGTGCCAGGGGCTGCACTTGGTAGGGCGAACCACGGTTCGATCCCCCGCAACAACGTTGGGAGAGGAATAAAACCTTAACCCTGGGACCCCCCTCAAACTGGATTAGTCGGCCCAGTGGGCCGGATACCAGGGTGCAAACCAAAAAAAAAATATGGCATTAAAATGTTAAGAGCATTGTATAGTATATACAGTAATAATATATTTGGGTTTGCTTAACCTCGGGCTGAGGATAAGAGGTAAAAAAGTAGAAAAAAAGTCTTGAAATACTAACCCACTAACTCTTAAAGTATTAAACATTTAATCTTTCAATGCAAAAATACTTTTTTTACTCTCTTATCCTCAATAGGGCTGAGGTTAAACCCTTCTTTTACTTATAAATATGCAAAAACATACTTGAGGAATTTCAATCCTTTATTTATGAAATCAAAAGCGAAACATAGATGGAGAAGTAAACATTAAAAAAAACGTGGACAATGGTTTTTCAGGTCCTTGCCAAAAGTATATTCATACAATTTTAACAAAGACTACTAGCCTTCTTTGAGACATCATCATCATTGTCTTTCAAAACAAGTGTCATTCCTATAATTGGAATCTCAATCTTTAATATCTCGTTTCGATTAATCGTTTAAGGGTCTGTTCGGCAAAACTAACTTGTAGTTATGAGCTTGTAACTTGTAGCTATGAGCTTCTAGCTTGTAGCTGTTAAGCTAGTTAGGAGCTGTGAGTTTGTAGCTGAGAGCTTATAGCTGTTTAACTGACTATTTAAAACAGTGTTGTTCGGCAAAACTAACTTTTGAAGTAACTAAAAGTTATTAAATGACCAAAAAGGACATACAATATTTTATTATTTTAATTTTTTCAAATTTTTTTCTTTATTTATTAAATAGATAGTTAATTAATTAATTAATAAATAAAATATAAAATTATTAAATTATACTTAATTAAGCCTTAATTAAATTCATTTTTTATGTAGTTAATTAATTAATTATAACAAAATTATTAAATTATAAGTAATAATTAATTAAAGGATAGTAAAATAACTTTAAATTTTGTTTGAGGATATAATTGGTATATGAATTATTGAAAGCTAGTTTAGTTTATAGAAAGTTACTTCAAGTAGCTTTCTAAAAGTTAGCTTTCAAAAGCTACAGGTTCCTTTTTTAAAAGCTATAAGCTCCCTCTAATTTGTGTTCACCGAACGGGGCTAGTAGCTTATTGATTGAATCTAAAAGCTCCTGACTAGCTAAAAAGCTCCTAACTCGTGTTGCCGAACATAGCCTAAACCAACATCCTATTGGTATAGAATCATTGTTTTAAGAAATACACAATGATTAGAAAACAAACTACAAGTTTCTCAGTATAATTGTTATTTTGTTTTGAGAAAGTTCTAATTTTACTGTTTTCTATTTTTTTTTTCCAGATCTCCAACACCCCCCCTCTTTTTTTTGGTCGCTATTAGCATTTTACTATTTTAAATTGCCACCCCACATCCTACGTGTGCCATTCCACAATCGTGATCTTGTTCACAATCTTTTGATTGTGAGTCAGGTCACAATCTTTAGAAGAAACTTATTTGTACGATCATGATTATAATCACAACTATAAAAATCGATCGGGAGTTGGTTGACGACTTGTTCGTTAAGAGAGCACATTTTTTATCCCATAATTTGTGTCATTCCACGTATCACTCATTCTTATTGGTTGATAAAATATTAAGTTAACTTATATTTAATTCAAAATTAATTTTCTGGATCAACGAGAACGAGTGACACAAATTACAATATAAAAGATGTTACTTTATTGGTGGAGTGGCATATGTTCACAATGAAGTGGCATAAGAGTTTATAGCAGGGCTGCAAAATTTTTTCTCACATGTATGGTGTATTGGTGTATAAACTTCACAAGTTGGGTAAATGTAGCCCATGGTATCAACCACCTTGATTGGGGTTTTTATTTTGCCACCCCATACTCTATGGTTGCCACCCCAAATATTAAAATAATACACATCATGCCCTTTTAAAAAAAAACAAAATTTAACATGGGTCGTAAGGGGGCACTACGACCACCAGGTCGTAACACCCCCTTACGACCCTTTTAAAAACACAATTTTAATACGGGTCGTAAGCATGTGTTACGACCTGTTGGTCGTAGCGCCAGCTCACGACCACAAATTTTATAAAGGGTCGTAAGCAGGTGCTACGACCAACAGGTCGTAACACATGCTTACGACCCGTATTAAAATTGTGTTTTTAAAAGGGTCGTAAGGGGGTGTTACGACCTGGTGGTCGTAGTTCCCCCTTACGACCCGTGTTAAATCCTTATTTTTTTTCCTTATATAAGCCCCTTATACCTGAAATTGATATTCTTATTATTGTTTTTACCAAATCTTATACTTCATCATACAAAAACGTTGGTTTTAATGGCTGCTGTTGAACCTGAATTCTAAGGTAATTTTCAAATTTCATTCATAGAGTTTAGTTAGGATTAATGTTTTCAATAATTTATTGTATATTGATGAATTATTATGGGTTGTTTGTTTATTTAATTTTAAAAAAAAATTGTAAAATTTTTACCAGGTCGTAACCCAGTGTTACGACCAGTGTTTTATGTTGAAGTCGTAACACTAGCTTACGACCCGTGTTTTTTTAGGGTCGTAACCATGTGTTACGACCTGTTTTTTTTTTGTTTTTTTAAATTTTTTTTTATAATCCCTTTTTTTTAATTATTATTTTTATTATTATTATTATTATTAATTTTTGTTTATTTTAAATATCTAATATAACATTTTTTTATTAAAATCCTAATATTACATTTTTATTCTAATTTTATAATATAACTTCTTTTTATTCTAAAGTTCTAATATATAATTTTTTTATGCTAAATTTGTAATACAACCTTTTATGTTAATTTTAAATTCCTATAACACTTTTTTTTAATTCTTTATTTTAAATTCCTAATGTAACATTGTTTTTTTTTATTTTAAATTCATAATGAAACACTGTTTTTTTATATTTTTTATTTTAAATTCCTTTTAACATGTTATTTTTAATTTTTTTATTTTAAATCCTAATATAACTTTTTTTTTCATTTAACAATATTATTGCAGACTATAGTGATGACTTTCCACATAATAAGATTTTTGCAAGTAGAGACGAATTGATCCGTTGGGTTCAAGCTGTTGGAAAAGAACAAAAACATGTGATCGTTATATTTTGGTCAGACACAGGCGGAGGGACGTATAAGAGAAGACCTAGGGTGTTTTTAGCTTGCGAAAGAAGTGGAAAATATAGGAAAAGAACAAAAGGTGAGGTAATGTGTGTATCCAGTACTCGCAAGTCTGAATGCCCTTTCAGGATTAATGCTTGAGATCTTGGTAATGGAAAAGGTTGGATGCTTATGGTCAAATGTGGCGTCCATAATCACAAACCATGTGAAAACTTGGAGGGTCATTATGGTAGGCCAACCAAAGAGGAAAAGGAGTTAATCGATAACTTGACAAAGGCAGGGGTCAAAGTGAAGGAAACTCTCATTAGTTTGAAAGAACGGAACAAGAACAACACTACTACTTTGAGACAAGTGTACAATCAACGTCAACGATTTAGAAAAAGTATCAGACATCCCAGGACCCAGATGCAGCATTTATTACACAGATTGACTTCTTCTGGATATGTGACAAATTATGTAAAAGATGAAGAAAGTGATGTGGTCAAGGCCATTTTTTTGGCACATTCAAGTGGAATAACATTATTACATTCGTTCGGTATTGTTCTTGTTATGGATAGTACCTACAAAACAAATAGATACAGATATCCGCTTCTTGAGATCGTAGGTCAAACATCGACAGAGAAGACGTTCCATGTTGCCTTTTGTTATATGGAGGCTGAAAAGGCTTCCTACTTCACATGGGCTCTAGAGCAGCTTCGCAACTTGATTGAAAGTGATGATGCCATGCCTCAGATCATAGTGACTGATAAAGAAGATGCTCTGATTTTGGCAGTCAGGAAGGTATTTCCAACCTCTACTCACTTGCTATGTAAGTTTCACATTTCAAAGAACGTGCAATTTAGAGTGAAGCAGAAGGTTTGTGAGACAAAAGATGAGACACCTATAATGGACGCTTGGAAAGCAGTCGTAGAATCTCGAGACTTGCAAGAGTATACAGATTATTTGAAAAAATTTAAGGATTTGTGCGGAATAATAATTTATGACTATGTGGAACGTACTTATCTGCGACACAACAAGGAGAAATTTGTGGGTGTTTGGGTAAACCAATTGATGCATTTTGGTAAAACCACAACTAATAGGTGAGTTAAAAAAACCCAAACATTTTTTTTATGTATATTTTAGTGATGTGTTTTTACTTATTGAGTTTTAAAATAATTGTGATAAACTTATTGTATATGTTTATTTTTTGTTTTATCAGGGTTGAGAGCGCCCATGCCACATTCAAGAGATTATTGAGAGATAGTCAGGGGATATGTGCACCAGCTTTGAGGCAATGGAGAACATGCTGGTATGTCAACATACGGATATTAAAGATTCTTTTGAAAGTAGTATCACCAAGGTAGATCATCGTGTAAATAATGATTTCTACAAGGAGTTGCGTCACTTTGTCTCTCACAATGCGTTAATACGTATTTGGGAGATCATGGAAAGTCTTCGCCAAACAAAAGGGGTAAGCTTATGTTGTGATTGCAGAATCAGAAGAACTCACGGTCTACCATGCGAATGTGAACTTGCAAAATATTATAAAGAGGAAGTACCCATCCCTTTGGATGCAGTTCACGATTATTGGCGACGCTTGTCTTTTAATGAAAAAATAAAGACCTCTTTTTCACCAACAGATTTTGATCCAAAACCATACGTGGATGAGATATATCGTCATTTCTATTCATCTGTCTCATAAAAACACATCTCTTTTTTTATCACAATACTCCCTTACTATTTTGTTTTTTTTACTTATTTTAAATAATTTCTCATGAGATTTATTATTTTTGATATGTGTTTATTAGCAACATTTTAGTATTAATTCTTTTAAAAAATTGTTACTTTCCATATACAAACTAATTAAGATATCCGATATAACATTAAAATCTCCAAAACAAAAAACTAAATCAATCCTATTGGCGTCTTGAACGACGTGACCGTCCACCCCTCTGACTTGATTCTGCATCATCATGAGTCGATCGACCACCTCTGCGCCCTCTCCCACGTACCCTTAAACCATGAACATCACGCATGGCAGGGGTGCTCGCATACAATCTGATGTCATGATGTACATCAGGGATGTATCCCTGATCCTGGTCTGCTATATCAACAAGTTGCATAATACGACGCATTCTTGATATTAATTCGATCTGCACACGAAAATAATTACAAATTATTACTAAAAAATAAATAGAAATTATTAAAAATATAAATTAAAATTATTAAATAACTTATGTTAACAACTTGAAGATCATGATCCACCCTGGTCGATGTAGGATAAAGATAAGGGTGAGAGTAAGTGTGCACCCAGTCCAGATACTCCTCAGCACACTCCTCGAGAAAGGTATCAGGAATTCCACCAACCACATGAACGCCCCACTCAGCCCAACGCTCCTGAATCGCCTCAAACAAAGGAAGCTCGTGTGGTGGAGGTGGAATATGCTGAATATAGCCAAATTGCCGCTGCACTCTCTCCGGAAGGTATGGTCGTCTGATCTTCCCACATCTAATGTACCCGGAGAAGAGAGCAATCTCAGCAAATGGCCTGACTGCCCGATTATTGAGAAACGGTTGCCACACAACCTGATCCGCCGTAATAGTCTCCAGGTGCTGTCTGAATGTAGCTTCTACACCACTAGGGCTTTGGGGGGGGGGGGCAACCACTTGAAGATTCTTGGATGTACCTCATTATATTCATCTTTTGTTGTGCCAAATACAAGTCCTGGAAAATATTCCAGGATCCAAGCCTGCGAATGAGTTGAGACATGTTATTAATAAGATAATTAAAATATAATGCTTAAAATATTTATAAATAAAATAAGTTATATTATAAAACATGTTACCTGAAGAAGTGAAGTGAAACCGGCACAGTGCAGCTTCCCTTTCTTCGCAGCGTCAGGCAACCGGTCGTACAAATACGCCAACGCGCACGCACCCCATGCATATTGACTCACAGAATGCAGGTCCTCCAACGCATGCAGCCACTGAACTCCAGTGGAATTGACAGTCTTGTCAATAAAAAGCGTCGACCCAACAAGGTACAACAGATAGCACCTTGTAGCGTGCTCGTACCGATCTTCCTCGATGAACTGCTCCAACCACCTGGTCAATGCCGAGAAAGTAACCGCACCACCTTTGATGCGATCCACCTCTTCAGTGGCCTCTTGTGTAGACAGTCCTAGAACCTCGTGCAACAAAACCACCGCCTCAGCCTTCGACGGTTTATCCCAAGGGATGAGGTAGCCCGTCACAGGTATATGGAGAAGGGACGAAACGTCGTCCAGTGTCACCGTGATCTCGCCACATGGTAGATGGAAGGTGCAAGTGTCTTCGTAAAAACGCTCCACAAACGAGCTCAGTATGCGTCTATCCGTCATTGCATATGACGAATCGATCAGAGGCGCAAATCCAGAACCTAGAACAAGTGTACGAACTTGTTCCGGTAACTGAGCTAATGGCCTCAAACCAAAAATCCGGTTAAGAAACCGGTTCATAGGACCAGGATCCTGCAAGAAGGAGATAATAATTAGTTATGCAATTTAATTAAAACAAAATTACAAAGGATATTACATTTAACTTAAATATTACTTACATTGCCCTTCCATATCTCCTTGGCCCTGTGGCCACTGTAAGTAGTCAACAGACTCTCATTTTGAGGGTCGTCGACGTCGTCGTCTAATTCTGCTGCATTGACAACTGGATCATTGTCCCCCACATTTAAATATGCGGCTGCTGCCGCCTCTGCCTCTGCAGCCTCTGCTGCCGCTGCCCGTGCTGCAGCACGTTCATCCATAAGACGTTTCCGATTCGATGCAGTGGTACGGTTTCTCGCACGAGGACGGGGAGGAGAGTCATCGCGGGATGCCATCTGAAAAGAAAAAACAAATCAACATTAACTCAAACTCTCAGATGATGATAATAATAATAATAATAATAATAATAATAATAATAATAATAATAATAATAAATTGGCCAATGGAAATAAAAGACAACATAGACACATCGGATCTCTTGCTTTTGCAATCAATAACACAAGCATAAGAAATTAATGCAGATATAAGTCACAGCTAAATAAAATCCTTACAACCGAACCCATCAATAAATCAATACAAACACACACATCTCCCTTCTATTTCTCATCTTGTCAAATGATCACAAATCACATAATCAATGACCAAAACCAATACTATAGGTCTGCAAAATATTCTATGCTAGCTTCGAACCCAGCACACAGTGGTATAAATTGTCTAACAAAACCAAGATTAAGTTGTCTAACAAAACCAAGGCAGCGAATCATCACAAGAACAAAGAGGGATAAATTGGCAGGGATGCTCATTGACTAAAATTAAGAACCATGCTGAACCAAAATTAGCTTTAGCAAGGGGGTTCTGTGAAAGCTTTAGCAAGGGGGTATGAATACTTGATGCTATACAACCAAGCATTCAGCCGAGGGCTTCAAATCCAACGCATACTGGCTGGGGGCAAAAAGAATAAATAAGACAATTGAATCGTTTGCTGTTGCTTCATGCATACAAAGGAGATATATAGAAGAGAATGGAACCAAAGCTTTAGAAGAACTCATTACTAGCAAGGTAAAGTTTGGCAAACAGCTTCATGAAAATTTATTGTGTAAATGGATGGGAGTACACACCCTCCAAGGTTAAGTCTCCTAATACTATAACACTAGAACAATAATTTAATGAACCAAGCTTTTATAAGTCTCTACATACGTTTTTTGTTTATTTTTTTGCATAGTGAAATAATCATATTTTAGTGATTTGAGCTGTATCTATTGCCATTGCACTTGCTTTATATTTTTTTTCTCTTATCCGTGCCCTTTTCAATTTCAATTCTCATGTATTTGGCATTGGCTATTAAAAATTTAGGGTGCTTCTCCTTTTCTCCTTCTGAAGAACACAAACACAACACATAATCCTAATACTGAAGCAACAAATGCTCTTAGGCCTAAAGATACGAAAGAACACAAACACAACACATAATCCTAATACTGAACCAACATGATTGATCTCCCATAAAGCAAATAATAATAATAATAATGATAATGAGCCCTAAATAAAAATAAATAAATAAATAAATAAAATAAATAAAAAATAAATAAAAATAAAGGAATTAGAACAAGCAGCAGCAACGCATAACCAGATAAATAAAAATAAAAAAATAAAAAAATTTGGGAAGAAATAAATTACCTTGCGAAGAAGAGAGTGAGATTTGCGATTTGCGATTGACAGATATCGCTCTGCGTTGCAACTTGCGAAGAAGAGAGTGAAAAAGGTTGAGAGTGATTTGGGTAGGGATTCGTGTGATTTGAGAGTGAGATAATAACTTGCGTTGCGATTTGGGTAGGGATTCGTGTGAGATTGGGAGTGAGAAAGATAGATCGATACAGTGAAGATACAATGAGAGTGAGATGGAGAAAGGTTACTGAGAGGTTTGTGAGAGTGAGAGATGAAATTGATAATATGAAGATTTACACACGGGTCGTGACCAACTATTACGACTTTTTTCACACGGGTCGTAAGCAGGTACTACGACCAGGAGGTCGTAGCACCTGCTTACGACTTATTTAAAAACTAACTTATCAAACAAGTCGTAAGCAAGTGTTACGACCTGTTGGTCGTAGTACCTGCTTACGACCCTATTAAAAAAAACTTTTTAAATGGTCGTAAGCAGGTGCTATGACCAGCCGGTCGTGACACCTGCTTACGACTCTATTAAAATTTTGTTTTTATTATAGTCGTAAGGGGGTGTTACGACCTGTTGGTCGTAGTGCCCCCTTACGACCCGAGTTAAAATTTGTTTCTTTTAAAAGGGCAGGATGGGTATTTTTTTAATATTTGGGGTGGCAACCATAGAATATGGGGTGGCAAAATAAAAACCCCTTTGATTGGGCCTTGTTTTGGGTTGCCAAGCCCATTTGGGCCCAATAATTTCCCATTGCGAAGCTGCAGTTCTGTGTGCGCACCTGAGACCAGAAAAGTCTTGGGAACTCAAACTGGAAGAAGAAACAAACAAAAGGAAAAGAGAAATAGCTTTGATTTGAATAGGAATAGGAATAGGAATAGTAGCTCAATGGAAGAGTCCCTTCGAATCCGAAAATACGAACAAGTTCCTACGGCTAAAGACTTCGACTCCCTTATTGAGCCTCGAAATGCTCCTGCTGTAAACCACACTCTCTCTAATTAACACTCTGCTGCATTTTTCTTTTTCTTTTTCTATTTTTTTTTATAAATATTTTGGTATTTTTTTTTTTTTTTTTTAAAAAGGTGTTCGTTGGATGCATCAAAAGATGGAGAGCCTTCTCTCACTGGAACACTTCCAATGGTGGCCTTGACTACCTTCAGGTTCCTCTTTACTTCTTCACTTATACTGCTACTTGTTTCACAGCTTTTAGTTTATTGTTTTTAATTTAATTTATATCTATCATGTTGTATTGCATGTATTCATTTGGAATAAAATGGCATGCCTATTAGACATAACCAATCGAATAGTACTACTTATTAGTCGTTCAAGCAACAATTTAAAAAAATACAACAAGGCCTTGCTACTATTATTTTTGGGGTGAAGTACCAATTTGGTTCGTGATGTTTTTTCATGGTACCGACTTAGGTCCTGAAAATTTATAAATACACTTTTAGTCTTTCAAGATTTTTCGGATGTACCAATTTGGTCCCTCAAGATTTTAGTATGACAAATTTGGTCTTGAAAATATGAAAATCTCGAGGGACCAAGTTGGTACATCTCAAAATATTGAGGGACCAAATCGGTACATTCGAAAATCTTGAGAGACTAAATGTGCTTTTATAAATTTTCAAGGACTAAGCTGTTAAAGTGAAAAAAATGAGGGACCAAGTTGGTACTTTACCCTTATTTTTAAGTTAGCTTTAAGATGATTTTGATTGGTTATGCACAATAGGAAGGTAGGTATGTAAGCAAGAATCACTTGTTCATTTATGCTATTGTGCTTTGAACGTAGGCACGGGTGGGCTCTTTCATGGTGGAGGCTATGATGTCTCGTTCTGCCCCTGTCTTTTATGGTGATCTTGGAAGCCATGAGAGGGTAATTGTTTTGTCTGGCTATTGGAAACTTTTATTTCTCATTTTATATGAATGACATGTTGTTAAATTAAGCTTTGTTTTTTCCATTGTTTGCAGGTTCCTCTACCATTTTCCACCTTCATTGATTATTGTAAGAAACGGATGGAAATTCAAAGTAAGCCCCGTCAAGGCCTTAATCCTCCTTCTCCTGGTCCCCAAACTCATGATTTGGCGGGCACCGTTACTGAGCATGTGTATTTGACTTTGGAGGATGTTCCTGAACAAATTTACTTGGCACAGGTTCAAAATCCAACACCTACAAATCTATGATACATACACAGACATATATGTACGTATGTTTATTAATTTATTTGATAGTGTGGTTGTTACAAACAGAAAGATGTATGTGTAAAATAAAGGAAAGTTGATAATATGATAGCTGAAAACAAGATGAACAGAGAACAAAGGAATAGAAAATGCAGCAGCAAAAAGGTATACTGCTACCCACAGAGCTATGCTCCAATAGAGAATTACAATTTCTCTACCCACTCATTTGGTACTCATTACTAAAGATACCCTTCTCTCTCCTGACCTCACCCTTATAACAGAAAGTGCACACCCCACACACACATGCTTTCCCATCACGTCACATATTCTCTCTCTCTGCCACGTCAGCAGCAGCTGCACTCTGAATTCCCTTTTTGTTCCTCCTAGTGTAGACATTCCATATTTTGGGCCCATGACTTAATTGATCCACCAATGGGCCCTTCTCCTGGAACATTCTTTCTGCATTCCTATCATTGCCCCCCTCTAAAACAACAGTCTTGTCCTCAAGACTGAAATCTGGGAATTGACTTTGTATGAGCACTTTGTCCTCCCAAGTTGCATTCTCAGGAGCTTGTCCTTTCCACTGGATCAGAACCTGTTCTACCACATCTCCTCCTTTGCACACCTGACGCGCTGCTAGCAATGTCATGGGTTCAAAATTTGCGCTCTGTTCTACTTCCATGTCCTCTGGTAATTCGGCCTCAGCAGCATAGGCACCTATAGCCTTCTTCAACAACGATACGTGGAACACATGATGAATCCTTGAGGCCACAGGTAGTTTGAGACGGTAATCTCATAGGGACCATAATAACGGGCTGCTAACTTCGGATTGACCCTGGTAGCCACCGAACTTTGGCGGTGCGGACGTAATTTCAGAAACACCCATTCACTTACCACAAAACTTCGATCCTGCCTGTGAGCATCTGCTTGACTCTTCATCCGATCTTGGGCACGAATGAGATGCTGTTTGAGTTGGCGTACAACCTCATCTCTGTCCACTAACTCTTGTTGCACCGCTTCTACCAGAGTTTCACCTTTCACAAAACGAGTGAGAACAGGAGGTTTGCGCCCATAGACGGCTTCAAATGGTGTGATCCCTGTAGAATGATGGAAAGCTGTATTATACCAATACTCGGCCCAATGCAACCAATTGACCCAAGTTTTGGGTTGATCAGTGATGAAGCAGCGAAGATAAGTCTCTACACAACGATTAACCACTTCCGTTTGCCCATCCGTTTGGGGATGGTAAGCTGTACTCATTTTCAATTGAGTGCCTTGTAATCTGAAAACTTCTCGCCAAAAATTACTCACAAAAATGGGATCCCTATCACTGATTATAGCTTGAGGAACACCATGGAGCCGAATAACCTCCTTAGTAAAGATCTCCGCTACTGTTTTGGCTGAATACGGGCGTTTCAAGAGAAGAAAGTGCCCATACTTCGATAATCGATCGACCACCACCAAAATTGCTTCATATCCTCGAGCCTTAGGAAGACCAGTAATGAAATCCATAGAAACTTCTTCCCAAATCTGTTGAGGGATAGGAAGAGGTTGCAACAAACCCCCAGGAGAAGTTGCCAAATACTTCTGCCTTTGACACACATCACAACGCTGAACATACTCCTGAATTCTCCTTGTCATCCCTACCCAATACAGATTTGCTGCTATGCGCCGGTAAGTCCTATAAAACCCCGAATGGCCCCCCTGAGCAGTGGAATGGTATTCTTCCAACAATTGAGGGATCCAAGCTGACTCTGCAGAAATAGCCACCCTCCCTTCATAATACAGAACACCGTGGCTGTAGGAGAAACCCGGTTTCGATTTTCCATCCATTGCTAACTCCTTTATAATCTCCATCAATTTAGGATCTCGGTGTACCTCTTCCAATATGGCAGCACTGTCTTCCCAAGAAGGATAGGAGCGTAGGGAATTCAACATACCTTCCTGTTCATACATCCTTGACAAAGCGTCCGCCCCCTTGTTACTCGTGCCAGGTTTGTAAACAATGTCGAAACGGTAACCCAACAACTTAGCCATCCAATTCTGCTGGTCCATGGTAGATATCTTTTGCTGCATGAGTTGCTTGAGGCTTTTCTGATCCGTACTCACAGTAAAATGCCTTCCCAGCAAATAGGGCCTCCAATGTTGAATAGCCAACACCATGGCCATTAACTCCTTTTCATAGGCCGATTTGGACAGATTTCGATCGCTGAGGGCTTTACTAAAGTAAGCTATAGGCCGTCCCTGCTGAGTAAGTATTGCTCCAAGCCCACTTCCTGACGCATCACATTCAATTAGAAAGGGCTTATGAAAATCAGGTAAAGCTAATACCGGAGCTTCAACCATCGCTTTCTTCAACTGATCAAAAGCTTCTTGCGCCTGTGCACTCCATTTGAACCCCTCCTTCTTAGTCAAAACGGTGAGAGGTTTGGCAATCTTCCCATAATCCCTAATAAACTTCCTGTAGTAGCCCGTAAGGCCCAAGAATCCCCTTACACCTTTAACATTCTTAGGAATAAGCCATTGCTGCACACTCTCGACCTTCCCAGGATCCATGGCCACTCCTTGGGCTGTCACCATATGGCCCAAATATTCTATGGACCGTTGAGCGAATTGACACTTCTTCCTATTAGCCACCAGTTGCTGCTGTTTGAGTCTCTGCAAAACCCCACTCAACTGTTGAATATGCTCCTCCCAATTCGCACTATAAATAAAAATGTCATCGAAAAACACCAATACCCCCCTTCTCAATTTATCACGAAAAACATCATTCATCAATGCTTGAAAAGTGGAGGGCGCGTTCATTAACCCAAAAGGCATTACTAGGTACTCGTAATGGCCTTCGTGAGTTCGAAACGCTGTCTTATGCACATCTTCTTCTCGCATCCGAACTTGGTGATACCCCGATTTCAAATCCAGTTTTGAAAAGAAAACTGCCCCATGAACCTCATCAAGTAACTCATCTATCACGGGTATGGGAAATTTGTCAGGAACAGTAGCCTTGTTTAAAGCCCGATAATCCACGCACATCCGCCACGTAGCATCTTTCTTTTTTATCAGAATTACAGGGCTAGAAAACGGGCTTTGGCTGGCTCTGATTATCCCTACTTCCAACATCTCTCTGACTTGTCTCTCAATTTCATCCTTGTGGTAATGGGGGTAACGATACGGGCGGACATTGACGGGTCCTTCTCCATCCTTTAAAATAATCTTATGCTCTCTGCTTCGTTTCGGCGGAAGTCCCTTAGGCTCTAGGAACACATCTTCAAATTGTTGCAACACTTCTTCTAATTGCTCTTTTTGCTGTGGGGTCAGATCTCCTCTTCCCCAACTCTGTACCCTTCCCTGGATCAAATTTCAAATCCATGGGCATCATCATCCCCTCAACCCTGGTACTTCTCCATGCAAACAAGCTTTGAAAAGCCATGAGTGACTCATGCCCCTCTCCAATCAGAACCTCCCATCGCCCTTGATTGGCTACTTTCATAGTCTTCTTCCCCCAGTCAATCACCATTTCTCCCATGGAAGACAACCACGACATCCCAAGCACAACATCAATACCTCCTAGATCAAACACGTGGGCTTCAATAGTCACCGTGAAAGCGCCCAAATCAATTTCCAGAGCTTCGCACTTCCCTCTAGCCACCGTTTTACTCCCATCTCCCAATTTGATGCTCATACCCACAGTGTCAACAATCTCCCACCCCATGGTTCGAACCAACTTCCTGGATATGAAGTTGTGGGTGGCTCCACTGTCAACCAAAACCAAAATTGGTACCCCCTTGAGTGTTGCTCGAAGCTTCAGGGTCTGGAACTGTCGACCCTCCCTAGTCTCCAAACTCCCTAAATCAATTACACTACATTCCCCATCAACTCGTTCTTCCTCTTCGCTTTCGGTAATCACCGGGGTGTTCTCCTCCTCGAATTCCTCTCCTTCCTCCAACACCATTACCCTCAACTGACGCTCGGGGCACTGATGCATAGGGTGGAATTTTCCGCCGCACTTAAAGCAAAGACCCTTTCTTCTACGCTCTGATATCTCCTGGGAAGAAAGATGTTTGAGACCCCTATCCCTTGACCCACTATTCCTGGGTATAGACCCCACATCACCCTCCAATGTCTTATTGGGCCTAATTTGTGAAGAGAGCCCAAATCCTCCTTCATGTGATTCCCTTACTCCCCGGTTTTGGGCCCATTCTCCACCTCCAAAACTCCTATGTTGCATTCCTGAATTGGGCCTATTCAGGTTTGCTGTACCAAGCCCAGATTTCATCTCCTTCCTTCCAGATGGGTTCCATTGGAGGCGGTTGCCGTACAGTTCCACCTCCACCGCCCTAGCCACGTTCAACAATTTAGATCTAGTTATGGGCCCAAGTGCTCTCAAAGAACGAATCCTACCACGTATACTCTCCTTCAAGCCATGCACAAAGTACCCAAAGTACTGATCATCTGGTAACCTCTTCACTTGAGCCGTCAATCTCTCAAACTTCTCAATATACTCATCCACACCTCTATCCTGGTGCAACGAGGCCAATTGCTCAAAAATATCTCCTTCGCCCAATCCTCCATAACGGTCCATCAGTTCCCTTTTTAACTGCTCCCAAGTCATCTCTTCATCCTCTTCCAGCAACGAGTTGAAGAAATGGATAGTAGGTCCCTCCATGCATAGCTGCGCCAAGCTCACCCTAGAAGCTGGGTGAGTATCTTGTACTCGGAAGTAGATCTCGGCGCGAGAAATCCACCCAGCTGGGTCATCCCCATCAAACATGGGTAACTCCACCTTCTTCACGCACTGGCGAAATTCCTCAAGAACTTCACCCTTCAAATGCTTCAAGCTTCCCTCTGGAGTCTCTGCCTCCTTCTTCGGTGGTTCTGGTTCTCGCCGAACACTCTGGTCTCCGTCAAGCTCACCGTCGTCGACCGTGGAGGGGTGGGGGTCTTCACGTGACAGGGACAGAATGAGCTTCTCCAACTTCTCTTCAATTTTCCGCTGGGACTCGGTCACCGCCTCCTTGAATGAACTCAACTCCTGCTCCACATTCGTCAACCTCGCCTCCATCTCCGTGTTCTTCTTGGGTGGCATTCACAAAGATCACTCGTACACTGGTTCCTCCTAGCTGACCTCTTTCGCAGGGAAAAATAATCCGGCAGGTCGGACCAATTTGTTACAAACAGAAAGATGTATGTGTAAAATAAAGGAAAGTTGATAATATGATAGCTGAAAACAAGATGAACAGAGAACAAAGGAATAGAAAATGCAGCAGCAAAAAGGTATACTGCTACCCACAGAGCTATGCTCCAATAGAGAATTACAATTTCTCTACCCACTCATTTGGTACTCATTACTAAAGATACCCTTCTCTCTCCTGACCTCACCCTTATAACAGAAAGTGCACACCCCACACACACATGCTTTCCCATCACGTCACATATTCTCTCTCTCTGCCACGTCAGCAGCAGCTGCACTCTGAATTCCCTTTTTGTTCCTCCTAGTGTAGACATTCCATATTTTGGGCCCATGACTTAATTGATCCACCAATGGGCCCTTCTCCTGGAACATTCTTTCTGCATTCCTATCAGTGGTGGTGTCATTTTTTAAAATGCATTGTGGTGTTATGTACTTTAGGTGCCAATTATGAACAGTGATCGTGAGGAGAGGGTTCAGTTGGAAACTCTAAGGGAAGACATTGAGATGGTTAGTTTTATTTTATCCCTGCTATTTTGTCTTGCAGAATATAATTATGGGTGCTAAATTGATCGTCGCAATAGGAATCTTTTTTCAGATTTCTAATTTAAGCTAGTTGTTGTCTGCAGCCTTCGTTTTTGGAGGCAAAAGAACTATCTTCTATAAATTTGTGGATGAACAATGCCCAAGCTAGATCAAGTACTCACTATGATCCACACCACAATCTTCTGTGCATAGTTTCTGGCCGCAAACAAGGTAATGTATATATGTCTCCTCTTCTTAATGTATTATTTTACATTTTTACTTCATGGCATGGATTTGTTTTCCTCTGCCATGGTGGAGGTGCTCCTTGTCAGGAACGAGGTATCAGTTATATGGGAAATTTCAGTAGTTGTTATGGCTTGCTGATGATTTAATCTAGTTAATTTATCGAGACATTAAAAATATAGTTTTCCCAGTATATTTCACTGATTCTATTTGCTTCTTCCTCTGTTTTTGCTGTTGATTTTCCAGTTCCTATCCAGACAAGTTAAATAAAAATTGGACTCACAGATTCAGTTGTCTTATCAATCACTTCTCAATTCTCATTACACAATCATGAACTATTAATTTTTGGGTCTAGTATCAAATGAACATTTTCTTTTTGCTAAATATTGTTACAAATAAACTAATGAATTTTGTTAAAGTAAGTTAGAAAATATAAAATAAAACACAAGTTCTGTTAATTGTGGTTAGCAACTCACATATTGGTAAAACTACTTTCCAGTGTTTTCAATTACTTACTCTACACGGTCCTCCCCTGCCTTCTTTTCCTTCCCCGGTCCTCAATTTCCCCTTCTGCCCTTCTCTAACAGAACCAAATTCTTTGCAGTTGTTTTATGGCCTCCTTCTGCTAGTCCCTCACTCTACCCAAGGCCTATATATGGGGAGGCTTCGAATCACAGGTATTCTATAAAAATATAAAGAGAAAGAGATGATACATAGAGAACTAGGGTATAATGGATGCACTGACTCGGTGATTGTTAGGCTCCCTAAGTGTGTATTGATCCATTGAATAGGGTGCAATATCTTACAAGGCAGAACCTTTACAATTTACACGCAACCCACTAGCACTATATTCTAACAGTTCTTTTGTTCTTTTTTCCCCCAATAAAATTCATGTGGCAGTTCCGTTGCTTTAGAAAACCCTGATTACTCAATTTATCCAAGGGCAGAATGCTCAATGGATTTAGCGCAAAAGGTCATTCTTGAGGCAGGCGATGCACTTTTCATTCCTGAAGGCTGGTAAGGTCTAAAATTCAACATTGCCTTTGTGATAAGCCTTTCTAAGTTTTATGGGTTGATTATTTTTTCTAAATGAGGTAACAATGGCTCAGTTTGGTTGATTTAGACAGGGAAACTTGGGTATTGTAGGACAACAATTTCATTTATGATCTGTCTAATTGCTTTCAAGCATTCTATGCTAGTTGTATGCCTGTAACTTCTATTGTTCACGCTAAGTACTCTTTGTTTTCTGCTAATGTTGTCACAGAATGTCAAAAACAAGCATCAGAAATAGATTATTTTTGTATAAATTTCGCTAATCTGTTAGCAATTGGTTATGTATATGTTATGCCTTGGTTGTTGTTGTCGTGTATATATTATGGGGAATGCTAAATAGTGCCCTAAGAGAATTGGTTAAGAAAGAAAGAAAAATAAATTTGTATTGGTAAATGATACATTTAACATATCGAGATATGCTTAACTTTTTTTCTATCAATGTATTTCGTAAAACTAGTTATGCAGATGTAATTTTTTTTGGTTAAAATACGTTTAAAAAAAGTTGTTGCACATGTATATATTTTTATTTATCCGGCCCCTTTCGATGGTTTCCTGATCCATCCCTATGTAGAAGACTCATTAAGAATAGTAAATCAGGCAGGGGATAGTCTAACAGTTAGAGGTATAGGGAGACCAAGAAAAGCTATAGGTAAAATGTTAGGATCCAATTGCAAGGTATGGGACTTGAGTCCCACATTGGAAGTATTGGATTCTAATGTGGGATTTATAAGATCTTGGGCTCTTCAATTGCAATGGCTGACTTTTGTGGTGTGGCTCTCCCAAGGTTCTTATCATAAAACCACTAAAAAAGTTTTAGATTTAAAAGGCATCTCTTAAGCCATGGTTTACAATAGGACACAATGACGTCGTTTGATCCACGTAGCCAACCCATAGTCACAATACGTGGTACCCCTACGGGTACAGGTACGCAATTCTTCTTGGTTCTCACTTTTTTAATAACTTTTACAAGACATTCTTTAAGGTGAACCTGGTATGTGGTATAGTGAATTCGGTACGCGGTACATCGGGTAAATGAGAGAATTATGTTACTCCGAGCCAACCCCCCAATGAAAAGACTTTTATGTTGATGTTGTTGTTGGTGTTGTTGTTTGCTCTCTACATATCATTAATTTAATTAGCGTTCTTTGCTGTAGGTTCCACCAGGTAGATAGTGATGATTTGACCATTGCCATTAACTTTTGGTGGAGATCCAACATAATGTCTTCCATGTTGGAGCACATGGATGCTTATTATTTGCGAAGAATATTGAGAAGGTACTGGTGATGATTTAGTTCTATTAAAAAATTGCCACTGAATAGTTGCTTGTGTTATAATCTGACTTATGGTTGTTATTATTTTTCTTTACAAATTTCATTTTCCTGTTGATCCAATGGATACATTCGAAGATTGATTGACAAAGAAATGGTACGTGCTTCACTTGTATGTCATTTACTGCAGAAGTGCAGATAATATTAGTAAAGCCCACCTTCTTTATTTTTTCTTCATTTGTTTTGTTTTGGGGATTGGAGAATGTACATGGGAGAAAATTGATATTGTAGCTTTACTTTTTCATTAGCCTACCAGCTAGTGAGCACATCTGCATATGTTTTATATAAACAGTTCCTTTTTCCAAAATTCTTAAGATTTGCTTCTTATTATAAGTGTGCTTTCTTTTCCTTCATTTTTCAATGCAGAATATCATTTGCTGGCCTAAAATTGGATTGTTCCATGACTTGATAGTTATTTGTTGTTGAATTATAATTTTCAGAAAATATCATATATGATGAGTTAGTAAGCGTAAATCTTATTAGAATCTGTCATATTATCTCTTTTATTTGGTTCTTGATGGTGGAGAAGGGAATTATCTTTTTCTAAATTAAAGGATGGTCTTTTTGTTATTGCTTTTCTCCTTTCTCTTCATCAACTAGAGGTTTTTGGAAGGGATTGTGACAGACATTTTCAATTTAGGACAGGACCAGCTACTGCTGAAGTCGGGGATGGGTAAAACCAGTACGTGTGCATACAAGCTGACTAATAGTGGACAAGCAGGTAAATTAATCATAAGATTTTCAACGGTAAGGTTGTTGCTTAGTTTCCAAGAGGTCACGGGTTCGAATCCTGGAAACAGCCTCTGTGCTTGCGAGGGTAAGGCTGTGTACATCTACCCTCCCCAGGCCCCACTAGGTGGGAGCCTCGGGTTGCCGCCCTTTAAGAAAAATAAATTTCCAGCTTAGCTTTTTGTGAATCGCTGTCTAACTGGTCTTGATAATCTGATTACCAGATCATGGTGATGACAATTATAGTCAGATGTTGAAAGGGGTTTATTTAAAAGAGAAAAGGCTTCAAGAGGGGAGTACATTGCTTGATTTAGAACCTGCTGCAGTTCAAGTGCTTCATGACCTTGTTTCTTTGGTTCACAACAATGTTGGTGCCAATCAGGATCAGCAACCACTCTCAGTTTCTATAAATGATTATGAGCTTAGAGGGAGTAATAAATGTGGGGAAAGAGTGAATGCCGACTTGAAAGATGATCCAATTGCTAAAGCTCTCTCGGATGTTGAACCACAAATTCTTCAACATGTCTTTCTTGCGATGGCGGTAAGTTTCTATTCCCCTACAAAGCTTGCAAATGCTGTAAAAGTTTGGTCTTCTTTATGCACGTATTGGTACTTTGCTGTTGCTTGGGTGTTTTAATTATGATTAGACAAACTGACAAAGTTATGATTGACATAAGGCATTATTACTTGATCATGTCAATGGAATCCTTCCTTGCAAGTTGACAGCTACATTTTGTTTTATGTTTCTTGTTCTTTTGGGAATGATTTCGTGCGATTCTCTTCGCATGAGAATATTTTACTTATTTCAAATAGTGCTGCTTTTCCTACACCTTTCCTGTGTTCTGTAGCAGTAAGTGATGCTAGTGTTGGAAGAGATTGAGATTTTTGTTTGTCTTATCTGGATAGGGCCGCTATAGCTACTCATTTCTGGTTTATATATTGTGCTTTCCCTAGTTTACTCAACTATCAATGATATTGGAGCTACCGCTGCTTCTGCAACTCAAATTATATACTCATCCATAGGTTGTAGCTATTTGTTTGATAGTTTTAACTTTTAAGTCATTATATTATTTGGTTTCAAGTGTACTGGATTATTAACTATTTTCAGCACAACTTCCCAAGAACTTTAGAGGCTTTTATACTGCATGCACTTTCACCAATTGGGGCTGAAGTCCTTACTCGGAAATTTGATGAGATGGATCAACAAACTCTTGAAGAAGATCGGTACTTACTAATACCTTCGTAAGTTTTTCATGTGATTGTTTGTCAAGAAAATAACATCCATTATTTTTGCCCAACTCTATAATCGCAGGAGTAGATTCTATGAGGTTTTCTACAGTGCATTTGATGACCAATCAGCAGCAATGCATTCAATTCTAAAAGGGAAGGAGTCATTCACTCAACAGGTAATTGCTGTGCTGTAGCTTTATCTTGTGGAATTTAAGCTCTGAATTTTTCCCTCTAGCACGAGGAAAATTATTTTTTGCAAAATTTATTTTTTGCTTAGTTGGGTTACAAAGGCCTAGTTGTTTGATCCATGTAGCCGACCCATAGGTGGGACAAAGGCTTGACTATTGTTGTTGTTGGTTGGGTTACATTGGGTACTCTTAATAGTGGGTCTGACCCTTCCTTGGACCCTGTGCTTTGCAATTTTATTTTTTTAATGTTTTCTATGTTAGTTTGATAA
The DNA here is from genome assembly GCA_037953625.1 of Crotalaria pallida. Classification (NCBI taxonomy): domain Eukaryota; kingdom Viridiplantae; phylum Streptophyta; class Magnoliopsida; order Fabales; family Fabaceae; genus Crotalaria; species Crotalaria pallida. The sequence goes on along the minus strand of CM075652.1, from coordinate 145,178,546 downwards.
ATTGTTAAAGTTATTAGTTATTACTCCCTTTGTCTCTAAATATAAGTAGGATTTTCTTAACCTCAGCCCTAAGGGCTGAAGATAAGAGACTAAAAGAAGTGCATTTTTATAGAAAAACTAAACATTTAATGATTCAAGTGATAGTGGACTTAGTTTTCCTAGGTTTATTTACTACTTTTAGCATCTGGGTTGAGGTTAAGCAAACCCATTTAGTCAACACTTTTTAGAATCCCAATGATAATTATAGTAGGGATGACAATTGGACCCGGACCTGCGGGTACCCGCGGGTAATACCCGCAATGGGTCCGGGTCTGGGTCCAAAAAAGAGAGCCGTGGGTCCAAAGAATGGACCCGTTTGGGTACCCGCTTTGAACGGGTCCGGGTCCGGGTATGAGATATCCAGACCCGTGGGTACCCGGACCCGTTCATATTTACATATATGCATTATATATATATATATATATATATATATATATATATAATTTAGTATGTTTGTGTTTAACGAGAGAATTTATTTGATGATGTCTGCGAGTGTTTAATGGTGGTAAGGATTAATATTAAGTAGAGTGTGTAATAATGTATTAAGGATTCCTCGGTCTATAAAAAAAAACATAGAAATTAATTTTAAAAAATATTTTTTTCTTTAAAAAATTCGCTAATGGGTACCCGCAAAACCCGTCTGGATACCCGAAGACCCGCCTACCCATTATGCAGCGGGTACCCGGGCGGGTCCGGGTGGGTCCGGGTCCAGTAATTGAAGAATGGGTCCGGGTACCCCATTACCCGGACCCACTGCCGTCCCTAAATTATAGGGGTAATTTTGAAAAAGTATATCGAATATTATCATTTCCAATACCACTAACAATATTAACTAACTTTCTTAATTCACGTGAAAGTCCACCCTAAGTGCTTATATTTAAGAGATAGAGGGAGTAGATTGTTGCAAGTTGCAACCTGGGGCCAGACATTTGTTGGATGGACTAGTGCTATGAACACCAGGAAGTTATTCTCATTGCAGTTCCCATTACAACCACACTAATCATGAAAAATAATTGGGCATGCATGACAGGTGGAAATCATGCCTGTCATCTGTTTCATTACTGTCTGGAAGTAATTGCATTGTTTAAACCTTAATAGGCTTCTCATGTCGTATTCATGCTATTCTAACTTTGGTTGTAGCATTTGGTACTTCATCATTTCCATTAATATTTTTGTATGTCTTCCATTTACTTTCATAACATATTCTTTGTATGTGTCATTTTCAATTTGGATTCCAACTCATTATGGTTTCTGACCAAACAAGCTGTGTTTGATTTCTCAGTATCTAGTGATTTTGACAATTTTGACTGTCTTCTTTCTTCCTCTCCCTTTTTTTTTGGTATTTTCTTCTGTGAGAGGGACATATTTCGTAAATAAACTTTAATATAGCATCTTTTCTCTTTTCAATTGTCTCTATCCTCATCATTATTTCAGTGCATGAGTCTCTGGCATTGGTTGCCCTGCATGTGCATTTAGGCTTTAGTTTCACTTTCATGCATCAGAGAGAATATGCTATTTGGGCTATTAGATTTTCCTAGTTTTCAGACAAATGTAGTGTGTTAATTAACGTAAACCAAAGCTAATTTAATTATATTTTGAATAACTTGAGGAAATATGTGCTCAATTTTGAAGAATTACAATCTTCTTTTTTCATTTCTTACCTTTCTTTTCCTGTATTGTGCAGGCGTTTAAGAGTGTATTGGATAAATTTGTGGGAGTGAATCTAGAAAGCTCAAAGCTAGGGTCAGATGAAATGCCTAGTTAAAGTGAACCTTCACGGAGCAAATTGGTGCATATTTGAAACTGAAGCTTTTCTTAGCCAAAAAATGCTAGTTAAGTATCTACATGGCTCACGCATACGTGAGAGAATAAAAGTGTTGATGTGTAGAAAATTAGGTGGAACTAATTATAATCAGAAATAGAAAATTATGATCAAATAGCTTTGTTTTTCTTTTCTTGGATTGTAGGTCTATTTGTCAGTTATTTTCAGTTTAGCAGATGATTATTACTAAGTTGAACAGTGTTTGCTGTTTTATCTCTTAACGGGCAACACCAATTGTATTTGTATATATACATGTTAACGGATCATAGACAAAGTTTTAAGAGAAAAACCGTTTTGGTGATTTATGTTTCCAAAGAGATCAATCTTCAGTTGTGGATTGAGAGAATATTTGGTTTGTCCACAAAATAAATAAATTATCTTTATATGTCGGAATTTTATTGTTGGGTTTATTCTCTGACCCCACCGTGGGTTCACGTTTTCCTTTCTTATAAGAAATTCCCTGTTTGGATTTGTTATTTATCTACTTTATGTAGGCAAGTTGGACTAATCGTAGGTAGTGAAATCAGTTGTTTGCCAATCTAGTATTACAGCCCATACTTTTATGTTTTTAGTTTTTGTTGTCACGTCATTAATATAAACGCTCTGCAACATTATTCTCTTCGCATAGATCAGTTTATAAAGAAAGTCAAGCAGAACATCACTAGTACAGGACTGCACTAAGCTGTAGTACTTTGAAAGCTTGGTTGACTTTTGTAGCATTGAAATTTAGGAGACCTGAAAACAGAACCATAGTGCCTGGATCAAAGCCAGTGTTATTTCAATTATTATAATCAAGTTAAAAATTTAACTTTGGATGCAAAATGATATTCGAAGTGGGTAGACAAAAAATATCACCGGATGGTAATTGTGTTAGGATTTGCAGCAGAAGGAAAAAGAGGATAGTAGCACGGGAAAGAAAGTTTAAGTAATTATGAGGACTGTAAGGAAGAAAAAGAGGAAAAAGGAAGGCTAGTTGAGATGAGGTTCCTTAGTGGAAGATGACACATGCAAGTGTGTTGAGAGAGAAAGAAGGGAGGAGGGAATAGAAGAGGCTTTTGGTTTGTCTCCTTGTGCTGCAGAGGGATACGAAAAGAGTCAGTCTTTTTTAGTAGGCAAATGAGATGGATTGTCCTTAATCCTGCAACTTACAAATATACTTTCTAAAAGCTTGGGTATACCATAACACCCAAAATCTGGATATACCATAAAACCCAACATCATCACCTCCTTTCGTTAATCCCCATGCTCTTTTCCTTTCCCCTCTTTTGCAGTGAATATATTGAGTTTTTGGTGACAAGGAACTTTCTTCATTCCTTTTGTTAGCTTGAATATGCTGACTATGGAAGTGCAACTTTTATGCCAACCGTGATAATTTAAGGGCATTGTTTATATGGAATCAAATTTTGGATGGCTGTGCAAAAATTCTCTAATAAATTAATGATTGACAAGTCAGCTAATTTTAGTTGATAGCTGACGTAGTGACGTGGTAATAATATGAATTCATTAGCTAGCTTGTCATAAACCATTGGTTCACCAAGAACTTGATGTGAAACCATCCAAAGTTTGATTGTATACTAGAAATATTCATAATTTAATTTTCCACAATTTTAGCTTTTTTCCCCCTCTTATTACCCACTTTCTCTTTACCTCATTTTCAATATGGCCAATTGTGAGAGTTTCTTTTCTATGCAAGGGGATTTCTATGTATATTATGAGAGTCTCTTAGTGCAATTATAGTCAATACTTGACAAATTGGTGGTTCATGCAAAGCATGATAAGTAATAACATTGACTTAGCAAATGTTGAATTGCATTTATGGATTTAGTTGCCAACCAAAGACTATGTTGTGGGGTTTCTGCACAAAATTTGATAAAGGGTTCACAAAGAGAATGTAGAGAATTTTAATTCAAACTTTCAAAGCAATATGGAGCATTTTTTTCCCATAATGGTTGACATTTTCCCCCTTTATTTTCTCTTCTTTTCTCTTTTCCTTTTAATTGATTACCTCCATATGTAACCCGGACCACAATCACACTCCGCACAAATACTCATACACTATAAACTTAGTTTACCTTTTAACTCATGCTTATAATCCCTTGTTCAGTTGCTCCTCTTTACAAAAGGCTCCATTTCTTGAAACTATCCCATTATTTTCTCTTCATCCCTCAAAAGAAAAAGTGACGAGGAAAAGAATTTCTTGGAATTTGGTTAATGCTTTGGGCAATAAATGTGCCCACCCCAGCATTCCCAAAATTGCTGAACCTTAGTTGGTTTAGGATTTTGTAGTCTTCGTTTGAAATGGAATGAACTCGATGAAGTAAAATATAGGTATTACTCTGAATGAACATATGAATATATGTTGAAATAAATGCTTTTTCTTCGTAGCTTGTCTGGCTCGGATTTTTTAGCTTGGTTGCATTATTTTATATTTGCACCTTCTCGATGAAAACTATTAGGGCAAATAACCTATCTCAATAGGTAGTTTGGTTAATGAGATTGTAAGACATAAAATACGAATACTTAAGTTTAGTCTTTAATAACTACAGTACATAATTTTTTTTTCTCTTGTTTTTTTTCGTCAAAAACTTTGATCATAAAAAAATACAACCTATCCCAATTTTATTGGAGTAGAGTAAAAGGTGAACACAATTTTTTTTTTTCTTTTTTGGCGTTTTCACTCGTAAGATAGTTTAGGGGATCCATATGTAGACAGCATGCACTATGGTTTATAATATGTTTGGTAATTACAATCACTTAGTGGCCTCACAGACTCACGGGCTACAGTTTGGAATTTCACAAAAGAGATGAGCTGTTTCGGTCTGAATTTCCATTCACAAAATTATTTGGGTAAATTTATGAAGTTGAAATAATAATGGCCTACATGACCCTTATGCATGCATGGCACAGATAGAGACAAAAGCTAGGGACATGAAGCTCTGTGGCATTTAGCTACTAAATCCAAAAATGGCGTCACTTCTTAATACAAGCTTGACAATCTACATCATTCGCTATCTCTGGACAAAGACTTGCACCAAATTATGATACAAATAATAATGTTAAAAAAAATCACTAGCCGAATTAATAATTATTACATTAACAAGTAGTACCTGTTTATAGTATTATTAGTTGTTTCTTTTTGTAACATTTGGCCATGGGCGGCAAAACTGTTGAGTCATTTCTAAAGTTGTATGGCTGTGGCCGATAATGACCCACCCGCATGTGATCACCTCACATATCCTCTTCTACGTGATACTGATTTGATAACCTTTCTCACACGCATTAATTCTTTATTTGATAATTCGGAAGGTATCAAAATTACCAAAAATAATATACCTCATACACTTCTATGGTGAAGTTTTTATTTGCTAAATCTATTTTTTTTTTTTGTTTGGTGAACTGCTAAATCTATTTATTATTGTGTACCTTATTAGAAGAAATCCATTAAAGCTTAAAGGTGTATTCTCATGAAAAAATTGAGTGTTTTACTTTACAAAAATGCTAAGTGGAATACTTCATTTTTTAATAACACTTTACTTGAAATGGATTCTTAACATGTGCCATCACAGCATCTGTAACTGGCAGCTTAATTACTAGCAATACATACAAAATATATAGTAACGTTTATGATCTACCTACTCCTTCTGTATATTTCTTGAATTAAGAAATAAAGTTAATGTGTTTTTTTAATTAAATTAATGTTTTATTTATTCAATTTGCCTTTTATTTTTTTTATAATTATATTTATTATATATTTTCACTTATTATCTCTCTTATTAATTAGATGAGGATAAAATTGTCAAAATAGTAATTAATGTTGTATTGGTTTTCTAAAAAAAACACTTACTATATAAGAACAAATTTTTTATGCTAAAAAACACTTAAATTGAAAAGGAGAGAGTAGCATTTAACCCATGCAACTTTGAAAATTAGGGTGTCATCAAAAAAAAAAAAATTTGAAAATTAGGGAGTAAGTATTACATTTTTTATTTCATACTTCAAAAAATTAGTATAAAATATACTACATATTCGAAAACAATGGCTAGGTTATTGATTACATATAGTATCAAACTATTTTTTTATATGTAAAGTTTTTGATGAGAGGGAGAAAGGGGAAAAATTGTACAACTGTCAATGATCTAACAATACATGTATTTATATTTTATGTCCTGAAACTCTAGCAATTCAACTAGCTATTGAGAACATCAAATTAAAATCTTAATGCCAAAAATATGAGTATCAAACTATTACTCCATTCGTCCCTAAATATAAAGCATCTTTTGGGGATTTCACGTCCATTAAGAAAGTAAGAATAATTTAGTTAATTGTAATGGAAATGTGAACTTTTGATTTGTAATTTCAAAATTACCCCTATTAATATTATTGAGAATGTAAAAAGTGTTAAATAAATAGGGGTATTTGTGGAAAAAAGTAATTAATGATCATTGAAAATTGGTATGAAGCTTTATAAATAAGAACAAAATAAAAGTGTCAAGAGAGCTTTATATTCAATGATGGAGAGAATACTATTTAATTGAGTTCTCACCATTCATGAAAATTAACAATTTTATGTTTTCAAGAAAATTAATACTTTTATCGTGCATTTCATGCATATATTCAATTTTAATTTACAAGGTAGCAAATTGATCACAAATAATGCACGGTTAATAATCGATTACTCCCTCCGGTCCTATTTATAGGACCCTTTTGGAGTTTTTCACTCCATCAAGGAAAGTGGATAAATTTGTTAGTGATATTGGAAATGTAAAAATTTGATATACTTTTCAAAAATACCCCTATAATTATTATTGAAACTATAAAAAATGTTGACTTTATAGGGGTATTAGTGGAAAGAAGTAATTAAATGTTATTGTAAATTGGAAAGGGAACTTATAAATAGGACTAAAATAAAAATCCCAAAAGGTCTCTATATATATAGGACCGAAGGGAATATTTATCAACCTAAGATATTTTTTGATAAAGCAAAAGTTTTATACCACATAAAAGAGTATAAAGCATATATACTCCAAGTAGCAATACGAGAGTTCAAGAAGAATGCATTAAGTTCAATACATCACCAAGCTTCAATTATACCTACCCAAATACATTCTTTTTCCTTGTTATCATATTTTTTCTTTTCCAAAGTTCCATTTCTTGCGATTTTACCTGCGAAAAGAAATAAGAATTGGATACTTCATCTTATCGAGTTTTTCATCATCTGTTCAATGCAATTTACAGAACGATTTTTCTGGACATCGCCATGAAAATGATGAAAAGAATCTAAAATCTAGGCTATTCTTATTTTTCGATCGAAGATAAGACCTAGACCTTATCCAAATATTTTAAAATAACTAGCAAAGAAAATAATACCAAATAAATCAATTTTAACAAATGTGTTTAAAATATCTGTTAAAAAGCTAATTAACAGTATTAGAGAATGTACACTCTTTGTCCTAGTATCGTGATAAAAAACACAATTTTTTTTTCAAATTAAAATAAAAATAATAAATCAAATCTCTTAAAAATGATATTTTATATATTAATTTATGTTTGAGTAATTAAAGAAAGATACATTATATTATTATATAAGAAAATATGTGATTTATTAATAGTAAAATTAAACAGAACAATAATACAAATATGTATAATTTTTATTTATAATTAATAAAATATATTTTTTATTTTTCAAATTTTTTATATCAAGATATTGTGACAGATCCAATAATTTTTTTATTTTTTTTATGTACACCAACCGGTACTTGGATCTGGTTTACTCAGAATCCGATTCATTCAGTCCTACCCAACGGAGCAGTTGGTTAAGAGATCAAGTGAGCTAACACTTGACAAGGTCACATTGGTGAATAATTTTTTATATTTTTGAAAAAAATAATCTTGAAATGCTGGTTAGGGAGACTATAAACGAAATGATATTGGCAGTAGCACACAAGAGATCAAAAGCTGGCAAGGACAAAGATAGGACATTGATAACAACAAAAGGACTAATGATTATAATCTTGCATGTGACATTTTCTCTGTTTGCACACTGACAACTAAGAAAGGCCACCATCGTCGCTCTCCTCAGTCCTCACCATATCAACCTGTGCGCAATACACACAAGTAGTAGTCACAGTCTGCTTCATAAGATTGAAGAAACTAATTCTCTTTACTCACATCAATGCATGGATCGGAATGATATGCCAAACTCACCTGGACATTTTATATAGTATAATATAATTATATATAGTTTTCTTTTTTTTTTTTGGTAAAATATAATTATATATAGTTTTCTAACCTACGATAAATATATATTTTTTTTATTATTAGTAAGAGAGGGTGCACAAGCTAAGTCCCTCACAAGCAGTAACATTTGATATTGTTTGATGCATTTTAAAGAATTTACACACCAATCAAAAAAACAAAAATTAACTCCTGCAAACCTTAGCTTGCCTAGAGCAAGGACCATGTATGATCTTAATCATTCAACAGTACTTTCTTTCAGTCTAGCGTGTCTCCCTCAAAAATAATACTGTTTCATAATTTCCAAATGCTCCATGTAGTTTACAAACCAAATTATTTGCCAAATTATCATAATCTGTCATAAATAATTATAAAAATAAACTTGTATCGAAAGATTAAAAAATTTGATTTATTATTAAGTATATCATTTTTATATAAAAACATACATTTTCCATATACATGTGATGTGATGCATAGGTTTTTTTTTTATTAATTATATATAGTTTCTTGAACTGAATTATATTCGTAACAACTAATTGATGAGCACTAAATGCATAAATTAGGTAATTAGGTAATGCGTAATGCAAAATTGCAAACTAAAAAAAAAAATTTCTTAACAAAGGGGTTTAAAAAGTAAATTAAAATGGTGTTTCAAAACAGTACATTCATGCCTCTTCAACGAAACTGAAATAAAGCATTGTAAATAAACGAAAATGGGAAAAATACATATTCATGCCAACAAAAAGGTAAAAAGAGCATATTTATTATCCTAAAAAATGTGTCACTCATTAATCATTTGTTATGATTTATTGATAAAAATATTATTATTTAAATAAAAAATTTAATAAATAAATATTTTTTCAACTCATCACAGACAATGATTTATGGAATGACACATTTTTTTAGGTAACAAATGTTATTTCCAAGAACAAGCATAATTGCAAATTGAATTGCCCATTTTACCCTTGTGGTTTTGGAATGACTCTCAGCAGTTCCCCCACGACTCAGGGGCAGTGGTTGTCGCAAGGAATCCAAAACCTTGTTGTTGAGCCTTGAACTGCAGCGAGGAGTGGTGATGATGGTGGTGGTCGAAGGGTTGGTGCTGGTAATCTACGCTTCCTGTGAACGTTAGCATGTCCTTCACATTGATGCTAACGTCAAATGCGCCACCTCCGGTGGTGCCTCCTCCGCCATTAGTAAGCCCTAGAAAGTCCCTTGTTTCGTTCTTGTTGATGAGCGCTTTCATTTTGGTGTAGTGATGATGATGATCAGGTAACACCACCGAGTTGTTGAGCTGAGTCATTTTTCCAAACTCGCCCATGCTGAGCTGAGTCACGTGATGAGGCACGTGCTGTTGCTGGCCAACAACGCCAAGGGATGCGGCAGTAGAAGCAGAAGCAGCAGCATTATTATTTGGGCAAGTTATGGCAGCCGTACCCACGGTGGCTGCCTTCTGGAGCAACGCAGTTGCCGAGAGATATGCTGATGTGTCAGAGTTCGATAATGTGCGCAAGTGGTGGAGGTTCTTGAAGGGTGGTGAGGAGGTTATGATGCTCTTGTGGTGTTGAAGAAATGAGAGGTGGTGGTTGTTGTTGTTGTTGTTGGGGATATGAAAGGTTTGAGCCTCATTCTTGATGTTGTGGTGGAGGGAGGAGGAAGCAAGGTGGTTGCTAGGGTTAGGGTTTTGTTGAGAAGAAGGGTCCCAGCAGCTTGGATTGATGGTGGTATTGGTGAATTGGTTTTGGAAGGTGCTATGTGGTTGTTGTTGGGTTGGGAAAAGGAAGAGAGATTGGGCTAATGGGTTCGTGGTGCTGCCTCCTATTTGGGTGGCTGCTGAGATTCTTGCACTTTCTTCTGCCAATGCATCACAGAATGCTCTGTGAGTTATGAAGCTGTCCTTCCTGCAGTAGTTTTTAATTACATACATTAAAACGCAAGAAATTTGTATTATCTCATATGTGTAGTACTGAGTTCGTCTCCATATTTGTATTTGCATATTGCTATATTGAAAAAACTACTGTATATTCAAGTTGGTAATATTAAGATAATAAAAAGGAAAATGATAACAATAAAGATAAAAATAAATAGTGTTTTTTTTTCTTTTTTCAATAATATTATAAGCGAACCTCCATATTTAATATCTGGATCAAAGATTGAGTTCGTCTTATATACAGTTTCATTCTTTCTGCATGTATATAAGATAAACCAAATGTTAAATCCAAATATTAAATCTGAATGTTCATATAACATTATTTTTTTTTTCTTAAATTAAAAGTGTATGTAGATATTAGATGATTAAATATTTAACAAAAAAAGGATGTCCTCCAAATAAAATTCTTGTATGCATATAGCCTATATGGAAAAAAATCAACAAAAAAAATAAATGTGGGATGGGAATGGTGGTGTCCATATAAAATTTCTTTATAATTAATATTATGAATATGGTCTTGTTAACTAGTGTGTTTTTAGAATTAGAACAGATATCATTAATTTATATTTCTTATTCTCTTGAGTTCATAAAAATTTAAATTTTTAAATGATTTTTTTTTGTTATATTGGGCTTTTAAACAGAATGCTAGCTAGCCGCAAATTGAGTAGGTAAGTAAAGATCATTAACTGTTTTCTTGAAAAGAAAAGTATAATTGGAATTAGAGGATTTCTTTTTAAGGCATTATTAGGTGTTGCTATATGAGTTTGAGGATATATATGAAATGAATTAATCATGCATGCAAATGTGAGGGAAATGTGAATATAAGAAAGGGAGACATATATTACGTCCTTGTAGAGCGTGTCCCGTTTCTTAAAAGGTGAGGGAAATCGTGCATGGTGGAGGGGTATGTATGCAGTTTGTAGTTGCACGGGTCACAGGGAGTGAAGTGTGAAAGGCTAGGACCAAATGGAATGTTAGTTGTGTCCCAGAGTCAAATTTAAAGTAGGAGAGAGAGGACCACCATAAATTAAAAACAAATTAACATACACTTGATGCTTCTAATCAAAAATAAAAAATAAATTAACAATTGATGCATGGATTCCCTAATGTTGTAATTTATTTATTTATTTTTTAATAATGTGAATGCCCCTTATGCTAATTTATGCATGTAGAAAAGGTTTTAACATACACTGGCTAAAAATGTTGAAGGATTATTGGTAATGTGGTTAATTTGTTATGGATATGATGACGGAAGTCCATTGAAACTTGAGCTCATGCATGACACAAAGATAATCAGTAAAAATTGAAACCAATGAAGCTATAAGAAAGCAACTTAGCATATCAGATTTTTTTGCAGATTTATCAGATTTCACAATGATGAAAGTTCAGAGAAAAATAAAAACTAAAATTAAGAGAAAGTAAGAAATCATCACAAGTTTTTCGAACTATTTTTCTTCTTTCACTTTTTCAGTGGACAAAAATAGATCTCCATCATTTTCTTAGAGACTGCAGCCACTCCATAGTCCATATACACACACATATGTGCACAGAGAGAGAGAGAAATAGTAGAAGTCTAGAAAACTATTGAGCACACTCTCTGACACACTTGGAATTTTTGTGTAGCCTAGACCCTTATCAATTAAAGTTTTAAAATATTTGGTCATAATGCAAAAAATATATAGAAGTATATATGACATGCATGTGAGTGCATCATAAGTTTTTTATTTCTCTTTAAAAAACGAATTGCTATTGAGTCACAGATAATACAGTAGATAAAAACAAAAATGTGTGTGGATTGTGTTTTTTTGTTGCCGCAAATTCATTTGGCAGTTTTAGAATTCAGAAACAGGTAAAGTTGTTGTTTCTTTCTCTCTTTCAATTGACACTTGTATTAGCTTAGCTGTCTCCAATTTCATGCTACCTGCCATAGCATTTAAGCATTTATAGCAGAAATAAATTACTATATTGCAGGACAAATCTACCTTACCATTCTCATGTAAGAACAAAGATCCGCTGAAAAGAATAAAATTATGAGAGCCTCTTTTGATAAAATGAGACTTTTATCCCCCATGTTTTTTTATGACTCTAATGAATGAACTCTCAAAACTATGACTCACTACTTATCCATGAAATTCATAGCAATGTTCTAATTAGTGATTCTGTTTGCACTGCATTTGTCACATACAATTGCGATGTGATCTCAATTACGAACAGAATCGATTTATAAAATTAATTGAAATTGCAATATTGCAACCACATACAATTGTAATAATAGATCGTAACCTTAATTGATTTTAAGTAAATACCAATAAGAAGAAATGGATTGAGTTGAATCAAGTGGAAAATTAAGACATGCATCAAACATAATTAAAAAAATGGTCATTTTATTAAAAATGCTAGATACATTAACATGAGTCTATGTTAATTGATACCTGGAAAAAAGGGTACCACAATCACATCTGTACTCTCTAGTACCACATGTTTTTGAGTGAGCCTTCCAATCTGACTGAACTGCATAGATCTTAGAGCACTTGTCACACTTCCATTTCTTCTCACCATGTTTTCTGCAGTAGTGTTTCTTAATCCCTGTAAGGTCTCCAAGAGCCCTTGAAGGGTTGTGGTGAACACATGTTGGCTCAGGGCAAACATAGGCTCTCTTTTTCACCTCTTTGCTGCTCCTTTGTTTCAGCTTCCATGGCAGGTTATGACCTCTCCTATGAAGCTGAAGATTCTGATCTCTTTGGAAGCCCTTGTTGCAGATCTCACACACAAACCTGTTTGTGGCTAGAAGGGTCTTTGGAGATAAGGCAATCACTTCAGCATCAGGGTCTGAAAACATATATGCACCATCAAAATTTCAAATAAATATAAAAAAAAAAAAGTTAACCTAATTAACTATAACTAGCACACATGTCATCTAATCTAATATAATAATCAATAATCAATTGAGAAGATAGATGGTTTATCACGATTCACTGAGATTGAGATTCAGTCTTTATTAATTTGGTTTAAAAAATAAATACACACACATATATATAAATGAATATGTTACATATGTATTATCTAATCAATAATCAAAGAGGTTATAATGTTAATGAGCTATAATCTATATGTAATATTATATACCAGGGTTTCCAGGGAGACTTCTCTTTTTCTTGATCTTTGGAGGCTGCTGGTGAGGAGGAGAAAGGGTAGTTGATGAGACTAAGTTATTTAAATTACCAGCCAAGTCCTGATGATGAATTATTCTTGCACCATTAGCAGAGAGAACACTGGCTTCTTCTGATAAAGAAGTGGAATTGGACATAACTGCGGCAGGGAACATTGCCTTTGAAGAAAAACTCCAAGTATGAGGAGGAAAAATACAAGGTAAGAAAAGCAAGATACGATATTCTAATGTCTTGCTTTGTTTGTTTCTTCCTTCCTTCCAAATCCTAGCTATAGAGTATATATATATAGTCACTTTTGCACTAAGAAATGGGAAATCCTGGCTTTGGACACAACTAATAATTAAGCTGAACCTTGCTAGTGAACAGGTGGCACAGAGACACATACATAGACAGAGAAAGGCATAATAATCTGCTTTGTGATAATAAGAGAAAGAGAAAGAGAAATAAATTAATTAAATATGGAGAAGAGAAAATGATGATGATGAAGGGTTATGTTAATTTCATGTCGCTATCTTAGGCCTTGGATTGCTTGTCTGATCAACTCTGAACACTTATTATTTCTCAGACATATCCCTTTCTCTGTTTATATGTATGTGTGCTTGTGTGTGTCAATCTATGTAGTAGAATTCATCAAGATAATCCAATTACATGCAATTGAAAAAAACTAATGATATTTCCCTCAACACAATCTCAGCATCTACTGAAGGCTATACCTTTGGTTATTAATATAATATAAAACACTTTTGGTAAAATTTAAGTTCATAAAAAAATCAGTATCCTTAGTTATATTATATTTGATATATTTTTTTAAAGTTACTTATGTAATTATATTTTATTATTGGAATTTAAAAAATGTTGAATAAATATAGTATTTGTAAAAATAAATAATTTTAAAAATTAACTTGGATTAGAAAAAGGCAAAGGGGGCCAAAAGGGCTAAGAAAGTCTTCAGCATCGGATAGGAGCTGAGAGTATATTTTCTATCTCTAAAAATGTGTTACTTCATGTGCTACTTGTTGTAATTAGTTGAAAAATAATATTTAAGTTAAAAATTTAATAAACAAATATTTTTTCAACCAATCACACTAAGTAATATATGGGATGACACTTTTTAGAACTAACTTTGACAACAAACATATTTTTAATATGATGATATGCACATTTTTTTTTTATGCATATGTAAAATTGATTCTTGCACTTTAAATATCTTCACTAAAATTTTGTCAAAGATATACGGAAGCAGGCTTGGACTAGACTCTAGAGAAAGTATCCAACTCACTTGACTTGGAGAATTTTTTATTTTAGCTTTGATATAATTTTTTTATAGACAAAGTTCTTTAATAGGAGGGTAAGGGGGAATTAAAGATTGTATAGCTGCCGGTGTTCGAACCTTGCACTTCATATCCTAGAGCTATGATATACCAACTGAACTATATATTAGGGACAATTTCAGTATAATTTTATAAACTCTCACTAAAAAATGTGATAATTTTGTTTGATATTTTGTCATGTGATTGAAGCCTAGTCGTTTTGGTGTTTAACCAAGGGTACTCACACTGTATTGTAGATGATCCTCACTTGAATACAATTACCTCTTTTAAAAAATGCATATGGCTAAACTAAAAAATTAATTTACATCCGCGTAAGACAGAGCCCAGTTGGTGGCTGCAAAGACACTTAGGATTTTTCCCTCTCCCAGGTCATGGGTTCTAGTCCCAGACCTCCCATGTAAACCAAAAAAAAAATAAATTAATTTACATTTATTTAGTTAAGTTTTTCTTTGAGCAAGATCTAGAGTTGCCTCATAGTCCGTTTTTTTTTAAGCGGTGGCACTCCCAATTTTTTTTTTTAAAATTTTTTTATCATACATATGATTTTCATAATGAAACCCCTTAAGGATATAAGCTCATTTCACTTACAAGAATGTACAAACTTTTCATTCTTCCCAAACCTGAAATGGGCCTTGGAATTAAGGATTAGGTATCAGCTTTAGTCCTCTATGCTCGTTTTAAGTTCTTAACTCCCAAATTTTTTTTAATGGGAATCAATTAGAATATTTTTTGATACATTCGAGTCGAAAAATGTATTTTTTAATTAAAAAAATCATTCTTAAAGTCAAAAAATACATTTTTTTATTCGAGAATAACGAAAAATATTCCGATTGAGAACCCCATAAAAAAATGGAAACAAAGGACTAAAAAACGGGACTGGGACTAATAGTCAATAGGCATTGCTCATCGTCGTGCTGTTTTAACCGAAAGGCTGGCCTTTGTAAAATTATTTTAAAGCATAAATATGTAGGGGAAGCTAGAAAAGCTTTAGTAAAGGCAATTTGCCACAGAGTTAAACCCACATCATTAGCATGATTATTGATTTACTGATTGGCATTCAATTTAATTATTCAGTGCATGTAATGATATTTATTCAGCTTATACCAAAAAAAATAAATAAAACTTTATAAAAAAATATATAAAGATGGTTCAGTTATCCGATCTTTTAAATTTTTACATGAACTTTATTACAAAATAACAACTAATAATTCAGCAGAGAATTTAAACTATATATAAGAGTTTGCACAATAATTCATGTCATGTTCTTTTTTTGATCATATGAATATCAACTTTCCTCACGCATATTATTTGGTTTGTGGAATTTAATATCAAATAATTGTTTTTCATTATATTCTTGAGGATTTTCTGGCACTCTATCTTTCAGTGTTATTCTCTTACATCCTAGTTTGTAGAGAAAGTGCCCACGCAAACCCCACTAACGAGAATTTGCAAAGGTTTCTCCTTTTTTTCCTCTTTTCTCCCTCTTTATTCCAAACCCAAATCTAAAGCTTGCGGGAGAATAGCACAAATTGTCCATTTTATCCATATTGATTAAAATCAGCCAAGGTTTGCTTTTTTAAATTTCATTGGCTCAAAGGTCAAAATTGTCAATGTGGGCATAAACATATGGCTATTCACTTACTTTAGGGTCCATGCGCTACTACACCGTATAGTAGCAGCAGCCATGCAATTGCTAACCACATTCCATAAATTACCTTAGGCGTGTATGAAATAGGGACCCATCAAAATTAGTTAGCCCGACTCTAGATAGATGGCAAAATTTCAGATTTGCACTCCAGGTGTATGTATGTATATATAATTTGGAATCCTATGTGGGCTCTTTTCATCAAAGCTTTTGGAATATGAAGGAATTAGGATTAGATTCATATTTTATGTGGGTGTTAATTTTTAATTTTTAAATTTAAATTGGTTGTTAAATCCTTTAGAGAATGAGAATTGGAAAACAAAAGGTGAGAAATGATAGTGAGTGCTTATTACTCTTTATTTCCGACTTCTATTATGTTTAACTATATTTTAAAAATCAAGGGAAACTCTATTATTTGTACTCAGGTTTTGCTAATTAATCATATTCAGGTTTATAATTTTTTTTGAATTTAACCTTACACACACTTGTTTTTTTGTACATTCTGAAAGATTTTCTTATTGGAAAACCTTTCCAATCAGAAGGATCGAAAATGTTGTTGGAAATTGAAAATTTTGATTTGGAAAGTTTGGTTAATTAAGTTTTATATAAAGAAGTAGAGAACTAATTTTTTTTTTTTTATAAGACAGAATTTATTACAAGAGAAAATTTTAATAAATTTTTTTTTCTAGAGAAGTTACTATTGAAGATTTGATTTTGGAAAGTTTGGTTAATTAAGTTTGGTTAATATACTAACTATTGAAGACTGTGACTTCTATTGGTTGAATGGCCTTTCACTTTGACTAATTAACTAAGATATACTCCTACTTGTTTGAGATGTGTGGGCCGCCTAAATAATTTTATCGTTTTATGTAGAAAATTCAGTATTTTACTCTACTATTAAGTTATGCCAAGGAAACGATAAAAAAAAAATTAAATATTTAAGTCCTTGTGTGATAAGAATTCCAGCATTTTTTTTATAAGCAAAGATATATTGATTAATAGAGAGTACAAAAAGTATCTCAAAATAACGTACAAAAGAGTTCAAATAACCTATTGTTTCATACAAAGTAAAGGAAAATGAATCCAATCGAAAAAGCTATAACCAAAGTTTTTGATTTTGATTTAATCCAAAGTCAAGAGTGAAGTTGAATGAGATCCAGAACTTTACATTGACATATTCCCCCCTTGTTGAACAGAAGATTGTTTCTAGCTTTCCAAATAGCCCACATAGCTGCAAACCAAATGGATTTCCATAATAAGAAGGAAGTCTAAGAAGCCATCCTTGACCAATATGAAATTGAAAATGATCCCTGCAGTTTGAAGGAAGAGTGACAGCTACTCCAAGCCAATTATATAAAGAACACCATAAACTATAAGAGATATTACAAGAGATGAAGAGATGATTAGTAGTTTCCTTCTGTAAGTCGCATAAAACACAGTTGTAGTTATTGTTAGATAAAATGATTCCCCTGTTCCTTAGAATTTTAGCATTATTTAATTTTTAATCACGTGGAATATGTATCAATCATAATCACTAGCTAGAATAATCAATCCACCTCAACCATGTATGTACTATGTAGTAAGTTTTATTTTTCCTTGTAAAAACAAAGGAAGAAAAGGTCAATTGAAATTGAAAAGTAAAACTACACTCATTTAATTTCTAGATGAGGTAGCTAGCGCACACTCGGTCACATATGACATGCATGCCATGGATAATATAACATATTGAATAGTAAGTGAAAATTACTTTATGACTAGTGCACGCTTCCAAATAATATGACGTTTTAAGAAGATGATGATGATAGCATATATGAATGAATCTTATTCCCAAAGTTGGATAGATATATATTATTCTGTTTCCTTTCTAGGTGTTTGATGTACACATATGAGGTTATGATAACAATTTCATAATAGTGTTTCAGTGCTTCTTGGTTTTCTAATTTGATCTAATTCTTCTTACAATAATATATATTCCTCTTACTACTGTGTAGTTCTGCAATATTCTGCATGCAGAGAGAGAGAGAGAGAAATTAAAGAAGCATATTGATGATGGATGAGTGGAAAAGAATGGTTCATCTCCATGCGGGCCATACATTATTCACGGGTTCTTCTATTATAGATTCGATTCTCACATCATCATCGCATATATGAAAGCTTCTACCTGCCTTACGTACCTACCAGGGTTCTATTATATATATTTGATAAATGCAAATAGAATACAGTCAAGTGATTCACTCATTTTTATAAATAATAATAATAATTATATATTATATAATAGAGTTTATATATTATCGATTAAAGTCATTAGAATTGATGCTCAATTTAGTTTCAAGTACGAGTATTAATCAATTTTGGCACACACAAGTCAATTTTTTCTAACGAATTTAAAATCCGTTAATAATTAAGGATGAGTCAAGATCTTTTTTTTTTAAGGACTAGAACCAAAACATCCTCAATTTTCAGAGACTAAAGACATGATAAGCCAAATACATACATACATATATATATATATATATATATATATATATATATATATAAAGGTCCAAATACTCTAATAAAAAGAGAAAAAGAAGGTATACATGATGAGCTATATTGCATCGATACTAGTATGATATCGGATACGAGATGCGATATTTTTTAAAAAACGGAATATGACAATATAAATTCAAATTTTATAATTATAATTATATACATACACACATATATAAGGTACAACTAAACAATCTTGGAATTGAAATATGCATGATATGTGTATCTAAAAATTAGACAATGAGACCCAAAATAAGTCAAAATATAAGGACGATAAATTGATTATTATGACATCAAAATACAAATTCTACGAAAAAAATGACATTATTATTATTAATATAATTCACACCCAAAATATATATTGATATATCGATTACAAATATTTAAGAGAGTATCGTATATATATCGATATCCAATATATATCCAATACAAATATATACGTCATCAATTTAAGAGTACCATATTCCAAATAAGATAATATGATGAGAACAAGGATAAGAAAGAATGAGAAAAGGATATCAAAACCAACATGGTTGGGACGGGTGGTAAGCGGTTCAGTCTCGCTTAAGCAAGGTCTTGGGTTTGATTCCTTGTGATGCAGAAAATTCATGTTGGGAGACTCACTAGTAAGACACGCAACCTGGGTCAAATCCGGATATATCTAGGTATACTTGGGGAACCAGATGGAAAAAAAAAATCAAAAGGACAAAGAGAGGCCGTGGGGACAACTCTTTCATGCCCCCAT
Source organism: Crotalaria pallida (assembly GCA_037953625.1). Taxonomy (NCBI): domain Eukaryota; kingdom Viridiplantae; phylum Streptophyta; class Magnoliopsida; order Fabales; family Fabaceae; genus Crotalaria; species Crotalaria pallida. The sequence goes on along the minus strand of CM075652.1, from coordinate 145,159,101 downwards.
TGACTCGATGGCTATTTACACCTTAGGGCATCAAAGCTCTAAAATAGCATCCACAGCTTTACGTAGTAGTAAAGATCTTGTCGTATATTCCACTTGCTAAAACACATTTGCAAAAGAGTCTTAATAGAGTTTTGAGAAAAGTTTTAATACCAAATTGTGTAATAAAAGTACATGAGTTGGTTTCACAGATATCCTTAAAACTCGAAAGTATTAAATTGACTTTCTTAATTTAAATGTTCAACTCAAGCTTTTGTTTTACCCATTCACTTTTACCTGTCCTCTCTTAATTAGTCTCTTTATACTATATGTCTTCTCTACATCTCTGGCAATAATAATAATAATAATAATAATAATAATTTTTGGATAATCACAAAAAAAAAATATATTCTTTTCTGTACTTTTTAAAAACAAAATAAATTATAATATCTCCAAATAGTATGGCTATCCGGCTATCATGTAACTTTTATTTTTATTTTATGCCCTTCAATTTATACTCTCAAGTAGACACCTTTGAGTTGTTTCAATTATTATAATGATCATTTTTATGTAACTTTAATTTTTAAATATTATTTGAATGCTAATATGACCGTTGGAAATAAAAAGAAATAAAATTGAAAAATTAAAAATCAATTGAAGAAAAAATAGCATCCAGAACAAAATAAAAATAGAAGGATATGTTTATAAAAAAAAAAATAAAATAAAATAGAAGGTTATTAATTACCATTATTCAAATGAATAAATTTTTTTTTTTATAAGGCAAAAATATTCAAATGAATAAATTGAATTTGATTTAATAAAATAATAGGATATTCTTTGGAGGAGAGAATCTAATGTTGGGTTTTAACCGTTGTCGTAAAAATACTTAATTGAGAGTTTAAAGTTGAGTTCGAAGAGTATAAATGTTGATGTAAAATTGGTGCCATGAGATTCAATTTAAAACTCTTGGGATTTTACATCCTAAAGTAGTTGCAAGAGACTCCGAAAATGAAGATGAATCTTCTTTATTTAGACAAAAAGAGGCTTGCGTGCTTCAATAGAAAGCTTGCTGGATTCGTTCTAATAACATTTCTTTGGCCAGATTTATGGAGCTTAGAAAACAGGCGGCGAACGAAACATGGAAAGTGAGAAAATTTTTTAGTTTGATCTACAACGAAGACGAGGAGGGTAAAATTGCTATATATGATGATAAAAAATCTCTAGAAGAAACATGGCAAGAAGGTAAAATATAATTAGCTCTTGCTTTGTGGTGATCTTATTCTTCCTAGCTAGGTTTTGGTGGCTCAGCTTCTCTTTTCTCGGTTGTTCTCCTCTTCTTAATTAGGTGGTGATTGGTGTTTTTTGGTTTTGTCTCTTATTCTTGGTCGCCCTTTCATCCTGCTTGAGGGGAATTTTTTTGGAAGCTAAGCTTTCATTATCTTCTAGGCGTGCTTATCATCGGTGTGTTTGTTTGTTTTTTTTTTTTTTTATTTTGGGGGTCTATTTTAACTTGTTTCTTTCAGTTTAATTTATTCGATGGGGTTGGGTTCTGTATTAATTTCCTTTGTTCTACTGGGTTTTGGTGGTTACTTCTCGTATCATGTTAATAATCGGTTTGTTCTCAATCTTTTTAATCTAATAGAGTAATATTATGCTTTTGTTTAAAAAAAAAATAATTCAAATATTACTGTATTACATAGAGCTTTTTTAAAACGAATGTTTGGGGAATATAAACCAGTAAAACGTGGGTAAACAAATTAATTTCACTGGAGTCTTAAGCAAACTTTGTAAAAATGTGAAATTATTAGTTGATCCTTAATTAATGGTCTTGAACTCATCTCAATTATTTAAAGTTTATTTTTTTTAATTAAAAAAAATTATAGAAAATAAATAATATAAAGGGTGATGATGTATCCAAAATCATTAATCACAAATCACCTAATAATTCCTTCATAAAAATAAATAATTCAAATCTAAGACTCATAACGATATTTACATAAGATTCTAGTGTTAAGTTTAAACTTCATTTTTTTTTTTATAAGAAAAATTTATTTCAAAGAAGATAAAAGCACAAAAAGTACTTTTAGCAAAGCACCAACGTAACCGAGTTAATACAAAAATGACCGAAAGAAGACCCCAGCCCAACCACTGCAGAAATGCAGTGCAAGTTAAAACTTCACTTAATACTCTTTTAAAGCGAGGGATGTGAATGTCGTTGAAAACTTGAAATATCAATAATAATAATTCATTAATGATGTATGCATTTGTATTTATTATTTCATGGATTTTATAAGAAGGGTCTTGCTAACACTAAGTTTATTAGCTGAAGTAGAGCTCTACTTTATGAAATACATAAAAGACCGAAGAATATTTCTATCCGGCCGGAGTCCAACTCCACATTTATAGCAACTTGCCTTGATTCATTTTCTTTTAATACTCCCTCCGGTCCTTATTATAGGGCATACTTAACCGAATTACACATATCAAGGAAAGTGATTGATTTTATGAATTCTATGAGAATATATTGTAACATTACAATTTTACCCCATTAACTTTTCTTGGAAAATTCACACTCATTAATGAACAACAAAAACACATAGATAATCAAAGCATTTAATAATGGCAAAAAAGAGAAAAATTAATAAATGATGCATAGAAAACATAAAGTGACTTATAATTAAGACCAAGAAAACTTTCTAGAATGTGATCTATATATAGGACCGGAGGGAGTAGTAAGAATTTTCCATGAATAGGATAGTTTTTTTTTGTACATTTTCCAATTTCCATGCATAGTTGACAGTACAAGTATACATTAAAAGTAAAACAATGTTTGATAACTGAATAATTTTTTTTTTAACTAAACATATCATTTTCTCATAAAATTAAAATTTGCTTCTAATGAAATCATTTATGTCTTGTCATTTTTTAATACTCCCTCTATTCTATATGAATGATAACAAATTGAAAAAGTAAAAAATTTAAGAATTGAAGATAGGTATTTAATTATTTGTCTAAAACATTAACCAATTATTAAACATCTAATTTAATGCATTTTATATTGATAAATCAATTATAATTCAAAATTTACAATTTATAAATTTTTCATTAAATTATTTTAAATTTAGTTTGGGACGAGATAACAGTATCTACTCAGGGAATTAATTAGAACAATTACAAGACCAAGATATTAAGTGATCATGGATTATGGATAGATACAACAAGGGAAATTGCTTTTTGCCCCCTTGTTTGACTTTTTGACCTCCATTTCAATTTTTCGTGGACCAAAATATTCTTAAGGGTGTTAACATTTCGGTTCTATGAAGCCGGAAAAGTCATTCCAGTTTTGCTGAACAGGAATTACTATTCCGACTTTGTAGGACCGGAAATATATAATGATTTCCGGTACTACATAGCCGGAAAGGTTAAAAATCGACCGAGGATGAGTTAGGCCAAGGAACGGGTAATGGAGGTAGTAGTAAAGGAACCCCATGCGTAAAATCCATGTCAGGTGGGGAAGAAAATAGTAGTAATAGTAGGGGTGAGCAATTAATGGTGGGTAATAGAAACAATTTCAAAAATGTTGGTTTTGGTGATGGTGGCGGTGCACCTTCTCCTGTTGCTATGGATTTTAATAGTAAGAACGTTCAAAAGGTCATTACTCAACAACCATTCCCGCGTACTCCTCCCCCAATTCCTAGTACTCAATTTTCTAAAATCCGCAACATAATTTGATTAATTCCAAAATGGCACCCAGAAATAGTCTCAGTTTCTTGTGTCTACATCCTCTTACCACCTTTCCGGCTCTGTATATATTTCCGATACTACAAAGCCGGAAGTCAATTTCTGGTTCAGCAGTACCGGAATAGTGATTCCGGTTTAGTAAAACCGGAATGGCTTTTTCGACTTCATAAAATCGGAAATGTTAGCACCCTAAAATATATTTTGATCTACGAAAATTTAAAATGAGGGTCAAAAAGTCAAACAAGAGGGCCAAAAAGCAATTCCCTACAACAAGCCCTCTCGACCCAAAAAAAAAGGCCTCATTTCTAATTACTGGGTGTCATGGGTCCCAAGAGAGCTAGCCCATTTTCTACTTCACGCCAATAGTAATCCCAAAATTCTACTACTTCAAAAAAAAAAAAAAAAATCTCAAAATTGTCCCACGTCTCTCTGTCCAAGACCTCCTATTAAAAGTGAAAATTAGACAAGGAAATAAAAGAAAGAATACAAATTTTTCCAAAAATTAAAACAAAACTTGACTGGCTAACTTGACATGGCTGTGACACTATAACTTAAACTTTTGCTTTCTAGAATAACTTATATTCGTGATCTAAGGTTTTTTTTTTTTTTTTTAATTATAATTTCCTCAGACAACTCGTGGCTAAATTGCTATATTTTCAACTTTGTTCAATCCGCTCAACATGGTTGAATAAAACTCAAAGGGAAAATTGAAGTTTAATAATAATTAAATAATCCCATGTTCTTGACATGATATGATCAGCGTTGTTTCACAGTAACTACTGATTGACGACACATACCATTCCACTTTGGTAGGGACAAGTTAGTATGACATTCTTGACTAGTCGACCATTAATATCCATGTACTCAAAGAACAGAACTTTCCAAGCATAACATCAACAATAATATTAGGTAGGTGACCGGAGAATTTACCCATGTACTGATCTATTGAATCTTAGCTTCTAGATAACATGAAGAAGTTGAACAAAATTATATTCTATCTATTCTACCAAAACATTTGAAAGTACATCCACAACTATTCTCTGTTTCATAGGAGTATTTGATTTGATTTATATTGTACTAAAATAATAATAAAACTATGGATTGTAAAATTTTGTTTTGGTAAATACCTTTTTAATAATCATTAAAAGATATTTTCACTCAAAAAAGTTTTTTTTTAATTAATGAAGGGTAGCAAGATTGATAACTGAGACCATTGTTACTTAAACAAGTGATAAAATGTTTGATCCTTAACTTTTGAGAAGGTAAGAGATGTTGTTGAGTAGAGACTATTGTATGGTTCAGAACTAATGGTTTTTATTTCATCTAGACCCTTGATTCTTATGGAATATTCCAAATCAAAAATATGGATGAAATTGGGACCATTAGCCTTTGACCACGCAGTAATTTTGATTGACCGAAAGGGTTATATCAAAAAATCATTTAATATTTTAAATAATTAGTCACCCTGCTAGTATAAATGGATACTTTAAAAGAAAAAAAAATATATTTTATCATTGTACTATATTCAAGAGAATAGTGTTATTTCTTGCGAAACGAAGTCTGCCCTAGCCAATCTCTTTAATTTGGATAGGTGGAAGACGGCAACTGATTGAGGTTTTAAATGCATGACATACATGTTCAATACTTCAATTCATGCGATGATTCACGAAAAACCTTTCCTGATGTGCATTACTCTTCTTCTTAGAATGTAACAGAAGTCTCCTGCTACATGTCAATGAATGTTTAGTTTAGTTTAGTTTTTTTTTTTTTTTTTGTTTTAATTTTTTTGAATGTTATATCATTTTATTATTTAATGGATGACTAGATGTTTTTAATTCATTTTATATGCCACAATTGATTTAATTATTAATTTGAAAAGTTATATTTTTGACCAATATAAAGGAGTGATACATGATTATGACACACAATATTGTAAGAAATTAAACTTGTTCCCTTGAAACAACATTTCAAGTTTTGGTACAGTGAATAAAAAAATAGGCACAAAGAAAAAGCTGTCAATCCATTGAATGTATTATGTATATTCTTAGCTGGACTTGGATTAAATTAACATGAATGTGATGTAAATTCATGAAGCTAAGGACAAGATGATAGAAGCATTTGTAGCAGCTCTATGATCTGTGATTACACACATGGCAAACTAGGGATGAGATAATTGAATAGTTTTTGCCCTGTTGCTTTTGAATAAAAACTTCTTCAAATGGTTTTGACTTGGAAGGTAGACCAGTAATGCTTTGTTTGGTATGAGAGATTTTGGGAGGAGAAATTGGGGAGGAGAAAATGGAGAAAAAATAGATGTTTTCTCTTATTTGGTTGTGGGAAGAAAATGAGGGAGAAGAGAAAAGAGGGTGAGACCCATGCAAAAAATTTTGGCTTAATTGCATAATTGGTCCTTTATCTTATTTATTAGACTCACTTTGGTCATTTATCTTTTTTTTTGCAATTTACTGCTCCTTTATTTTTTAAAAGATTCAGTTTGGTCTTTCTCTTAAAATAAAGTTAAATGAGAAGGAATATTCCAAGAATATTCCCCCTTTAGACTTAATTGCATAATTGGTCTTTTATCTTATTTATTAGATTCACTTTTGTCTTTTATCTTAATATTCCAAGAATGTTCCCTCTTCTTCTTCCTCTTAATTTGCTCTCTCCTTACAGCGGCGGCAGTCACCATGGGCTCACACGTACCCTCTTCCTTCGAAAATCATCAAATTTCTTCAACATTCTTCAATTTTTCACGGTTTTTAAGTTTTATTTTCATTATTCCTCAAACAAATTCGTGTTTTTCGTTCTTTTTTCCTCAAAATCCGAATTCTAGGGTCCCTTTTCTAAAACCTTGGTTATCAACAATGGTCTCCTCCTCTGAACCTGCTGGAAAACGTGTGAAAAGACGTGCAAAACGTTTCAACAACTTCGATTAATTTCTAAAAATGGCGACGACGGTGGCATGGGCGGTGGCGGCGACACCCATGGTGGCTACCGCCGCTGTAAGGAAAGAGCAGAGGAAGAGGAAGAAGAAGAAGGAACCAAAGTGAATCTAATAAATAAGATAAAGGACCAATTATGCAATTAAACCTAGAAGGAGTCTCATTTAACTTTATTTTAACGGAAGGACCAAACTGAATCTTAAAAAAAATAAATGACCAGCAAATTGCAAAAAAAAAAGATAAAGGACCAAAGTGAATCTAATAAATAAGATAAATGACCAATTATGCAATTAATTCTTCCCTCATGTGGCGAGAGAATGGGAAGAAAATGGGGAATGACACTACAAGACAAAAATGATTGCAAAGATGTTAATAAGCAAACTGCTTGTTGACTGACTGTGTTTTTGTTTTATTATTATTAACTATTTTGTCTTATATTAAACATTTTCTCTTATTTTTCTTCACATTTTCTCTAATACCAAACAATCACAAAATCTACCAATTTTCCCACTATAATCTTTTTTTCCTATTTCTCTCTTCTCATTTTCTTTCTTCCCATTTTCTCTCGTGCAACCAAACAAAGCCTAAGTGCTGGACAGAGGAGTGTATGTAGGCCAAGTACCCTTAATTCTTAGAAAGAAGAATGATTGCAAACAGTTTCTGTGTCAATCAATCAATAATGTTGCTGGCAGTAGTAGTAATAGTAGTATAGAAATGACTAATGCATGTTGCTGCCGTTTTGTTCTAAAGCTCTAACAGTTTAAATGGTTAGTTGGTAATTTAGAGCATTGGACAACATGCACGAGGATTAGTTGCTTTCAGTTTTTAAAGACAGAACAGAGAGCAAGGACTAAACAAAGACATTTATACTCTTTATTTTCAGAGACATACTTGTACATACACAGTCTACAGAGGTCCATTGAAAATATTTTGTACGCACTTTGATGAATTGAATGAATGAATGTCTGTAGTACAACATGATAAGCTTCTATCTATCTGTCCAACAGCGTAGTCATTATTGGATGACTCATAACCTCAATGGATACGTCCACATCCTTTTTCCTATTAATGCATGTTGGAAATAGTCATGCCCCCAATAGATAGAGTCATTCATCTTAAACAGTTGAGGCAATAGAAGTCATTGCTAAAATTCAAGTAAAGAATTTATAACCCTATGTTTGGAAAATAATAAGATTAGGGAAAACAAAAGGCTTTAGTTACAATCATTGATCAAGACTTTCATCTAAATAGTCTTTTAAAATGTGATATTTTTTTTTTCGTAAAATTTTATAAAATTACTATTTGATTCATGCACCTGATAAAAGATGTTTTTGTTGTTATTGTTTTTTAATTTATTGCATTTTTTTTGTTGTTATGTGTTATTTGTGTAGTTGAATGGGGAATGAGAAAGGTCTCCCCGAGCGTTCCTCGTCCCGTTGTCATCCCTAACTACCTCCTACTAAATGTCTTAATTAATTTTAGGCAATGATAGTTGTTAAGAAGTTAAAAATATTAAAAATTCATTAAAATGTAATTTTTTTAATTTCCGAGACATAAAATAATGTTCATTTATAATTAATTTTTCAATACTAAAAATCTTAACAAATGCATTTAAAACACTTGTTAAGACTCTTAATTTTAATATGCTCTATATTGTCAAATGTAGCGTTATAAGAAAACTCAAGAACAATATTCCTACAAAACAAATCTAAACTCGATAAATAATTCAACCAAGTATGGATATTAATATATATTATGTGGATCGCATCCGGAAACAAATGGCCATGTCTTATTTTCTTGTAAAGTATCATATCAAATATGGCAACAAGTTTACAAATGGGGAGATCAAGTATCAATCATTCATAATGAAGGAAGGAAGTACTTTGAAGGGTATGCAAGACTAATGAAGATAAAACAAAAGGCAAAATCTGTATATATAGAACACCATATGGTTTATTATGACGTGGACAATATGGACAACAAAAAAAATATCATCTTCTTACAAATGTTCTTAGATATTGAGTCAATAATATTGAAAACGATCAATATAAAAAACATGGACAATTCTTTTAAAAAATAATAATAATAAAAAAAAATGCAGCATTTTGTTACTCATTTTCAGATTGAATATTGGGTCCTATGACTTGTATTGAGCATTATACTCACTAATAATGGGAATTAGTCCTCAAACTCCGTTTTTAGTCCCCAAATCCCATTTTTTTCGATGGGGTTCAGTCGGAATATTTTCTGATACCCCCGAGTCGGAAAAATGCATTTTTCCGGTTACTCTCTTATTTAAAAAATTCATTTTAAAGTAAATACATTTTCCGACTCGGGGGTATCAGAAAATATTCCGACCGAACCCCATCGAAAAAAATTGGGATTTGGGGACTGAAAACAGAGTTTGAGGTCTAATTCCCAATTAGGCAGTAGGTGTATGTGTTATGATACCAATTACGCAGGATAGTATTATCAGGATCGGCCCTGGCCAAGGGCTTTAAGCACGATCGCCCAAAGCCCAAAATTTTTAGGGGCCCATAAATTTTTGGTTAAAATGTATTTTTGGTCTCTTAAATTTTTCATTTGTGCATAATCAATCCTTTTACTTTTTTTATTGAGCTAAAACAGTCTTTTATGTTAATTTTCTTTTTGTGTATTTCATCCCTCCATCATCTTTTCTTTTAAAAAAGTAACAGTTGACAAGTGATATTTTAATAACCTAATTATTAATTGAATATTAAATTAATAAAAGTAAAATTAAAATTTCAAGAAAAATGAATTTACTAAGAATAATTAAAAGATTTCAGGAACAAATAAATAATTAACTAAAAACAAATAACATTCTAGAAAAAATAAATCAATTAAAATTTAAATTCACTACCACATAACAAATCCTAGAATATTTTGGTCTATTTTGGTGACATAGTTTTTGTGAGGTCGACAAAGCATATTTTCATATTTTTAGAATTTTAATTTTAATTTTTTAAATTTATTTATTTTTCCGAATTTTTTATTTCTATTTAATTTATATATTTATTTTTTTGGATTTTTTATTTATTCTTAGTTAATTTATTTTCTCTAAAATTTTAATTTTATTAATTTAATATTCGAATTTTGATTTCAATATCATGAATTTTCAAATTTATTTTTTTATTTTTTTATTCAAATTTTTATTTAATTTTAATTAATTTAATATTTAATTAATAATTAGGTTATTAAAATGTCATGTGTCACCATATAGTTGATAAATGCTATCACATAGGATAACGTCGTTAGTTTTTTAATGGAAAGATGATAAAGGATGAAATTTGCACAAAAAATTAACATAGGGGGACTATTTTGGCTAAAAAAAAGTAAAAAGACTAATTCTGCACAAATGGAAAACTTAAGAGACCAAAAGTGCATTTTAGTCTAAATTTTTTTAGTTGGTACTTTTACTTTAGAAAAAAAAATCATAGTTACTTTTTTTTTGTCTTTCAATTATTAATGGTTTTCAGCGTAGTATTTTAATTTTTTTTTCATTTGTTCCTTGACTTATAAATAGGTAAACTAATGAATTTCTTTATTTTTATAATTGACTCTCTTAGTTCCTAAATATAACGACATTTTGATAATTTTATTTTACCCATATTTATAAGACCTTATACCAATTTTCAATTACAATTAAATTTTTTTTTTCAAAAACCCTCCTATTTACTCAACATTTTTTATGAATTAGGCCCCAAAATTTTTTTCGCACTAGGGTCCAAAATGGGTTAGGACCAGTCTGGATATAGTACGACGAGAACTTATATTGGACATTAACTATTACATTTGTTTAATAAAAGGTGTTCGTATTTGTCGAAACGCTGAACCCAGCATATATGTAAAGAGGATAGCAAAATAAACGAGGGTTCAAAAATCAATTCTCTTTAATAAAATTCATCAATGCTAAATTTAAAAAAAAAAAAAAAAAACATAACATAACAAAAACAAAAACAAAAACTAAGGATAAAGCTGGGCTTGCGGGTCAGCATGTATAACTATACGTAGTTCGCCCAATACGCCACCTCGTGATGACCTTGTTCATTAGCTACCCAAAATCTCTTGCTTTTTGGTACCCTATTTATTTAGGAGAAATCAGTTTGTACAATGAGAGTTTTTACAGTTTTTTTACACTATTAGTATACTATTAGTATATAATTTATTATCCAAGAGTTTATAGTTATTGATTTCTAATTAAAAGTAATGTAAATAAACGATGAATGATGTATCAATATTGTACAAAATATATTTTACATATTAAACTCTTTATTTATTTAATTATTTATTTATTTATTGAAAATTGTATTTTAGTATTTATTTATTTATTAAGGGGTGTTAATTTATTTATTTTCAGAGCGTAGATTATTTTTTATTTCTCGATACTCGAGTGGCACTCCTGAATTATTTTGATTGCTCCTCAATCATCGTCAATGAGATTACAACCCGTCAATATTAATATTTTTCCAACGAACCCTTGATTCCATACATACATGCTCAACTCCACTTCCAAAAGTTCTTCTCATTATCTGCCCATAGTTACTTGATTCATTAGATTTGCTCTCTAGTCGTGAAACGATTTATTTGTCATGGTTCATACAAAAGGACTCTTTTGCAACATCTAGTATAACATCTCCATAGACATGTTTTTAAGTAAACAAAATCTATTCCTAAGTTTATTTATTTATTTACTACAGTAACATCCAAACTGTTATATAATTAGCAAAAATAAAATGAAAATAATAAAAAAAATTTGGTTCAGCTTATTGTTTATATTTATATACAAAGATGGTTAGGTAAAATGTCAATTATACTACTTAAAGTTTAATCCTAACATTTATCATATCTTATTTTGGTAGACATATATACTATATATGTATTTTTACTTGTTATAACATGTCTTATTTTTTAATGAAGAATATAGTTATTTATTTATTTATTATTTTTATTTTCTCTAGTCTGATTCCTTTGTAATTTCTATTAGTTAACATTATTAGTGACATTGGACTGATTTTGATCTTTTTTATTCAAAACTACTTACACATTATTAAGTTGGGAATCTAAAAATTATTGAATAAATAGGAGAATTTGTGAAAACAAGCTAAGTAATTAGATGACATTAGAAATCGGAATGTGGGCTTATGAATAAAATAAAAAAGTTCTCAGGATGATCTGATATTAAGGATTTTATGAAATTATATATATATTTTTTATTAATACACACAGTTCGTAATATAAGATCCTTGTGAGAGAATTCAAGTCTAAAAATGAAGTAATCAAGGCAGAATTGGTGCGGGAGGCCAGTGATACGGTTGGTGAGATATTGGGAACAAAAACGACTTAGGTGAGCTCGAAGAGAGCTTCAAGAGGATCAACAAATGAGGATGGTCTAAAATGGGATTGAAGGGCATGAATGAACATTGGTTAGGATATGAGTTGGCCATTGACGTATTGCCATTGGTACCACGCAAGGGCCTCTCCCTCTAAGGCAAACAACGCGATCTACAAACACAAATCTTTTGAAGTGGGGTGAAAATCAGATAAGTGGTTGATGTTGAAAACCCAATCAAAAAGATCGTCGTTAGCATAAAATTTGGGGAGTTCAAGCTTAAGAGAATATGATAGGGATTTTAGGGTAGGGTGTTGGGTTTGGGTTGAAGTCAAAGAGTAAAAAAAAAAAAAAGAAATTTGTTTTCGAGATTGGAAATTTTGGCTATGATTTCGCTTTAGAAGGCAGTTTGAGACTCTACAAGTTTAAGGATGCTTGTCTCAAGGATTGAGTATTGGTTAGGAAAAATTATTTAGAGACCTACAAGCCTATAAACCTACACATAAGATTATGACACTTTTATTTTCAAATTAAATAAAAGAACTTAAATGACAAATATCAAAATCCTAATGTGTAGGCGCTTATGAGTAGGTCTCTCAATCATTGCTCGTTGATTAGGGGTTGACCATGAAAGATTGAAAAAAGCTATGAAAACACCAATTTGTTATGTGCTCACTTAAAAAGTAAGGACCTTCATAAATAAAGAAGGAAAATCGATTATAGGGCATTGAAGAATAGAAAGTACAAGTAAAAGGTATTGGAGAACCAAGAGTGCTATTAAACCTAAAGAACCATAACTTAAAAAACCACTAATTAGAAAAATCATATAAACTGTGTTTCTTGGTAGAGAGGATGGAATCTTATCAATTTTTTAACTTATAATTTGTAATTATCATATAAATTTACAAATTTATTGAGAAAAGTTTGTCATACCTTTCCTACAAGGTGGTATCTTAGCTTGTTGGGCCTATTTTTGTTGTTGATTTGACATCTTTTTGATTTGAACCTTTCATAGAAAGTGGTAAGAGAGTTAGATGGCCTTTATTTATAAATTTGCAAATTTTGCTTGTTAGTAATACATTTTTATTTACCTTAAAAAAAAGGTTTGCCATACTTAAAAATCATTGCTTCCATTACGCATGATTCTTTTTTAGGCTTCACGGAATTCTCTTGGACCTTATCTGAGAGATCAATGGGCTTCTTGACTGCTCCTCATAAGCTTTGGATTTGGAACCCCACCTTTTTTATCTATAAACCCCATTTTTCTTTTTTATTTAAAAAATGTCCATTCAATCCTAAAACTCTAAATATTCTTCCTTCTTTTACCCTCTCTCCCTATCCTCTATCTAGGATTAGGGCGGGTCGTTGGTGTTGGTGTTGCCATTACCATTGTCGTTGCTACTACCGCTAGTGCTGGGCATTGCTGCCATTGCTTCTTATTCTTTTCAAATCTTTCTTCTTCTTTCTCTTGCTATTTGAAAAAAAAAATTTGAGAGAATCTTCTTGGAAAAAATATTGATTTTGATCTAATAAGATTATTTTTTCGATTCGGGAATATTGAAAAACTATTTTTCGACATTGGTTCAACGAAAACGAAGTGAACAGGAAAAAAAAGAAAAAAAATACGTACCTTTGTATGGGGTTTATGGGTCGATTAGAAAATGAAGAGGTTAGAGTTTCCTTGAAGGAAAAACTAAATGGGATTCATGAATAATTCTTGGGGCTTGTAATCCAACAATTTTTTTTTATAAAGAACATTTTTGATTTTTCATATTAAAAATGAGATTAAAATGCTAAAACGTGGGGTTGAAATTCGAGGACTAACTCCTCCTAAGGATCATGACCCAACTCCACATTGTCAGTTTGTTGAAAGTAAATAAAAAATATATGAAAGAGATGTTGAAGATAACCTTTTTTTGTTTCTCTTTTTTTCGTCGTTGTAGTTATATTGACGAACCAGTATTGGAATTTTTTCGACACGGGTATGTCGAAATATTCAAAAACTAAAAAAAAATTAGCTGTAAGTTATTTCCGGTATTCCCGTGTCGTAAAAAATTTCGACACTTGTTCGTCAGAATAACTACAATGACGAAAAAAAAGAGAAAACGATAACGATAGTAATGACGACAAATGAGTGAGAGATGGACGAAAATGAGTAGGAGTTTAGGAGTGAGAGGGAGGTTGATGTGAGAAGAGTTGCAAGACGAAGGGAAAGTGGGGTTTGAGGTTTAGAGAGGGGAAATTTTGTTTTGAAAGCAAAGGTAAAAATTGTATAAAATAAAAAATGGGGTTTGAGCGAGGGCTAATATTTGGGGTTTGGGACCTTTTTTTTTGCTAACTTAACCAGCAAGTTTAGACCCTAAGCTATAATATGAGAGAGAGAATTAGGCGAACGAACCCCAGGGAGTGAAGAAGATGTCTACGACGGCAAAGCGGCAGCAAGAAGAAGCCTCAAAGGAGATGCAGGAGCAGCAGCAATCCTCTTCCACCTCCTCCTCATGGAAATCCTAGAGGGAAGTTCTTGAACGCTTGTTTTACCTAGATAAAAAAGAGGGTATGAGGCCGATTTTCTGGTACTTGGTAGCCGAGAGTCCGTGTAAGGGTGCGTTCAATGATTTTATGGAGTACATGGATAAGATGTTTTTCAACAAGGGCAGCAACAGCATCTCCGATGGGGAGGTAATTTGCGATTCGCCGCTTACTGCATTTCAAAACTGCATCAATGAGCATCCCCAATCTAAACAACACGTATTCGATGATGATGCGCCACCTCCAGCTTCTTCCGATCAATGTTGTATTCAATAAGAAAGAAACAAACATAAATGATTAGTTAGTTAAATATATTTATATGGCCTTAGCTTGATGCTTTATATTACTAGTTTCTTTTGTTATAGTTTTGATATAGGATTGATTTGCATTTGTAAGAAGTTGATCGAATGTTATCATTTTCAATACCACTAACAATATTAATCAACTTTTTTATTTCACATGAAAGTTCATCTAAGTGTTTATAATTAGATACAGGGAAGTTTAATTTATATCCTCCATGCACTTTTTCCACGTTATATGACGTAGCCACAAATCATTATCGAGTAAATTAATTAATCTTATTAATGACATTGGACGTGTCAATTTTGATATGTATTTTATTTTCAAAACTACCTACATATTATTAATATTTTTAGAAATCTAAAAAATGTTGAATAAATAAGAGAATATGTGAAAACAAGTAATTAGATGACATTAGAAATTGGAATGTGGGCTTATGAATGAGACACGATCTACAAACGCAAATCTTTTGGAGTGTGGTGAAAATCGAATAAGTGGTCGATGTTGAAAATCCAATGAAAAAGATTGTTACCATAAAATGTGAGGAGTTCAAGCTTAAGAGAATAGGGTTGGGTGCTGGGTTTGGGTTGAAGTCGAAGAGCAAAAAGAAAGAATTTGGTTTTTGAGATCGAAAATTTTGGCTATGATTTTACTTTAGAAGGAAGTTTGGGACTTTGCAACTCTAAGGATGCTTGTCTCATGGATGGAGTATTGATTGTTGAGATTGGACATGAAATGTGGATAAAAAACGATGAAAACACCAATTTGTTATGTGCTCACTTAAAGAGTGAGGACCTCCATAAATAAAGAAGGAAAACATATAAGAGAGCATTGGAGAATCGAAAGTGTAATTAAAAGGTATTGAAGAATCGTAAGTGCAATTAAAAAAATTAGGGAAAAAAAACAGCTCACTTAAATTGGAGAACCGAGAGTACAATTAAAACTAAAGAATCATAACTTTAAAAAACCACCAATTAGAAAAATCATATAAACCATGTTTCTTAGTAAAGAGGATTAAATAATAGCAATTAATTTTAAAAACATGATGAAATCTTATCAATTTTTTTACTTATAATTTGTAATTATCCAATAAATTCACAAATTTATTGAGAAAGGTTTGTGTAATTTAGCTAGTTGAACTTATTTTTGTTGCTGATTTTACATCTTTTTAACTTGAACTCTTTTTAGAAGTTGACAAGATAGTTATATTCTTTTATTTATAAATTTGCAAATTTTGCTTGTTGGTTATACATTTTTCTTTACCTAAAAAAAAGTTTCTCATACTTAATTATTGCTTTAAAAACCACCTATTATACCAATATGCGTGATTTTTTTTTGGCTTCATTGAATTCTCTTGGACCTTATCTAAGAGATCGATGGGCTTCTTGGCTGTTCTGGATTTGGAACCCCACCTTTTATCTCTAAATCTCATTTTTCTTTTTTATTCCAAAAATACCCATTCCATCCTAAAACTATAAATATCATTCCTTCTTCTTCCCTCTCCCCCTTCCCTTTATCCAGAATTAGGGCTGGCTATTGTCATTGTTGTTGTTGCCATTGCTATTTTCGTTACTACTATCATCGGTGTTGGGCGTTGTTGCCATTACTTCTTCTTCTCAAATCTTTCTTCTTTTTTCTCTTGTTATTTGATTTTTTTTTAGAGAATCCTCTCGAAAAAATATGATATTGATCTAATATGGTTATTTTTTCGATTCGGTGATATGGAAAAACTATTTTTCGACATTGATTCGTCGAAAACGAAGTGAACAGGAAAAAAAACATATCTTTGTATGAGGTTTATGGGTCGAATGAAAAATGAAGAGATTAGGATTTCTTCAAAGAAAACTAAATGAGATTCATGAATAATTTTTTGGGTTTGTAATTCTACAATCTTTTAATAAATGGCATTTTTTTATTTTTCATGTTAAAAAATAAAAATGAGATTTTTCATTAAAATATGGGGTTGAAATTCGAGAACCCCTCCTTCCCAGCTCCACATTGTCAACTTGTGGATCCATTCCACTAACCCAACAAGCCTTTTTTTGTTTTAGTTTTTTGACACCCCCACTTGATTTGTTGACACTCTTCTTTTTTAAAAGACACTAATAACCTTTTTCTCTTTCTCTTCTTCTTCAAGATCTATTCTTCTCCCTCTTTTCAACCAGCATCACCTTCCTCCTCCTTCCTCCTCCACTCTTCATCAACTCAAACCAACTTTCTCCCTCTACTTCATCAACCCAAACCACTCTTCCTCCAATGTGCTTATACATTTTTTAGTCTGAAAATTATAAGCGGTAAAAATTAAACAAGATCATAGTACTACTAATATTCTGCATCATGATGATTTATGAGTGCGTCATCACTAAGCAGTTCCAATGTCACACTAAAAAACAAAGGAAGAGAGATTGAGTAACTAATTACCAATGGCATCAGAATTATTGAACTTTATAGTGCTTTGGTTTTTTATAAGTGCGCTGAAACTATATATATTGCATGCATTCTTATGGGACTGAGTTGTTTCCTTTTGTTCAGGAACATGGTGTAGTGTCACGGCTTCAGTTTCTCGAACATTATTTTCTCTTGGCTTCGGTCCACACATTTGGGCAGCTTCATTATCAGGATATTACAATGATGGGTGCTATGGTTGGCAATTTTCGAACTGGCCTAGAACGTACAAAGCAAGAGAGGGAGGCTGAGATGGAAGCTGCTGTATGTTGAAGAGGTACAAGCACGCTGAAGGTTCAACATGTTAATTTTATAACAAATTTCATAACACACGCTGATCCATAAGCGTGTGCATACCAAAATTTTAATTTTTTTAAGCACGCTGAGGGGTCAGCATGCTTGAAAAAAAAATTTCAAACACGCTGAGCCCTCAGCGTGTGTTATAAAATTAAAGTTTTATAATACATGCTGACCTCTCAGCGTGTTATAAAATTTTTATAACACACGCTATGGGGTCAGCGTGTGCGTTTAAATTCTATGAGAGAGGTATTTTGGGATTACATTATTTTAGTAAGGTTATTTTGGAATTTTCACATAAAAAAAATGTCAACAAATTAAGAGAGGGTGTCAAAAAACTAGAACCCTTTTTTTTACAACTTACCCAACAAGTTAAAACATTATTATGCTATAAATAAATAAACAAATTGTATATTATAGAGATTTGGGGGTTTCACTGAGACAGAGAGAATTAGGCGAACGAATTGAACACTAGTGAGTGAAGAAGAGAAGATGTCTGCGACGGCGAAGCAGCAGGAGGAAGAAGCCTCAAAGGAGCAGCAGCAATCCTCTTCCACCTCATGCTCATGGAAATCCAAGAGGGAAGTTCTTGAACGCTTGTTTTACCTGGATAAAAAAGAGGGTACGGGGCCGATTTTCTGGTACTTGGTAGCCGAGGGTCCGTGTAAGGGCGCGTTCCATGATTTTATGGAATGCATGGATAAGGTGTTTTACAACAAGGGCAGCAACAGCATCTCCGATGGGGAGGTAATTTGCGATTCACCGCTTACCGCATTTCAAAACTGCATCAACGACCATCCCCAATCCAAACAACACGTATTCGATGATGATGCCCCACCTCCTGCTTCTTGGGATCAATGCTGTATTCAATAAGAAGAAACAGAGAAAGACTAATATTATTTATATGGTGTCAGTGTCAGTGTGTGTCCAACACCAATTCATTTCATTCTCTTCCTGCCTTATTTTATTTATTTATTTATTTATTATTTATAGTACTGCTCTCATACCATTTAACTGGTGGGTGTGTCTGCATATACTATACTCCTCTTGAATCTTGCTTCTTTGAGTTTTAAGTTAGTATGTGTAGTTTTCTAATTGATATTATTATTCGAAATAACTAGTTTTTTTAATTGATCTAAATAAGTTCTTTGAGTTCATCAAATACTACATATTCCGATTTACAAGTACTAGAATCAAATGTTCCTTTTTTTAGTGGGTAAAATGAAATAAATGATGATGAAGCTGACTGTATAATAACATGTCGTCATAGAAATCTGTGCGGCTAATGTCTCTCTCCATGTAAAATCATGATTATTTTAGTCCTAACCAGCCTAAAGCCTGATACTTGGCCTGAAGCAAGCCTTAGCTTGATTTGATGGCTTTATATTAGTACTGGTTTTCTTTGATATAGTTTTGATATAGGGTTGATTTGCATTTTTAAGAAGCTGATCGAACGATTCAAACTCTGACCACGTGTCAACAACTCTTACGGTTAGCATTAATTTACAAATTGGGAATGGTTATAGAAAATGAGATGGTTCGAATATATTTTATTTCTCATTACTATACTGATATCATGTGTACAGTATATATAGAGTTGGTGCACAACTGAATTAGCTTAAGTCTAGGAACAGTAACAATAGTCTAGGAACAGATAACAATAAATAAACTATAGTTACAACTGAATGGATAAGAATAGAAATGGATGAGAAGCTGTAACCGTGTACAGCTAAGTAGGTGCATCAATACGCCCCCGCAAGATGAGATTCTCATCACGAATGCTCATCTTGGATATCATTTGCTGGAACTTGAATGTAGACAGCGGCTTAGTAAGAATATCCGCGAGCTGGTCATTGGTAGAGACATGATGAACAAATAGCAGACCTTGTTGAACTCGTTCACAAACAAAATGATAATCAAGATCGATATGCTTCATGCGTGAGTGAAACACTGGATTGGCACAGAGATAAGTAGCACCGACATTATCACATAGTATCGTCGGAGATGAAGATTGAGGAACATGAAGCTCATGTAACAAATTGCTAAGCCACATTAAGTCTGCAGAGGTGGTAGCCACTGCGCGGTATTCGGCCTCAGTGGAGGAGCGAGCAACAGTCCTTTGTTTCTTTGAGTACCAAGAAACCGGATTCCGGCCAAGAAAAATGATGTTTGCAGAAGTGGAGGTGCGGTCATCAGTGTTACCCGCCCAATCCGCATCACTAAAGGCAGTGAGAGTTAAGTTGGTGTTCTTGCGCAATTCTAAGCCATGATTAATTGTGCTCTTCAGATACCGAAGTAGACGTTTAACATGTTGCAAGTGAAGTTCAGTGGGCTTGTGCATAAACTGGGAAAGTTTATTGATAGCAAAGGAAACATCTGGCCTTGTAAGATTAAGGTATTGAAGAGCACCCAAGATGCGTCTGTAATATGTAGGATCAGTATGAGCAGTACCATCATCAAGTTGCAATCTAGCTGTGGATGATAAAGGAGTGCAGACTGGTTTGGCCCCATCCATGCCAAACTTTTCCAAGAGATCACGTGTGTACTTGTGCTGTGAAAGAAAGAGGCCAGCAGACGTTGGGATAATCTCAATGCCAAGGAAGTAGTGAGGTTGACCAAGATTTTTAAGAGAGAATTTGCATGACAAACATTTAATAAAGCTGTCCAGAAAATTAGAATCATTCCCAGTGAGTAGAAGATCGTCAACATACACGAGAAAATAAGCAAGGGTGGCACCATTTTTATACACAAACAAGGAAGAGTCACTGCGAGTTTGTTTAAAACCTTGTTTTTGAACAAAATTTTTGAGTTCATCATGCCAAGCCCGCGGAGCCTGACGCAAACCATAAATTGCCTTGTTGAGCTTACAGACGTAATTAGCATGTTGGTCATCGATGAAGCCAGGTGGCTGCCTCATGTACACTGTTTCATTCAAAGTTCCCTGTAAGAATGCATTGTTAACGTCAAGCTGGTGCATTGACCAAGATTGAGAAAGAGCCAAACTGAGAATGACTTTGATTGTTTGGGGTTTAACAACAGGGGCAAATGTCTCCTTGAAATCAATTCCTGGACATTGATGAAATCCCTTGGCTACGAGACGAGCCTTATAGCGAGAAATTGAGCCGTTGGGATTACGTTTGATACGAAAAACCCACTTACAGCCCACAACATTCTGAGATGGAGAAGGTGGAACAAGTATCCAGGTTCCATTACGAACCAAAGCATCAAATTCCTCTGACATGGCTTGTCTCCAGTGAGCATGTTTCATAGCAACACTAACACATGAGGGCTCAAGATTTTCAGGTAGGGGGTGTTTCGAGGCAGCATATAGTTTCTTGGGTTTGAAGATGTTGTTTTGGGATCTGGTAACCATGGGGTGCCTGCGGGCATTGTTAGGTGATACAGGAGAAGGAGGGGAAGTAGAAGAAGAAGAAGGAGAAGAAGAAGAAGAAGGAGAAGGAGAAGGAGAGACATTACCTTGTGACGAATGTGAAGTGGAGACTACTGGAGGAGATGATGAAGACCTCTGATTGGTGGGGCTTGGTGGATTATGTCGTGGAGGGCTTGGAGAGGATTGTGGGGTAGGGGTGGGAGGTGGATTAGGAGGAGGTGGTGATGAAATGGGTGGGACAGCAAGAGGAATATAGGTATGTAGGGGAGACATTGGTGATGCTATGGTAGTTGGTGTAGGCTTGTTCAGAGGAGGTGATGTCAAGGTGAGGTATGGGAATTCTGTTTCAACAAAAGTAACATGACGGGAGGAGTATATTCGGTTGGTTACAGGATCTAGGCAAAGGTAAGCATATTGAGAGGGAGAATAGCCCACAAAGACACACGGTTTAGAGCGATTTTCCAGTTTATGTTTGGTATATGGTTTTAACCATGGGAAGCACAAGCAACCAAAGGAATGGAGATGATTATAGTTTGGTGGTTGTTGGAATAATATTTCTAGTGGAGATTTCATGTGGAGGATAGGGGTAGGCATGCGGTTAATTAGGTAAGTAGCAGTAAGAAAGGCATAAGTCCATAGGGAGGGTGGAAGTTTGGCATAATGAAGTAGACTTCGACCTGTTTCCACTATGTGGCGATGTCGACGTTCAGCGGTGCCATTGAGTTCAGGTGTGTGCGGTGGAGTAGTAAAGTGAGAAATCCCATTGTGACTGAGATAGGTTTTTAGTGTGGCATTGATATATTCACCACCGTTGTCGGAGTAAAGAGCTAGTAATGGTAAGTTAAACTGCTTTTCAACCAAGTTCTTGAATTGGGGAAATAATGTGGCAACATCTGATTTATTTTTCATGGGGTACAACCAAATATATTTGGAGAAATGATCGATGAAAATTACATAATAGAGGAAATTGTCTAAGGATCTAATGGGTGCTGGTCCCCATACATCAGTGTACACAAGTTCTAAGGGACGAGTGCTCTTGAGACTTGAGTTGGTGAAGGGCTGTTTGTGACTCTTGGCACATTGACAGGAGACGCATGTTATTGACTTTGGTGAGGGTGGAGGAAGGTTGTGGTGTTGGTGCAGATACTGCATTATTCGGTGGGAGGGATGACCAAGTTGATGATGCCAGGGAATGATGGTTGTCTTATTGTGGGCAAAGGCTCGAGGATGAGAGGGGCGGGGAAGTTGATAGAGGCCTTCATGATGCGGTCCTTTCAGTAGCACCTCCTTTGTCTTCACATCCTTCACAAGAAAATATGTTGCATGAAATTCAATAAAAACAGAATTAGAGTGACAAAATTGAGAAACGGAGACAAGGTTTTGATTAGCAGTAGGAACATGAAGTGTGTGTGGAAGGTGCAGTGTTTTTATAGGTGTATGAATGAAAGAGGAACCTGTGTGAGTTATCGGCAAACCTGAACCGTCACCAACAATAAGATGATCAGTACCATGATATGGTGTTGAAAGGTGAAGGTTGTCAAGGGCATTTGTCACATGATGTGAAGCACCTGAATCCATAATCCAACTAGGAGAGGATGATGTGGTGGTAACATGGTGTGCAGATTTTGGTTTAGATGGATAGCCATGAATGCGGTAACAGATGCTGTCATTATGGCCATACCGAGAGCAATGTGTGCAGAAGAGGTGTCTGTGAGGCCCTGCAAATTGTGATTTGGTGTGGAGAGGCTGTTGGCGAGTGAAGGAATGCTGCTGGCCAGATGATGCTCGTTGTTTGGAAGAGGCACCTTTGCTGCGGTGAGCTATGTGAGCCGTGGGTATGATGGGAGATTCAGCAAGGCGGTCTTCTTTGGTGAGGAAGGACTCATAATCAATGAGTTTCTCATATAGTTCAGCAAAGGTAATGGAACTATCTCGTGCGCGAATTGCTGCGGATATCTCACGATAATCACGGCCAAGGCCGTTTAGTGTGTGAATGACAAGATCAAGTTCATCCACGGGGCAGCCAATGATAGCGAGTTCATCTGAGATAGCCTTAATGCCTTGTAAGTAATCAGACACAGTGCGTGTGCCTTTAACTGAGGTAGCCAACCGCTCCTTTAAGGACATGATGCGGGAGCGGGATCTGTTGGCATACATATTTGTCAGAATATCCCATGCCTCTTTGGATGTGGCAACGTTTCCGAGGAAGTTAACCACATTGGCTGCTACTAAGGAAACAATAGCATGAATGAGAAGCTGATCTTGGCGGATCCAATGATTTCGATCAGCACTGTCAGATGGAGGACAGGGAAGGGTTCCATCCACATAACCGTGGAGGTTATAGCCAATGAGTAAGGCTTTGAACTGGACTTTCCATGCAGGAAAGTTGTTACCTTCTAGTTTGATAGGTATTTGAGAACCTGTGTTAAGAGTGATGAGTGAGCCAACATCAGATTTTGGTGGGTTGGAGTTTTCAGAATCAGAGGAAGAGGTGGGTGCCAAGTTTGATGATTAGATGAGGTGTGCGGTTAAGCTTTTGGCCACTGATACCATATAGAAAATGAGATGGTTCGAATATATTTTATTTCTCATTACTATACTGATATCATGTGTACAGTATATATAGAGTTGGTGCACAACTGAATTAGCTTAAGTCTAGGAACAGTAACAATAGTCTAGGAACAGATAACAATAAATAAACTATAGTTACAACTGAATGGATAAGAATAGAAATGAATGAGAAGCTGTAACCGTGTACAGCTAAGTAGGTGCATCAATAATGGTTTCTTGGATCTTCTAATTCATTATTCTAACTTATTAGAGATAGATCGCGTAAACCAGAAGTATCTCCGTGGTTAGCGGTAGCCAAAATCTTGTTTCATTAAACAAACATGTTAGTCTAACAAAATAGCACAATCACAGATATTTCAGTCAGGTTTGATTTTTCGTTTGGTATCTGGACTTTTCTACTGCATTGTAGTGGGCTGATAACTGTTAAGATACCAATTTCAGATTGGTTAGTTAGTTGAAACAGCTAGCTGTACTTAGCTGTGCTTAGTTGTTACGACAGTTAGTTAGTTTGAGTTTGTGTTAGTTTAAATTAATTAGGACCATTAGATTAGATAGTAGTTTGAATGGTTGAGATCTTTGATTACTTGGATCACATGCCATCAACTATCTATATATACATTGTAACTGGTTTTCTCCAAGTTAGTTGAAGCATTTATTCACTTTCTTAAGATTCAGTTTCTTCACATGGTATCAGAAGTTTTCCCGCCACATTCTCTGCATCTCTGCATTCTGTTACAGCTTCAATTCATTCTCGATTCTGAATTCTAAATTCTCTTCGATTCTCGATCATTCTTCACAATCTTCAACCTGCAACAATGGCTACCAATCCAATCATGGATCCTTCTAGTCCTTATTACCTTCATCCGAATGAGAATCCTGGTGCGATTCTCGTTTCTTCACCTCTCACTGGTTCCAATTATCATCCCTGGGCTCGCGCAATGGAGATGGCGTTGAAGTCTAAGAACAAGCTGCAATTCATTGATGGAACTCTTCCAAAACCTCATCCTCATGATCCTCTTTTCAATGCTTGGGATCGTTGCAATACCTTAGTTGTTTCTTGGATCAATCATTCAATTGATTCCTCAATTCTTCAAAGCATTCTCTGGATGGATACAGCACTTGAAATCTGGGAAGATCTCAAGGAACGTTACTATCAGGGAGATGCATTTCGCATTTCAGATATTCTAGGTGAAGTTTACAATCTTAAGCAAGGTGACATGACAATTTCTGAGTATTTCACACACTTGAAAGGTTTATGGCAAGAGCTAAGTAATTTTCGTCCTATTCCTCAATGCTTCTGTGATATTACTTGTCGTTGCACCTTGATTCCTACCATTCGAGCTTATAGAGAATATGATTATGTAATCTGTTTCCTGAGAGGTCTTAATGACCAATATTCTGCTGTGCGCTCCCAAATCATGTTAATGGATCCTTTACCAACTGTTAATAGAGCCTTTTCTATGTTAATCCAACAAGAGAGACAGTTTACTTCACCAATTGAAGAATCCAAAGTTCTGTTAAGTTCTCATAACAATGATAGGAATCCTAATCAGTCTGCTTATGGTAGAGGAAAGCCTAGAGGTAGAGGAGGTAGATTTTCTGGCAGAAATTCTGGTTCAAGGATTAATTCAAAAGTTTGCACATTCTGCAATAGAACTGGCCATACACAAGATGTATGTTATAGGAAGCATGGCTATCCCAATGGTTATTTCCAAAATAACAATGCTGTGAACAATTGTTCTGCTGCAACACTAGATGAAGATGATGATGTTAGTGTTCAGTTTGCATATCACAAGGAATCTGTAGCAGCAGACCAATCTGAAAACAAGTTTAGTTTTACTCCTGAGCAACACAAGGCTTTACTAGCCCTACTTCAACAATCTGCAAATCAGAATCCTCATAGTGCTAACCAAATTTCATCCCAAATCCTTAACACAAAACCCTCAGGTATAAACCATTGTCTTCTATCTGTTACTACCAAACCTGAATACTGGATTTTAGATACAGGAGCAACTGATCACGTTTGTTACTCTTTATCTAAATTTCAGTCATATAAAACCATTAAGCCATTACCAATTAGTTTGCCAGATGGTAGTAAAATAGTTGCTACCATTTCAGGTTCAGTGATTTTCTCAAACTCTTTATACTTAACTAATGTTCTATACATACCCTCTTTTCATTACAATTTAATTTCTGTTTCCAAAATGATTACTAACCTGTCCTGCAAAATCTCTTTCTTTGATACTAAATGTGAAATTCAGGATCTGCAATCATTGAAGATGATTGGTGCAGCTGAGTTAAGGGCAGGCCTCTATGCATTGATATCTCCTACACAACATTTACCAAGACCTATATCACATACTATAAACCATTTTACTTCATATGATTGTAATCTTTGGCATTCCAGATTAGGACACCCCTCCCATAGCAAATTACTTGTATTACAACATAACTTTCCCTATATCTCATGTAATAAAATAGCTGATCCATGTAATGTTTGTCATTTGGCAAAACAGAAACGATTACCATTCAATGACAGTTATACTGTTTCTGCTTCAGTTTTTGATCTTGTTCATATGGATATTTGGGGTCCCATTTCTACTCCTTCCTCTCTTGGTCATAGATACTTTCTAACTGTTGTGGATGATAAATCCAGGTTTACTTGGATATTTTTCATGAAACTAAAATCTGAGACAGTCAATCTCATCAAATCCTTTGTCACAATGATTGAGAACCAATTTCAGAAAACAATAAAATGTATCAGGAGTGACAATGGTAAAGAATTTCTGATTCCTGACTTCTATAACATAAAAGGCATTTTGCATCAAAGATCATGTGTTGAAACCCCTCAACAAAATGGGATTGTTGAAAGAAAACATCAACATCTTTTAGGTGTAGCAAGAGCTCTTATTTTTCAGTCCAATTTGCCTAAACCATTCTGGAATTTTGCTATAGCTCATGCTGCACATCTCATAAATAGACTTCCTACCCCTTTTCTACAAAATAAATCACCCTTTTCTGTTTTGTATAACACTGATCTAAACCTGTCTCATCTCAAAGTTTTTGGCTCTCTAGCTTATGCTTCTACTCTTAATGCACACAGATTAAAACTTGACCCTAGAGCCAAAAGGTGTGTTTTTCTTGGTTTCAAACATGGTGTCAAAGGTTACTTGCTTATTGATCTACAAACAAATGAAATATTCCTGTCAAGACATGTGATTTTCTATGAACATATCTTTCCCTATGTCAAGACAAATCCTACTGTTAGTTCCATGATGAACATGATGAATGTTTTGATAATGACAAAGTGTTTTTGAACAAGCTACAAGTGTTGATCAAGTTTCAAGCTCAACAAGCAACAACAAACATCAAATGAAGAAGAGAGAAAGCAAGCTCATGAAGACCTAAGTTTGAGTGTATTTGTATTTCTTTTATCTTTTGCCTCTCAAGCTTCATAGGTTTTTTATTTGGGTAGATTATTATAGAGGGTAGTGAATCTCATTCATAAGTCATGATTTAATCATAATTTGAGTTTTCACTTAACCTAGAATCAATAGGTGGCTTAAAGGTTTTAAAGGAAAGGTTGGATTTTGAGAAAACAAGTTTTGAACATGTGCAGTATCAACTTAATCGATTAAGTGATAACTTAATCGAGTACTACTCGAGTACACGACTTGCTTAATCGATTAAGTACTGCTGAACTGATTTTTAAAATACGATTTTCACTTCTCAAAATCAGTTTTCAAGTGCTACAACTTTTGGGTATTCTATATAAACCTTTTCCTATTATTTGTGATCAATTAGAATCATTTTCATACAAGTTTTACAAAGAATCAAGCCACTCTATTCTCTCTCATTTTCTAAAGATCAAAGCTTTTCTATTTTCATATTCTTTGATCAAGAACCTTTGAATCTCTTATGGTGAATTGTCATAACTCTTGATTGAGATTCATAGGATTGTTTTGTGTTTTCTATTGTGTTGTAATCTTTGCAAGAAGGCAAGCCACTACAACAAACAAGAAGCCTTGGTGTGTCGATTATCATCAAGCAACGTTCATTGAAGAAGAAGAAGTCTTGGTTGTGAATCAAGCAAGTGAAGCCTTGGTGTGTGGTTTATCATCAAGCAATTGAAGACTTGTTGTGTCGATTATCAACAAGGGGTAGAGGTTAGATTAGAGAGAAGATCAATAGGATTACAAGGCAAGGGTGTCGGTTATCTCTTGTAAGCTAGCAAGAAGGAAGTCTTGTGAGGCAATCACTTGTAATTTGAGAACTCTAATTCCTCATAGTGAAGAATCTCTCTTGGTTGAAGAGGGGACTGGATGTAGCTTTCAAGCGGATGAAAGTGAACCAGGATAAATCACTGTGTCGTATCTCTAAACCCTTACTCTTTATATTCAAGTCATTTGATTGCGTTCTTGGTTGAAAACCTAGAAAGATTGATTTTCATAATTGATTGAATTGAATCTTTAATTGTTCAAATTGATAAAGGGAAAATCATTTTCATAACTAGGAAATCAATAAGAATATAGGTGTTAATCATTTCCGTTGTATCTCTGATCTTGCATGTGAATTGATTGATTTTCGTATTCGAATGAAAAATTGATTTTTCTGTTTTCTGTCATATCTAATCGATTAAGTTCAAGTTTAATCGAGTACTACTCGAGTAAATTGCAGGTTAATCGATTAAGTGCTGTAGAATTTGCAAAAATCATTTGTTTTGATTGTTTCGATTTGTTTCGTTCGAAAATCTTTCAAGGTAGCTTCAACACCTATTCAACCCCCCCTTCTAGGTGTATTCCTAGGGTTCCTTTGTTTCTCCAACCACCAATTGCGGTTTCCTCACCTACTGGATCAGCAACAACTGCACTTAATCCAGCCACTATCTCTGATCCTTTTCATGACATTTATCCCTTATACGTGCCTGATCAATCTCATCAGGATACAATATCAAACCAGGTTCAGACTACCATTTTACCTATACCACCAGTACCACCTGACCTTACCACTGACCCTGACCCTAACCAATTTTCCTCTGAACCTGAATCTGAACTAATCAATCCACAACCAGATACACCACCAAATCCACCTATTCCCCTTAGACATTCAACCAGACCAATTAGAAAACCTACCTATCTACAGGACTATAAATGCAATGTGGTCTGTTCTGATTCAATGCATCATGATTCTTCAATGGTAAGGTATCCTATTTCTAATTCAGTTTCATATGATAACCTTTCCATTCCACATAAACATTTTTCCTTAGCCATATCTTCTAAAACTGAACCTGAAAACTATGAGGAAGCTATTTTGCATGAATGTTGGGTTGAGGCTATTAAATCTGAGTTGAAAGCTCTTGAGGCAAACAAGACTTGGGTTCTCACAGAATTACCTCCTGATAAGATACCAATTGGCAACAAATGGGTGTTTAAGATAAAACACAGGTCAGATGGAACAATTGAGAGGTTGAAAGCAAGACTTGTGGCCAAAGGATTCACACAAACTGAAGGGTTAGACTACTTGGAGACTTTCAGTCCTGTGGTTAAGATGACAACAATCAGATTATTGCTTTCACTTGCATCTCTTCATAACTGGCATCTCCATCAATTAGATGTCAATACAGCATTCCTTCATGGTGATTTAAATGAAGAGGTATACATGAAGTTGCCAAAGGGTCTGGAGGTTTCAAATAAGAAATTAGTATGCAAACTTGAGAAATCACTCTATGGACTCAAGCAAGCCAGCAGACAGTGGCATGCTAAACTCACTGGAGTGTTGATGCAAATTGGTTACAGAAAGTCCAAAGCTGATTACTCATTGTTTATTAAAAATAGCAATGAGTCTTTCACTGCTATCCTGGTATATGTAGATGATCTGGTCTTAACTGGAAATGACTTGTCTGAAATTCAACATGTCAAGGATTTACTTCACAGCAAGTTCAGCATTAAGGATCTGGGCAAACTGCAGTATTTCCTTGGAATGGAAATAGCTCGAACTCAGCAAGGCATTACACTATACCAACGAAAATATGTTTTGGACTTACTAGAAGAAACAAGTATGCTTAATTGCAAGCCAGTCACTACTCCTATGGACTATCATCACAAACTGCATCAATCATCAGGACAAGTGTTGTCAGATCCTTCTGTTTACAGAAGACTAATTGGGAGACTCATCTATTTGACAAATACAAGACCTGATATTTGTTATGCAGTAGGTCATCTTAGTCAATTCTTATCATCACCAACTGATGAGCATATGACAGTTGCACACAGGATTTTAAGATACTTAAAAGGTTCACCTACTGAAGGATTATTTTTCTCTGCAACTAACTCTGTCAAGCTCAATGGATATTCAGATTCAGATTGGGGTGGTTGCTTAGATACCAGAAGATCAGTCACAGGATATTGTTTCTTCCTTGGTTCATCACTGATTTCTTGGAAGAGTAAAAGACAACAAACAGTATCCAAGTCTTCTGCAGAGGCAGAATATCGTGCATTGGCAATGGCCACTCATGAAGCTCAATGGCTTGATTATCTCCTTGAAGATCTTGGTTTCAAGCAAAATTCACCAGTGATACTATATTGTGATAATAATTCAGCTCTTCACATTGCTGCTAATCCCGTTTTCCATGAGCGCACCAAACACATCGAAATGGACTGTCATATAGTTCGTGATAAAGTGGAATCGGGTTTTCTACATCTTCTCCCAATCAAGTCCAGTGCTCAAATTGCAGACATCTTTACCAAGGCTCTTTCTCCTTCATTTTTTGAAACTAATCATTCCAAACTTGGCATGCTTAATATACACATGCCAGTTTGAGGGGGGCTGTTAAGATACCAATTTCAGATTGGTTAGTTAGTTGAAACAGCTAGCTGTACTTAGCTGTGCTTAGCTGTTACGACAGTTAGTTAGTTTGAGTTTGTGTTAGTTTAAATTAATTAGGACCATTAGATTAGATAGTAGTTTGAATGGTTGAGATCTTTGATTACTTGGATCACATGCCATCAACTATCTATATATACATTGTAACTGGTTTTCTCCAAGTTAGTTGAAGCATTTATTCACTTTCTTAAGATTCAGTTTCTTCACAATAACAGAGTTGGTCATTTCGTGACTTGTATTCTAAGTGTCTGAAATTTGAATGTTTGATGTTTGCACAATAAGTTTTATTAGCTGATGACTGTCTTGTACGTGCATCATTCTTTAATGCTTCTTCTGCGCAGCAAAAACCAAGGTGTTAGTGAAACATAGATCAGAAATGATGGCTAATGCTTTCCAGTTTTCATCTCAAAATGTCAATGCAGTGATGTACGTAACTACGTTTGTTTCTATCTTGAGTTGTGCTTTTGCACTTTTTGATGTGATATCATGCCATGGGGTGTGTGAGATGGAAAAATAAGATTTCATCTGAGTCTACAGTAGAAAGGACGTGGATTCATCATTCTGTCATAACTCATAAGTAATTTTTTTTTTCTTTTTTGGAACACAACCCAAGTTGCTTCATTTGAATTCAGCCTCCTTGCTTAGACTTTTCTAAATGCATCAGTGGTCAACCTGTTCAAATGGGTGTACCTGAGTTGTGACTGTAACATTTGTCCAAGTACGATTACTCGTGATGTTGTTAGCCGCATTAAGTAGCAGTATTAATTATAGCTTGACTTTCATTTCGTATTTATTTCCTCACATTTATACCGGTGTTTAGACTTTAGATCAAGTGACTGATCACGAAGTTGTGAAGGAATTATAGTATTTGGTTGAAGTATTAGTTTTATGAGCTGGGAAGGAATTAATATTTCTCAATCACAATCTCATGTGTTGCAGCATTGCAATTCATTTGCTCTCTATTGGGATTTTTTCCTGTTTTTATTCGTTTCCTAGTAAACATGGATTGTAACCCTGTGCAAATTTGGCCATACTTGTAGTTAGTTAAACGATAAGCTTACATATAGTGTTTCAGTCTTGCTGTCTACCCTGGTTCCTTCAACAACATCTTTGGTATTTGGCAGGAATATTGTGGTTTTTTGGTGTATGAAAATTAGTAAGAAAATAAGTGAATCAAGTGTATTGCACTTCGGATAAGTTTCACATTGTTCATATCTGCTTCTCTTGTAGTACTAAATTTGCTGCCATTGGCAATTTAGAATTAATAGTTGGTTAGATTAATGTTGCAGGTATTAGTTAACAATAAATATTTCTTACAGATGCTTGAATAAATTAGTAGCAGTATTTTTAAAATTTTATTTCTTCATTTAATTTTCACAATTGCTTACAATAACAAATACTCCGTACTCCATCTCTTTTTATTTATCTCTCTGTATTTCAAACAAAGTACATCATTTAAGAAATCTAATCATTATTAAAATTTCCTATATATTAATTATGTTTTATTCCATTGTGGAGTACTATTTTTTCTTTTTATAATCATTGATTTTTTCCACTATTTACATAGTAAATCAAGATATATTAAATAGGGGCAAACATGAAAAATAACAATTTTTTACACTCTTGAAATCTTCAAAATGATATATAAAAGAAATAAAACAAAATCTTTCTAAAAAAGACAGATAATTAGAAATGGAGAGGACTATATAATAGCATTTGAAATATCAAGAATATTTGTCCGCGTAAGACAGCCCAGTTGGTGGCGGCAAGGACACTTAGGATTTCCCCCTCCCCCAGGTCATGGGTTCTAGACCTCCCATGTAAAAAAAAAAAAGAAATATCAAGAATATTTCTTATCAATCAAACAAATTTTCAAGATATTCCTTGGAAATTTTAAATGCTAAATATATATATATATATATATATTTTTAAAATGAATCCTTTTTACTACAGTACTATTTATTTAATGATGAGTATACATATTACGGAGTAATTACTTTTACCCATTACTCCCGGTTTCCCCTTCATATTACCGATCAATAATGATACGAGTATTGCTGTATTGTCTTCGCCCCTCTAATTAAGGAAACAAAAATAAGTTACTGTATTATCCCAACACAATTATTACGGTTTTGTCTCGGCACAATTAGGGAAAGGATGAAAGAGATTTCATGTTTTTAATCCAGCTTCTTGTTCCTCTTCTTTGTTCTCCTTCTTCAATTCTTCGGCCATCCATCTGCTTCTTCAGCAACCGAAGCAAACAACTAAATTAATTAAAAATTCATTCACAAATTATTATTTTGTCCTTGATCTTTAAGTGGTGTCATGAATTAGATCCCACACAACAAATATTATTTTTTAACTCGAACTCGAGACTCCTGTATTTGGAACAAGGTCCTGAAATGTGGAGAAGTCACCATTCACCACCAAAGCCAACACCACGTTGCTATTTTACAAATTATTTAAAATATTATAGTATTTTTTAAAATAATAATTATTTAATAATAACATAAATTAAAATATTTATGAAATTGGTTTAAAAAATTAAACATAGTGAATAACATTCTAAAACAATCAATCATTCGGTAAGATTTTTTTTTCATAATTTTAAAATTAAAAATAATATAAATTATTTTATTTTATTTTAAAAATTACTCTAAAATTCCATTTTAAACTTTTTTCATTTAAAATTATTTAAATGGTTTGTAGATATAATAAATAGCAAAGGAAATCCCATTCTTTTGCATAAGGGTGTAAGCGATTCGGTTCGAGATCGCGAGACCGGTCAGATCGAACCGGACCGGACCAAAAAATACAGTTCGGTCTGGTCTCATAGTTCGTTCCGGATCTCAAAAATTTTAGACCGTTGTTCTATGGTCCAGTCCACGGTCTCACTATTTTTGAGACCGTTCAGATCAGACCGGATCGCTTAAGTTAAATCCTAAACCTAACAGTGTATTTTTGAGATACTGTAACATCCTGAATTTAATGTCAAGCTTAATTAGAATAATTCTAATTAAAATTAATGGAGAGCGTGGGAATAAATTGGGACTTAAGAAGGAAAAGCGTGCCAGAATTAGAAAAGTCGTAGCAATGCGTAAGAAAGCTCAAGTCTAGTCGAACCGACCTCGTTCCGACCTAATCCATCTTAGTCGAGGAAAATCCGAGCAGTGAACATCAGACGGTTAGGTCACCTCGTAAACTTGGTATGAGCTTGAATCACTGAGCCGAGCTCATCAGCAGAAACGAGTTTGTAGTACCGAACTCATACCGAGCTCATGATAACCGAACACGTAGCGCTGAACTCATTATTATATTCGAGCTCATCTATCCATTCGAGCTCACCAGTAGAACCGAACAAGCTAGCACTGAGCTCGGGAGAATCAAATAGCTAGCACCGATCCCATGATAACTGAGCTCAAGAGAACCGAGCAGATAACAATGAGCCCACAAGAACCGACCTCACATCAACGCCAGTATTTGGACCCTCGTACGCCGAGTACTTCTGCTCATCAAGTTAGTCGGATCCATAAGCACACCGAGCTAGCGCCGAGCTCATACGCTAAAGCAAATGCCCACACAGTATGTTCCATGCTCAGGCGTGTACTTGACCAACTTATACTTCTTCTCAACCACTCATCGGTGGGTTCCTTAGGAAGCCATTAAATTAGAACCACATGTTTACCAAGCTTACAGGAGAAGCTTCTTACCAGGACCACACGTTTTTTTCCAACAGGGAATAAAACAAAGTTGAGACCAACATCATAATACACGAAAGAATCAACACTCTCTTCTCTCTCTTGTCAACATCATTTCCTCCATCTCTCTCTCTGCTAGGGCTTCGAAGATATCCACTCTCTTTACCGTTATACTCACAGATTTCACCCTCACCACTCATCTTCATCAAGCTTCAACCAATAGCAAGAATCGAAGGTCTTTTCCTCCACTTTCTCTTTAGCCCCAAACTCTTCCTCAACATCTTTAGGGTTTGCTACAATGTCAAACAGGGGTCAAGGGACTACGAACTTAGGAGTTCAGACGAAAATCAAAGCTAATACTCACGGGACACCTTATCTCTCAGGGTTTGAGGTAAGGGGGTGGGTGTTACCCTAACTTAGAGTTGGGTTTCTAGTGTGCTCATAATGAGTACTAGGAATGGGTGTTAGGTTAGAGTATTGAACCGTAGGTGAGAAAATATGTGTATGATTAAATGAAATAAACTGTGAAATTTGTTATATGTATATATATATATATATGTGCTGCATAATTGAGAACGTGTGTATTATTAAAAGTATGTTGGTTACGGTTTTAGAGTATGAGTATGGGTATGAGAGACTGAGATTAATTAATGATGCAAAACACTAGAGGGTAAGTTAATGAGGAATAATAAATTAAAAGATAAAGACCAAAGCAAGAACGTATTTAAAATGGTAACAGGGAAATGGGAAAAGAGAAGCCAAGAGAGAACGAATGAAAGTAAAAAGATAAGTAAAGAGTAATGGTTGTGTGAGACAGGTCATGATAGACATTACGGTTGGGTGCTATAAGCCGCGCATGAGAAGTGTGCAGTAAGTCGCAAGCGGACCATGTGCAATGACCGCGAGACGCATTGGATGTGTTCATGCCAGGGACAGAGGATAATAGGAGCAGGTGGGAGCACCTACTCCCCCTGAGAATGTTTACAGTATATATTTTACATTAGTACCCTCTAACATGTCATGTTCACTTGCCTTAGTGGTTGGGTGCTAAGTCTCTCTCGCTCATAACCCAGGTTTGAATCCTGCCTTCAGCAAGGAATAGTTTTTTTACTTCTAGTTTTTCTTTAGAAATGTTGAATATTTGAGAAAAATAAGCAAATAGATGAAGGTAGGTATCGAACCAAGGACCTTAACTTAGGCAAACTCTAATAAAAGCACTGATACCACTAGACCATAGGAATATATGTGACAAGCCGTGCAAATTACATTATTTATTATTATGTATTCATTAAACTTTGGCTCCCCCTGCATTTGTTCTCAAGCTCCGCCACTGGTTCATGCGCAGTTGTAAGACATGCATCCTTGCGACGATGTACGCAATAATGGCTCACACAAGATTCCTACTAGTGGAATCTGTTAGGAAATGCTCTAGGTCATGCAAGACGTGCGGCAGGGGCCGTACCAATGATCGTGAAAGACGCATTGGATGTGTTCATGCGCAGCTGTAAGACGTGCATCCTTGCGACGATGTACGCTATAATGGACATTACCTAATTCCAAGTAAAGAGTAAGACGTACAAGGTGGTGTACGTTTCTATAAAAGCTATGCAAGATGTGTATAAAAAGGAATTAAGACATGATGAAAAAGTATAAGTGAGAATAAATGGGATAAGAAATAGGATAAGGAAAACGATATTTGTGAGACTCGAATGTATGATGAAGGTTGTGTATGATGCATGTTGGGTTTGACTTATATGATTATGTGTATAATTAGCTAAGTGTGTTTGACATAGTGTCTTCTTATGTCATATTAGAAACTGCTTCCCTAAGTTTTGTGTAATGTTCACCCTCTTACCATATTTTTTTACAGGTACTAAGCATGAGCATGCACGTTCCCCGACCGAGCAGGTTCACTCTCCCTCACAGGGAGAGTAGTTTTATGTATATAGGGCATGGGTCTATGATTGAGACTGTATTTTGGATATTATGACAAAGAAACTATTTTTGGCTATGTATATAAGCTATGTATGACTCTGATGATTAAGTTGCTATTTGAAATACTTATTTTGTTGGTGTAAATGATATGAGTATACTATTGAACTAAATGGAGTTTATAATGGTGTCCAAAGAAAAAAAGAATTTTTAAGTCCAAAATCTTTATTAACGGGTAATTAAGGGTAAATATTAAATTAGGGTGTTACATACACGACCTAACAATATATATAAATATTAGACAGGGTGAAAGTCTCAAAAATCTGTTTCATTTTTGTATGAAATGTCTTTGAACAAGTTTTGGTGTTTTCATGCATTAGAATATTAGATAACTGGCTTTTACCTCGTGCAATGCACGGGTTGTTGATATTTTAATTTTTTTTATATTAAATATTTTAAATTAAAGATTATTATTATTAAAGAATATTTTAGCGGGTTGTTGTTGATATAGATTCCTTGGCCCTTTTCAATGCTTGGAACTGCCCAAAGTTAGGCCACTCTTACTTCCATGGTTTGGTTAATGATTGTTTATCTCTTGCAAAGAATTTGTCTTTTTGTTCTCTATCTCATATAGGTAGAGCTGGGAATAGGCTAGCGGACCATTTAACTAAGTTAGCTTTTGATGTTGATGAGCATGTTTGGATTGAGGAATTTCCTCCTGGAGCTTTTGACATTATGCTCATTGATGTACTTTTTATGGCTAACTCCACTGTTTGAATAAAATATTCTCATTTCAAAAAAAAAAAAAAATTAAATTAAAGATTATTATTATTAACAACAACCAAAAATAATTATATTAAAAGGCAACGGTTCAAACCAAACTGTACACTTAAAAAAATTAATCTAAATGATCTTATTGATAAATTTTGTACTTCCCCACATAAATCAAAAATAACACTTTTTATCTGAGATATTCTCTTTTTATTTGATGAATAAATTAATATTTTTTCATATGATTATCTACTTTATTGTGATAAATCAAAATTAAATCAGAATTAAACATTTTTGACATTTTTTGTTTGATGGTATTATGAGCATAATGAATGATAACCAAAATGTCTCTTGTTTATTTTGAGAAGGAAAGTTGAATCTTGGTGTTACAATGAAAAATTATTTATTTTTTCAACTTTATCTTATCGATTTCTATATTTCCTTAAATTATGGAATTTGTATGCAGTTTAGTTGGCCACGTGTTTGGTTACTTACCTTAACAAATTTTATAGATTTAAGTTATATTTATCCAAAATAAATAATCTATCTATTTATTTATTATCTATTTAATTTCAAATTATAATATCTTCAATGAGGATAACGATTTAGAAAATTTGAATAATTTATTTAATTTCAAATCATAATATTTTGGTTAGAGACAGTGATTATTTACCCATAAAGATTTATCCAAAATGAATAACAAATTCAACTTATTTAATATGTGTTTATCTAAAATAAATTAATGATTTGAAAAACTTAATATATTTTTATGGAGTATGGAATCTTCTGAAATTAAAATTTAGGCCTCTCGAGAAGATACAGTCTCCTGCCACAGAAGAGAATGTCTTCAAAATACTGAACTAAAAAAAAAAAGATTAAAGATGAACTTAAGAATCATATAATATAAATTAAGATGAGTGAGAAATATTAAAATTAGAGAGATTTAATGACGGAAAAAAATTTGAAGATTGACATAATTGGGAGATTGTTGTTTACGTGAATAAACATATTGAATTGAAGTAAGTAATGAGAGAGAGGAACTTAATAATTAAATAATATAAATTAAGATAAGCAAGAATTATAAGAATCAAAGAGATTTAATGACGAAAAAATGCAAAGAGGTTGTTGTTTACCTTCATATTTTGCAATAGCTTTCTTTGATAGTGCCACTCCGACTTTCCTCCATAATATATCAAGCAATGCTTTGAAAACTGGAGAATGACTAACCTGATTCAATTAAAATTTTTAAAAACTCAATAAGTTACATAATAACATAGAGCAAATCTCTTAAAAGAAACTACGCTAGACAATTTTTTATGGGTTAAATTTACAAAAATATAAGGTATATTGCATGATACATATTGAAGAAAGATAGAACAGAAAAATAGAACGAAAAAAAAAGAATAAAGATGAATGCAAAGATGAAAGATGAAAAAAAATACTCATGTTATATATAATGATTTGGAAAACTTGTAAAATTGAGGATAATGATAAACTTATAAAATTGAGGTAATGATTTCACAATTCACATGCAGATAAGATAATAATTAAATAAATCTTAATAATTTATTTAATTTCAAATTGTGATTTTGTCAGTAGATAATGATTATTTACCTACAAATGCTCAAATGCTCTGGTGAGAGGAAAACTTCAACAGCAAACGTGGTGTCTCGAAAATTTCTCCGACGAATATGGTGTCTTAAAAATTTCTTCAACAAACATGGTGCCTCGAAAATTTATATGACAAACGTGCTGCCTCGAATATGCGTCTTTTTATATAAGGATAATAGATAGTAGATAAATATGACCGACGCATACTCGTTAAAAATAACATTATAAATATTAAATAACATTCCCAACATAAATTAATTATCTGAAATCATATACTGTGGAGTCCATATGATGGCAACAAATATGAAGCAAATTATTTTAATTTTTCTTTGTTAGAATAGGTGCAAATTTTTCTTTTAAATTTTTTATTTTCAAGTAATTATGGTTTAAATAGACCGGATCAAACCATTTATGAATGGTCCGATCTGGTCTGATATTTGTACATATAAAATATCTGGACTGAACTAAACCAAACCATGTAAATTTAATTGGTCAAGTTCCTAATATCCATTAAAGATCGGACTAGATCATTACACCCCTACTTTTGCATGTTCTTTTAATATTTGAAATTTATGCATCATTAATTTATGGAATATTTTTCTCTCTTTTGGCTTTCTTAATTTAACTGCATTTTATTATGGGATATTTTGTCAAGTTTATGTATATTCTCATTTTGTTAGTTGGCTTTGTTGCCCATAAATATGTTACTCAGTTTTCTTTCAATAAGCTCGAAAAGATTGGATGTGATAATGCCTTTTCTTTCATTATTTATGTTGATCAGTTTTCTTTGTTAAATCAGGTGCGGGATTGTTAGGAAAGAGATGGGACCCACAAACTGCAAATTTGCGCGAATTTCAAATTTGAAATTGCACTATATATACTGACATACCTAAGCAAAACTTCACCGCACTCTGTTCTACAGTAATTCCTTCCTTAGCGAAATCTCAAGTAAGTTCGTCTATCACAGAGCCTTTTCTCTTCCTTTCCTTTCTTTCTTTGTCTTGTGCATAAGTAGTTCTTCTCTGTGCATCTCTCATTTTTCTTTCATTTTCAGTATATGGACAAACTGCAATCTCTTTTTCATTTGGCAAAAGCTATTTGGAAAAATTCACCGCCGCCAACTCCTCCACCGACCTCCGCCGCCGGTGAGCTGTTTTGGCCACAGATTCTATATGTATCAGGCCATTATCACAAACAAAACATAACGATAACTATGTGTGTTGTTTTTGACCTTCAGATCAGCTTAAGAAGGAAAAGGAGAAGAATCAACTTACCGCAAAGGAAGCCAATTACATCGGTGATTAAACCAAATTAAAACTAATTATTATTAATTATTATTCACTTTTAGTTAGTTAATTAATTAATTAATTAATTGATTAATGACCTTATTAATTTCTCATATATAATGTTCAGATTCATTGAAAGATAACAAATCAATGTTCATTGATGGTAAATGCTTGTCACTGTATCTGGCATCGAGGAAGTGTTGCATGGAGTATCTGAAAAACACTAAGGGAAAGCCTCCTCCCTCTGAATGCTGCACAGCTATTGAGAAACAACGTTTGGAGTTAATGTTAATTTGTTACTGTTGGAAATATGACTATATGGTAGGTAAGTAACAAAGTTTTCATGAGTTTATGATTTATAATAAGTCCTCTTTTTTTATGAGGGTTTAAAAGAGTACATGATTTGGACTGGGTCTCCACCTTTTTAAATCCCTTTATGAAAAATTTGGTTTTATCTTTAATTGTTATTGTAAAGGGATATCTTTTAATATGAAAAAAAAAATTGTCATTGACCTGGTGGAGAAATGTTCTGAAGGCATATTCCTGGTCATGCCTTGTTTTTCTCCACCACTTCTCTTTAACGTTAAAATTGGTCAGTTTATTTTTTTTTTATCTTCTTATCAGAGAGTTGAATGTAGCTTATTAAAAACAAAACCTCTTCTTCTACTCTAACTCTGGGCAATTGTAGTATGCTGTTCCAAACTCTCATCACGAGTGCACGAGTTGGGAGTTGCTGTGTTAACCTTGGGAAGCGAACGACTTTAATCGATTGCACCTTGGTCGTGCCGGAATTTCGCTTTCAGGCAGGTTTTCCACGACGCAGCTTTCTGTTTAATCTATTTTTCTAACAATCTGAATGCGAAAGTTATTTTCTCCCCCATCAACAATGGCTGCTGCTTCTGTTTCCAAATCACTGCCTGATCTCTCTAAGCTCGAACCTTTGGATGGTATCAGCTACATGCGTTGGTCCGAGAAACTTTTAATCTTCTTTGAACAGCTTGAGGTTGATTACATTTTGTTCACACCTGTTCCTGATAATCAACCGCTGGTTCCTGCAACGCCCTCGACGTACCAAACGAAGAAAGCTGATGAAGAGGCATAGACGAAATACATGAAGGATAATACATATTCTCAACCATATGATAAATGACTCTTTTTGATATTTTTGTTGAACAAAAATATGCGAAGGAAATCTGGGATACCTTGGAATCTAAGGTACGGTGCTGATGATGCTGGCAGAAAAAAGCATGTGGTAGGGAAATGGATGGAGTTCCAGATGGTTGATGACAAGCCTATCATGGAGCAGATTCACGAGTATGAGAACCTGGTTGCGGATGTGCTCAGAGAAGGCATGAATGTTCTGTTGGAAAAATTTCCACCCTCATGGAGCGATTACCGGAACCATCTGAAACACAGAAAGAAGGACCTGCCACTGCAGGAGCTGATAAGTCACATAAAAACAGAGGAGGCTAATCGTCTGAAAGATAAGAAAAATTCTGTTTATTCACTGTTAAGGCTAACTTGGTTGAATCTTATAGTGCTTTTAAAGACAGGCACAAAGCAAATGGAAAGAAATTCAAGAAGAGCGGATACCAGAAAAATTCCAAAGGCAATAATGGAAGGGATCAGAAAGACAAAGTGCTGCTCTGCTTTGAATGTGGAAAACCAGGGCACAAGTCGTATCAGTGCTGGGACAGGAAGAATAAGAAACCTGCCAATAAGCCTAACAATAATTCTGGTTGATTGGCTGCTAGACACAGGTGCCACCAGACATTTTTGCTCCAACAAGGATCTCTTTTAGGAATTCTATGATGTGGAAGACGGTGAACATGTCTTCATGGACAATTCAGCCACTGCTGTGGTTCTTGGTAAAGGAAAAATACTCCTGAAACTCACATCTGGGAAAACTTTAGCTCTGAATGATGTGTTATATACTAAAATATATTTGTTAAAGTCAAAAGATGAGGCTACTCAAATGTTTTTAAAATATAAAGCTGAAGTAGAAAATCAATTGGATAAAAAGATTAAAAGACTTAGGTCTGATAGAGGTGGTGAATATAGCACAAATTTCCTAAAAGAATTTTGTGATGAAAATGGTATTATACATGAAACCACTGCTCCCTATGCACCTCAATAAAATGGCATAGTAAGTTCCGGTATGCCTGATAACATGTGGGGTGAAGCTGTTTTATCTGCATGTTTTATATTAAACAAAGTTCCTCACAAGAAACTAGATAAAACTCCTTATGAGTTGTGGAAAGGTTTTGCACCTAATTTAAATTATTTAAAGGTTTGGGGTTGTTTGGCTAAAGTTGCATATCCAGAATATAGAAAATCTAATATTGGGCCTAAGACCTTTGATTGTGCTTTTATTGGCTATGCTCAGAACAGTGCTGCATACAGATTCATGTGTTTGAATGATAATTCTATTTGTGAATATAGAGATGTTGAATTTTTTGAACATGTGTTTCCTCTTACTAAAACTGTAATTGAAAATGTTACTCCTTCATGAACTGATTTGATGAATGAATCTATCTCTAGTGAACATGTGAATGAACCTAGAAGGAGTAAGAGGAAGAGAACTGAGAATAGCTTTGGGCCTGATTTTATAACTGCTTTTGTTATTGAAAAATCATAAAATCAGTGAACAATTTGTTTCTGTATTTTTGATTGATGATGATCCTAAATCCTATCAAGAGGCTTTAACCTCTATCGATTCTAGTTTTTGGAAAGAAGCAATTAAAAGTGAATTAGACTCTATTTTGATGAATCACACTTGAGATTTGGTTGATTTACCTATAGGTAGTAAACCTATTAAGTGTAAATGGATATTTAAAAGGAAATTTAGACCAGATGGGTCTTTAGAAAAATTCAAGGCTAGACTAGTGGTAGTGGGATACACTCAAAAGAAAGGCATTGATTATTTTGATACATATTCTCCTGTGACTAAAATTGCTATCGTTAGATCTTTGATTGCTCTTTCAGCTATTCGAGGTTTAATAATTCATCAGATGGATGTAAAGACAACTTTCCTCAATGGAGACCTGAAGAAATTTACATGGAGCAACCAGAGGGATTTGTCGTTGCTGGACAAGAGAACAAGGTATGCAAGCTCAGAAAATCTCTCTACGGTCTCAAACAGGCACCCAAACAATGGTATGAAAAATTTGACCGTACTTTAGTAAGCAATGGATATGTTGCGAATGTCTCTGATTCATGTGTTTACTCAAAATTGTTTGGTTCTGATTGTGTGATTATATGTCTGTGTGTTGATGACATGCTCATTTTTGGCTCTAACTTGGAAGTAATAAATGACACCAAATTGTTTTTGTCTACTCACTTTGACATGAAGGATTTAGGTGAGGCAGATGTTATACTTGGTGTTAAAATTAGAAAAACTGAAAATGGTTTTTCATTGTGTTGTGTCAATCACATTACATTGAAAAGATACTTAAGAAATTTGATTGTTTTGATGAAATGCAACTCCTTATGACCCTAGCATGAGTCTTAAAAAGAATAATGGTGCTGAATATCCTAAGATTATAGGAAGTGTTATGTATCTCATGAACTACACAAGGCATGATATTGCTTATGCTGTCAGTAGGCTAAGTAGATACACGCATAATCGAACACTGGAATGCACTTCATCGATTGTTACCTTAAGGGAACTATAAATTTATGTTTACATTTTAACAAGTTTCCTGCTGTTTTAGAAGGTTATTGTGACCCAAACTGGGTAACAGATGATGATGAAATGAGTTCTACTAGTGGATATGTGTTAACTCGAGGTGGAGGAGCTGTTTCATGGAAATCTTCCAAACAAAATTGCATTGCTCGCTCCACCATGGAAGCTGAATTCATTGCTCTTGAGCTAGCAGGTGAAGAAGTTGAATGGTTGAAACACTTGTTAAATGATATTCCATTGGGGGTCGTCTGTACCAATCTCCTTGCACTGTGATTCACAAGCTGCTATTGGAGTTGCAAAAAATTATGCATATAATGGCGAGAGAAGACATATTCGCATAAGACATGGTGCAGTTAAACAACTTTTGAAGAATGGAGTAATATCTCTGGAATTTGTGAGATCAGAAAGAAACCTAGCAGATCCTTTGACAAAGGGATTGACAAGGAAAATCATTCAAGAGACTTTTAAAGGGATGAGACTTAAGCTTTTGGCTTGAACATTATGTGTTGC
Organism: Crotalaria pallida; assembly: GCA_037953625.1. Lineage (NCBI taxonomy): Eukaryota > Viridiplantae > Streptophyta > Magnoliopsida > Fabales > Fabaceae > Crotalaria > Crotalaria pallida. The sequence continues at coordinate 145,115,184 of CM075652.1, read as the reverse complement.
ACTACAATCCATCCCTGTTTATGTGGTAGTGCTTAAAATCCATAGTCCTAGGTGTTGGGTGGTCCTTAAAAGGACTTGATGGAACAGTCTGTACATGTGGTAGTGCTTAAAATCCATAGCCCTAGGTGTTGGGTGGTCCTTAGAAGGACTTGATGGAAGATTGTGATGTAAGTCTAAAAGACTTAATAACTTTATAGCTCTATTTGTTGAGTGGTCTATTGTTGTTATAGACTTGATAAAGTTATTGTTTATATGAGTGTGAAGGTGGGCCGCCTTCTATGAAAGAATATGGAATTTTCTTTCTGGAGCGCTCATGGAACCAAGGTATACGCGCAGGGTCTTCAATAGCGCTTTGATTGTATCGCGGAATAGCAGACATTAAGAAATTAATATGTGTTGTGGGGGTCTCAACTTGAGAGTTTTTGAAAGTTCAAGGCTTATTTCACTTTCATTAGCTATGTTGTTGCCTCATTTCACTATGCATTAATTCAATTGAAAGATATTAATGTTTAAGTAACTTAGTTTCTTCCTTTGCCCAGAAAAATGTATTTTTAAAACACATAGTCATATGTGGGGGATTGTTGGAAATATGACTATATGGTAGATAAGTAACAAAGTTTTCATGAGTTTATGATTTATAATAAGGGTCTGTTCGGCAAAACTAGCTTGTAGCTATGAGCTTGTAACTTGTAGCTATGAGCTTCTAGCTTGTAGCTGTTAAGCTAGTTAGGAGCTGTGAGCTTGTAGCTGTGAGCTCATAACTGTTTACCTGACTGTTTAAAATAGTGTTGTTCGGCAAAACTAGCTTTTGAAGTAGCTAAAAGTTATTAAATGATCAAAAAGGACATGCAACATTTTATTATTTTAAATTTTTCAAATTTTTTCTTTATTTATTAAATAGATAGTTAATTAATTAATAAATAAATAACATATAAAAATTATTAAATTATAATTAATTAAATTCATTTTTTATTAATTTATTAATTATGTAGTTAATTAATTAATTATAACAAAATTATTAAATTATAATTAATAATTAATTAAAGGATAGTAAAATAATTTTAAATTTTGTTTAAGGATATAATTGGTATATGAATTATTGAAAGCTAGTTTAGTTTCTAGAAAGCTACTTCAAGTAGCTTTCTAAAAGCTAGCTTTCAAAAGCTAAAGCTCCCTTCTTAAAAGCTATAAGCTCCTTCTAATTTGTGTTCACCGAACGGGGCTAGTAGCTTATTGACTGAATCTAAAAGCTCCTAGCTTGTGTTGCCGAACAGAGCCTAAGTCCTCTTTTTTTTATGTGGGTTTAAAAGAGTATATGAGTTGAACTGGATCTCCACCTTTTTAAATCCTTTTATGAAAAATTTGGTTTTATCTTTAATTGTTATTGTAAAGGAATATCTTTTAATATGAAAAAAAAATAAATTTGTTATTGACTTGGTATACAGTGGAGAAATGTTCTGAAGGCATATTCGTGATCATGCCTTGTTTTTCTCCACCACTTCTCTTTAACGTTAAAATTGGTCAGTTTATTTTTTTTCATCTTCTGATCAGAGAGTTGAATGAAGCTTATTAAAAACAAAACCTCTTCTTCTTCCTTAACTCTGGACAATTGTAGTTTGCTATTCCAAACTCCCATCACGAGTGCACGAGTTGGGAGTTGCTGTGTTAACCTTGGAAAGCGAACGACTTTAATCGAATGCACCTCGGTTTCGCTTTCAGGGCAGTTGTGATTTTCTACGACGCAGCTTTCTGTTTAATCTATTTTTCTAACAGTTACAAACGCTACAAAGTGAAAGCTGACGAGGTAGCTTCCAAGGAAAATTTCATAGCAACACTCTAGGGATGGATGTGGGAAGGAGTTGCCAAAACAAATGAAAGACTAAACTCGTTGAACAGGATTCAAAAAACAAACAAAACTGATAATTTGCTATGGCAATATGTAATGTATAATGTTTTCTTTCACTTCAATTCATTGCAATGTCATTTGGTTCCCGTAAATATGTCTATTGCATTGCAAATTTTTGTGGTTCGCAGTATGTACTATCAGCATTGCAAATTGACGAGTGATGCTAGTGCATGTATAATTGTGACCACTTGCATTCAATTCTGTTTAGAACATGACGTGAAAGTATTATACTAATGTTTTAATTTTTGTTTTTTATTTAAAGTTAATGATGCTATAGTTTGATTAGACCTTATTAATAAATTTTTTTATTTATCTAAAAAACAAAAAAAAACATTTAAAAACTAGCATTTTGTTCTTAAATTATAACTTTAATTTATTATTATTTTATTTTATTATAACTCAAATACTAAATATTTTGTATAGAAAAATTATAGAAATGCAGTAATGTATCGAGTACTAGAACACTGGTGAAGTTGTTACCGTTTTAATTTTTTGAGTAAATGCCCAAATTCTGAAATTTTTTATGTGATCATAATTAGTCCCTAAAAAAATAAAGACCCAAATTAATCCTTGAAAAATTTGTTATTTCGACAATTTCGTCCTTGAAAAATATAAAGTCATCATATAGTCCCTGAAGTTTTATTCCATGAGGCAATTTGGTTCCCTAAAATAATTTCGTGGGACAATTTAATCCCTAGACATTTTGACTAAATCGAATGAAATTAGAGATATTGATTTGAGTTTCTCGATCAGATTTATCGAGCAAGCTCGACATAATTGACGACAACCTTACCTGAAGTCAAAATTTTCTAGGACTAATTTGTCTCATGGAAAAAAAATATTAAGGACTATTTGGTGACTTAAATAAATTTTATTAATTATTACTGACAATATGCGTTTTGGATATTAAGTTAAGAAAAATAAATTTTAAAAATAGGGGCTTTGATTTGAGGGTTAAGAATATTGAACCTATAGGTAGGTTGGTACTAATAGATTCTATGACAATATAGGTAGGCTGGTTTATATGATGCACTACATAGATTCATAGGGGCTTTGATTTGAGGGTTAAGAATATTGAACCTTGATAAATTATGACCTCCATCTCAACTAGCAATGATTTTTGTCCAAGCACCAAGTGCAACCTACCTACCTAATTAAACAACGAGAAAAGTGAGATTTCTTTTTTTGGTAATAAGAAAAGTGAGATTTCTATGTTGGATGACTCCATCGTGTGATTCCTACTTTGGTCCTTTAGTACTAGTAATTAGACTACTAGTAAATATTGACAGGACTTGAACTTAGTGAACTGAAACTGGATTAAAAAGGTTAATCCCGATTCATTGATTCACTCACGCCTCAAATGATCAATCTCTTCATTAAGTTCTAAACGACCAACTTCCACACAGTGACCTTGTACTTGTTGGGATGGAGGTGTCCTCCTCCTTCTCATGTTTCTCAATAAATGCCTTTGGCCACTGAGGAATCCTCCGTTGGCTAGCTTCCATCTATTTGGATCAATTTTTCTAAAAACCTGTATAACATTGAACCTCACAATTAACATGAAAAACCAAAATTTGGACAAACTGAGCATTAATGACTTTAATTGTTCAATATAACATTGTTACTCTATAGTATTTTTTTAATTATTTATTAAAAAAAATGTAACATGAAATTTGACATGGAGGGAAATAATGAAAAAAAAACATTAAATTTGTTCATCCAGTTTAATTTGTCTGTGCTAACGACATTAAAAGTCCTGTGTGGCATTAAAATTTGATGCAACTTTATTTCTCTTTTAAAATTGTATCAAGTTTAGAGCATCAACACCGGTGTTTTTAACTTTGTCCTTAAAAAGTTATAGACTGTCCATAAAATTTTAATTTACACCAGTATGGAGAGTTATATTTTGTCCATAATTATCAACATGTCCATAATTATCAACATATCCATGTGAGAAATGGGCCGAGTTAATCAATTTTTTAATGAAAAAATGGAGGGAGGGAAGAAAGAGAAACAATACCAACAAGGCAACAACCACCAACGGCTATGTCATTTGGGTAGTATGTAGGTCCTAATTTTAAGGACAAAAGTGAGTTTATGGATGTAAAGAAAATATGTGTTTGTCCTTAAAAATGTAAAAATATATGAAGAATAATAAAATAATGTGTAGGGTTCATTTAAAGACAAAATTTGTGTCTACGGGTGGAGATGCTCTTAAGGACGAGTAAGTAGCTAACATACATAAGGAACAATAGAAGAAATAAAAGATTGAGACAATACTTACACAAGTGTTTAAATTGTTGTGCTTGAAGTATCTAGGAAACAGACTTGAGGAGAAATCATGTGATCCCAAACTCAGAGCTGGTGCCACCTATATGCTCCACGAAACAACATGGTTTGTAGCTGAATCGTCCTCCATTGGAATAGGAGGAGGAGGGGGAACCATTGGTGGTGAAATAAATGATGATGGTGGTGGTTCCATGTCCACTTCTTTCACCAAGTAAGCATCATCCATTCAAATTTTTATGACTCATTGCCAAACTTATGCCACTTTGGTCTTTAATATTATATTTCAAGTGCATATCATAGCATAAGCAAATTTGACTGTACTATAGACTATGGAGTAGAAATGGCAAGCGTGTTAAGAGGGTAGCGTTGGAGGGAGATTATATGTCGTGATCAGGGGAACACTAAGAAAGTGAAGCTTCAGATGACTCAATTTTTCCTTGTTTGGAAAGAAAGTCGTGTAAGTCGTTAAAAGTGCTTTTAGGGCACTTGTTGCTTAAATGTGGTTAAAAGTTATGAAAAAATGTATTTTTTTTTATTCTCGAAAAAGAAAATACCTTAAGCTTATGAATTTTTTCTACTTTTAATATCCTTAACAAGTGCCCTTAGGACACTTGTTAGCGAGACCCTAATAATTAGTTGTTGGCCATGTCAATTAAGCAATATAGCGTGGATTAACGCTATAGAGTGATTGGTTTCAAGGGATTATAAAGAAAAATAAAAAGCATAGTGAAAAGAGAATATATATAATTGGTTAGAATGTCCTAGACATCATGAAAACAAGATTCGATTATCTTAATTAACTCTATCCTCATGTAACAATTGGATGAGATGTGATAGAGAAAGTGGGTGGTCCCTTGATCCAGAAAATTCTCTGGAAGTTACACAGGCAACGTACAGTATATGGTGGTGGTGTGGAACTGTGGTAGTGCTGGGGGTTGCAACTTCAACTGGTCACAATCATATGAAAATATGGACTTGTGGTGAATGGTTTGATTTAATTGCACGTGACAATTTTCTTACTTTCAGAATTTACACGAACGTTAACTTATCCTCTTATCCTCCCACCAGGTTTATATTACTATCATACTTAAACTTTTTATAACATGGTACTCATCAATCAATAAATCAAGTGTATTTAGGTTATCTATCGAGAAATTTCTATGTAATCTCTCTTATCATATTTGATTTATTGCAACTTATATGACATATGAACCCATCTCTGAGTAACATCATCCTTTTTTTTTTTTTGCCCATCCGGTTCCCTAAGTACTACCTAGGTATATCCGGATTCGACCCGGGTCGCGTACCTGGCTATGGCAGGTGAGTTTCCCAACATCATCCTTTTTTATTTATATAATAATAATAATAATAATAATAATAATAATAATAATAATAATCAAGTATCCAAATACTATAAGAGATGTGGAGTTATCATAATTTGAGTCTACTAAAAAAATCTTAATTCAGTTCCAATAAATTATTATGACAAAAAAATTTATTCTATAATTATACATACACACACATATATATATTAAATTTAGTTGTTTTTCTAAGACATTAAAACTTAATTTAATATGTTCACCAAAAAAAAAACTTGATTTAATATCTTATATCGCATAAACAACAAATGCTAAATAATAAAAATGACTTAATTTTCAAAATCGCGAAATTATAAAATACCAGAATTAGTTTCTCGGACAAAATTTATGCCAAAAAAATACAAGGCAAAATTTTATTTTGTGTGTATTAGTTAATCAAAATCTGAAATTTTCTTATAATAGATAAAAATATTACATATACTCATCTACTTTTTTTATTTTTTAGACAATGGGGCAAAAGCTAAAAAACAAAATAAAGATTTTAACGAAATTAAAATTGAGGAGTAACAACTCCCATGGCATCAAGGAGCGGGGCTTGAAACACCTTAGGGACGGTGTTAATAATTTTTTCTACCCAATGATGAATTGTTAAAAAACAAAATTATTTACATGGAAAGAATTAATTAAAAGATAAAATAAAATATAAACCTGATTTCAATAATCGATACCCTATAAACTAAACGAGTAAAAGTTGTCCTCTTAAAAAAAATAGTAAAACGATATAAAATGAATTGTATTAAACTAAAGTTATAATAATAAATAAAAATACACGAAATTATATATTTTTTTGGTTTCCCAGATATCCACCGATGGAGCACGATGACTAATCCTTCGGATACTGTTCGGTCCCTTCGGGGGTGACCCTCCCAACTGAAATTCTTTACATTCACGATATCATACATTTAAGTTTTTGATTGAGTAATTGATGAACTAAATATTAGATTAACAAATAAATGACAATTAATTGAATTTGTTTGACAAAAATTAAATATACGAAAATGAAATACTCTTTTTTTTTGTTGCGAAATACTTCTTAAGGAATTTAGTTATCAAATATTTTTCGTAACGTAAATTTAAAGTAATGTAAACGAATGAAAAATTAAGTAGAGAAAGTCACGTAATGACGAAATAAGAACCAAACTATAAACGATATTCCATTTCATCCTTTTATGCCCTTCCCCCCAATCCGTGCTCCTTATTCAGACAGTTAGTTATGTTGAATTGAAGATATTTGGCGCGTCTACTCTACCTGCTTTGGCGGTGGTTCTGGACAACTTAATCGCAACTTACTTTAAACTTCTTGAGTTGTTCGGTGCGGTGCACTGCGCTGCAATGTAGCATATCATTCCCCACTTCCCAATTTCTCACTTCATTCACCATCCATGATTCCTTTTCCATCACCGCACCTACTCTTGTTAGGGTTTCTTCTTTCCGCCACACTAATCCCCTTTGCTCTCGCCGAATCTTCCACATGCTTGACCGTTTACAAGAACGGCGGTGCTCCCGCGGTGTTCCAATCCCCAAAATGCCCCCTCTGGAAGCTCTCCTCCGATTACGATTCCTCTCCCCTAACCACGGCGCGTTGCCACCACGCCATGCTCCAGGGCCGCAGAACCTCCCAGGAGGATCGCACTCTCTGCCTCCTCGACCTTCGCATTCCCTTCCCTGGTTCGCTCTCATTCGCATTCGCATTCTCCTAATATTAATAATGTTCTAGAAGCTTCCTTTGAAGCATTCGTTCTAATTCTTACCTGCGATTTTTTCATAATTTGATTGTGGAGCAGGTGCGAATGGGATCAAGGAGGTTGTGGTTGGGATTGTGGCGGTTTTCGATGGTCATAACGGCGCAGAAGCAAGTGAGTTGGCGTCGAAGCTTTTGGTGGAGTATTTTGTTTTGCATACTTATTTTCTTCTCGATGCTGCGTATTCGGTTATGTTCAAGACTTCGACTGGATCATTGTCACGTAGGAGTGATTGGGCAAACCTGCTGCATAGATGGAAAGAGATTCTAGGTTTTCATGAGTTGCATTCTGAAAGGTGCTTATCTATATTAATACCTTTTCTTTTATTAATACTGTATTAACAATATTTTTATGAGGTTTAGATTATCGTTTATGCTTTAGACAAAACAGTGAATGCCAAAGTGACATACATGTTGATGCTATTTCCTTCTATGAACTTATAACAAACACAAGTCAGTTAGAATTACTTAGAAATATGTGATTTAGGTCGGAGTATAGTGATTTTCATGTGGACAATTTTTGTTGTCCGCTTTACTCTTTACTATTATTGATTTGGCTTTACAGTTGTTTTGTTGGTTTGCAAGGGGACTAAGGGCAAGTATAGGCAAACACCTTAATCAAATGCTTATTCAATAAGTGTCCCAAGTAGCTTTTTTAAGATTTTACATTCTTTCGGTTTCTCGCATTCATATGTCTATCTCAACTAGAAATAATTTTCCAGGTTTCAGAATACGTTTTCTGCAAATTTTGATGATTCTTTTCACTTGGAAATTTTGAAGGAAGCATTGTTGAGAGCAATCGATGATATCGACGCAAAATTTTCTGAGGTAAGTTTGACTTCCTGGTCAGTATTACAAACTTTATATATTGGTTTTTTTTTTAAAAAAAAAAAAACAAACTTGTTTTTGCATTGACATCTTTCATTTGAATCCTGAAGGAAGCAGCTAGAAATAATATCTATTCAGGATCGACAGCAACCATTGTATTGCTTGCAGATGATAAAATTTTGGTTGCCAATATTGGAGACTCTAAGGCTTTCTTGTGTTCTGAAAAGTTTCTGTCTCCTAAAGAGGCTAAAGGTGAGAAACACTATGGAATGTAATCAAACTATCAATGGTAGATGTTATTTTTTATTGTTTTTATTTTTGAAAAGATGATCCATATACAAATATATCACGACATTATTTGAATATTATATATTGCCTTTTTATCTTTTCTATTGTCTAAATATGATGTGTGACTATGCATGGTGACAAGCTTACCTTTTCATTTTAAGGAAACATGACTACAATGTTGTTAATTCTTCTTCCTTTTGATTTTTAGCCTCATTAATAAAGCTACACAGGCAGAAAGAGCATGATGGTTCTGTTTCTGTGTGGGACCGTGAAAAGTATAGATTGGCCTCCTCCCACGGCCTAACTCATTTTGCAGTAAAGGAATTGACTAGTGATCATCATCCAGACAGAGATGATGAAAAATTTCGAGTGGAAACTGCTGGTGGTCAAGTTCTAACTTGGGGCGGGGTGCCTCGCATAAATGGTCAGCTGGCTATTTCACGAGCTATTGGTGATGTACTCCTTAAAGGGTAGGTTCAGTGGAAATTCTTTTCATAAACCCCAAGCTTATTGCTAAAGTATGTGTATCTTTCAAGTAACACCTTCATATTATGTGGAAATCATTTTAGGTAGGTGATTCATATTGGAGACGTAAATTTAAAGAAGCTCCCATTTCTTGTATGAAAATTAGAATCAGAATCCAGCAATAATGTAAGGGTGGGCCTTTACTCAGTCCATGTTCATGGCCAATGTGCTCATCTTTGACTCATGACCGCAATATCGATATAAAATATGAACAAATTAGAACCACTTATAGACCATCTTTTAAGTTTAGCAACTTAAGACTTTAGGATGACTGGTTTCTTAACAATTTAAAAATTTTATGTTGAAATTCTAATGCATGTCTTATAATGAATTATTAACAGTTATGGTGTTATATCTGCGCCGGAAGTGACTGATTGGCAGCCTCTGACTGCTAATGATAGCTATTTGGTGGCTGCATCTGATGGTGTGTTTGAAAAGATGAGCGTGCAGGATGTCTGTGATTTGATGTGGGAAGAAGCACACCGTTTCAGTGACATGCGATCTGAGTGTTCCCCATCATCTTCCTTTTCAATGGCAGAATTTATTGTTAAAACTGCCTTCGAAAAGGGAAGTATGGACAATGTGGCAGCAGTAGTCGTTCCTTTGGAATCTGCCAAAATTTCAGCAACCTCACCTATGAGAAGCTATATTGAAAAGATGGATGCAGAATTTCCACTAATTGGTCTGCAGAAACTTGCTTCCAGAAGCCCAGGTATATTTTGTGGCTTAAAATTATGAAACTTCATATCTTGTCTCATTACCTGAAGATTTTCTCCTTGTTTCTGTTGTTTGTGCATAGTAGTATATATATAGTTAATGAATATGTGAATATCAGCTAGGTCAGTTTCAATTTTGTCTCTTAGCAAAAAAAATAAAAAATATATAGAGACAAAAGAGACCGGGTATTTTCCTTTAGTATAAAATTGATGTTTTTTGGAGAACTTAAGATTTTGAGTCTGATTAATGAAAAACCTATTATTATTAAATGGTTTAAATTCAAAAGGGGCTAGTTGATGATTGCTTCTACAATTTCCGAATCTACTTCATTAAATTAAATAATAGGTGCTGACCACCAAAAAGCTATAATTTTTTCCTTTGGGTATCATTTAAAGTGACCTTGTACATCTGCCACTCTGTTCTTCCATTATCTTCAGTTTTTGTGCACAGATGTTAAAAGAAAATCTGCTTGACATGCAATAGCTTATGAGAATGCATATAATTAGCTTGCATTGGCTATATGTGCTTGATCTACTCATAGATTTACTTTTATAAAGTTAACCCTTTTCAACTGATTCATTTGGTGTGCATTTGTAAGTAACAATTGCTTATTTCATGTTAAGCTGAAATTATGAAAATCAAATTCATCATGGTATTTGCACTGCTGAGAACTTAAATGATCAAATGACTACAGAAGTTGCTTGATTTGGTTAATCCCTTATGTAGATTGTTTTCTTGTTATTAATGCTTATCAACTAATTTATTATTTTGAAACTTGCTCAGCTAATGACATCACATCTGGTCTAATGCACTTGGAGCATCATCATCCGGTTGATACCAAATTTAAGCGCATATTGGTATGGCTGGAAACGGTGGAAATTTATTATTGTCAATTTTGTATACATCTAACCTCTCTCCCTGATTGAATTAAGTAATAAATTAAATTTTCTGAACAGACTGATAGCATTTCGTCAATTTATAAATTTTAAGTTATTTTTTTTCTGTGAAGGGGACTCTTATGCTGTGATTCTTCAGAAATGTGTTTGTGCCAGTTGCAGGACTGTGATTTTTGACGTTGTTGTTCAAAGAAAATACTTAGTGTTATTGTAAATTTGCTGCTTGGGAGTTATTTATATATTATGGATGTGTGAAAAGGACCAAGCCACTTTAATGGGAATCTTGGCGTTTTAAGTCATACTCTTTCCTCCGCCAATCTTTAATGGGAATCTTGGCGTTTTAAGTCATATTGTCTGTCCTTTTTATGCTGTCCCCAATCTTGCCTCCGCCAATACAAGATTGCAAACTAACCCATTAAAGAAGGAAAACAATGCGGATTTATTAGCATTTTTTTGAATATCTTACGCATACAAAGCTGATTTATAAGCATTTTTGGCTGACATTTGTTACACTGTATTGCCAAAACATACATTTTGCTTTTTAAGTTCCATCCTTAGCTTGAGATACATGTGTGAATTTCATTTCTGGGACTTTGATATCTTCTTTGTATGTGTCCTTAAGAAATTTCCATCGTTCTCTGTGTATTATTTTTGTATTATAATATAAGAAATCGTCGCTTCACTTTGAAACAGAGTTCCCTCTGGTTAAAATGAATCTGAATTGATACCTTTGGCTTCGTTTTTATGGTAGGTAGATGTGAAACATGGTGATTTTGGATGTTTTTATTTATCTGAAAATCTTGATGAATTGGTGGATTCTAAGCAGCCTGCCAGCAAAACTGACTTGGAAGATTATTTGTATGAACTACCTCAGCCTTTACCAGGTGCTCTTCTTCAACATCCTGGTAAGCAATGGTGTCATATTATCTAAGCACATAATCTTGGTGCATTTTGTGATTGCTCGTATGATTGTTGTCTTGCATATTTGTCCGTTGAATTTTAGTTTATCTTTTGACTATCAAATACTCTTTGGTTGATTCCTTTACAGCAGTAGGTGGTCCTGTACATTTGTACAATAACCAAAACTTTTGCTTTTACCTTGGTCTGACTGTCAGTGAAGCCAAAGACCAATGCATAAATCCTGAAGGCTTTGCAAGTTTTATTGGTCTTCTAGAATCGATTCCTTTACATGATACGGATTCAAATAATGGGTCTTCTGATTATTCAATGCCTGATTTGAGGTAAATTTATCTGCATTGAGTTCCTATGCGGTGACACATCTACAAGCCAATATAGCTCCTAGGGAAAAAATCGGTGGGTTAATTTGTCATGGAAAAGTTGCTTTTTAAGTCCATATGGTTTTAAGGTTCACTTAATTTTGATTTTATATGGAAGCATTGTCATGATTGCCATTATGTTTCATTGTGTGAGAGAAAAACTAAGAATTTTATTGCTAATATGATGCTTATAAGTGTTTTTATTCATCCCGATAGTTAAGCTAATATGCGTTTTGGTGTATAGGTATGTATTAAAGAAGAGTTTTGGTCGTGGATCATATGGTGAGGTATGGTTGGCTTTTCATTGGAATTGTAATCAAGGTAGCAATGCTACAAACATGAGCAAGGATGAGAATAATGGAAACAGCAGCTCAACTGCTGATGATTGTCAGGATGGTCCTTCTAACTACACTTTGTACATTTTGAAACTCTTAATGGTAATGCATTTGAGTGAAGTAGAACTGCTTCTTATTGTTTCAATTTCAATGCATTGGAATCTCTTTAGTAGGCAATGGGCGTTGTGCATTGTAAGAAAGGAGTTTATGCCTTTCATTGTGGGGCATCAACATGATTAACATGCCATAAGTCTTCTGCCTATACTTATTCAAACAATGAACACCATCAGTTATTCTTTAATCTGTTTGGAGGATGGATAACTATTCTTGGAAATTGTATCATTGTTTAGCTTTTTAATTATTTAGACTGGGAGAAAGTGGTTTTTTTAAAAAATATATATATATTTTAACTAATGAGTTTGTACCTATGTAGCTTCTGCTGTATGCTTTGGATCTGGGTGTAGCTTGGTTATACATTTCTACCTCTTTCTTCATGATGCATTTAGTAAATATCTATTAGTTGGAATTGCTGTTTTAGTGTTAGATAGTTGTCATTAAAAATCAAGAGCTGGATCTTTTATAATAATTAGTTTCAGACTTTCTGTAATCATAATTATAATATGCGAAAAACTGAAACAAACTGAACTTTTATAAATTAATCTTTATATCTTTATGCATGTGATTTCCTATCCTGTCTGTTAGTATCTATTTACTTCCATACTTCTATTGGATCGCATCTATTGTTTAATACTGACTGTCATCTGTTCCAACTTCCCCAGCTTCTCTTATTTGGGCTGGAACTTGTCTCATACCCCTAACCATTAAAATTCTGTCTTGTTTCACCTCTTTTACATAATCTCCTTCATGTCTCATGCCTGCCCTTGTTCTCAACAAAAGCTTATCAAATCAATGTATCTTTTGGTCTCTTGTTTTATCCTGTCATGCTATAAGAATAATATGATCACATTACCTTTTAGGGTTACATATAAATATTTTCAATTGAAATAAAGGAACCTTGATTAGTTAGATTAAGTCTGCACTATTCAATGTCTCTAATCTATCAGCTGTTTGGTTGTTCAACTTCTAGATGATATGAATAATCACTTTCTGAATTTAAACATTGTTGTCAGATCATTTTTTGTTTAAGCTGTAAGGCTTTTTTTATTTATTTTATTGTTATATTGTTTAGGGATGGCAGGTGCTGAGTACTTGAGCTTTTACTTGCATTTGTATTCATTATAATTTTGTCTGCTTGGATGTCCATTGAGATTTTTTTCCTCTTAATATATTGTGCTTAGACTAAGAGGAGGTTTTGTTATTAGGAGGCACTGTTTGTTTAATTATGCATATGTAAACATGTAGCATGAATAACTCTTGAATGTTCTAATCAGGTAGAGAGAGGGTCTGCTGTTTACTTAAGTGGACTGAGAGAGAAGTATTTTGGAGAAATTTTCTTAAACGCCTCTACGTGCTTTGAAGATCTGTTATCGGCTGGAAAATCAAACTGTGTCTTGGAAACATCACAATTTGGTTCCGAGAATTCATTTCCAAACAAATTTCGGCATCAAAGAGCCATACATGAAGAAGGTTTGAGCCATATTGCAAGATATGTGGAGTCTTTTGAGTCTCGATCAAATGAAATATGGCTTGTATTCAGTTATGAAGGCACGTCATTGTCAAAACTTTTGTATACTGTGGAAGATGCAAATGCTGCTGAAAAACCAAAAATTGAGCAAGTAGAACATGTACAGATACTTCGCCCATCGAAGTGGTGGCATTGGTTGAAAACAACAGAAGAAGGGCAAGAGGAAATGCGCAATCTTATCTGGCAGCTGGTAAGTCTTCATAGATTCCATAAGGGTATTCCCTGGTTTTAAAATATAATTTGAAACCTAAATAGATACTGCACAACTTCTTTCCCTAGCAAGGATAAAGCAAAAATAAGTTGTTTTTGGCTATTGCTATTGTTGTTGAAATTACTATTACCATTTGTATTATTTAATAAAATTGCTGTTATGCATTGGTGTTAAGCAAAGTGACTTATGTACCCAGGGAATGTGGAAAAATAAAATATTGGAAGAGAGGGAACGAAAAAAGAAATAAAAGAAATGGATACAAACGTAGTATAAGAGCAAGATCATTGGGGTAAAATTTTAGCATATTATAATCAGGTTTTTGCATCTAAGTGTTCTATTATTAGCCTTTTCTTATCCTGAAATATCTGCCTTTTTTTCCTTTCTTTTCTTTTGTGGTGTGCTATAAATGTGTGCTTCATATGTTTTCAGGTGAAAAGTTTGTGATTAATAACTTAAGTATTAAAAATTGGTTAGCATGCAATTAGGTTTTTATTAAGAAATATACACTTTTCAATTTCTCCCGTTCTCTTTTAATTTCTGTCTCAGCCCTAATCACATGTTCACCATTTATTATCCAAGTATATTGCTTTGTTGGAGAGTTTGGGAGGTTTTGTATTTGAATATCTCAGTTTTTGTTTATGTTTATTGTTATTGCCAATGCAAAAGGGGGGAAATTTCTGTTTTGCTGGATATGGATGCATGAAATTTCCCAAATTTTACTCTGGATTTTACCTTAAATTTTAATATATTGTTGAAAGCCTGTGTTTTTTGTTTGCTAGTTAATGGCGCTCAAGTCTTGTCATGATCGCAATATCACACACAGGGACATTAAACCTGGTAAGACAGTGGTAATTTGTTGTGTTATAGTGATGTATATGCATGTTGATTTCTAGATGATGGGAACATCGTTTCACTAAATCAGTAGGATATCATTTATTTGGCAGTGTTGAATTTCAGGTCATTAATTTTCCAGCAATTAGTGTAAATGCTATTCAAGTGGCTTTTCTTTGTTCAGTTTTTAATTTTTAATTTTATTTTTTTTGTAAACTGAAATCAATAGTCACTTCGTGTAATAAATCTACTTTTAGAACTCTATCTATTTGAGTAGTATTAGACTACTATGAGGTCTATACCCTGTACACATTAGAGTGTGGTACAATAATGTATTGCACACACCTTTTTCTGAGTCAGCCAGAGGTGGTTATGCTAGTTACTTATCTGGTTAGACTTAGGATCAGGTATATAAACCCTGCACTCAAGTGTAAAAACAACTTTCAGAAAAATAAACAATAATTTTCGGATCTAGTTTCCTCTCTTTCTCTCTTTCTCTCTTTCTCTCTCTCACTTCTCTCTCTGACTCTCTTTCTAGCAAACTGTAATACCATCTATCTGCATTTTGGGTTCCCATGTTTACTCCAGAAAATTAAGTTCACATGAAATCTGATAATTTGATTTTTTTTTTGGGTCAAAATCTGTGAGAACACTGTCTCTCTTGTGTCTGTTTGATGCTTAGTTGTTAATATACTATATTTATGTTGGCTCTTCATCCATAGACAATAAAAAGTTTGCCATGATCCTATGTGTGTTTGAATTTTCTTTTTATTCGTATGCAGTGTTCAATTCAAAGCATTTGTTTTTTGTGAAAAATGACTGACTTGGGATATTTTATTTTCGAAGAGAATATGGTGATATGCTTTGAAGATCAAGAGACTGGGAGATGCTTGAAAGAGGTTCCAACTAAAATTAATAACTTTTACACCAAAATGTACAGTGAAGTATCTTATATTTTAGTACTCCGCATTTTTACCTTTTCTTTAAATAAAAGTTGATGGGAAAAGTTTAAAACTTCTATGGTGTATATATATATATATGTGTGTGTGTGTGTGTGTATAAGAGCTATAGATATGCTTTTTTACTTTTATTTGTAACATGATTAGCTTAATTGTAGTTCAATCCATATTTTGCATATGAACTGCATATTTTAGTTTTAATATCATTCAACAGAATGATCAGAAGTCATACTCTTCCATTGATCTTTTTTTCTATCATAGTTTTGGTGTAACTGAATTCTTCTCTGCTTATTGGACTTCACTACTTAATGCTCGACATAAATTGTCCGAAGAGTTCCTCAGATTTTCCTGCACTTTTCCCCCCATAGTTTGCAGTTAGTTGGATAGTAGTCGTATATCACACTTGAACATATATTCCAAAAACTTTCAGCTTCTACAACTCTGCTCAAATATTTAAGAAACTACTTGAATATATGTCTGTAAATCCACTAATTCATGTTAGTGATCCTCTAGAAGTGGCTTCCAATTGCAAGCCCTTTGAAAGATTCTTCTAACCTCCTTGCCAGTTGAGGCCGGATTTTAGTATTTTCCATGATGTCAGAACATGATGGCTTCACCAACTCTAACACCAAACTGTTGCAGGATATTTAGGCTATGTCTTCTACGTAGTTTGTATTGCCTACTTCGGTATGACTCCCTATCTGCTTGGATATGGAAAAAGTAGATCAGTTTCCCCTCTTTTCTGACTATTGTTCCAAAAAGTAAGCTTTATATAGTGACTGAAATTTCAGCAAAAATAAAGATGGGTATTTGAGGTCATTTTGAAGTGGCTTGATTTTCTCCAAAGTTCATTCACTGTTATAAGTTGTTCCTCACCTCTTAATAATATAATTCTACATGAGATGTACCTTTGTTCTGGCCTGCCTACCTGCTACAGTGACGCTACAATGACTCACAGAATTTGCTGTACTAAAATCACAATACTTGGTTCTTAAAGTGTTGAGATTGTCATAAAAACCGTTCTTATGGTACAAAACTTCAAATTTAGCCATGCGTATGATGCATGACAAAATTCTAAACTAATTCTCCAGTGCCCTCTACAATCTAATGAACCTATAAATAGGGTAAGTACAATAGGTATCCATGTTTGGCAAACTTTCTTGCATCAGAAATGATATCTTTCTTTCAAAACTATTATCTAACTTATTATCATTGGTTTGAGTGGTGGCATGAAAACTAGGGTATTGGGGGTTTTTTGTATGTCTGCGTGCATACTACTGTGTTGCTTATTGAATTTGATACCCTTCTGGGGATTCTTTTAGGCGTATTATCGACTTTGGCAGTGGAATTGATGAATTCACATTAAAGAATTTATATGGATCTACTGGACCTTCTAGGTATTACACTTCTCTTTTCTACATACTGATATTTTATTATTATTATTTGCGATTATTGTGGTAAGCATGTACTTTGTGTTTCTTCAGAGCTGAACAAACTTATGAGTATACACCTCCTGAAGCTTTGCTAAATGCTACGTGGTATCAAGGGCCTAGAAGCTCAACTTTGAAGTATGTCTTGTTTTACATGAAGTCTACAGTTGCATTTGAAACTTTTAAGAGTAAAATCAATACAAATTCCCGCTCTGTAATTTTATTTTGTTTGCAAAGGATGTTAGGATGGTATACTGCTTCATTTGATAGATTTAAACACTACTGCCTGCAACCATTGAAGTGATCTTTCTGCTATCACAGATATGACATGTGGAGTGTTGGTGTCGTGATGTTAGAGTTGGTCTTGGGGACTCCAAATGTTTTCCAGATAAATGCTTTAACGCGTGCTCTTTTGGACCGACAACTTGAGGGCTGGAATGAGGGTGTGAAGGAGCTGGCATACAAGTAAGCATGTCCTTCAGTTTGCTGTATCCTAACTTTTTTTCTTCTTACAATGGACTTTAGATGACCTTCTTTGACAAACTCAGTCAAGAAATTTTCATCCACTTTAATTAAAATAAATAACATTGCCATTTGTGTTGCTTGCTCAGTGGCATTATCCTATGTTATTTGCATTTATGAAATATCAAGGAAGTAGGAGAGAAGTGATGCTTAGCTGAGGCATTTTGTCTGCCACAAACTCGGGTTTATAGGTTTCATGTTTGACAAGTAGAAAGTTTGTAAATTCTTCTTGAAGGCAGGCACTTACATGTTTGAACCTTGCCCAATGCTCATGCATCCTGGGTTCCAAGATATAGTGATGGTATAACCATAGGGCAGTTGTCTTTGTTCTGAAGACATGTATAATTGATTGTGTTTTTGAGGAATTAAATGTTCACTAGTTCTTTTCTTTTGAACCCCCTGAGCTCCCTTAGTGTAACATTTATTTTTTTACTAATGTGGTGACAGACTTAGATCATTCATGGAATTGTGTATCTTAATCCCGGGGATTTCTGGAAGTTCCTCAAAAAAGTATCATACAATGAACCAAGTAAGTTAACCATCTTAACTGGGGTTTTTTTCATGAGCTTGTCAAAAACTAATTACATTGTTTAAGCTTTTTTCTGTTCCCAATACAACTCTGATTAACATCGTATTGTTTTAGAATAGAAAATCTTCTATATTTTAATAAATATATTGGTTTAATTGATCCCTCTAGATTTTCACTAATTTTCAACGTAGACAAGTGGCAAATAATCTGCATTTCTAGAGCCCGGACAGTAATTAAAAATGTTTACATATACAACAGAAGAAACATTATCAGTTTACTATATGATACCGGAGCTAATGGGGATTATTTTGTATCCTTCTGAATTAGGCAACGGCCAACTTTAACATGGCGTTTGTTTCATTAATGAAAAAAGTGTCTGTCTCTTCTGTTTTGCCACAAATTCTAGGTTTATTAGAGGGTTGAATAAAGTATCATTTGTTGCTTACTATATTTTTACTGGGGTTGTATACATATTCGGGCTTGCACAGCATACACTCATTCATTAACCATGGAGGCTGGCAGAGGTATGCAGATAGAATTATGCCCTAAAATTTTGGTATTTCACATTTCGGGCTTATTAGACTTCCAATTATTGCAGTAAGGTGCTAAAATCCTGAGTATACATTAATTTGTTCCGAAGAGCGTACTAGCTAACTGCGGAGATAGAGTTTCAATATAGAATTTGATTTCGTCTCAAGAAATAAAACACGATAGAGAATTTGGTTCCCTTATATATGTCAATTTACACAATATCTGTTCATCTTAGTCTGAAACAACAACAACCACCACCACAACCTAGCCATATCCCACTAAGTGGTGTCTACTCTTTCATATAGTCTACATGGATCAAAATCTTGGATTTCATCCCCTTAGCGAAGATGGGCTTTTGATTGGCTCTTTCTAGATGAGGCCATTTTAATTGTTTAATTGGAAAGATGCTGTCAAGCCTTTGGAATTATTTTTTTTCTTGAGTACATATTTACAATGGACAATTTTTTTTTATTTTTTTTATAATCTGACATTGACAATGTACGATTGACCTAATGAAATTGATATATTTTTTATTGTGTTACTGTAGGTTGGAGTTTCACCTGCATCCTGGAAGTGTTCTGAAGAATTCTTTTCTCATCAAATCAAGAATCGAGATCCTCTTAAGATAGGGTAAGCTTGCTATCTTCTGATCCTTTCATTTCTCATGTTATGATATACACCTAGCCTTCTCCCATGGTGCAATTGTTTTCTTGTCATAATATTTTTTTAGTCATGCAGTTTTTCAAATATCTGGGCTTTACGGTTAGTCCGCCATCTGCTACTCTGGGACCCAGTAAGTTTCCTGATTAAAGTTGATTTCTTGTCATTTTTGTGATCCTTTGAACTTCCAGAATTTGCGTTTGATTGAGAAGAAAATATCTAAATTGTTTATCATCTTGGTCTTTGCATCCAAGTTTGGTTGCCCATCATGGAGCTGTACTATGCTCTTTATTTCTCGGATATATTTTGGTCTAGCTGTTGAGGTAGTTCTCAATTAGTCCATGACAGTCAAAATTTATCATTCTAGTTCCTGAAAGGAAAAAAAAAAAAAAAAAACTTCATATGGGACGTCCGATGATCTGCCGGTTTACAACTTGATGGAGTTGCGGAGTGGTAAATGTGAATAGTAGACAAGTCTGTCAAGTAACGATATAGTGTGTTGATAGTAAATTTTGAAACAATTTTTCCTGGGACCATTGGAATTTTTTGACTAGATTGTAAATGAACTTGAGCCAAGGATTTTAGACTCTAAATCTGAAACTAAACTCTGAAGAACAGAACAGAGACGACTAATAATACCAATCACCGAGTTAGTTGGGTACTGTTGTTGTATCTAATGAAGATTTGTCCTAAAATTGTAGGAGGATCGACTGAGTGTTGATGAGGCATTACAGCATCCCTATTTCCAACCTCCCCCGAGTGGATGATTGTGTGGGAGACAACGTCCAGTGTCTTACACTTCTGAGTTTTATTCATTCTCATTCTCAGGTGAATAGTTTATGCCACATTGTTACTAATCTGAAAATTTCTTATTGGTGAGGCTATTCAGTTTTCAGTATTCACTATTCAGGAAACAAGTTCAAGTTTAAATTTAATGGACATCTATGTTCGAACGTCCTATTTCTTCTATCAGTGAACGGGTCCTACCCAACAGAAACTGACATGGTGTTAATAAGGGCACATTTGTGAAAGTACATGGCGTTCTTGTATCAAGCTTGAGAAAATGGCAATTATTGCCAGGAAAAACCAATGACTGTTAGCAGAGAGTGTGACAGGAGTCAAAATCACTTCGTGTAGGACTGACTTTAGGACCAAATGGGCCTCGCATGCATGCATGGTATTAATATTGGAATGTAGAGTATGCAAGTCGATATTCTGTATATAGTAGTATTATGAAAGTGTACTTTATTTATTTTTGTTTACATTATAGTGTGTATTTCTAAACAAAATGTAAAAATATTACTCATTTTGTATTTTTAGAAATAAAAATATTAGTATCATGTTATACTAAAGTGTTACTTTTAATTAGGAAGAATTATAATTTATTTAGCTAAAAGAAGCTAGTTTTAATACTTTTTCCTTTCTTATTTATATGTTCTATTTGGAATAAAAAATTGTTCTTATTTATATGTCCTTGTTTGTCCTTATTCAATAGAGACTTGATTTATGTAAATAATGAAAAAAATTATTGATTACATAGAGAGAAAAACATATTATTTCATGTATTCCAATTTATCTTTAGTTTTAGAAGTTTTGCATGAATTAAAAAAGTTATTTAATACTTCAAAATTTAAAGGAAGTATAAAACCATTTTATTATCAACATATATTATCAACATATATTAAAAAGTTATTTTGGGTGATATCAAGTCTCTTCTAGCTTGTTCTTGGAGGGTATCCATCATTCATGTGCTGCGTGAGGCCAACCAAAGTGCGGATGCCTTGGCCAAGTTTGGCGCTTCTCAAGCTGTCTCGCCCTCAGTGTGGGTGCTTCCTCCTGCGTTCATGAGCTTACATCTTCTGAGTGATGCTTCTGCTGTAGTGCACCTGCGTGTCTAGTTTTTTCGTTCTTCTGGTCTTGTTTTTCCTTTCCACTGTAACCAAAAAAAATAGGAGAAGTTTGAGGACAAAAAAATTTTCCTCCTTAATCTTCTCATTTTCCCTCCTAATCAAGTTTTCTCTCTCCTATCAAAGATATTGAACGGATTAATCTAAGCCGTTTATTTCATTTTGATCTGGGCCGTTGAAAAAAAAGCTTATGGAAGAAACTTTTTCTCTTCCACGTTTCCATCATTCTTTCTTTTTCTCTTCTCTCTGGATCTCACCTTCTTTTCTCCGGTTCCAATCTTCATCCACATAACAAAGGTAATTTTCTTTCTCTCTTTCTCTAACCTCTATTTTCATCATTTTCTCTTTCTCTCCCTCTCTCTTTCCATCTTTTTTTCTTTCTCATTTGTCATCTCCCTTTCTCTTTCTCGCTCTTCCGCCCCCCCCCCCCCTCTCTCCCTCTCGCTTTCTTATCAACCACCAACACCCACTCAGCTGGGAATCGTTATTGCCACCTCCAGCATCATCACCGTTGATCGCTGTTGATTAGGATTTTGGTTCCAATAAAAAACTCTTCGACTCCCTCTTTCTTCAAACTTTACATTTTGCTAGAAAATAAAAAATCTCAGATTATGATGCCTCTATAAAAAATATGCAAGTTTTTAATTTATGCAAAATCCCAGATTTTGTTATTTTTTATTTTTTATATATGCAAGTTTTAATTTATTTGATTTTATTCTATTTGATCTCCAGAGAGATCAGAATCCTCAGTTTCATAGGAGAAGCAAGGAAGCTGAAACAAAGGAGCAAAGAGATGATTAATTTAATGAATAGGCAATTTTTAGTATTTCTTTGTGTTTTAAAACAATAGATATTCTTGCACTTTTTTTTTAGACAACAGGTATGAAGTGTACTATTTGATGTTGTTGTTTCTTATTCATATGTTACAAACAATATTTTTTTGGCTGATTTTATTTATAGATTTACAATGCTTTGTACCATATTCATATTATGATTTGAAGTTGTCATTTCAATGACACAAATCAATGAATTTGGGAAACATGATAGAGTTGCTAAAATTCATGCATATATAATAAGTCGTCTAATAAAGGAGATGCTTGCACTAACATTATAATTATAATTATTAAAAATATAATTATAATAATAATAATAATTCAAATACAAATACTAAAACTAATTTCTATAACTAATACAAATATTAATAATTATGATCAAAGAATTAACCAGAAAAAAAAACGAATATAATGTTATAATTTGAGAAGTTCTAATACAGGTAAGTTTTGATATAGGCAAATTGGTATCAATCAATTAAAAAGAGCATCATTATGAATAATTATTTGATTGTATTAGCATAATACAATCAAATATTTACTCTGTCATTAATTCAATTTTTAAAAAATGCGAAAATTTATACTGTATGTTGTAATTTTAATCGTGGAAATTAATGATGCATTATTTTATACTTTAAACAATATATTTATTTACAATTATGAAGTTCTAATATAGTCAAGTAATTTTCAAGTTTAAATCTTTTTAATTTCTATATTCTTATAATTCAAACTTACATTCACAATATCAAATTCTATTATAGTACTACAATTATAATGACTGATAATAATAACTATAATTCTTTATGATTATTCATTCCATTTACTATGACAAGTTTTTAACTGGAATTAGTGTTGAAAAAATGTATATAAGGAAGCAATGTAATAAAGGCAGGACTGTCAATTTTAGGTTTTAAATTTTGATTTACTAGGTTATTATATTGGACAATGTTTATTGCTATCTTTTTTGTGATTGTTTAACATTGTTCAATTTAAATATTTAAATTCATTATTATGTGAATCATACTTTGTTTGGAGAATTTACTATTCGGTATTCAACAAACGAGGAATCTTATTAAATAGAAGCTCTTGCTCCAATAATTGAACTCCTTACCCAACCTGTCAACATAGCATAAATATTAGTTGGAAAAACTCTTTACTATAAACTACATATAAAACTTAAAATTGTTGTCTTCTACGATTGTAAAGTTTATTTTTGTACAATTAAAAAAATAATTTATAATTTATTTACATTATATAACATATAAACTACACATTGGCTCGACAAAATTTAATAATTAAGTAGTAATTAAACATTATTCATTACAAATTCAAGATATTTTACTCATACTTTATCAATTGCAATTTTTTCACATAATACTAATATCTCTAATTAAACGACCCGTGCATCGCACATGCATACTTACTAGTATTAGAGAAAATAGTTTGTGTAACGATAATATAAAGGTTAGTATACTCCTATATTACTTTCATTTTATATTAATTATTACAGTAACAATAAGCAAAATCTCGTTATTTTGAATACTTTATTTTATATATATATATAAGGCTTATTTATGATTTTGGTCCCTAAAAGTTCAACGTGTTTTGGTTTTAGTTCCTATAAGTTATTTTGACCGGGGCTAGTCCTTAATATTTCAAACATTTTGGTTTTGGTCCCCTTCATTACAAAAAATCAGTTATTTGCTGACATGGTTAACGAAAATCCACACCAACTACCACTGGGTGTAAGGTAGCACCAAATAGGTGATGTGACATGGATGATTCAGGCCTATAAATTCAAAATTTTGCGTACGGGACCATTTAGCGTATCGGACCATTTTGCGTCCGTGGATTTGTATCATTCACCTTATATCACCTATTTGGTTTCACTTTAGACCACATAGACTGCTGATGTGATGTTCCGCTAGCTACACAAACAAATAACAAAATTTTACAAACGGAGGGGATCAAAACCAAAATGTTAGAAAATTTAAGGACTAGTCTCGGTCAAAATAACTTTTAGGGACTAAAACCAAAACACGTTGAACTTTCAGGGACTAAAAACATAAATAAGCCTATTTATAATATACTTTGATCTTTTTGAACTGTTCATTGCATTTCACCTTCCTTTTTTGGGAAAAAAAAAATACTAAGCAAAAAAAAAAGGAAATGGAGAAGACGAGAAGGAAGTCAAGGACCTTTGGCAGTTCCCATATTTCTGGTAAGTGCTATTGCGGTCATTGCATACTACAACTCCAAATTAGCAAACCTTCGTTCATTCTGAAAACTTCCCTAACTACCATTGGAGAAATCCAGAACATTAGCATCCACCGTACACGTGTCCGAAAGAGAACGACCGACATCCTTCCCCACTGCTATAAGCTGGGCGATGTCTCACGAAGTTTCTTCACATAAAATCAAAATCAATAATTAAATACTACAGTAATAATTAGTAGTAATTAGTAAATTATTAATTAAATTAATTAAGATCGCGAGGCTAACGAGTCGTCGTTTATTTATTAACCCCTACTCTCAAGTCTCTCATCCGCAGTTGTTGTTCTTCTACGCATAAAATAAGACCGTAAGAGAGAACTTTGATTTCATTTTCCCTCTCACTTTCTCAGTTATCAACCAACCAACCAACCAACCAGATCCTTTCCCGGGGGTAAAAGAAGAAAAGATGTGGAACAACAATCACGGTTTCGGTAAAATCGGGGGAGATGTGGAGAGCGGAGGGGCGAGCAGGCCCCTTTACCCTATTATGGTTGAGAGCCCCGAACTACGTTGGTCCTTCATCCGTAAAGTCTATTCCATCATCGCTATTCAGTTGCTCGCTACCGTTGCCGTTGGTTTCTTCGTCGTCACCGTTCGTCCCGTCGCCACCTTCTTCGTCAGTTCCGGCGCCGGTATAGCCGTCTACATCCTCATCATCTTCGTCCCTTTCATCAGTGAGTATCAATCATCATCAACTCACTTCTCTTGATTATTATTATTATTATTATTATTATTATTATTATTAATCGGTTACTTAATTTCATTTTCATTTCCATTTTCATTCTTGTTTGCAGCGCTGTGTCCTCTTGCTTATTATTACCAGAAGCATCCCGTCAATTACTTGCTCCTTGGGATTTTCACCGTTGCTCTTGCTTTTGCCGTCGGATTGAGTTGCGCTTTCACTGACGGTAACTTTTTTAATTCTATTTCTCTAATTAACATAATTTGCATTTATTGTTTTACAAATTTGGGAGAATTTATGGTTTTATCTTTGAATGTTTTGAGAGGAGAATTACATTTAGGAATTAGGGTTACTCTTTGTCATTGTGGCTTGTGATTAAATACACACACAATTGCTTTTCTTCTCTTCCTCAACTAGTTGCTACTGTATTTCCTCTCATTTGGAATTGTAGATTAGTTGAATTGATGAATTCCACTATTTCCTGTTTCTTATTGTTATTATTATCATTTGTTCAATGGCAATCAAAACCAACAGTAAAAACCAATTGGAGAATAATATTGTGTTGGATTAATGGACTTACTAAATATGATAAGGAATGATTGCATTTGGGAGGAAGTTTAGGTATTAATTCTTTGTAGAAGAGATAATTGAATCTCCTGTAGTGACGGATCTTGACTAAAAGTTTAGGGGTGTACATGAACAGTGGCCGGAGGAGTTGGAACAAAAATTATGGCTGAAATTTTGAATTGTTATATATTATAATTTACATAGTAATCACACTTGAATGTAGTTGTAGTACTGATGGTTTTTGCTTCCTCTTGATTCCTTGAAGTCTAGTGTTCGAATCTCACTATCTCCGTTTTATTGCCAAATTTTTACTGCTATTATTGATGAAAAACGAAAATGAAGAACAAAAGGCATGACGTGGGATTCGAACCCTAGACTGTGAATCCGTTATTCAAATGCCTAGCCATTGAACCGATCAACTAACAAAGGCAAAACATGTTATTCGTTTATATATAATACTTGAAAGTTAAAATCTCAGGGGGAGCAGATGCTCCCACCTGCTCTTTCCAAGATCTGTCCCTGATCTCACGTGAGATGTTTGAGCCATGTATGTAGAAGGCGTGTTGAATCTCTACAATTATGGCAGATCTGAAAGTACCTCAATCCCTATAGGTAAAGGGAGTGATAAAAAAATACTAGGTGAAACTTTTATGAAAGGTTTAGATGGAAATGGTATGTCAGTGTGGACTTGATTTATGTTAGGATACAATGGCCCCAGTTTGTTAGGCATTGTTGATTGTTCTGTATATTTTGGTTTGCTCAAGTTGCATTGTTGCAATTAGGATTGGCTAGTTTTACATGGTACTGAATTTTATCTAACTCGATTGGTGACTGCATACAGAGAAAGTTATTCTGGAAGCTGTGATATTGACAGCAGTGGTGGTGATCTCCTTGACTCTCTACACATTTTGGGCTGCAAGGAGAGGCCATGATTTCAACTTTCTTGGTCCCTTCTTGTTCGGTGCTGTGATTGTTCTTATTGTCTTTGGGTTTATTCAGGTAATCATGGTCTTCAATCATCTTTCCTTGATATATGCATTTCATTTGTTTTGGTTAAATATCTGATAGCATTTTCCTATAATCCTTTCCTTGCAGGTTCTGTTTCCACTTGGTAAAATCTCTACAATGATCTATGGGTGCGTGGCAGCCATTATATTTTGTGGCTACATCGTATATGATACAGATAACCTGATCAAGAGATACTCTTACGATGAATTCATTTGGGCCTCAGTTTCTTTGTATCTTGACATCATCAATCTTTTCCTCAGTCTGCTCTCTATCTTTAGAGCTGTTGATAATTGATGAGATCGCCCTATCATGTATTCCCTTCGTTGGGATATATTACTGTTGTGGGGACGAGGGTGTTTCTGAAAAAATCGAATTCTTGTGACGTAATAATAAAATATCCTGTCAAGACTTTTGTAAACGTAGTTTATTAGCTAAGAATTTTTTCCACAGAAAATGTATATACATATCTTATTGTTCCCTTTTGTTTTCCTTTATTATTTATGTTATTATTATAATTATTGTAACTAGTTGTTCGCTTGTTAATTACATTGATGATTGGTAACATTTATGTGCAATAGTTGGTTAAGCAAATGAAATTGCGTTGAGTTGTTCCTCTTTGATATTAGAGGGGACAAAATGTTTGTGGATGCTAAGAAAGGTTTGCGTCTAATTCTAGAAATTGCTTTGGTACAATGTCATGCTCTGTCTTTTGATACGTATATCCAACGCGATTTGATTTGGGGAGCCACGTCCGATAGAAACTTTGGCAAGCCTCATGTCAAAACGCAGCATCTTTGACCGAGAGCCATCAGAAGCAGAGTGGCTTGATTCTTGGGTTGTCAAACACAGCAAAGGCAATCTTGTTTCTGGCCTTATTTTCTTTTCTTAAAAAAAAAAAAAAGTAGCACCTTTCCTTTTCCATTGTTGCGTTGGCACTTGGCAGTCTCATCTAGGAATTCCTTTGAAGCGAAGAAAGGATCATCCTTTACGTGTTAATATGTTCCTTTGGTTTTCTCTCTACATGTGTTATTCACTTATTCTAGATTTTTAAGACTTTAAATGTTTGTATTTCTTTTTATATTTTATTACTTTTACCTTATGATCTGAATTAAATGTTCTTATTTCACACGAGTTAGGGCGTTGACACCCTGTAAGACTTAGTCACTTACACCTTCACATAACTTTTTACCGTTAAATTATATGTTATTATAATATATAAAAAGCTATGTGAAAGTGTAAGTGACTAAGTTTTAGATCTGGTGTCAACAGATCCTAACTATTCACACACGCGCATATATATATATATATATATATATATATATATATATATATATAATTTCCTTGACGTTGTGACCTGCATTACACATGAGACCGATATCCGAAAAAGATAGGGATAGAAAAACAATATCCCAGCATTCTAGAAATTCAGATATCAGATATAAAGTTCATTCTATAGTTATAAAATCCATCTGCTTCTTAAAAATAAGTTCACTCAAGTTACAAAATCCATTAGTTCCTTAAAAGGAGATGTTAATAAGCTAATAAATACATATTATTTGAATCAAGTTCAGCAGTCAGCAGTGTGGCTTGAGAGTAGAGACTCTTCTTCAATTCCCATATTTGTTTTGCCTTTGTGCAACAATGGAAAGAAGCATTGAAACCCCTTGAGTCCAGATATCATATTCTCTTTGATTTCTGCATTCAAACTCCACAATCCCCCTTGATTCTGTCTTCAATCCAAAATACTTCCTTTTTTCACCATCATCAAACAGATGCCTTCCTGGCCATGCTGGCAAATTCGTACACACATCCAACACAACATCTGAAAATTTAAGAGCACCAGTGTTATCAATTGTTTAAAAAATTTATTGGTTAGGGAGAGAAGACTAAACAAGTAAAATAAAATCATGAAGCTAATGGCAACTTACTTTTTTTCTTTTTAGTAATGGTTCCTGCAACATGTCTGCTTTTCATTTTCAGCATCACCTGAAAATAATGTTTGTATGCATTTTGATGAATAAACGTGTATCCAATTCTATAATATAAGAAACTTTGGAAAGAATAATTACCTGGCCTGTTCTATGAATATAAACAGAAACTATTTTATAGTGAAGATCACCTACAGTTATCACCAAAAGACAGTCAAATATTTTTGCCATATAGAGAAAAGATTGATTGTTAGTGCCTAATTTGTAGTTGCATTTGTTATTGGCATTACCTTTACGAGTCCTTTTGAGTAATTCAGTGCCCCTAGCAAGGAGCTCTTGACTGCAGGCACCCAGAAAATTTTCTCCATTCACAATCTCCCCACTATCACTTGTGCTAGAGTTACTGTTATTGCCTTTACCACATAATCCAATCCCTATGCCTCTCTCAATTGGTGTTACTGTAGTAATATTCCACACCTCCTTCAATGCTCTTGCTTTCAAAGTTGCTGCTCCTCGTAGAGCTGCATACATAAAGCCCCATAGCAAAATAATGAAACAATAAAATACAATGCAAAAAAAGACAATTAGTCTATTACTATGCCTATTACAACACATGCACACATCAATTTGAGATATATATATTCTAGTTAGTATTATAGGATATGTGTGCCTAATGAATGCATAAAAACTCTACCGGTAGCAGCTGCAGCTGTAAGAGTTGTGATATCATCGTGAGAGCGGACATTGACAGCAGAGCTAACCACAGAAGCAAGATGTTCTCTTTCAGCTCCCATTGATTCAGCAGCCTCAACACACTGTGCAGCAACTAATGTAGCAGCTGAAGCCACAGCCATGTCTGTCTTGGCCATCTTCTCATCTTTGCTGGTTGCAGATGATGCTGCTGTTGCAGCTGTGATGGCTGCAACAGCAGCAGCCACAGCAGCTACAGAAATAGCAGCATGGAGTTGAGCATTGTGAGTTCTGTTTTCTTCTTTCTTTTTTTCTCTTCTTTCTTTCAACCATCTTCCAACTGTCTTAGGTCCAGAACAAGGAGTGGCACTGCCAGTACCAGCACTCATGGCTCTTGCACCATTGAATAATGAGTGAATGGAATTGTTTGCCTTAAGAAACTGCATTAAATAGAATAGATGAAGCCAAACATTAGGATTTCTTTGGATTCTCCAATAGTGCATTAACTATTAAATTAATATATTCAACATTATAAAATCAATAAATTCAACATTATAAAATTTGTTTCATCCAAAATAAAATAAAATATGCTGACAATCAATATTCATGGTTGTGACTCATAGTCATAGGTCACTGGCACATGGCATGTCCTTTTTTTACCTCATTAAATTTATGTTGTTTATTTTTTATTGATTCCAATGTTTGATTTCATCATTCTTGCTTATGGCAGCACTATTCTTTCTAGTAAATGGCTAAATCAAACTTTTTATCCCTACTAAGAAAAACTGCCAAAAATGAGAAGGTTGTTTACGTGAATATGGGATACAAGGTACACTGTCTGGGCAGTCAAACTCTCTTGTCCTCTTGTGAATCAATCAGCAAGCAGGAAAGTTGACTGGAAACCATGCCTACACTACATATATATATAATATATCTCATCATAATTCATAATAAATAATTAGCCACTTCAACACTCTACTAGTCTTATCCAAAAGCTATCTTCTAAATGTTAATTTTTTAAATGAAAAGTCACATGTCACAACCCTCTCTACAACTCTAGCTCCTAGTTTTCCTTTTCTTTCATATCACGACTTTCTTTTTTTTTCTTTATTTTTTGTGTGTGTTTTTATGGGAAAAAGGAGATCCTATCCTAACCCTGATGCAAGAACCTAGAGCAGTAAGCACCACCAATAGTGAGAAATTTAATTTTGTAGGTGAATGAATAGAGAGACCTTTCTTTCATGCAGTCATGGGAACTAAAATGAGCTATGTGTAGCAGGAAGTGAATGAATAGGGGGACCCTCAAGTTTCTTTCTTGGGTAGATTTTTCCAAATAGTATCTTGTTTTTCTTTTAATATAAGAAGATAGTTTTGGGCTATTAAATCACTCTTAACACCAATATGTTAACTGTTTTCAAGCTTTATGTAAGAGCAGGCAAAAGCAAAGACAGAATTTTCCAGATTCATACAAGAAAGCAGAAGAAGCAGTAGTGGTAGTTTATCACGGGACCAAAACAAAAAAAAAAAAAAAATGGCACTGAAAAACGAGATTGGCAAGAGAAGGGCATAACATAGCAATAAAATAACAATACAAACTTACAACACTATATTATTGCTGCACTTATGAAAAAAGCACTGTTCATAGCAAAAGTACAGTTACTTCTCTTCACCAACCTACTCACCTTCAGGGCCCCACTCAAAAACAACAGGGAAAAGAGCAGATGAAGAGTGTGTATAGAGATACCTTAACAACATCATCATACTCATCAGAGGGTGAAATTGGTGGACTATCTGTTCCTGTTAAAGAACCACCACCATTCAAAGGTTCACTGCTGTGAGATAATCTACCTGATGTTAATGGAGACACTTCCTGTCACACACATATATCATACATTAAATTATTTGATGGACGGATACACACAAAAAAAAAAAAAAAAAAACAAAAACAATGCCTCTATGGCTTTAAAAAGAACAATATAATATATATGCAGTGTATTAGTAGTTTGTTATATAATATAATATTTGATGAAAGAAACTAAAACACAAAATGTTAGAAGTAATAACTAATAACCTCTCTCGTGGACTGTGACATAATGCGTTCAAGGACAAGTTGTGAAGTGGCAGAGGAAGCAAAAGAGAACTGGTTCCCAGACATAGTTGAGAGTTGATCAGAGTGAGTAGTAATAGTTTCTTCAGGAATAGAATTAGGGGGCTTGTAAGAAGAAGAAGAAGGTTGAGGTGGCTGAAGGGCTTTGGAGACTTCAAGGGAAGAAGCACTCCATGACCTTGAAAGAAACTCCATTGGCACTCTCGGGCTCTCTGGCAAATGAGTCCCATTATTGTTTGGAACCAACTCATTCCTGTGACAACTGATTCTAAACTTGGTTTCCATGTCAGGGGACAACAATTGTTTAGAGAGTTGGCAACTTGGCATACCGAGTGAGAGGTTTCTATATACTCCTACTATGCAGTGGCATCTTTCAAGGGTCTAAGGAATGGTCAAACATCATGTGATCAAGTACCTTTATATGAAGCCCCCCAACTGTAAAAAAAAAAATAGGAATTTTTTTTTTTAAAGGGAAATTGATGCACAAACATGTTTAAGTAATTGAAGCTGAAAGAAAGAAATAAAGAAAAAGTATTGTTGTTGCTTTGTGCTAAAAACTAGAGAATAGGGCATTGGGAGAATTTTGTGACAATGTCCTTAACATAGATATTTGCAATCACATGTGCTTTTTTCTCTCGCAGACCCTAACATTATTCAATTGGAATTTAGCCACCTTTTAAATTATGCACTGTCATAACTAGAAAAGAAAAATAAAAAGATTTTCATCATTGATCTTTGTTGACATATTATTGAGTTATTAGTGAGTGATTCAAATACTAATCATTAAGACTTACCATTAGTGCTTTAAGTATACTATATACAATTCACATGCCAATTGAGGTGGGCCTGGGAGTATAACACAACAACATTGCAAATTAAAAAACAATAAAAAGGGAATCTAGCCGAATGTTGCATATACTCGAATCCCAAATGGGGGACACCAAAATATTGGCTATTGGGCAACAAGAACAAGCTCAATTATGAAGACAAAAAGATAAGGCACGTGATTTGATAATAATGATACAGTTACTGTATCATGATATGCATATGGAATCTTACTTAAACTAGTATGTTTAATTAAATCATATGACTTCAAAGAATAACACTAATAACTACTGTTGGGAGCATCAATTACACCAATAAACAATGATTAACATGCATTTACGTTTAACAAGATATGCATATATACAACCGATACTACTAGCAGCCCTGAAGCTGAAATGACTAATGGTTGGTGAGGACTGAGGATCAAGCTAAGCAATTGTACCAAATCATGCGTAACTATTTACCTGAATTGACATGTAAATGTTGCATACATTTTGATTTACATAATTGTTACTCCCTCCGGTCCTATATATAGGACATATTCTAGAAGCAATCTTTGGTCCTATATATAAGACATTTTGTATTTTCTATGCATCATTTATTGTTTTTTCTCTTTTTTGCCCTTATTAAATGCATGTGTTTTTTGTTGTTCATTAATGAGTGTGAATTTTTCAAGAAAAGTTGAGAGGGTAAAATTGTAATGTTACAATATATTCTCATAGAATTCATAAAACTAACTACTTTTCTTGATCCGAGAAATATGGTTAAGTATGTCCTATATATAGGACCGGAGGGAGTATTTCATTTACAGTTTAGCTTTGGAATATGGTCCATTCAAGAAGGGACTAGCATTGAAGGATATGAATGTTCAATGATCAAACCAGCTAATGGCATGTTTGTATCTGCGATAGAAACCGCGTTTGGGCAAAAGCTCCGCTTCTACAAACGCGCGTTTGCGTTTCTGGAACGCTGTTCCAAACAGACGCTAAGACAACTTGATGTAAATCCCTGAGTAGACACAGTTTTTTTTTTTTTTTACACTAAGGGTATCCCCAACCAACTGCCGAAGACTAATCCCCTCCGAGACATAGATATCACCGAAGTGGGTTTTGCCTCTACCAACAAAGCATTTTCCATGCCCACGGCAGGGATCGAACCCCTAACATGGAACCCAGCTATCTACTAACTGTGCTAGGCTTTGTTGGTAGAATAAATATGCTTTCTTTAAAAAATAATACTCCTACCATTTTGAATTTGGACAACATCTTTTTTTTTTTTTTTGACAACAATGAACAAGTTGTAATTTTCTTTATTATTTTTGAAATTCGTGTAAATAGAGGAACTAAAAATTGAGAAATTAATATAAATACATTCAAAGTTCAGATTTTGATATTACCAAAAAATATAACTCTTTTGAAATTTCATAGCTAGATGTTGTTCCAACTATAGATATCATAAATAGAGGTCATCAATGAGTTTCATCAAACTCTAGAGACGATGACATGAGTACATTTTAGTTCCAATTGTCTTTCTATGAGAAATATTAATAGTACTATTGTTTTAACACCTAACTAATAATCCTTACATGAGACATTACAAGATGATTTATTACAATTTTCTTTGCCGCGATAACATTTGAGATGCCGACAAAACATAATGAAATAAAACATTTTTTTTAAAATCAAAATGTTATATTTTTTGTTCATAATCTTTTCTCTCCTCTTATGTTCTACAGTATACACACTGAATAGATTCTATTTTAATATGTAACTTTTTCTTTTTGAACCACACTCTTTACTCATTGGCCCCCACCGCCTGAAATAAGTCGGAAGATTTTTTCCACTTGAAACAAGGCGGAAGCAAAATAAAACAATTTGACCCCCATTTACCGACTTTACGGAGGCAGAAGATGAATTCCGATTTTCAAAAAGCGGAAACTATTTTATTTTTCTACCGATTTGCATAAGGCGGAAGAATTACCGACTATTTAAAAGCGGAAATACTTCCACTTTTTAAGGAGCAAAATAATTAAAATGTTGAAATCCCAGAAATGCCCCTACGTGAACCCTACACCCCCTTTTGTACGTGAATGAACGGATGGACAATTTTGGTATTATAACAAATTTTTAATGTTAAAGCCTGATGAAAGTCAGAATACTCTATTTTATTTACGACTTTGGAAAGGCAGAAGATAATATGACTTGCATAAGACGGAAATTATTTTATTTTGTTTCCGCCTTGTTTCAAGCGGAAAAAATCTTCCAACTTGTTACATGCGATAAATAACAAATGGGAGCAAAAAGAAAAAGTCTTAATGCTACATTGCATATATATCAAGATGGGATCAACGAACGTCTCATCTATCTATGACTCTATGTAACCATTCAAGAAAGGTACACTGATTAATTCTGGCGCCTATTTGAAGGAGAGGAATCAAAGGCTGAAGCTCTGACAGTTATAGGCTTTGAAGGTGATCTCAGTAATGCTGTTCCTCCTTGTCTTAGGAGTTGGCAACGTCCAAGGCCGACAAGTTAGTAAGTCTAACCAAGATTTAGCAGAACCATTTTTCTGCATAGTGTGTATGTGGTTGGACACTTACAAAAGCTGGGTTCCAGAAGGGGACTTGTGCTAAAATACGCGTGCATGCAAACGTCATCACCTAGAGCTTTTTCAAAAAAAAAAAAAAAAAAAAATCAACCACGGGCATGAAAAAAATTTCAATCCCCTCTAATAATTTGATGAGAATTGAGAAGAGTGATAAAAAGAAAAGGTATGACATATTATATCAGCCTTAGCTTTTTGGTTTTGTTAGTATTTTTTGGTCTGTCCTTCATTCATAACCTGACAAAAGACACAAACTTTATTCCTTTTGCCTCATTTTCTCAATGATAATTGCTACCCTTTGGATCTCAATTGCACTTCCAATGCGCTTTCTTGTTATTTTCAGAACATAGATTTTATTTTTCTTCAAATTATTTACTTTTAGTCAAATTTTTGTTACCCTTTTGGACCACCAAAGCGAGACCTACTACTACCTAGTGGTAAATTTATTGTACAACAAAGTTTATGT
The DNA here is from genome assembly GCA_037953625.1 of Crotalaria pallida. Classification (NCBI taxonomy): domain Eukaryota; kingdom Viridiplantae; phylum Streptophyta; class Magnoliopsida; order Fabales; family Fabaceae; genus Crotalaria; species Crotalaria pallida. The sequence goes on along the minus strand of CM075652.1, from coordinate 145,079,797 downwards.
AGGCTTCCCTTTTTTTTCTTTGCTTTTACTATCTTTTCCACCCTCTCCCATCTTTTTCAAAAACTCAAGTGCTTTCTTGTTGCCTTATTTACCATTAGATGACCTCTCTAACTAGCTTCAAGCAAAGTAAAAAAAAAAAATTACTCGCATGTTTTTTTTACTGCATGGTTGTGTTTGATTTACAATTACAAAATACCGACCATTATAGATTTGGAAATGATACTTGCCTGTGTTTGATAGAAAAAGATAAAAGCAAATGAGAATGTAAAAATGTTTTTTGACATCTCACTTATGAAGGGAGTAGGAGATGTGGGAATTCTAGGAATTCAAGTAGAACAAAAAAACTCAAGTAACACTGAGACAATATTATTAAAAGCCTGTTTGGTTTGGCTCCAAACGCGCGGTGGGCTGGAAGCTGTCCGTTTGCGGTAGCCCACCGCATATCCAAACACACACTAAGATTTAAGAGTAGGAATCTCAATTTTAAAGAGGGAAAAGTAAGCAAATGAATCTAGATGAATTTATTGGCTCCGAAGCTGACTACTTATACAAGTTGAAATGGTGGAAAAAACGGTTATAAAATAATCGTGAGCTAACTACTTACTAACCAGCTAATTACAACCTATAATAGTGTAATTAGATATGTCATGAAAAATGCAACGAATTGTACATGGACTAATAAAAAACTAGCATCTATCACCATAAACTTAGGAGTTGGAAAACTCAAACTAAAAATAAAAGCATTGTTCAATACATTTGAAAAAAAAAAACTGTTTTCGTACTAAACTACATTTTCCGTGTAATAATAGTAAAGTTGTATCATGATGAGATTTGGTTCGTTCTCACCTTTTTAAATAAAAATGCTTTTATATTCTCGTGCATCGCATTCTCAATAGAATGTGCTCAAAATCACTTATAGGTTATCAAATGCTACCTTAGAGGCATGCTTCTATTGTGTGCAATGTTTTTCTTGTTTATGTATTAAGTAATGCAAGTTGGTTTAATGCAATGTTTATGATGACCATGTTTCAGTCCTTACAAAATTAAAAGTTTTGGTATTCATCCTTTCACCGATCTGATTTTGTCAAACATTGACATGGCAGATGAAAGTTCATATAAGCATCACCACATCATCACTAGAGCAGAAATGACAAGTGTATTCTTTAATTTCTTTTTATTCTATATAGGGAAATTTTGATTTTTTTTTTTTCTGATACAGAAAATTCAAATAAGGTATTCCTGGGTCACATTAACTAAATCTTGGACTATACTGCAACTAAATTGTAGGAAAAATAACTTTTTTTTTTATTTTTCCAGTATTTTCCCATATTTTTACGAACAGAGTTCATTTAAAAAAAGGTATGATATATTATCAGCCTTAGCTTAAGTAGATGTTGCTCTGTCCTTCGTTCATAACCTGCCAAAAGACACAAACTTTATTCCTTTTGCCTAATTTTCTCAATGATAATTGCTCCTTTTGGATCTTAAATTGCACTCCCAATGCGCTTTCTTGTTATTTTCAAAACAGAGATTTTATTTTTCTTCAAAATATTTACTTTCAGTAAAAAAAGTTGTTACCCTTTTGGACCTCCAAAGCGAGACCTACTAGTGGCAAATTCTTTGTACAACAACAAAGTTAGCGTGGGTTTCCTTTTTTCTTTGCGTTTACTCCCTCCGTCTCTTAATATAGGACACCATTTTGGTAGAATTAGTGTTACTTTTTATAAGTCGTTTTAGAATATCTAGGTAGTATTAAAAAGTTTATTCCAAATACACCCCTCATAATTGTACATGGGTGATAGGGTAATAATTACAATTGAGAGAGAAATAAATAGAGTTGTAAAGCTTTAAATAGGGTTAACCTTGGAATGACAATATATTTTTTTTATAAATTTGAGAGTAATAGTAATAACTTTTCTTAATCTGCGTGAATTAGGTAAAAGTGACTTATATTAAGGGATAGAGGGAGTACTATCTTTCTACCCTCTCCCATCTTTGTTTTTCATGTTGCCTTGTTTACCATAAGATGACCTCCCCAACTCCAAGCAAAATTAAAAAAAAATAAAAAATAAAATTTACTATATGGTAGTGTTTGATTTACAAATTCAAAATATCTACTCTTAGATTTGGAAAGGCTACTTGCCTATGTTTGATTGAAAAGATAAGAGCAAATGAGATTGTAAAAATAGTTTTGGACATCTCACTTATGAAAGGAGTAGGAGATTTGGTTCTCACCTTTATAAATAAGAATGCTTTTACATTCATTCTCAAGAATGTGCTCAAAATCACCTAGGTAACCAAATGCTGGCTGCCTTAGGGGCATGTAGGCTGTAGCTATGTTAGATGCGTGTAATTTTCCTCTAGTTTATGTCTGAAGTTGTCTGAAGTAATGCAGGTTGGTTTAATTCAATTCTTTGGGGTGAATGAACTTGTAGATAGAAAGGAAACAAGAATAAATTTCTTTAGTGCCAAGCAACTCTCCAATTTGATTACTATTCTATTAAATGAATAACTATCTTTTCAAATACTGTACATAATTATTCTATATTATGAAGGTACAAAAGTACATAATCGGTGAGGTAAAGTTCTCAAAATCTATTGCTTTGACAGAGGGTATACAACTAAACAAGACTAACCAGAAACTAGTCATTTATTACTATTTGATTGCAAACCACTACCACCATAATACTGCTTTGTTGTTTCACGTGAGAATTCAGCAAAAGTCATCCCATCCTTCAACCGTGATGAAAGTGGGGGAACTATTCTCTGAATTTCGCGACTTAGTTTATTATTATCATCATGCCCAAGCTGTTGTTCATCATCAGATGCCGCTATTAAACACTGATCATTGAACCCATTGAACATCGACTCTGCCTGATGATAATCAGAGATAGAGAATGTTTTAGTCCACGCAGGTTGCAGAAATACAACAAAAGTTTCTCTGCTTAAGTTTTCAAACTTTGCAGGTCTAAGAACGGAGTGCAGGGTTGAGCGCAACTTCCCTCTAGAAATGATATCAGCGGATTCCCCAACTTGAATGATAAAACTGTCAGGAGGGGCCTTCACCAAAAGGACTTTTTTCTTATTTGGATCATATATCTGCAAGCATGTATGCCCAGTTGGTGATGGACATTCATCATAACAAGATGCAGAAAATGAATCTTCTGTTTTGGTTGTCTCTGAATGAGATGGCAAAATAAAAAAGGGAGATGTTAGAACAGTGAATATACCATAATCATAATGCCACTGCTGCCACAAATTTGAATAAATTCCACACGAATCACCACCATCATGGCCAATTGAGTTTGACTCTGACTCTGATCTTTGTAATGATTTCTTCCCATTAATCATTAAACAGCCATCGTCCCTTTTAATATTAGCTCGTCTTTTACAAGTTTCCTTGCTCCTCTCAACTTGTTTCAGAAGGAAGCCATCTAGAGATGAATGGTAATGTAAAAGACGGCCCTTCGCTGCACATGATTCTAATAGGCTCTGCTCTAACTCATTGCCTCCAATGGCCTTATCACAGATTCGAGCAAGGCAAAGCCCTACCTCCATCATGCAAAATCCTAATTCTTTGAAAGTACTTCCTAGATTCTTGAATTCCATATCATAAGAATCTCTCGCAAAATCGAGAGAATTATCTTCGGAATGTAATAGGGGGGGATCTGCCCTACCACTTAGGGAGCTTTTATTCAATTCTGGAGCTTTGGCATATTCCAGTTTCATAGCAAAGGAGGACACACTCCTATCTGGATTTTTCAAAGGAACATCACTACCCAAATTGTGCTCCTACAAAAACATGCATCCTAAATTAATGATAATAATAACAAAACGAGAGATCCGTTTACACCAAGTTAAATCACACCGACTCTTACAAGTCATAACTTTTTTTGCCGGACTCTTACCTCGCTCATAACTTTTTATACAATATATATTTCACTAATCCATCCGTTGTCAAATTTGAGAAAATTTAAGCTATCATAGAATATTTATTCTAATAGCTCCATTTTTATATTACTTTTAATGTGTGTGTGTGTCTATATATATATATATATATATATATATATATATATATATATATATATATTCGTTAATTTTGAAGTATATAAACGAAACATAAAATGATTTTGGATTTTTGTGAAATTTGATTGAGACGATATACATGATAGATCAGAAACTTTCAATTGCACGGTTGGTTCGATTAAATTTAACTTGTTTGTGAAAGTTATGAGCAGCTTAATAATTGGTGTAATTAAACTTGGTATAAATGAATCATTCTCTAATAACAATAACAACAACAATAATAATAATAATAATAATAGAGAAAATGCTACCAAGTGTTAAGAAGCTACTTAAATACAGTGAAAATGCATGAAAATGTGATTTTTTTTTTTTATTTTCGAGACATGAAAGAATGTCCACCTATGATTTGTTTTCCAATACCAATAACCTTAACAATTGTCTTAATTTGTAGGAAGACCCTAATAATAACAACAACATTTGCACCAAAAAAAAAAAATAGCAGTGAGGAATATGAATAGTGGAAAAATGGGGTGTGAACCTTGAGAAGGCGTTTACGGGTGAGAGGGTGGAGAAGAGCGAGGTTGCGAGCAAGTGGGAGAAGCTGTGATCGAAGCTTTGATGCATTGGGCACTCCAGTTATCGCAACCAGGCCTGGGCCTCTGGGCCCTAAGCTTTCCATTATCATTGATTCAATGGTTGATGAACACGATGATGATGATGATGACTGAACAAGGTCAGAATACTCAACCTCGTATACTTCTACCATCATATCTGTACTTTCTTTCATCTTGCAAAGCAAAGCCAACAGTAACAAAGCTCCTTCCTTCGATTCCTGAGAGAAAAGTAGTACAACAATTCACTTTGGGCCCGGGCCTCTCCCTAAATAAATAAATTCAATTCTTTTATTTCATTTTATTTTAATTTCTTTTAAAGATTCATTTTATTATTATATTTTTTCGAAACCAGGTAGTGTTTGGACTTCACATTTTTTGTATCTCAACTAATCTACCTTAGATTCGCGAACTATGCGAGTCTTTGACTCAACGATATGTATCCTCTCCAAGAATTGTTGTCTTACTGGGACTCGAGTCTTTGACCCTGAAATCCCTGAGCGCCAGCCAGTTTTCACTGGGACAATCCACTTGGGTATTTTGTTATTATTTAATACATACACAAAACTTCAAGATTTTATATCATCTTTTTGTAATGATTGGAGACTAATCTCCATTTTAGTTTTTAAAAAAAAAACATACTATTTTTATTTTTATTATAGTAATAGATTAATAGATAGATGATTGATTAATATAACCAATATGTACACTTGCTAGTATTTTTATGATAAAACTAAATTTTTTTTTCATAAAATAAATAAATTATTTACCATCAATTTTGGTTGGTTTGAGAGGAAGAAGACTCAGCGTTACATTACAAAACTCTTTTCATGCTTATTTTTTTCATTTTCATTACTCAAACCTATGATTTTACTTAAGAGAATCAAGCTCCTTATTACTTTTAAAAAATTATTAGTCCACGGTTTTCCTTGGCATGCATCCTCCTTAGTTCCAAAAATAACATTGAACTTCTCTATTTTGCATTTTGCACTATTTTCACATCATTTTGCTTTAGCTACTTTATAAATTGGCAAAAATCTACTGCATCCATTAAGAAGAAATTGAGGGGAAAAAATCTATTTAATTTTAAACATATTCTTGATCATTAAGGTTTTAAATATAAGGAAAAAATTAACTTCACACTTATACGTATTAAGAAAGTTAGTTGATTGCATAATTTTCTCGAATTCATAAAAAAATAGACTATTTTAAGAAACACGCATTGAGAATAAAAACAAAAATTAAATAATTCAACCACTTGATTAAGATATTTTATGAATGATTGTATTGAGAATAGAAAATTAATTAAATTTTACTTATATATGAGAGCATTAATGAATTGTTTTTATATGCTTATATTTGAGACTAGAAGAAATCTATAAGTAAGAAATTAACTTAAGAATAATATTATTTTTCATTGTAACATTTATTTTTGACACTTCATGTCAATCACCTTAGATTGATTTGAGTGTAGATTAGAATTCAGGTATATGGTATTTTGATGTAGAGTAGATATATACTGTATGCATATGAGGGAGAAAAGTTAACCGGTGGGTGCCAAATCCAATTCTACAAATAATAGAGTTGTTAACTTAGTGCAGGTTTGTCAAATAGGATTAGGACCAGGAGCTACTCTTCAGACTCTAACCTCAGATATAGGACTACATTAATTTACATTGTCTGTTGTTAAGGAACAATAAGTGCATCACAAAACCTTAGACCACAGTTTGTTTGAAGCTCTTAGTCAACCAAATAGCTGTTTCCCTTGGAGAAACCTTCTCAGGTCCAAATGGCTTCAACAACACCCCAAGCTCTTCAAACCTCTCTTGTTGTAGGAGCCTTGCACTGAACTCTAGCAACCCCTCCAATGCCTCCGCGCGTTGCTGGTACGAGGAGGTGTCGAACTGACGCTCACGAGATTCAGCAGAGGAATGGATTGAAACACCAGTTGTCAAATGCTCAGAGCATTCACTGCCATATGGAACAGGTGCTGTTGGAGCAGAAGCAGCACAAGAAGCATCATTGACACTGGTAGAGACATTGGCTTTGTCCACCACAACCTGGATTGTACACTTGTCCTTTGTGATTGAGAAGTCAGGAGCACTCCCTGGGGAGCTAGAAGAGCACTGAGCCGATGTTGATGACGAAACACGGACAGGGAAGCAAGGATCCGCACAAGAGACCAGAGGGAATTCTGCAATCTTGTCGATTCGCGGTGCATTAACAGAAATATATGGAGAGTCCACGCTTCTAAGAGGACTAACATTGGCTCTGCAAGGGGTTGCTGGGGCCATTGCTCTCGTGGTCAGTGGTAGGGATGCTCTGCGAGTTGGTAGAGGGAATTTTCCAAATGGAGACTGAGATCCTGGAAGCTGAAATGATGACAAGCAAACAGATTAATCCAAAGTCCAAACACAGCCCTTTTGTCAGCATCATATTTATTTAGGCAGAGGAAGCCTCACTGCAAATTTAGCTCTACTAGACATTAATACGAGATCATAATCATTAACATTTGACAATGCCAATATAGGGCATGCATACATGCATATACTCTCGAATGCATGCTGCAAGCATGCTAAGCCTAAATGTGCTGTAACATAATATAAGTTCAAACATTGACGTCATTATATAGGAAAAATCAAACCTAAATTTCTCTGCATTAAAATAATGATTAGAACATGACATAATTCACCTTCAAAAGTCATCAAGATAAATGGAGTTAAGAGTTTTAACTTACTGAGTCACGCTTGGAACCAGTATGGGGTATCTTTGAGGGTATTGTCTGCCATCTTGGTGTGGCAGGCTCCTTAGCTTCTCTCAACCTTGCCATCCAGTCAACTTTTGAAAACTTCGTGGCTTTTGACTTGTTAGTATTGCATTCTTCACGGACACATCCAACAGATAATTCATAGAGTTTCTCTTTTGAACAAGTGGAGAATCCTTGTGCTCTTTGAGTAGAACACAGAGAACCTCGTTCAGTTCCAGAAAGACTAGGATTCAAGGCCCCCCTGTCATTGCTGAATGACAATCGTCTATCTCTACCAGAAAGAGTAGAAACAGATTTTGGCTCTGCATACTGAGATCTCCTTACATAGATAGACTCAGGTGATTGAAATGGAAAAGTACTTCTTCTGGGGCTACTTAGTTTTAGGTGAACTTTAAGAATATAAGGTTGAAGATGGGGATGATTTAGTAACTCTGCAGCCTGTCAAAACAAACTGCTTAATTCGTGTTGAACAATTCCACCGAAATAAATTTAACTAAGCAGAATTTGCAAAATTTATGCAAGATTGGAACGAGAACAAACAACACTTAAGCAATAAATGTACACTTATAAGTGCCTTCGCGAAATGTATAAATGGTATTTGCTACTGAAAATAAATAATAAGTGCTTCATTTCTGTAATTTCACTACAATATTGCTGTACTCGATAAAACAAGCTAGAATTAAACTGGCGATAATAATGACAAGAATAACAAGGAATTAGGGAGAGAAAAGTAAAGGCCGGCACTACCTTATGAGTAAATGAATTCATAAGTAACAAATTTGCTGCATACAAATCCAAAGAAATGGTAAAAATGGAAACCAAGCAAGTGGTCCTACAACTGGCCTCTTGACATGCATCTTAAATAAACGTGTAAAACTAGCTTAAGTTCCAGAAATCCCATATCAAAGAGTTTATGCCATAAGATTACAGCCTGGGAAAGGAACGCTAAGGAGTCATTCAAGAACTGTTCTGCTACCTTACACCAGGTAAGGTGAAAATCTAAAAGCCAAAATTAGGATTGAGCAAAATTTTCTATATCTGTGTATGTAATTTACTCTATGATTTTCGTTGAGTGAAAAATATGAGCCAGACATCAATCACAGCTGAATAAATTTAGATGGAGACTTGGACACACACACACACACACAGATGATCAACCTTTTTTATTTTATAGAGCAGGTTTCACCAAGTAATCCACATCTTGTTAAATGCAAAGAAATGCTCAGAGAGAAAACATACACTTGGCCTAAGCTCTGGATTTTTCCTCAGCATACTCTTGACAAGCCCTCGACTGAAAGAAGAAATATACCACAATAAGTTTCACAACTCGTGTCATTGAATAAGTGAGCTGAAAGCTATAGACATTTTTTTTTAAATGACATAACTTAACATAGAACACTTTAAGGATAGAAGAGCGCTTAAATCTCCAATACTATTATTTTGAAATCCTATGAGCAATAGGTAACACAATCTAATGGTAGGCCAGAGAACCTATGAATGTGTTGAAGGTTCATTACTAGTTTGATCAGTTTCTGCAAGTATGCAGATACTTTGTATGCTTACATAATCCGGGCAATATTTTTAGGAAATAGAGGACTCACAAAGAACCAGAATACATAGTTGGAAGTGGAGCCACCAAAGACTTGTTTATTTTGTTAATCAATGTTTGCATATCCTGCTCAGATAGAAAAGAACAAGTTACTGAATTTAGGTTGAGCTCCAAACTTAGGAAATGTGAATACTAAAACTGAATAAGTCACCTCAAATGAAGAGAAGCAAGACAATTTACAAAATGAAATAGCTCAAACATCACCACGGATATTAATGATGCAACAACATAAGATTAGATGTTCCAAAATGAATTATTGTACCCCCTTCTTAAGATAAAAATAGTGATTAACATCCAGCCTCAGATATTAACTTACAAGAGCTTTAAAAGCTGGCTTGTGAGCAGCCATTTCATATACACAGCATCCTGACAAATGTTAATAAGTTATAACCGATGTCAATAAGAAAACAGTAACCAAGCCTTCTCGCGAATACAAAACAAATCTCTTACCCAACGACCAGATGTCTGACTTAGAGCCATAGGGTATATCAGCAAGAAGCTCTGGGCACATATAATTTGGAGTCCCTACAACCTAAGTACAGAGCAAGAACACACAATAAGTGATGAAGTAAAAATGAAGAAATACGTTGAACAAAAGAATGTCATGGCCAAGATACTAACTGAGGAAGCAAGATCATCACATGTCAACATTTTAGCGAGACCAAAGTCACCTGCATTAAACATACATAGCATAAGGATAGGATACTAAAACAAGTCACAACTTAGAGATTTCTAGTCTTGAAACACATTCTAGAAGTCTAAGTGCAGTGTGATAATAGAATGAAGAAAGCCATTACCCAGACGTATATCTTGATCTTTTGTCAGGAATATATTTGAACACTGAAACCAATGAGGATAAAACATCATCATTATGAAGTTTGACCCCAGAGATTTTAGATACCAGCTACATAACATGTTTAGTTATTGAACTCAGAGAAATCATTCACCTTGACATCACGATGGAGAATATGATTTGCATGCAAGTAATCAAGTGCCATAAGCAGTTGAACAAGCCACTTACAAAGCTTCTGCAAGCAAAAAGTTGATGGACATTAATTCATTAAGTTCCAAAACGCTTTCACATAGGAATGAAAATTATTCAGCAGGCTCAGAAGTAAAAGTATTGGCTGCAAGAGTGATGAACCTCTTCAGGAAAATGAACAGCATTGGCTTTTTTAATAGCTTCAGCCCTGTACAAGAAAGAAATCATATGAAGAGCATGGACTACAACTACATGATTATCAGAGTTCATCAAATTCTTAAATTCAATGTGAATCGTGACTTACATATCTCCTCCTTCACAATAGCCAATGATGATACATACAAAACAACCCTGTAAGTGAAGGTAGCGGCTTGCAAATATCAGAATTATAAATTAATCAGGAATTATAAACCCACATGCTGTGTTACAGAAAGACATTCAACTACTAAGTCCTTCATTAATATGATAAAAAATAAAAAAATAAAATAAAATTAGCATTTGTAAAGAAACAAACAAATCATTAAATTAGTAGGGTAACGAATAAATCACTTTTGTCAACATAAACAAAAATTTAGATTCTTGGAACTCTTAGTAAGTGAAGCAAACAAAAAGACAAGAGAATAACAAAAAAATCAACAGTATTATAAAAAGTTTTAAAAAAAATAAAAAGGGGTGACCTTTTCTACCCATGAATCTTTATACTCTACAATAAATGGGTTATGAACTTTAGAGATAAGCTCCATCTGCAAAAACAAGGAATCAACAAAGCACCATTCAATCTTAATAAATTAGAAAGACAACTTAAGTTAATAAGTACCATGTAAACAATATATATATATATATATATATATATATATATATATATATATATATATAAAAGAGATGGCATGTGAGTGAATGAGAAGGAGAGTAAGAGTGACCTCTTGGAGGGCAGATCTGCGGGTTGTGTCAGGCTGACGAGCAAGTCGGATTTTCTTGAGCACATACCTACAAACAAACATAAACAACCTTTAAATTTAATATATAAAAATGCAACACAACACATAACAATATGACATTGAACGAAACACTGAAGTAATAGTAGTTAGGAATAAGCGGTGAGAAGGTTAAGTAAGTAAGTAACCTTTTGTTCTCGTGTTTGTGCCTGACGAGCAGAGCAGAAGCAAAGGAGCCCTTCCCAATGTGTTGCAGAACCTCGTACTTGTCCATTTTGCTGCTCAACTAACTAACTAACTAAGCAAATGAAACAAACATAAGCAGCAGCAGCATAACAGGAAACAACACACAATATGGTTGTAACTTGTAACATTCATAGCCCACACAAAAAACATATATACATACGTGCTAGTTTTGCTTATTGTGGTAATGAAAGAAAGAAAGTAAGAACGCAGAAAAAAAAAAAGAAATGTGCAGCAGCAGCAGCAAAGCAGAGAGCAAGGTTCTCGAGGCAGAGAGGAGCGGCTGAAGAGTGAAGGGAGTGTTAGTAGGCAGGCCCCACCCTCTCTTTCACTTTCGTTGTTTGTTTAATGGTTCAGTCCTCTTTTTTCAGCAAATTAAATTAAATTACACTTTTTTGACTTTGACGACCCCTCTTCTCTTCTGACCCCCTCTGTCTCCATTACGTAGGCTAGTACTGTATTTCCTCATCCTCTGTTCATAATTTGAATTTCACTTCCCTTCCTTCCTTATTCCAATTCTTTCTTCTTTTCTTTAATTAATTAATTTCCCACTGCCTCCCTCCCTCACCTCTCATTCCATTCCTCTGTTCTCTTCGAAGTTTCACATAGTCTATCTCATAATATATGATATAGTTTAAATATTTGTTTACTTTTTTCATTGCTAATTGATTTTGAGATGAATCTTAACATAATATCATAACCAAAGCCTAACTTCTTTCCAAAAGTTACCATTTGTTATGGATCAATAATTACCTTTTATCTGGTCCGACAGACTTCAAGCTTCATTGAATTGCCAATAATTTTGAGATGAAACCTTAACCTATTTTACTACCGTATCATCATCTATGTACTGTATATGCCTACAAATAGTCCAAAACTCCAAATAGTCACTTCTACAGTATACAGGGGTTTCTAGTAAAAATAATGTTGATATTTCTCCAAAAATTTCATTTATAAATGTGAGATTTTCGTGTTTGGTAAAAGGTGTACAAAAAATTATCAATATTTCCTTTTTTTTAATATAATAATGGCTTATGTGTTTTTTCTAATCTTTATTGATAAAGATATTTTTGAACAATCAATTATTATATGTTTGGAATGTTCATTTATGGAAAAATTATTACTGTGTTAGGAAAAAATAAGTTTTCGATGTGCATCAAAGGTTCTCCAAGCAATATCTCAAAATTAATCATTTTGAAATTGTAAAAATCACTAAAATAAATTTTATTTTTATCGGTAAAACATTTTTCATATATAAGATAAGTATCGAATTTTTTGATATGATAAATAAGTAGCTTAGCTATCTATTATTTGTGTTAGACATTAATGATTATTTTTAATCAGTTAATACTCCTATGTAACATACAAATAATTGTTTTCTGAGGACAAGCATATTGTTTTTAATTGTTTAGGGAATGAGATTTTTTTTTGGAAATTTCTAACATGCAACCTAAAATTGGATGGTTGTTATGCAACCTTTTCGTAAGCTAATAAAAAGTTGACATCTAAGACATGTATGTCATGTCATTCCTTGAAGTAGTGACTTATAATTTTTACAATTTAGTCCAACATAAAAAGAAAATTAATTTAATTTAGTCATTTGTACCTATTAGCAAATTAATTTAACACTTGTTGTTATAATCACATGTTGTTTAAAGCTATGTTATAATTTGCTAATAGGTACAAAGAACTAAATTAAATTAATTTACTTTTTATGTTTGACTAAATTGTAAAAAGTATTAATCGCTACTTCAAGGAATGACATGACACACATGTCTTAGGTATCAACTTTTTATTAGTTTACCAAAAGGTTGCATAGCAACCATCCAATTTTAGGTTGTATGTTAGTAACTCCTTTTTTTTTTGGTTTTCATGAGTATTTTTATTTTGGGTTTGAGTTGGGTATTCTATCTTGAGTTCTAGATTTTGAATCCCTTTGTTATATTATTCAAGAACCCATTTTTAACGTGAAATGTTGAAAATGACATCTTTAATACTTTTTTTATATGATTTCAGGCAAAAAGAAAATACAAATTATACCAAATGAAAAAAATATTCGAGTAGTATACTTATTCCTTTTCTAAATATAAGTATAAGTATTAGTTTCGAATTTTGCCTTAGTCTTTTTTATAAGCTCTTATTTTAATTTTTAATGATATTAATTAATTTGTTTTCACAAACACTTTTATATAATCAATACTTTTCAAAGCCTTAAGAATGATTATAAGGATAATTTTGTAAAAGTATATTGAATGTTATCAAATTTAGTTTCACTAACAATATTAATTAATTTATATAATCAGCTTACAAAAACATCCTAACGAACCAACAAGGGTTGGGACAAATGGTATGCGGCTCGGTCTCGTTTAAGTAAGGTCTCAAATTTGATTCTTTGCAGATGTAAAAAATTCATGTTTGAAGACTCATCTGTCATAGTTAGCCCTAACTAAGGGAGTAATTCAAAAGCTCATAGTGAAAGGGAATGTATTCTTCCTCTGAATTAAGCTTAGAAGAAGTTAGGTTTTCCTGTCCACTCTTTTTAAGGAAGGGATCTATCTACTCTTTCTTATCTTTTATGTTAACCATTGATTTTCTTGTGTAGGTGTATCAATGGCCATTTTTAAAACTGGCAACCTGTACATTCAGTTATCGTTAATCAACGACCATTTATTGTTTGGGGTTGTATAGTACTATCGGTGTACCACTTCCTTTCTTTCTTTTTTGAAGTCTTTTTTTTTTTTTGAAACTTTCTTTTTTGAAGTCTTATGGACAAAAAATTTAATTAATTTAATTGACACACATAAACTTTTATATTTGACATTTATCTTTTCATCATATTGCTCTTGAAAGGTTTTATTCTATATTTTGAATACATGGTTGTGTATTCATATTCAAACCTTTTATATATAAGACGAAGTTCATATGAACTATGATACTTAAATAGATTCCTCGTATTAGAATAAAATAAAAATTCTTATAAAAAAATTACTTTTTTCATCAACTATCATTATTGTCCGTTTCATATTTTTTTTTTTTATAGTTTTAACATTTTTTTATTCCATATTTTGTGCAGTTTTAACTTCTCAAGGCATAATAAATATTTTTTTCCCAATTTTAACATTTAATCAATCATTTCCATCACTCATCATTAATTATATTTTACTCATATCTAAATTGCTACTACCTCCGTCCCTATATATAATACCCTCTTTATATTTTTATTTTGTCCCGATTTATAAGATCACATACTAATTTTCAATGATAATTAATTACTTTTTTTCGTAAACACCCTTATTTATTTAGTATTTTTTAAATTCTCAATACTATTAATATGGATAGTTTTAAAAATACATATCAAATTTTCACATTTTCAATACCATTAACTAAAATAATCAATTTTCTTAATGGACGTGAAATTTACCAAAATAGTCTTATATGTAGAGACGGAAGGAGTATCCTATATTAATTAATGGACACACTTTCTAATAAAAATTAAATACTGTAGTATTACAATTTTCAACAATGATTAAATAATGATATTTTCGACAAAACACATACTAGCTCCCTTCGATCTTATATATAAGACCCTGTTGAGGTTTTTACCTCTTATTTATAATATAAGTAAGAAAATTAAAGTTATGCTTGGGACTAGAACCCATGACCTGGGAGAAGGGGAAATCCTAAGTGTCCCTGCAACCACCAACTGGGCTGTCTTATGCGGACAAAATAGAGATATTTTAGAAAAATAATATTCCCACCGTCCTACAATGATGGTTAAAAAAATTCAAAAGTCAAAAAATTAAGTAATGGTTTGTCTAAAACATCAACCAATTATCAAATAACTAATTTAATACATTTTGCATGGATCAACCAATCACAATTCTAATTTTACAATTTCTAAACTTTTCATTAATTATTTTATATATAGTTTTGGAACAAAAAAATTTAATCATTTTTTACCATCCTTGTGGGACGAAGTGAATTCTGAGAATGAAACAAAAATGAAAAAAAATATAATAACCTTTTATGAATGTTTTAAAAAAATAATTTTATTGAGAATGAAA
Organism: Crotalaria pallida; assembly: GCA_037953625.1. Lineage (NCBI taxonomy): Eukaryota > Viridiplantae > Streptophyta > Magnoliopsida > Fabales > Fabaceae > Crotalaria > Crotalaria pallida. Next base: position 145,064,560 of record CM075652.1, on the reverse strand, counting down.
TAAAAATTTAAAAAAGTTAATTAAATCTTTTTAATATATTTTAAACCTATTTTTTTAATAATAATGCAAACCGGACGAAGTTTGATTAGTTTCATGTCTTATACTGATTCATTGACATATTTTTTAGAATTTGTACTTTAACTCTTTTACCCTTTATTATGCAGTTATACCCAAATGTGACTTATTATTATGGGTCGAAAAAACAAGTGAACCGATCTACTAGAAAAAAAAGTGGACAGTAAAATCGTTCTAGAAGCAAGAGGGTATAGCAAGATTCTTTGCTTCTCTGATTCTATGCATGTATTGTCTCTTGTCAAGGGTGATTCCCTTTGTTCCATCATTATTACTCTATCATCGTGCAAATACAAGAATTGGTAGTTAGAGTTTGGGAGGTTTATTTGCATCACATCTTGAGGAAGGGCAGTTTTTGTACCGATTATTTTGTCAAAATTGGTGCTAAAAGTTCCAATAAGTTCATCTTGTTTCAGACTGCTCCCATTGAGTTCAGCGAACATGTTGCCTTTTTGATGCGGTGAGCTTTCGGTTTTTAAAATCTTAGTTTCCTTTCTGTTTCGCTATATTTCCATCTTAAATAAAAAAAAAATTAAAAAAAATGCGCCTTCTTATTGGGCTTAGGCCCTGTATGTATAACAGTTCATAGCTGGAGCTTGTCATGCGAGCCATTTTAGCTCAGTTAGGGTCAGCAATCTTTGGGATTTCATTTTTTTGACCCCCTAATTCCTTGTTAACCTCCCTTCATACATATGTTGGGGTCAGTGTATGTGTAAAAAAGGGTTAGCAAAGTAAATCGGGGGTCAAAAATTGATTTCCCGCAATCTTTTATGGTGTAAAGTAAACAAAAGGACTAAGTGAACCATAGAAAAAACTAAAAATTTGTGGTGATCACCATGTGTCAAAAGTTAACTATTATGACAAATGATTTTCATCGAAGTGTCTCCCTTTTATATTTTTAGTAAATAATAAGTTTTCAAAAGTATTCTTGTTCCTGATATATAGTTTTCAAAATGGAACATACTCTCGAGTGAACAGAAATTTGTAAAATGTTGAACCAATCTAATCTTTACTTCATATAGCTAGAGTCGCATTCTACAACTTGTTTCATTCCATTTAATAACCCTTATGTCAATTTTGAAGGATGGTGAAATAAAACGAATTATAACGTGTGTCTCTTTTTGTTCCATTTCTAAATCAATAATTATCTTTCATCCATAAAAATAATCATGTTTAAATGAGGTATAATAGTTAGGACCACATAACTTATTTTAACATATATTTAATGATTATATAATCAAATTAGTCTTTCATTTTGTAGGTAGCGGGGAAATTAGGTCATAAAATTATCGAAATTATAAATTAATATTTGAGATAGGAAAACACAAGTCATGTTAGTCCTTGTTATTAAAGGTTTACAAAGTCAGGGACAATTTGATCAGTGTTCACAATCTCAATAACTGATTTGATCGATAATTAAATGTCTTTATTTTTGTTTTTGAGCAAAACGACATCGTTTTAGTTATTTTATTAGTTCACATTAAGGGCCATTATCGTTAGGGACTAATGCGATTCACGTTTTCGTATTTCAGGGATCAATTTAAAATTTCGAAAATATTATAAATTAAATTATTCAATACTTATAAAATTAGGAACCAACACATATTTCTTAATATTTAATACAACTAAACTTTTGATTATTTGAATTCGAAACCTATAATCAAAGTATAATAACTCCTTGTCAATTTGATCTACGAGTTTATTATTATAGTGTGACTCTCTTTAGATGCTTTCATTTCATTCTTATATGTGAGGAAAGAATTCGGAGCTATGGGAGGAGTGAAAAGGGACAACCAACACACACTCAAGTAATTGAACTTCAAATTTATACATCATCACCACTCCGTTTCATTTTATTTCATTCATCCAACAAATTAAACATAGCCTTTCAGTTAATAGACTTCGACTCTACCATGCATCTGCTCTTTCAAAATCGAATTAGTTTTGATCGAAAATCCTATTTATCAACAATATATATATATATATATATATATATCACATATATAGTAATACATGTGATTAGTAAAACAATATAATAATTTACAACACGCTCAGGGATTGGTGCAAATAAACTACTTTTCATCACAATGCAAGCATATCAGATAACAAGAAGTGCAGTGACTATCATCATCACAACAATGCAAATGCTATGGCAGTGATTACATATACAGTTAGTATAGCACTATATGTGGTGTTAGGCTCCTCATCAAGAATATACATTATTTTTCCTATTTTCTTTTTAAGTAAAATGGATAACAAACGCAGTAGTACTGTACAATTTCCCAATTTGTCTAAAAATTTCTTCAGTTTTCCATGAGAAAATATTCAACAAATTAACGTCAAGCTAAGACTCAAGAAAATATTCAACATATTACGTCAAGAGAGTTGAAGATTGTGGACATGGTTCTTCACAACTTATAAGCCACAACTTTTTCTGATTGGTCCAAATGAAAGTCATCGATTTATTCACAAGAAAACGAAGTGTGTCAGTTGTATATACTACTTTTTTGTTTATACTCATCTACCAGCAAAATTAAATGGCTAGCCGGACCTTAGATTGTCACACCTGAAACTTGATATCATTATGTTATGTGAAAAAGACTCTTTATTATAAGCTAAGGGGAAAATTTATGTGTAGATTTACAATTATAAGGCTTAAATATGTTAGGGTTTTTGTAGTTTGGGTCTCTTTTGTAGATACGCCTATTTTTATTTATTTTTTAATGAAATTACCCCTAAACTATTCTCCGGTTTGAAATATATTCCTCCATGCCATTTCCGGCCACTGGTGCTGACGTGGATGAGTGGAAAATCATGTCATCCACTCATTTTTTGACACGTGGATATTATTATTATTATTTTTAAAAAAAATAACAAAATAAAAAAATTGTTTTTATTTAAAATAAATAATTTATATTAAAAAATTATATAAAATTAAAAAAAAGAAAAGAATGCAGAACGGAGAAGAAGAAAAAAGAAGAAGACAGGGGAGGAAGGGGAAACCACCGCCGCCGCCGCGGGCGGCAGAAAGAGGGAAGGAAGAAAAGGAGCGGCGACGACACTATTTCTCGATCTCTCTCTATTTCTCTCTCTCTCTCGATCTCTCTCTCTCTTCCTTCCGCCGCCGCTCCTCTTCTTCCTTTCCTCTTCCTTCCGCCGGCGGCGACGGCGGTTTCCCTTCCTCCCGTGTTTTCTACTTCTTTCTTCTTCTCTGTTCTGCATTCATCTCTTTTTTTTATATAATTTTTTAATATAAATTATTTATTTTAAATAAAAACAATTTTTTATTTTTTATTTTTTTAAAAAAATTAATAATATCTACGTGTCCAAAAATGAGTGGATGACATGATTTTTCGGTTATCCACGTCAGCACCGGTGGTCAGAAATGACATTGAGAGATATGTTTCAAAACGAAGAATAGTTTAGGGGTAATTTCAATTAAAAAAAAAAACAGGGGTACCTGACAAAAGAGACTCAAAATACAAGGACCCTAATTATAATTAGGTGGGGCCAATAAATCAGCAATATTGGTAGAGAGATTATTGCAGCCTTGCAATTAATTGATTCCCTCTTCATAAAATCCAAATGGAATGGAATGTTTGTAATCTATGGTCGTTGGACCACTGTTCAACTGAAATTCCATTTGCAGGGGATTTGCACTAATTCCATGTGCCCCTTTGATTCCTTCTAGCCACAAACATCGGTGAATATTATTTTGGTTCAGCACAATGTGGCAACAAATTAAACTAGGGAGTAAGAGGAAACTGTGGCGGTCCTGATAATGAAGAAGTAGAAAAGAAAGTCATGAAAACGAAAATGCATACCATACACATTCCATGTCTCTTGATTTCTTTGGAGGGAAATTGTTTGGTGCTGACCTTTTTTAATGATATTCATGCACTATTTTTAATTTTCGTTTATAAAAAAAATCTTGTTATTTTGGTTTTTAATCTTATATTTCATCTATTTTTATCTTATTGCAAATAGTCTAATATTACTTACCCTACTTTAACACCGTTGTCGTCATATTAATCTATGACCGTCGTTTTACCAATGTGACCATATCTTTCACTTTAACAATCTTTCAAAAAATGATGGTAGATGTTATCATATTCTAATTACATCGGATCAATAATACAATTTATCATTATTTTAACTTTTAATATCAATCATTAAGGTTTTTAATTACTAAATTAATAATATTATAAAAAAGGGAATTGAAACAAAATTGAAAAAGGAGCATAAAAAAATCACCCTCTTTTCAATCACATAAAAAATGAAAAGAAAAAAAAAAGCAGCAAAGGGAATAATGAGATATGGATGGATACAATTCAATATATAGAATCGCCAACAAATGAATGTATCCATCAACCAACGATATTGTCAAAGCACCAATGAGAAGTTGCGCAAGTGATATTTTCTTTCAACTTTTTCATGACTTTCTCTCCCTATCAAGTTTTTTTTTTCCTCATTTAAATTTGTTGTTGCAGGAGCGACAATTAATAGCTAGAAAATATATACATGCTTTTGGGAATTTTTTAAATTACAATTACAACAACATCACTGTATGGTTATTGAAATGAGTTAGAATCTATTGAGATAAGATGTAAGTCTTGATCACTTACTCATTCAAATAATTTTTTATAAATTATAAAATTTATCAATCTAATAGTTGAGTTCAAAGTTCTAATCAAATAGATCAAGTCTACAGAATTTCATCGAATATAAAATTATTATTTGATATTTCATCTCACCACTTTATTATTCTATCGTATAATATGTTATTTAAAATATAATTAAATATGCATTATTTGATTGCATACTTAACTTTGAATCTTCAAATGATCTAAAATTTGATATGTATAATCATCATGATAATAACCTATAACTCAATGATTAGATTAACAAATTTCATAATATATAAAAAATTATTTAAAAGTGTAAGTGACCAAACTTACACATAGTGTCAACGGATCTTAACTCTATTGAAATATGCATCATCACCTAAATAAGTTTAACATGAATAATTAATATTTGTACTTAAATTTTAATAAACTGAAAAGCTCAAATTATATTTCAAATTTTGAATCCTAAAATCATAAGGTTGTTCTCACACCACATGTAGGAATATGAGATTATTAATAGAACATTATACGTAAATAAAGCATACACTTGTCATGGGGGGTTATTATTTGATAAACTACCTTCTGTTGACAACTAAGTATTCTCATCCATGTCCTGGATTAAGTATTGCTTTCGATGAGATAAAGCAATGACGTTTGGGGTTGAAAGGACGAGTTAGCATGTACAAATAATAATCAAATCTTATTTAGTCCTATCATGGGTCATCAGGTCACAAACCTGCACTTTAATTAATCGTTTGACATATCACCTCGTTAAAAATGTTATAAATTTTTTTTTTTTTTGGTAGATAAATGTTATAAACTTTTGTTGGAATAAATTTTTTTCTTTGCAGATAAAAATAATGCTATAAGCCTATAAGCAATTGTAATTATGTGAAATACTTTTAAATTATTCCAACTCTTACACGAATCAATTATCAACATGTTTGTAATAAAAATTTAAATAACACTAATTAATGATAACATATGATAGAAAAATTCTTACATAATAAACTTCGCACATGAAAATATTATACTATCACACCTTTTGGGTGCATGCAAGATGCCTTCAAGAAAAAACCAATTATATATCATTTCAATTTACATCTCCAACAAACTAAATAAAAATTTGAGCCACACATTACCTTTTCAACTAAGATCGAACAAGAAATGCACAATGCTAAGCCCTTCAATTACATTCCTCATAATTCATCTTTACTTCTTTAGCCAGGGCTTGACTTCATTCACCTTAGGTGGTCACACACTCCCTACCACACTAATATCTAAGTCCGTAGATGGAATTATTGTTGGGCTTTTCTTTTGTCTGATTCCATTTGCACGATAATTGATCTTGATAACTCCTCTTCATCATTCAATTCTTTGTGGACCAATCCTCAAAATCCCAAGCTAGGATCGATGAGTGGTGATGGACGGCTAAAACCTTAAACAATAATCTCGATCGATCGAGGTCTATCTGATGAGACATTATCATACATAAGGTCAAAACTTCAAACCAAGTTTCTCCATTTTATAATTATTGTATATCGAAGGTTTCATTAGCTAGCCACTATGCAGATTCCTCAACTGCATCAAATATACATGAGAGCTTTAATTTGTAGTATATCCTTCAATTCACCGACAATATCCTTATGCCATCATCCAAATCGCTGTTCAATTAGTGCTCACACACATACATATACATGCATATAATTTCGTTTTCTAAGTTCTCTACAAGGATATATATGTTGGATATTCACTGTTTGTGTTGATTCCTTCCCTAATGTTACACAGGAAGTCCACCAAATAATGCAGATGAAGTCAACTCAAACCTCATTATTGTACGCCTTTTTTCCACATCTCATTGGTCTAGTTTTCACTAGTTCCCCCCGATATCATCGTACCCATTTATCAAAGTAACAAAATTACTGCTCACTCACTCTTAATTATAAGGCTCTCTTGACACTCTTATTTTGTCCCTATTTATAAGGTCCTTTATCAATTTTTAATAAGCATTAATTATTTTTTTCCACAAACACCCCTATTTATTTAACACTTTTTAGATTTTCAATAATATTAATAGGGGTAATTTTGAAAATACATATCAAAAGTTCACATTTTCAATACAATTAACTAAATTATTCTACTTTCTTAATGAACGTGAAATCTCCCAAGAAGGCCTTATAATTAGGGACGAAGGTAGTATAATTTATCAAGCATAATCAGATTTAACTTTGCTCTCCTAATAATAAATGTTTTTAGGCTTAAATATTCTTCATTTCTTGAATTTTGAAATTGTTTTATCACGGTCATCTTCCTCTTTCTTTTTTTTATTTTTAATGTCTACCTTCTTAAAGTTATTTTCTGTTTGTCGTATACCCTTACTTTTAATTTGAGTTCTAACTTTAATAAAATAATACCATGCTAAAATTTTATCTCAAAATAAATTAATAATAATTCAACAAATATTTAAACCATAAAACATACTATAAGACAGACGATGTGAGATTTACAACAAATTAACAAACTTAAGCTAATAACCATCTTGCTAGAGGCTGTATGCGAATTTGGCATAATAAACTGAATTTGGCAAGTGTTCGAAGTGAACTGGTATCCCCGTAATAAATCCCAGCCATGCATACCACATCAATCAACAGCTTCCCTAAACGCATCTATGTATTTGTTTGGCATATCTAGGAGAATCCCCACACTTCAAAATGTCATTAGATCACCTACTTATCAGAGGACAATCATCATCGCCTTTCGAAAAGAATTAGATTAGCTATTAACTCCTTTTAAAAAAAAATTAAAATAAAGATATCTGATAAAAGTACTCAAACTTTAAAACCTGTCAAAGCCTTCATTTTAAATGCTCAAATTAATTCACTCGATATCAAAAATTGTAAATATATATATCACCTCCCTGATAATTATTGAATCATCAAGAATCAAACCTCTAATTTAGGACTTTAAATTCCTTCTACACCATCTTTGATTAATGTCCACCACTTCATGCACATATTAGGCTAAATTGCTTATTTGGTCCCTTATCTTATTTTTCAATTTCAAATTGATTTCTTACCTTTTTTTGGTTTCGTATTGGTCCCTTATGCTTTTTTTTACTGTCAATTCGGTCACATAATCACTATTCATCCTACCAGTCAAAATCATATTGGTCTACGTATGTATTGTTGGAGAGAGAGAAAGTGACATGTGTTATAACATATTGGTCCACATAAGATGAACAGTGATTTTCTGGGACCAAATTGATAACGAAAAGAAACATAATAAACCAATATGAAACCAAAAAAAGATAAAGAACCAATTTAAAATTAAAAAATAAGATAAGGGAGCAAATGAATAGTTTTGCACACATGTTAATACTCCTCTGAAAAATAACTCTTCGGGAGTACTAATGTTAAGTTGCGCCAAGTCCACTTAAACGCTACCACTCCTGTCCGTAGCTACTAATTCCTCCGGGTTTTTTTTTTTTTAATAATTAATTCCTCCGTTTTTTAATATTGTATAAGTTTTTTTTAAGGAAAAAAAATTCATAATGTCTTTTTTTTAGATTAATGAATATGCACTGATGGTGTAAAGTGTTTTACATCATCAATCCATCATTCACCATTCATTTGTATTACTTTGATATAAAAGTTAACGACTATAAATGGATGAATGGTGGATGATGCACTGATGGTGTAAAAAATCTTTGCATTGTCGGTGTATTCTCCATTTTTTATTTTTTTTTTCACAACAAATATTCTTCCCTATATATAAAATGTTTTTAAGACTTTTACTCTATCCCTATTTATAAGATCATATATCAATTTTTAATGACAAATAATTATTATTTTTTCCACAAACACTACTATTTATTTAATACCTTTTATATTTACAATACTATAAATAAGGATAATTTTGAAAATATACATAAAATATTCACATTTTCAATATCATCAACCAAATTAATCAATTTTCTTAATAAACGTAAAATGTATCAATATGGTATTATATATAGAAATGGATTGGAAGGAGTATAACTTTAATTAATATTTTTTATGGTTTCACCTTAATAATTGTAAAAAGATAATAAATAGAAAATTAATTATAAAAATAGAGTAATAGAAAGAAAAAAAAATTAATATAAACATATACATTAATTATATTTTTTAACCTAGGAGACTCAACTTTAAAAAAGAAACTTATACTAGTTGTGTAACGGAGAGAGAAGTACGTAACATATTTGTTTGAAATTCATTAACAGCATATTACTCTCGGGGTCTGTTCGGCAAAACTAGCTTGTAGTTGTGAGCTTGTAACTTGTATCTCGGGGTCTGTTCGGCAAAACTAACTTGTAGCTGTGAGCTTGTAACTTGTAGCTATGAGCTTCTAACTTGAAGGTGTTAAGCTAGTTAGGAGCTATGAGCTTGTAGCTATGAGCTTATAGCTGTTTAGCTGACTATTTGAAATAGTGTTGTTCGGTAAAACTAGCTTTTGAAGTAGCTAAAAGTTATTAAATGACCATAAAGGACATGGAACATTTTGTTATTTTAAATTTTCCAATTTTTTTCATTATTTATTAAATAGATAGTCAATTAATTAATTAATTAATTAAATATAAAAATTATTAAATTATAATGAATTAAATTCATTTTTTATTAATTTATTAACTATGTAGTTAATAAATTAATTAATTATCACTAAATTATTAAATTATAATTAATAATTAATTAAAAGATAGTAAAATAATTTTAAATTTTGTTTGAGGATATAATTGGTATATGAATTATTGAAAGCTAGTTTAGTTTATAGAAAACTACTTCAAGTAGCTTTTTAAAAGTTAGCTTTTAAAAGCTACAAGCTCCTTCTAATTTGTGTTCACCGAACGGGGCTACCAGCTTATTGACTAAATTTAAAAGCTCCTAGCTACCCTTGCCGAAGAGAGCCTAGTGCCTTTGTCCATCCTAATTAGTTACTCCCTCTTCCAATATTTTGGGTCCATCAAATTAATGGTGGCATTAATTTTATCCAGCTCACTTGGCAATAGCTAGATCCTTATGTATCAGTATCTAAGATCTCAGTTTCTTTAGATACGTGAATCAGGAAAAATAAGTACTTTCATTACTTCTTAATGAAAACTAAGGTTTCAAATAGTACTTTATTATTTCTTAAAGAGGCTTATTGTATCATTGATTTGATTAAACAATCTGATCTTTCTGATCCCCTTCTCTTTTTCATGTTCTGATGTCATCATTTAAATTGGCAATTGCATTTATTTTTACAAGGGTACGTGGTTATGCACTTGCTAACAAGTGGACAAGAGGTTATTTAAAAAATGCAAATAAAGTAAATTATAACATTAAAATTCAATTTCATTATTTTTTTAAATGTAAAATACATCATTTTTCAATTTAATATTTTCTTTATTCGCAACTAAAAAATATCATGAAAACCAAACAGACAAGTTTTGATGATCCACTTTGATCATAAACAAAACATAATTTTTAATTTTTAATTCGTAGCATTTAAAATTAACATCTGTTACTTGTATTAAATTAATTCTTAAATTTGAATCATATGAATAATAAAATAAAGGGTCTTGCTAATAAATGTTAAGGTACTTGTTAAGAGTACTTATTAAAGTTACCAAAAATAAAAAAATAATCACAAATTTACATAATTTTTTTCTTGAAAATTTCAAAAAATAAATTTTTCAATAACTTTATTTTACACTTGGTTTTTTAACAAATACTCTGCACTTAGCATTTTCTTAAAATAAAAGGTCATATTAACAAAAATATCTTTAAAACATTTTTTTTAAAAAAATAAAAATTAGGTATGAAAAACACAACGTTTAAGTTTTCAAAATCTTAAATGTGTTACTTTTAATTCAAATAGAGTTTTGCTCCTTAATAATGGATCTTTCCGTATTGATTCAAATAATCAATTGAAATCGAATAATTTTGGAACATTTATCAAAGATCCTATACCAAAATATTCTTATGTAACATTCAAACAAGTCCTTTTGACCTTCACTCATCAATTCAATTAATTTATAAGAAGAAAATTTGATTCAAAAAAGACATAAAAGTATAAGAAATACTCCGTGCAACATAAAAAAAAATACCAAATTTCAGACTAGTAAAAAAGAAAAGAAAAATATCAGGTCCACCCCTAAACTTTCACGGCAAATTAAAGATCCATAAGTCAATAATCACACCTGTATTATTAAAACACTTTACGTGCTTCCATTCCCATTATATAGTTAGATCGTTCATACAACAAGTGACATTGTGCATTTTGCACCGTCCAACAACTCATCCGACGGGTGCATCTACCACTTTGGGAGATTCATATATAGAATCAGCCTCTAATTAAATTGATGCACCCTAAACAAAATACGTATAGTAGTATTTATATTGTATTCTATTTCCTTATCACATATTAGAAAAGCTGAGATATATATTCTATTTCCTTCGTATAGGTAAGTAGTAATAGTTATAGATGGAGAAATGTGACCCTTCAAATGTTGGCACCCATGTCTACTAATTTATGTGTCGTCAAACGAATAAAATCGTAAAATTCTATGTTTTTGAAGTTTTGGTACTGTGTCTCTGTGAAGTGACTTTCCGTGAATGATAATAAGTTTGACATTTTCGATTAGACAGAAATTAGCGTTTTATGGTAAACCCAAAATGATGAATTATTACTATCATATGATGGTTTCGTATCACCTACTTATTATTAATCGGTACCAAGTAAATTATTTAAAAAAGTTTCACATTACAGAATGGCATATTGAATTTTGCTTATCGTCAATCAAACTGAAACGTGTTGATTTAAGATATATAGGTTATTTTTTCTTGGCGCTATTATAATTTATAATCTCTTAGATTGTTTAAAATGTAGGGAGTTAAAGAGAGAAAAGAAAGGAAAAAGAAAAGACCGATTTGTTTATTAAATAATTTTATATAATTTTAGTTTACTTTAATGAGAAAATAGATGATACATTGTAAAAAAATTTATATTATAAGGTATTATTTATACCTTGATGTGTTAATGAGTATTTTGGATTTGTTTTCAAATAAAAGTAATGTAAATGAATAATTGATTATATATAAGTCAATAATGTATGAAATATTTACAGATTAAACTTTTTTATATTTTTATATTTTTTTGTTTATATGAAATTCTTATATATGAAATTCATAATGATAAAGTACGTAGATTTTGACTAGCTATCTCATTTTATAAAAATACACGGTTTAAGAATTGTGATCATCATGTTGATTTTCATTAAATTAATCATGTTTTTAATACATTCTTTATTTTTATGTAATTATTAAATTTTTTCCATTATTTACATAAATCAAAAACTTATTAAATATGAATAAGCATTAAAAAAATATTGTATTCTTAAACTTCCAAATTCAATAGATGAATATTTTTTTTTTTTTTTTCAAATGCCACAAATAAATAGAATCTGATTAAGAAAATTTTAAGGTGTTCTTTCTTCTTGATTTTTTTACATAAAACCAAGAAAACCAACCTACCGTCAAACTTCACCGTTCCACGTCACTCGCCGGAATGGTTCAATGATTGTTTTTGTTGGGGCTCAGGAGCGCAACACCAAAATGCAAACTCACAAGTCACACCAAGATGCGTGACCTTCCTTCATTTTGCTTCCACCTTGTTTGGCTCACGAATTATAAGCTGGATGATTCTCATCATCATCATCATCATGAAGAGAAATAAAAGAACAAATTAAACTAAAAATTAATTTTGTTGAAAAAGAAAAAAATATATGGCATGCACGAGGTGGGCAGGTCCAGCCAGACTCAAGGATACTGTTCAGAGTATAAGGATTCGGGTAGCCTCCCCCACTAACTTTATGCCTTCTAGTGGGTCCCTATTAAGCGCACTAAAATTTTTTATGAGAATCCTCCCACAACCCACATGGTCAAATTTCATTCCATGCCCAATTGCTCCTTCATCATGCATATGTCTATCCATTATATAAAGCCATGTCATTCTGAACTCTCCTCACTTCAATCACCACTACCCCTTCTTCTTCATAATTGACATACATTTTATATTATTATTCTCCTACCGAATGAAACATTATTCTCTATACACATAACCTTGCTTTTTAATCATAAATATCAATCATATAGTAATAGCATATATTTTTTTTATCTTATAAGATCTTATAATAAGATATAAAATTGCTAATATTATTATTATTAATTAATTAAAGACATATGGGTAACGTGGACTATGCGTACTCTTGTTCGGGCATGAACGTTGAGAGTGCGCCAAGAGTGGCGGTGCCACCACCACAGCCGTTTTTTAAGTCACTAAAGTACTCGCTGAAGGAGACATTCTTCCCTGATGACCCTTTAAGAAGGTTCAAGAACCAACCAGCTTCGAAGAAGTTGGTGCTTGGGCTTCAATACTTTTTTCCCATATTTGAGTGGGCACCGCAATACACCCTTCAGTTCTTGAAGTCTGACCTCATAGCTGGCATCACCATTGCTAGCTTGGCTATTCCTCAAGGCATCAGTTATGCCAAGCTCGCCAACCTCCCTCCAATTCTTGGACTATGTGAGTCTATCTTATTTCCTACTCAATACTCATCCATCATTATTGTATGTGTTGTTAACATACATCATATCAAGTAGTAGCTTATAAACAACTCAATAATATTTTACTTGAGCTTATCAACCAGTTGATTCAATCAGCTAGCTAATGGACCGTCAATTTTCAACTTATATAGCTTATAAACTTTCGATTGTAGTATTAACTTAAAAAATTTCAATTAACTTGTAATTTTTTCAACTAGTTTGTAAGCTTTTAACTAGTTAGCTATATCAACTTGTTACGTAAAACAAGTCCTTATTTACTTGATTAACTCAACTATTCATAAACAAATTCTTACTAAGAGCTTCGAAAATAATTTTTTCTTATTTGTGCTAAGTTTGAGTTATTAAAAGTAAATATATTGTCAACAAGGTCCTATAAGTTTGCTTAATATATACTCGTTAATTAGTATCTTAAGCATTCTAACCTAGGTTCAATCCCAGTTATTGTTAATTAAAAAAAACACTGTTGGGAGATATATATAATTACACTCAATCTAAAATTAAAAAACATCATTGATGCATATATTAGGCTTTTTAATTTGATAAAGTGTCTTAGAGAGCTGCCAAACATAAAGTGTGAACATGATTTTCAACCGCTACAAAATTTTACCTATAAAAAAAATACATGATAAAATAATTTTATGCATGACAAAAAGTGATTTACATGCATAAAGTAAAATATTAATTGATTCTTGAAAAATGAAAATTTCTCCTTTTGATAGGTAGTAAGATACAGTATTTGTTTTTTTTTCCTAATAAAATCATGTCATATTTGATTGATTTTGTAGGTAATTCAATCATTTTTCTTTAACTAATAAGTATTTCTGATGGGTTCCTTTTATTTCGTGTTTGGTTTTTGTGGGGAAATGTATGAATGGGTGCAGATTCGAGCTTTATACCACCGTTGATTTATGCCATGATGGGTAGCTCGAGGGATTTGGCAGTGGGGACAGTGGCCGTTGGATCTCTTCTCATGGGTTCCATGCTGGGTAGTGAGGTTAATCCAAACCAGAACCCAACGCTCTACCTCCACCTTGCTTTCACTGCTACATTCTTTGCTGGAGTTTTGCAGGCTTCATTGGGTCTCTTTAGGTATAATCTTTATCATTAATAATTAATATAAGGTATTGCTAACAAAGTATTTGTTAAAGTTTATAAGAATCTCATTCTTTATAAAAATAAAAAAACTACATTTTCAATAAATTTTTACTTTATTTAACTTCTTAATTTCTCACCCTATACAATCTGTAGATTCCCAACTAACATTCTTGAATTTTGATGTAGGTATAATAATTATTTTAAAAAATTTAGATTGAAATGTTAAAAACGATATTATTATTTTTTTTTAAGATAAGTTACTGAGTAAAAAAAATTAGAATAATAGAAGTGTACAAAGAAATCAGAAAATTCAATTGAGTCTTATTTTACTAGTGCAGTAGTAGTAGTACTGTAATAAAGCAGCATGCATGATAAAAGTAAGAATCCAAGATATGGAAGGAAAAAGCAGGACACTGTCTTCTGCAGCTCAATGGCAGTTTTTTGTCCTTTAATTTGGTAATTTTTGTCTTATCGAGACCACTTGCATTTTGCAATGACATTCACCCCCTTTTGTAAACGCATGTTGCTTACATTAAAAAAAAAAGTAACGCATGTTGCTAGTATCATAATATTTTGAAATCAAAATTAAATCTGGATGTACTTTATCAAGTTTGATTGGTCTATGATCTATTGGCTATTTTCGCATATATACACTATAATATAGATATGTCATGTACATTGTTGTACAAACAAAATGATGCCACCTACATACCAAAAATTTAATAATCTCCAATAATGCTGCCTAGCTTCACCATCAAATACAACAGTATTAAAGCAACAGGACTTTTTTTTTATAAGAAATATTTTATTTAAAAAAACAAAGAAGTAAGAGAGTTACATCTAGCTAAATCAGCACAACCAAATCACAGAATAACTAAAGATGCATTAAAGAATGTACAAATTAAAGCAATAATAATGTGGTGTGTTACACTTGAGGAGTGCAGGTTAGGGTTTATAGTGGATTTTCTGTCACATGCAACCATAGTGGGGTTCATGGGAGGAGCAGCAACGGTGGTTTGCCTGCAACAACTAAAAGCGATTTTAGGTCTTGAGCATTTCACCCATGCGGCAGATCTCATCTCAGTTTTGCGCTCTGTTTTTACCCAAATTCATGAGGTAGGTACATACATAATTTTAAATTAATTTTAAAACTTATTGCATATATAGCTTGCTGTCCTTTTCACATTTTTTTTTTAAATTTTTTTTTTTTGCCTTTTCGGTACACTGTCCTTTCCATCCTCTGATTCATGTAATTCATACCTACCGGCTCCAAAATATAGTTTCATAATATAAATGCATATTTTGTTACCATAATAATAATAATAATATAACTACATCCACTTCAAAATTAAATAATAATATAACTAGATACTTAAGAAGATATATATCTTAATTTTCTCACGGGCTCACTCTAACTAAATGGTTGGTCGAATGCATGTGTAACGTTTTCTTTTACTTTTTTGACTCCAACATGCATAACTTTGTTTACTTATACTTATTTATTTATTTGTTGCAGTGGAGGTGGGAAAGCGCCGTGTTAGGAGTTTGCTTCATTTTCTTCCTCCTTGTTACAAGATTCTTCGTAAGTAATACCTAATCCATTTAATTAATCTTATAATATTAACCTATCGAAATATTCTAATAAGCAAAGGTGCTTTTGCAGTTTTGCAAAATGAACAAAGAAAAAGAACTCAGACAAATAATATAGATTCGCACCAAGAGCGAGCCATGACTTTTAACTGTGAACGGAGTGGATCCCAATCCCATGACTTATGGAAATGAGATTATTTCTTTTTTGACGTTGTGGAAATGGGATTTTAAAATCAGCTTAATCTATCTTTTGATATAAATCTATATTATTTAACCCTAACCTAGCAACTTCCCTTCTAATCCGTTAATTAATTAAAGTCAACAAATTTTCTTAGATGCAATTGACATTTGATCCTTCAATAATGTCTTTAAATGCAGCCATGACAAAGTAGTAGTAGTAGTATAATATTATACTATGGTACATGCATATATACTGCCACTCGTATTATTTATACAATGAGCAATGATATATCCTCTCGACAAAATCAATCTAATAATATCTTCGTATTCTTAAGTACAAATGGAGGTATTTAACTCATTATTTAAATTTTTTATGGATAATAAAAATTCGTTCCAAAGAACAAAGAAACTGGAATAAGGGATACTTCTACTAACTAATGCGAATACAATTTTTTTTATAAACAAAATGAATTAATAGGAGTTTAGGTGAACTCAACCCATCACAATAATGTTCAAACATTACAAAAATGAGAAATACATGACTGGTGACTCATACACCAGTCAGAAAAAAGAATGTTACAACTCCCAAAGGTCATGAACCACTATCAATAGTGGGTTTTATTATTTTAACCAAATCCATCACTCCAACCATATCCATCTTTGCAAATACAATTAATCCATTAGTTATTAGTTCATAAGTAAAACATGTCTATTTATATATGGTTCAGTATTGAAAAAAAAAAAAGTTATCCAATATTATACATGTATTGGGAAAATATATGATTTCTCTTATATCGTATATCATACCAAACTTAGAAATTATACGCGCCCGATAATATTGTGAGGCTAAAACTTCGCAGTGAATTAAATAAATGAGTGATTTGTAATTTTGGGTTTGTGACATAGTACGTTGATTTAATTTGAATAACATGCAGAGCAAAAGACAACCAAGGTTCTTTTGGGTGTCAGCAATGGCGCCGTTGACGTCCGTTATATTGGGAAGTCTACTTGTTTATTCCACTCACGCGGAGAAGCACGGCGTTCAAGTGGTTAGTACTCCATTTTCATAGTTCAATGACCATCATGATCGATGTCCATAACAAATAAATAAATAAATGTTTTTTTTAATAAAGTTATACTTCTTCCATCTCAAAGTTTAAAACAAAAAATGTATTTAATGTATTTTGTATAGCATGTCAATTTATTATCAAATAACTAATTTAATTTACTTTGCATTCATCAACCAATCACAATCCATAATTTACAATTTCTAAGTTTTTTTATTAATTGTTTTAACCTTAATTCGAGACAAAAAATTTATAATTTTTTAAATCATTTTTATGAGACGAAGAGAGTATATATTTTTAATTTTATTTTATTTATTATAAACCACACAAACTTATAAATATAGCATTCATTCAATTTATATTCGTAAAAAGTTTATCATGTGTAGTTATATTTTACTTGACTAGTTCACTTTATTTTTCCCTCCGTTATCCATTGCACTGGGATATGCGCTAAGCATAATTTTGGAGTATACTATTCAGTACTATTGGTTTCGGTCCTACCACCATTCATATATCCACTAGAATTTCTTATCCCGTAGCATCAGAAAAAAAAAAAAAAAAAAAAGAATGTTACGTTATTTTAGCGGGAGAAAAACTGTTATCGCATTCTGTGTGTCATGAAATTTTCTTTAAATATATTAATGATAAATAATGTATTGATATTTGATAATGTAAAAGAACTTTTAATATATGATCATTAACTTTTTTTTTTTTTTTTTTGGGAAGTTAAGTGTTAGAATTGATTTTTTTTTTGTTGTAAATTTTTATAAAGATATATCAATTGAGTTCAGAAGAATTGAAAGGGTATGAATCTGATTTGGCTTGGCCTATTGTATATTGTAAATTGTTAATTTCAGATTGGAGAATTGAAGAAGGGGCTAAATCCAGCATCCCTCACAGATCTGGTATTTGTGTCGCCTTATATGACCACAGCAATCAAAACAGGCCTTGTCGTTGGCATTATAGCACTTGCGGTAACTACTTTTCAACCTTCTTTTCCTTTATTGGTACTTTGCTTATGCTACACGGCAACCCTCTTACGTGGCCATGACTTGACACGTGTGTACTACAGAGGACAGAATAGAGACATTTCCTGACTCTTAAAATGTCACATCCTTAGGCAAAGAAGGGACAAAGATGATAGACAATAACGTATAAACAATAACATTATTAAGTTGGTGCAGTGGTACTGTATCATCAACCTAAGCATATATTATATAGGTTTAAAATTTATTTTTTGTTTTTCAAATCAACAATTTTTTAATATAGTTCCTTAAAATTAACTCAATATTTCAATTTTAACATATATTTCACATATTAATAAGGATTTCACGTATCAATCATTATATTTTATATTATGATCCACTTATATTTTTTTAAACCAATCAATACATTTTATTTTTGTCCAAATATATATGCTTATACAAATATATAAGCATATTTTTTGCTTCAACGCCAACGATATGTTTGTATTTATGGTGGAAAATCGCGTTTGGCCAAAAGTTACAAAGATTATGCTTCACAAACATGCATCCAGTGCCTCAAAACGTACAATCAAACAAGCTACATTACTAGTTGTTTTAAGCACACATGCTTAATAATATAAGTATATACCCTCTAATAACAACATTAGAGATGCTCTAGTCACCCTTAAAAAAAAAAAAAGAGAATGAGAGATGCTCTGGTCTAATCATATGGTTCTTTCGCCATTAAATTGAATGTGGGAATTTAGATAGCCAAATTTGGATAAGTTGTGTTGGCCTTAAAAAATAAAAGGAACAAACCCCGAGCGTGTGGTTCAGTGGTAGGGATTGATCCACGCTTAAGCAAGGTCAGGTGGTGTTCGAATCCTGCCTTGTGCATGCAACAGCGTTAAATCTCGGGGCCAGCTGTCCCACCCATTAGAGGTGCCTACAAGCCAGCGAGGAGATTAGTCACTGCGGTCGGCGGTGGACACTCCAGTCATGGACAAAATAATAATAATAATAATAATAATAATAATAAAAGGAACATTGAAAAGGTAAAATCATGTACATCCATATCAGACCACATTGCCACCAATCATGGACCTTGGAGATAGGGCTAAAAAATGCTATTGAGATGTCAATTTTTTCTGAAAAACAAATTCCTCTTAAGTAAATTTATATGGATACAATGACATTTTGCACTTGTTACCACTTACATTCACCTTTTTTTCCCCTCAATTATAATCCAAACATGAAGAAAACAGCTCTTTTTTCCATTGCATCCTTTCCATTTTATCACATTCGTCATCATTTTATCCCACTATTTATTTCTCAATTTTGCTAAACATAAGCATGTCATATGTTATTTTCTTGATTGATTTATAGTCAGTGGTGACTGGTGAAGCATGAAGTGAAATTTTGGGTGGCTTGAAATAATACATGATTAACGTATAAATTGAACAAATAACACCGGAAAAGTAAGAGAGAGATCACATGATTGAGAAGATAAAATAGTAATGGAGTATGAGGCTCATATATAATAGAGTGGGCACAATCATTTGTTTGTTTTGATATAAAGTGATATACAAATTTTAGTTTTTAGCCCTACCACTGTTCATAACTTAAGCTGCACAATATCATAAATGGCATCACAAAAAAGCTTCTTGAGGATTGAATTGATGATATTGTGCAGGAAGGAATAGCAGTTGGAAGAAGCTTTGCAATGTTTAAAAATTACCATATTGATGGCAACAAAGAGATGATAGCTATTGGGACAATGAACATAGTTGGTTCTTTCACCTCATGCTACCTCACCACAGGTAAAAAGGTTTTATTAACTACTAATCTACTATTAGTACCATATGATTAATTAATTTTCAGTATCAATTGGGCTAACAAATGTTGCATTAAAAAAAAATGAATACTATTTCAGGGCCATTTTCGCGCTCAGCTGTGAATTACAATGCTGGATGCAAGACTGCAGTATCAAACATTGTAATGTCAATTGCAGTGATGGTGACATTGTTATGCCTGACACCCTTGTTCCATTACACTCCCCTTGTGGTGCTATCAGCCATTATTGTATCTGCTATGCTTGGCCTCATTGATTATGAAGCAGCCATCCATCTTTGGAAGATTGACAAATTTGATTTTGTCGTGTGCATGAGTGCATATTTTGGTGTGGTCTTTGGCAGTGTTGAAATTGGCTTAGTCATAGCAGTATGTATCAATGTGAAATTGTAATTAATATGTGAATCACTTCTCAGTTTTATAGTTAAGGTTTGTGAAATTAATATTTGCCTTTATGTGCATATGCAGGTTGCATTATCTTTACTTCGGATACTTCTATTTATTGCAAGGCCAAGGACATTTGTTTTGGGCAACATTCCAAATTCTGTGATATACAGAAATGTTGAGCAATATCCAAATGCAAATCATGTTCCTGGAATCCTAATTCTAGAGATTGATGCACCGATTTACTTTGCCAATGCAAGCTACTTAAGAGAGAGGTAATTAAGCTACCAGAATTTTTCTAGTTTTTCTCTTGTATGCAAACAATCTTGGCCTAAAGTATTTCACACATACCAAAACAATATGTTACTGTATGTAGGATTAGTAGGTGGATTGATGAAGAGGAAGACAGAATTAAAGCTGCAGGGGAGACAAGTTTGCAGTATGTTATAATGGATATGACTGGTAAGTGATGGATCAGAGAAACAAAGTAATTAAAAGTCTGGTTATTAGAGTTTTAAGTCTAACTTGCAGTCAATTTTATTGGCAGCTGTTGGGAACATAGATACTAGTGGAATCAGCATGCTTGAAGAGGTTAAGAAGACAGCAGATAGAAGAGGGCTTCAAGTAATTTTCTCTCTCAATGTTGTGTTAAACCGCTCCTTATATATAAGACATGATTTATGAACTATGATAAAACGCAATGGCGCGGTTTGATTCATTTAGTCAACCATACCTAGTGAAAAAAGGGTTCAGTTGTTATATGCTAATTATTTACTTATTTATAGTCAGTTCAATTTTAGAATGCTTGATTTTTTTTCTTTCTAAATCTTCCCTTTGTACTTGCGCAGCTCGTTTTGGTGAATCCCGGAAGCGAGGTGATGAAGAAACTGAACAAATCAAAGTTCCATGTGGATATAGGACAGAAATTTATCTATCTGACAGTTGCAGAGGCAGTTGGAGCATGCAACTTCATGATGAATTCATGCAAACCGAGTCAAAGAAAAGATGAACCGGAGGGTTGGAACAATGTTTGAGTCATAATTCAAAGCATGTTCTGAAGATCTCAGAAAAATAACCTTCACAATATGTATGTATATGTGGCATGAGTTTGTGAATCATGCTGCAGAAGATTTAGCATAGGCATAGGAAAATGAAAGATGCATGGGTGTTTTAATGTCTAAAGCATGCATCCTGAGTTGGAAGTTGGAACTCTATCTTCTACTTTAGTCTGTTAAATCGTTATGTATTGAGCTTGATAATTTAATCAAATGGAAAGTAAATACCACGTTAGGTGGAAGTTTTCCTTTTGAAATATCCTAGAACTAGAACAAATTATATTGGAATGCTGATAATCTTTTATGATTAACATGCTTACAAATTGAAAAAAGCTCCTCTAAAGTGAGCTTACATCGTCTTAAAAATGTCATGACCTTAAGAGCAATAATAATCATAGCCAAATAAATAATAATATTGCTGTGAAGCAGGGACAATATTCATTTATAACTAATCAATTTATATACCAACGGGGGTTGACTCAAGTGGTGCGATCCTGACAACTTGAGAACTTGAGGATGGGCCTGACACTAAGAAGTCTCAGGTTCGATTCCTAGTTAACACACCCGTGGGACCCAGTTAACACACCCGTGGGAGAGGCATATGCGACCTCGTGCAGAATTAGTCTCAAGGGTTCCTTGATATTAAAGGTGCTTTAGGGGATACGATACTCGCCAAAGAGTACATAAAAAAAACTAATCAATTTATACACTCGAAGGATTAATTGGATTCAAAATTTGAGGGCTTGATCTTGGTTACTTTGTTTTATTTTATAATTTCTTATTTTCAATCCTTGAAAAGTACAAAGGAATTATAACAACTGAACTAATGAGCATGGGAAGATTGTTTGATAAAATAGTGATAAAACCATTCAAAAATCTAAAAGCCTTGTATATGAAATGTATGTTTTCTTATGTGAATCATAAATTGAATATCTAAACAGGCTGAAGTCAACAGTAGAGCAAAATTATTAATGTACCAATAATTAAACAAAGGTATTTTTTCGAACAATATAGCAAAAATTTATCATTTCAATGCAATAACTATTTTTCTTGATGCACATAATTTTTCTTAAGAATGTCATATATTCAGGGACGGAGGGAGTGCATTGGCTTTTTCCGGAGCTCGCGTTAGCTCACTCACGGAAATTGCTCTGCTCACCCCATTAGGTAGCATATCCTGTGTAATAAGGAACCGTGCATGATCCTCTTCTTATGATCAGTGTCAGTGCACTATAAAGAAGGCAAAAAAGAGAACCACGAAATTCTTAGGTGAGCCTATTCCTGTTAATTGCAAGAAGAGATACAATTCTTGCATCTTAAGCTGAAAAAAGGATTCTTAAGACGCAAGTAAAACAAAAACAAAACATGACACCACAATGTTAAAGAAAACCATAAACAAAACATGAATCATTCATCTAAACCAGAGATAAGAAAAAGAGGCAGGGGATTATTAAGAATTCAAAGAAGCAAAATTCATCCTAGCCTCTTCTTCTGAGTATATGAGGCACAACATGTACAGCATCAAAATATGTAAAGTCTTAAACCATCTATAAAATGGATAATTTACAAACAAGAAAGCTAATGTCTCAATTGCAGCTTTTAAGCTATTCTAACAATCTGCCGATAAATGCTTGGTGACTCAATCTCCCTTGGTAGGAGGATTCACACATGCACAAAAGGTTGCTTTCTTCTTCTTCTTTTGGTTGTTGGTTCTAGTCCCACCATAGAGATAATCTCGCAATAGAACACGAGGACTTCGGCTACCAGCAACTTTTGCTTTTTCTTTGCTCTCTTTTCCACCATCCAGTTTCAGAAGCAGAAACTGCAGTCTTTGCAACTCCAACTGCAGCCGTCCTATTTCTTCCGATCCTCTACGTGCCTGTTCTGATACTCTCCTTCTACTGAAGCTTCCAATCTCACCGGAAGCCTTCTCATCAAAAGACAAGGTACCCTCTACTACATTCTTCTTTAGCCTGTGATTGGCATCAAACAACTTTGTGATGGTCGCCTGAACAGCTTCAAGCTTATCTTTAACGGAATCATATTCGCCACCTTTTCCCTTTGTGCTCTTCTCCGTCGTTTCCACCTTCTTCATCAAATCTTGCACAGTTATTTGAATGTTTGTCAGCTTTTGTGCATCAGAATCAAGTCTTTCTAAAACCTTGCTCTTGTTGCCTTCCTCACGTGGTTGAGTCAATCTTCTTGAGATCTCTAATTTGTCTACACTCAACTCCTTTTCCACCAAGGACTCTGATGAAGGGTGTTTGCTTTTGGTTTCCCTGGTTGCTCCTCTTTGAGTCATCTTTTGTGTCTTTCCAACTTCAATAATGCCATCCTTATCAGCAGTTTCCCACAACTCAAGCATCTTATCATCAGCCTCAAGTGTTCTTCTCCTGCTTATCCCATATGACGAACATTCAGATATATGATCAAGCATGATGTCTTTTGGTAGAACTTCAATCTCATTAATGGGTCTGCGCTGGGACTCCTTTGCCTCACTTATTTCATCCTTGGGTTTGACACTTCCATTTATCTGCTTAACTGCAATTTCTATTGCACTTATCCTTCTCTGCATGTCTTGGATGTCTGGGAGGGCATCTGGTGCCTTAACAGTCTGATCTTCACCTGATTGTCCACCACTTTCCGTGTGTTGGTGATTCACCAAATTTTGAACCTGGAAACGGAGATTATAAGCAAAGAACAATAAATCTATTAAAAGATGCAAGTTGAAAAGGAGGAAATTCATTTTCCTTTATCTCAAAATAACCAACCAAATGCCTGCCATTAACAGTTCTTCAAAATTCTCTAACATGGAAATGCCACAAAGTAGTTTATCAAAAAACTAAATTATGGAAGGAAAATATAAGACTTTATTTTAATCATATAGACTTGAAAACTGATCTATACCACAATAACTAGAATCAATGAGATAATGCACCACATGCTAATAACTTCAACAAAGCAAAATCACTACATCTTAACAATGGCAACTATTATTCTGTACAAAAATGCAAAGTATTTTACAAGGATGGAGTAAAAACGAACAATTTTCGAAACCAGACACCATGACACAATTGTAGGTGCTATTTTCCAAATTTGTCACCATATTTCATGGATACAGGTGGTTATATAGTCATAATATGCACCTGAAGTAGCAGAAAAAATAGATAATAGAATAACGGTGAGAATGGGCATTTAACTCAAATGTCCAATACAGTGCCTCGAAGCATACAGGAACAGGCAACAAGTATGGGGATTTAACCCACCCCAAAATGTGTCAAATGTCAAACCCTAACAGCAATTACACATAGACAGAAACTAATATTGTGTCACAATCACGACCAAATACTGAAATAATATGTTAATACCTTTGATTCTTCATACTCATGAGGTTTTGCATGTACAGGAGTATGCATCTCCAGGGATGTTATGCAATCATTCAAAGCACTGACAGCTGGGACATAAGCAGCTAAATGATCACGCAATCTTCCATTTTCTCCTTCCAACTTGCTGACTCTTTCTTTTAGGAGTTCACTTTCTGCATCTTTAGAGTAGTTTCTGCTCTCAAGTTTGTCACATGCATCAGCTAGCTCAGAGACTTTCCCTTCAAACAGTGTTCCAATGACAGCAGAAATCTGCAGTTCAGCATAAAGTGTAGCAGCCTGTGTTTCCCATTGTTCAATCTCATTTGTTCTCTTGTGCAGTTCATAACTTAAATTCCTTTCCCTTTGTTTAGTTTCTCCAAGTTCTTGATGTAGGTGGCTCATTTCAGACTCCAGCTTCTGATTCACTTCACAAAGGCATCGAAGCTCTTCATTTTGATGATCCTTGTCCGAGGATAATTTTAAAATTTGATTAGCTTGGTCTTCAAGTATCCCCCTGGCTTCATCATACTTAAACTTCAGATCTTCCACCATTCTTTGCAACTCTGTTTTCTCGGTTTGTAAAGCACAAAACATCTTGGCTGCTTCTAAAAGCTCATTTTCCTTTTGAGACAGTAATTCCTCTTCAGTCCTGATCTGCGAACTTAACTGATCGTTGACAGATTCAACTAACTTTAGTTCAACAATTGACTTCACAAAAGACTCTTTGAGATGTGAATTTTCCATTTCCGTTTCTTCTAATTTGCCTGTCATTATCTTTAATCTCTCCTCAAGATCATTATTTACCCATCGAAGTTCATCAAGATCTTCCCGGAGCTCTTTAAGTTCCAGGAGTTTTTCAAAGATGATGTTCTGGTAAATCAGAGAAGTATTAGATTGAGCTATTGTCTCGTGGATCACGGAGCAAATTTCTTCTTCCAAGTTACTTTTCTCTTCGCCCAGATCTAGAACTCTTTTTGCCAAGGACTCTTTCTCTTCAAATGTCTTGAAACTTTCATCCTGTAAGCTTCTGTGACCCTCTTCCAAGTGTACCAGCTGTTGGCGTACACTCTCTATTTCTGTTGCCATTACTTCCATTCTCTCTTCTCCCTTTCTTATTGTTGATTTCAACTCCTGATTTTTCTCCAATACCTTCTGGACCTCTATTTGCAATGCCAAGAACTGCTTAGACTGGATCCTGAACTCCTCGTCAAGGGCATCTCTTTCTGATACAACATTTTCTACCTTTAGTTTCAATTGCCCAAGGAATGTTACCAAAACTGAATTCTCAATGGCTAGTTGCTGGTTTTCATTGAAAATTGTGGCAAAAGACTTTTGTGTCTCCTGAATTTTTCCATATATATGGTTCAGAAGAATCTGGTCTTCTTCAAGCTTATCTTCAAACGAATGATCACTGTTAATGTCAAGAGTCTTCAACACCTGAAGCAGCCCAATTCTTAGTATTCTAATTTTCTCAGACAAAGTATTCACATCAACCTGCTTTTGAGCATTTTCAGTCTCCAATTTAGATATCATTCTCTCAGACATTTTAGATGCCTCCAAAAGTCTCTGACACTCAACTAGAAGGGAGAAGTTCTTTTCCTCCAAATCCTGGATACATTTCTGCAAGATGAAAATTTCAGTTTGAGCATGTACAGCTCGGTCCAGTTCCTCCTCATATTCCTTTTTCTGGTAATTCACATCTTCTTGTAGAGTATGAATTCGTAAATCCTTATCAGCCAAGTCATCTTCATTCATTTTCATAACTCTGGAATGCTCTTCCCTCTCAGAATATAACAAAACCAGTAGCTCTTCCACCTTTTGAAGTGCAGACTCCCTTTCTCCTTTTAGTTCTACATGCTTTAGTTCCAATTCAGTGCGCTGTGTCTCGAGATCTTTCAGTGTTTGCTGAGTGATGTTCAACTGTGAAACTAAGGTTTCTTTCTCACCAATGATACCGGACTTCTCATCATCAAGTACCTGGCATGTGTCTTCTAAGACCCTGGACTTTACCCTTAATCCTTCAAGTTCGGCATTCACATCAAATAGCGAATTTTCCAAAAGGTTGTTCTTTTCTGAGAGCTTCTCCAACTTTTCATTGGTGGCTTGTAACTGCGAAAACAAAGTGGCCTTCTCAGCAGCAAGAGTTGATTTCTCCTCAAGCAAAGACTGGCATGTTTCTTCCAACACCTTTACCTTTCCTCTGACACTATCCATCTCGGCATTCAAGTCTGAAAGGGAATTCTCCAAAACAGAATTTTTCTCCAGAAGTTTCTCCATGATCTCCAGTTTTGCCAAAAGAGATGCTTTCACACCTTTGTCAGCCTCACACGTCTCCTTCAGCTTTGAGTTCTCATCTTGCAATTGTTTCACAGATGAGCCAAAACACTGCAGGTCTAAGCCAGTTGACCCAACCTCCTCTACCATAGCTTCATGTCTTTTATTCACATCATTAAGCTCCTCTTTGAGACAGTAAATTTCTTGCTGAAGAGCATTCCTTTCATCAACTCGCAGCTCAACCTCCTGTTCAAGTTTCTCTATTATCTCCTTCAGATTTAATATCTCATCCTGCAAATTTTTTATGGACAAAGATGAAGAAATCTTTATCTCATTTAGAATTTTGTTTTCCTCTTGGACCCTGTGTACCTCATTCTCTAAGGCGTGCTTATGGGATTCCACGTTATCCAGGATTTCTGCCTTACTATGAAGGTCAGAGGCAAGAGATCTAAGCTCTTCCTGAGATTGTGAATGCAAATGCTGAAGAGTTTGGAAAGCAGTTTCAGCCTCAATGAATCGCAACCTCTCCTCTTGTAAGGAAGCCCAAAGCGTACCCAATTCCTTCTGCTTCTCACTAAGTTCTTCACTTTGAGACCCCAACTTTTGTGCCAAAGACTGCAACTCAGACTGCAGAGAGTGATTTGATGTTTCCAATAGAAGACACTTCTGTTCAGAACTATGTAATTTTTCAGCCCCATCGTCTACCTTGGAATTTAGCCTACGCACCTCCTCTTCAGCACAAGATAGTTTATGCTCCAAACTGGAAATTATCTCCAAGCATTGTTGATAACGGAGAGCTGCATCTTCCTTCTCTTCTGTAAGTTTAGCAACTTCTAACTTCAGAGCCTCAATTTCATTCTCAGCTCTATCAGCTTGCTCATTAATCCTTCTTGCATTCTCCTCTGCTTCTTTTAATCTCTCCTCCAATTTTGCTGATGTCTCCAAGCACTGTTTATATTGAACAAGGGCAGCATCCCTTTCAGCTTCTACTCTGGCAAGTTCCTGCTTTAGGGACTCAACTTCAGTTTCAGCTCTAGTAGCTCGTTCACTAAGTTCTATTGCATCCTTTTGAATAAAAGAAATATTTTTCTCCATATTAGATATTTTCTCCACGCATTCCTCGTACTGAAGAAGACTAGCTTCCCTTTCAGCCTGTACTTTGTTGTGGGCTTCCTTCAGGGCTTGAACTTCAGCTTCAGCTTTACTTGCTCGCTCATCAAGCCCTTCACATTTCTCTCGTGCACGAGACACTTCTGACTCGAGATTAGACAACCTCTCCAAACTACGCTGATACAGAAGCAAGCCAGCTTCCTTTTCACTTTCTAAATTAGCAAGGGCTTTCTTTAAGGCCAAAATTTCTGTCTCAGCTTTTGTCACCCGTTCAGACTCAGACAAGCCTTGAGTCCTAGTATCATGGCTTCCATTGTTTAGCCCGTTACTATCCTCTTGAGTGCCAAGAAAATTGAGCCCTCTTCTAGCATTCCCTCCAGCAAACTTCGCAACATTTACATGTTCTCCAGGAAGGACAAGATCATTGAGCTGTTTCAAACCTGTCTTCTTTATAGCAGAATCAGGTTCTTCAGCATTAGCTCCATTTCTTTTCATGGCAGGGAAATGAGCATAAGCATCCTTCTGCGATTCATCTGGTTCAAGAAATGCACGTGAAGGGTGGCGGGCATCTGGAGTATGTGGCTCGGCCTCAGTATCATCCAACATAGGGATTTGATTAGGAAATGCTTCAGCCATGGTCCGATGGGCATGACGGATCACTCCAGTTGCATGATCATATCTCTCAGCCAATGCCCGGTATGCCCGGTAAAATTCTTCAACCATTTTCATAAGCTCTGGCCGTTTTTTATAATACATTTCTGCTCTCCTGGCAAAGGAATCTGCATCTTCTTCAATAAGCTTAATCATTTGCTTCACCTTGGCATCCATATCTGTGCAGGAGAAGATGTCATCACGGTAAGTTCAAATATGTCTAACAAAATGGATGATGGCAGGAATATATATATATATATATATATATATATATATGGACACAATGACACAAACTGCATGTAACATGTCCCTGGAGTACAGAACTGATATTTTATAAAACTAAATCAGTCATATGAATATCAGTCATATCTCCTCATGCTTCAATATCTACAGTTTAAAAAAACAAATTAAAGATATAAACTAACAAAGAGGATTCAGTTTTAATTACAAATACACATTTGACACTTGAAGATTCGGAAAAGTGTTTATCATCTCAGCTTGAGTGCATCATGACTCTGCCATCAAATTCCAAAGTGAAATTGTAAAAAGGTTTAAACCAGATTATCAATGTGCCCAGATATTACAAAAGGATGATATACACTTCCATTGTCCAATCCAATATTCTAAAGCTTTAGCAAAAAAATAAAAAGAAGACATTTTTATGTAATTTATAAGTCCACATAACAATCTCAATAATTATATTATATAAGAAATTAAAAAAAGCACAACTAGACTACCATCCCAATTAACCAGTTTAATGTAAGAAACATTTATTTCATATGAAAAAACAATAAATGGTGCAATTCAATCTCCAACCATGAATGCCAAGCCATGAACAATAACTATGTTAATAGTTAAACAGAATTGCTACCATATCCAGAAAGATTGAAGGCATTACCTGTCAGATTTTCCTGAAGCCATTTCGAGTTCTTCGGGCTTATGTGGCTGTCCCACCACCAAGAATACATTCTCTTAGACTTGGCTTGAGAGAGTGTCGCCATCGCTTCGGCCAGTAACACCAACACTTTGTCTTCTGGTGTTTTAGTAGGAACTTAAATCTTTGAAAGATTGGATGAAGAAAAACCAGAACCACTCAAAATGTGTGTTTGACCACAAAGTCAACACAATATAATAGATTAATCAAGTCACTGTTTCTGCTTGTATGTATTCACTGGAACAAAACAAAACCAAAGGAACACACAAAATCAGTTTCAGATAAATCAAATCCATGATTTTTTTTAATAATAATTTTGGATTTTCTGAAAATGATCTGAAACAGCAAAAGAATTACCTGATCAGATGCATCCAAATTCCAAAATTGAATGAATAAATATCTGATATGCCAGAATTAGTACAAGCTACCTGATCAAACACAAAATATTCCAATCAGAACATCAGGAAAAAAAAAACAAAAGTTGAATTAAAAGTAACAGAATTTGGAAAAACCAAACAAGAAGCATAATAAGATGACAAATAAACAATCTGTTGTGACAGTTTAACAAGAATTATTATGATGATCAAGCAATTGATGCCAACCACATAATAGAAACTGCTAAGATCAATCAAAGCCAAAAAAAATTAACTTGATGTTTTTATAACAAAAAAAGCGAAGATCAGTATAAAAATATACTGTAATTGAATTGACAACAACCAGTGATCACAGTGAAGAAAAAGATCCTTTTTTTTCACCAAAAAAAAAAAAGAAGAGGTTGTGATGTGTATAATTGAGATATGAAGTTACTCACCAAGAAATGGAAATAAAAATTGAAACTTGAGCTAATTGGGTGATGAATTCCACCGGCGGCGATGACCAAACTTCAGCAGCTTTTTTTCTTGAAATATTACTTATTTTAATTTAATTTTATTTATTTTAATTTGTGTGAGTCACTGAGACACTTACTGAATCACCCCATGTTTAGATTAGATGGATCTCTATCTCTCACTCTGTCTCTGTGCAAAAACAAACACAATACACAATGATGTCTGTCTCTCTCTGTCTGTTTGCCTTTTGGTTTTATGCTGTGTATATGTATATACTCCATAGGTTGGTGAACTGATAATAAGCAAAAGAAATAGTACTAAATAAATTAATAATTAATGAATAAATAATGGACTTTTTAACCGATGCTTTAAGGATGTTATTGGTTAAGGAATAAAATAAATAAAATTTTGTATTGAAAATTTAAGTTTGTTAATTTTCGTCATTTTTAAAAATAAATCACCTGTCACCTTTTCTTTATTATTTCTTTGAACAATGGTCTAAAGATAAAGTTAATATTTTTCATTTTAAAAAGATGTATATTTGGACAACTTTACTTTCGGTTTCTATATTGTGCTCGTGGGTTTTCGGTTTCTATTGACCCGTGCAGTAGTGGTTACAGAAGGTTTTATTGTATCCGCCCACCGTACCAAATTTTAAGACTTTTTATTCTTTTATTTTGTCTCTATTTATAAAATTTTATATCAATTTTTAATTATCATTAATTATTTTTTTCACAAACACTCCTATTTATTTAACACTTTTTAGATTCCCAATAATATTAATAGGGGTAATTTTGAAAATACATATCAAAAGTTCACATTTTCAATACAATTAAATTTATTAGTCAACTTTCTTAATGGACGTGAAATTTCCCAATGGGACTTTATATTTAGGGACAGATGGAGTATTAGAGTTAGATCTTCTTATATTCAATAATAAAATCCACTTTTCTTAATAATATACTAAAATCTTTTTACTTAACTAAAAAAAAGAAAAATATTGAATGTTACTTATTTTTTTAAGATATTCATTGCATTTTTTATTTATTATATAAAGAATTGGATATTGAATAGAATGATAAAGCAAAACTTTTTAAGAAAAGTTGGTATTATAGTGATTTAATATATCAAAAGTTATGAATTAATTTTTTTAAATTCTTATAAGTAATAAACTGCAACATTATTTAAATATTTTATACCCTTTAGTATTTATTCTTTGCCTTATTGAAGATTTTGACTATTTATGCCTTTTTTTTATCATCAATGTTGTGAACTTTTCAATAAGATTTTTGAAAAATTGTAATACTGTATAATCTTTATAAAAGAATAAAAAAATAAAGTATTATGGTTAATGTGTAATTCGGTCAAATGAATTATAATAAAAAAAAATATTATATTTTATGCTATATATAATAGTCAAAAATGGCAACGATATTTTACTTTTTTATATTTTGTGCTATATATAAGAGTCAAAGATATTTAAAGTTGTTGAAAATAATTGTTAAATATGTCTAAAAAAAATACTTTGTTATATTCCCTCATACATATTTTTAAAGCTCCTTTTCTCTTCCTAGATCTTTTAAGGATCCTTTGATACCATATAAAGTAAGAATTAAAAATTAATTTTAGTAAATATGGAAAGGAAATCTTGGACATCTATCCTGTAGCTGCTTAAAAAAACTTTATTTGGATAGTAATATGAAAAAGAAAACATTAAACTCGGCTTTTTGGGTACAGAGGATAAGAAGCTTAAAAAATAATTTTATATAAAAAAAATGAAATTAGTATTTTGAGAAATATTGAAAAAACATTCTCATCTCAAACTTCCTTTATTTTAACTTACCATTCTTAACTTGAAGTGTTTATTGGAGGTGAACAAATTTTATGTTAAACTCGGAATAAGAAACTTACTGTAATTCACTTTAAAAAAACTTATTACT
This sequence comes from Crotalaria pallida, assembly GCA_037953625.1. Lineage (NCBI taxonomy): Eukaryota > Viridiplantae > Streptophyta > Magnoliopsida > Fabales > Fabaceae > Crotalaria > Crotalaria pallida. The sequence goes on along the minus strand of CM075652.1, from coordinate 145,031,933 downwards.
ATAATTTAATAACATTTTTCCGTTAAGTTAGTAAATAAATTTGAACATGACACTCAAATTTGCTGGCTTAATTTGATAGTATTTCGTAATTAAGTAACTCAAAGGATCAGGGTTTCCGATTAAATTTTGAACGTTAGAATTGTAAAAGTAATAAAGGGATTACGGTTGCAGAAGAAAATTTTAATTTCTTCAGTGACGGTCAACATTCCGGGCTATTTTTCTGCTTATGTTGTGTTGTTGTTTGTTTTTTTTTTTATGTCAACCCATACTCGGATCTGATTTATCCAGAATCTGACTCATCCGATCAAATTTAACTGTGCTCGCACTAAGCAGTAGGTGTCTCCCGACTCATCCGGTCCGACCCAACTGAGTTCGCATTAAGCGGTAGGGGTCTCCCAGCGGGGGTTGCTCCATACTCAAGTCTCAAACTCGAGACCGGTTGGTTAAGAGACCAAATGATGAGCTATCACTTGACAACCCACGTTAGTTGTTGTGTTGTTTTTTTAATGTGTATCATAAAATACATTTTAAAGGGTTTAATACATGTGTACTGATTATTGATGTCAATACATTATCCACCCTTTACTTTTTTTAACAAATTTATCTTTTTTTTTATTACAAAGGAGGTACCTGACACTACCAACTGGTATCAAGGATCCTTAAAAAATTAATTTAGGATTTACTAATTAATTAATTTTAGTAAATTTATTTCAAGAGTGTAATAAATGTTATTTTCCATGTTTGCTCATATTTAATATATCTTGGTTTATGTAAGTAGTAGAGAAAAATTAATGATTATAGAGAGAGAAAGGGTATAGTGGGAAAAAACATAATTAATGTATTGGAAATATGAGTAATGATTAGATTTCTTAAAGGACGCGTTTTGTTTGAAATATGACAAATAAATAGGAACGGAGAGAATACTATATAGTAAGTTATTTTCAACTAAATTACACGATTAAAAAAATTAATCAATTTCTTCGACTTTTTTAAAACAAATGTTTTCATATTATAGTTATACCCTCATTTAATATTGTACTACTTCATAGATTAATACTTGCTCCGGCTTGAATTATAAACAAAACTAACTAATTTTACGTTTATTAAGGATGTTAGTTGATTGTAGGAGTATTTAATTTTCTCAAATTTATAAAAGAATGGAGGTATTTTAGGAAAGTTGCATTGGGATTAAACAAAAATTAAATAAGATAACAATTTTCTATGGATGTTTTAGGAAAGTGGCATTGGGAATGAAATAAAATTTAAGAAAGTTGGTTAACTTTGCTTATATTTTAAACTAAGAGAGATACTATGTTTTTGTTGCTTATATTTCAAGACGGATGGAGTAATTTTGGAACTAATCATTTTTTAATTAATTCCACCTTGTTAATCAATGACCAAAATAATTAATGTTTCATGAAAAAATATAAATTACTCCATCTTTCTTTATTTGTAAGACATTTCTAACAAATTTAAATTCATTAGAAAATTTAGTTAAATGTAATTATAAAAAATATGTCAAAGTTTAAAATATTCCTTTATAAAATCAAATACAGTTTGTATTTATCTAACAATTATTATGAGAAAGATTAAAAGGTATATTGAAATATGAAATATTAAATGGACTTATTAAAGATATACTAATATTTGATATGAGTTATTTAATGTGGGCTGTAAAATACTCGTATAAAGTAACTTATATTTAAAAACAAATAAACTTTAAAAATAAAATGGAAGAAAATTTCCTTATAAAATGAACAATAAATAATTTTAGAATGAGAATTATACGAGTATTAAGCATTGGAAGGAAAATTATTTGTCCATGTAAGACAGCCTAGTTGGTGGTTGCAGGGTCACTTAAGATTTCCCTCCCCCAGATCATGAATTCTAGTCCCAGACCTCCATGTAAAAAAAAAAAAAAAAGGAAAATTATTTTATGAGTTAGTGAATTGGAAAGGTATTATGGACGGTGGAGGGTGATGTGACACAGTGTCACTGTAGTTTATTAGATGAATGGTCGGTGGTGGCAAAGTGACGGTGGATCTTAGTGCATCACTGATGACTCATCATCCTTCACCTACCGCCGTAGCTGCCAAAACAACAATTCTTTGTCCCATCTAAACTTCAACACCTGTTGTTTAATGATGATGGAGAATTGGAGATGAGAAAGGGAATAGAAAAGGAGAGAAGAGCTGTAGAGAAGATAAGTGAGAGAAAATTTGAGAGAGTATTAAATAAAGTTTACAAATACAATTTTAAGTTTCAAAAGTGCTCGTATTCAAATCTTGGTTTTTAATATTTTTCTTTTATATCCTTGCAGTGATTCATGATTACATAATCTTTTTTTTTAGCCAGCAATGGCAGCATATTAAATTTAAAAATTGTTTTTTGGTTACAATTTTGGAACTATACCGTATAAACGAAAGACACATCTTCCAAATCTTAATATAAATCACTATTGATATTATATTTTTTATTTATTAGTTTAATTTTTAATTTTATTAATTATTTTTTCACAAATATTTTTGTTTGTTAAACATTTTTTAAAGTGTAAAAAATAATTACAATATAAGGTTAATTTATAAAATATATATATCAAATATTAATAATTCCAATATTACTAATATTACAATAATTATTTTTTTGAATTTTCTAAAAAAAATTATATGTATTAAGTAACGGGGGAGTATAAAGGATCGGAACCGTTAGAGGGAGTGAAAGTGTGTCAAAAAGGAACCATCTCACGTGAGAATGGATCTGCAGAAGAATCACTGAGAGTAACAACTTGCGTGATATATACTCAAATACTCAATAGTCGTCAATGGGTCTTGGCCAATGGGGAAAATGTTTTTTTGACTTTATAAAAGTATTTTGATCCACCAACTGAAATTCCAGGTTCACATGGTAACAATATTGAGCATAGCAAACACCTCTTACCCCACTTTGATGGAAGTGTGTAGCCGTTGCAAGTTAGAAGCAAAAGCTAGCTGCACAAAAATTATGATCCTTCTAATAATGCTGAAGCTCCTCCACAGTTGTATCTAACGTTAAAAAAAATAAAAAAAAATAAAAAAAAATAAAAAAAAACATTATTCACACCAGTTCATTAGTGAAGAATAAAGTATGCCTGCTCCAATGTTCTAGAGATCTTTAATCGACAAGTCATCATGAAAATTAAAATGTGAACAAATTGTGTGAAACAAACGTGGGTTGGAACGAGTGGTAAGTGGCTCGGTCTCGCTTAAGCAAGGTCCTGAATTCGAGTCCTTGTGAATGCAAAAAATTCATATTGGGAGACTCACCTGCCATAACCAGACACGCGACCCGGGTCGGATCCGGATGTACTTAAGTAGTACTTAGGGAACCGGGTGGGCAACCAAAAAAAAGATTTGTGTAATTATATTTAACTATAAAATAAGGCTTATTTATGTATTTAGTCCCTGAAAGTTTTTTTGACCTTGGTTCATCTTTAATTGTTTCAAAAATTTGGTTTTAGTCCTTGTTGTTAAGAAAAATCGGTTAACTACTAACGTGATTAACGAAACATCACATCAACATACACGTGTGCAAGTATGAAATGTCATGATAGGATGACATGGATAATCCGGACCCGCATGAGCAAATGGACCATTGCGGTGTCGGGAGCCTCAATCCAGTCTTACTATAAAAATTAGAATTTTCACAAGACAAGCTTTTCGGCATTCACATCATTCTAGTAGAGCCTACTTTCTCAAGTCCCAGTTACTCATTCTAATTTTAATAATAAGATGTTTGAGGACCGTAGCAATGGATCAATAGTCAGATATATTTCTGATACACAGGATCTTCCAAAAGGAAGCAAGTGTAGAGCATACTCTATATCTCTGAATAATTATTTCCATATCCTATATAGAAAACTATATCATATTTTCAGATCTAGAGTTTTCAGGAAGAAGAAAGAAATTTAGAAAGACATGTTTTGGAATAAAACACAAAGGATTTTTATTTATGTTGTAGCCTCTGCCTCTTACAATGCAAGTGCTCCTCTTATATAGGGAGAAGCTGATCATGCTACTAGTACATAGAGTAATACTACGTGGAGATGTTTTAGGAACTCCATTCTACGTAGCAAACTCAGCTAAGTACAACTCATTACATGCAACATTATTTAGTAGACAAACCTATGACACGATAGCGACATGACTATGGCTAGAATCTTACTGTTCATGACATTGACATGTCTCTTATTTTTTGTCTAGAATCTTATTGTTCATGACATTGACGTGTCTCTTATTTTTTGTCTAGAATCTTATTGTTCATGACATTGACATGGCTATGACATGTCTTTTATTTTTTGTCTCCATATTTTTTATTTGATGATCGGTTCATGACTTGGTGATAAATTTGGATCTTCTGGGTCTGAGTCTATTAGCATCAGATTTCTCTCCAATCTGTCCAGGTCTTCATTCATATTTTCATAAGGGTCTTGAGAATCTTGCATTGTTATGACAGGTGTTATTTCATTGTTACTGTAGAATGAGTCATCCCAGTAATCTCCTCTGAAAGGTGGACAGATAATATCCAGAGGCTTCAGGCTTGCACAGGTAGAGTTTAATCTGGGATTTGGTACGAAGCAATTTATCTCATGGAGGTGATGCACCAGTTCATCTTGATGATAAGGAAAATGATCTCTTCTCAGAAATTCCTGCATGGAAAAATATGTGGTCCAGCATCTGCATTGGTTTTGAGTCCATAGTAGCTTTGTAACAGGATGTTGAAAATAAGGTCTGTGAATAATAAAGACTGATACAAGCTTGTGAGCTTCAAAACTGTCTTGATTAATTTGCTGGATCTTCATTCTTTCAATTTCCATCTGAAGGTCTTTTTTCCATTTGTTTAAAGGCTGATATCATTCTAATAAAGTCCAAATTAATGAATCTTTATTAGTATGATTTTTGAGAAAAAGTAACAGGTAATTTGTGGGCACTATAATGGGGTAACTATGTAGCATAGTAACACACCATAAGTACCATAGATCTTCTTCAAGAAAGGTAGTCCCCATTAAAATTGGAAACACATTGAGAAATTGAGATTCAGGATTAAACCATGAACGGACTGGATGGAGATTGTGTTTTTGGAGTGAAAGGTTTAAGTAGTGATACATGTGGTTTTTTGCAAAGCTTTTGAGGTAGGTTGGGTCCATCGGAGATTGTGAATTGATTTCTGGAGGGAAATATTTTTTTATCATGGATTTAGTGGATGAAGAGGAGGATGATGGGTCAATATTTATCATAATGATAGGATATGTGTTTATGGATGAAATAATTTGGATGGCTTTTCCTGGTCTGGAAAGGTAGTCTGGTATGAGGTTTTGGTTTCCTTTAATATGTTTTACAGTAAAATCATATCTAGAAAACCATTCTTTCAGTCTGAGAATTTGTGGGTTTGGAGGTACCTTGGATTTAAATTCAAGTAACTTTGGAAATGATGAATTATCAAGTTGGACTTCAAATTGGTGGCTTCTTAGATGAAAATCAAATTTCTGAATACCATATTTGACAGCTAGAGTTTCTTTGAAGACGGTATGATAATGGAGTTCAGAGTCTTTGAATTTTCCACTGGCATGACCACAATAAAATTTTTGTCCTTCTATTTCTTCAATGAGAACTGCTCCCCAATAATAGTCACTTGCATCAGTCTGAAGTATCCTTCTTCCTTTTCCTGGAATTTTTAATGGAGGGGGATTTTGAGCAATCTTTTTCAAGGACTTCACTGCTTCAGTTTGTTCTTTGCCCCATCTTGGTGGTTTCTTTTTCAGCATGACAGACAGCTTTGATGTGTACTTTGCTATGCTGGGGATAAAATCCCTAACATAATTTAAAATTCCAAGAAATTGTTGAACCTGCTTTGTAGTCATGTTTTCATCTGGAAAGTTGGGAAGATTTTCTACCAAATGTGGTTGAGGGACATAATGACCATTTGCAAAATGCAATCCCAGAAAATCAATTTCAGTTGTACCAACTTGTGACTTCCTTGACGATAACATAACTCCATAACTGTTGCAGATTGCATAGAACTGTTCTAGTAGTTGATGGTGGCTGTCTTCATCGGGTGAGAACAGTAGTATATCATCAATGTACACTAGGGCACTAGGCAGAATAGGTTCAAAAATTCTGGTCATGGCTTTTTGGAATAATGAGGGTGCAACTTTGAGGCCAAAGGGAAGGACAGTCCATTGGTAATGGGCATTAGGAATGCAAAAGGCAGTTTTGGGTCTGTCTTTTGGATCTAATCCTAATTGCCAGAAACCTGATTTGAGGTCAAACTTTGAGAAAATATTGGCATCTTTTATGTAGGTGGGGAGTGAATATATTTTTGGAAGAGGAAACTTATCATCTTTGAGAAAATTGTTAAGGGGCTTGTAATCAACAACAAGTCTTTTCTTTTGTCTGATTTGCTCTGATCTTTTGTTCACATAAAATGCAGTGCATGCCCATTCTGACTTTGTTGGCTCAATTAATCCTTGCTTCAGTAGAAGTTGACATTCTTCTTGAGCATTTTTGAGTTCTGAAGGAGTCATTCCTGGATGGCTTGCTTTTGTAGGATTTGCATCTTCATTTAGCTTGAAAGGAAGTTGAACATAAAAATCTGGATTTTTCCACAGTGGAGCAGAATGAGAAAACAAATCATGACTATCAGCACATAATTTTAAGAGCTTATCCCTGACTGCTTCATAGGATGGTGGTGCATCTGCTAGTGAGAAAAGCCTGGGAATGCAACTGAATGGCCTGAAATCCCTCTTGTATTTGAGTCCATGTGCTAGTATCTGAAGCTTTTCATTTTTTATTAGAAGGTCTCTTCCAATGAGTATATCTTTTCCTGGGAGTTCACTGCCAATAACTTTCATCCATATTGTGCAATTATGGAAGAATTTGATTCCAAACTTATTTTTTGTGATAAGATCGGTAGAGAAAGATTCTCCATTTGCAGCTCTGAACTTTGTGATTTGAGTCTCCCATGCCTCTGAAGGAAGAATGGCAGGATTCATGATTGTACGTTGTGCTCCTGTATCAAGAAAAGCAATGGCCTTGATTGGAACATGATACTTAGACTGTAGGAGGTAGACTTCTACATTTGGCAAAGGAGGATTTTCTGGGCACAATGCATTTTCCTCAGATATAGAGACATTTTGTATCTCTAATATAGGAAAATGTTCTTGATCAGATTCATCAGTATCTTCAGTGCTTTCTGCTTCTGATTCTGATTCTTCGAGCCCAAAGACAGTGAACTTGTCTGAGATTTCCTGCTCTTCATAAAGTGACTCAACATCATCATCTTCATTTAACATGAGGGCTTGGATTAGTTTTGCTGCTTTAGCCCTTTTTTCTGGACATGCTTTTGCGAAGTGTCCCTTCTTTCCGCATATGAAACATTTTTTGTTGCTGTCTTTTCCCCGGAAAGGTTTCTTTTTAAAAAATCTGAATCTTTTCCTCTTCCCTTTTTTGAATTTATGAAATTTCTTTCCGCTTTTCTTTGGGAAGCTCTTCTTGCAGCTGCAGTATTTTTCATCACAGTTGATCTTCAAATACTTCTTCTTGCAAACACTTTTATACTTTTTGTCTTCTTTGAACATTTTTTGCAGAAGTTGTTGTTGGCTGCATATTTTTTCAAGAGCTGTGAGACTAGTTTGGTAAATTTTTCCCATGGTCATGTTTGTAACTTCCTTGTTCATTGCATTCAGGATTCTCCACATTTCTTCTTGAAGATCATCAGGAAGAGAACTGACATATGTATTTTTAAGGCTTGGATCATTGAAGCCATTGAGTTGATAGAATCTTTGGGACATGCGCTGATAATGGCGTTCAAGGTCTGGCCTTTTTAATGAACAACACTTCATTTCAAAATATTCTCTCCTTGCTTCTTTGTCCAGAAGAGTTTGATCTCCGAGGAAATAGAATTGTAATGCTTGGATGACTTCATCAATGGTACATTTATGAAAACTGTCTTGTTGTACAGCACCAAGACTTTGGTACCATTCTTTTAGTATCCCTGTTGTGTGAGCAGAGAATTCTTCTATTACTTTGTAACTGTCAGCTCCGGGTTGAATCATCTTTGCATCCATCCATGCTTTGAAATCTAAAAACTTCTTTCTCCATTGTGATGGTGGGATGTTGTCAATTGAAAACAGAGGGGAAGAAGTTGGTGGTGGAGTGTTTATTTCTCTGGGGTTTAGATATTGTGTGCCTTCAGTATCCTCGAATGACTCTGTTGCCATGCATATTTTTGTCAAGTATGCATATTCATCTTCTGAAGCCTTTTCTGAGGAGTCTTCAAGATAGGAATTTTCTGATACTGTAGAGCCATCAGATGATTCCTGACTGTCTGCTCTTGTCATTGTTGTATAGATCTGAAAGGTGGCATGAGGTGAGTTTTCAGAAGGGATGGTTTGAGTCTTTTTTGGTTCAGGAGAAGGTGATCTTTCTGGGGACAGAGCTGCCTTATCTTTTCTTCTTTTGTCATGGTTAAGGTTATCATATTTTTTCTGGATAGAGGGAGGAAATATTGGGGTTTTTTGGATAGCATTTTGTGGCTTGACTGGGAGAAAACCTTTTGTAGGTAAGACAAAATATGGGTCAACTTCGGCTAAGGCTAGGGGTGATACGGGTGAAGCTTGATTTTTCTCAACATGTGCAATGAGTTCTTCCATTTCTGCTTTCACCTTTCTGAGTTCTCTGTCTTTGTCTAAAAATCTGGGATTGAAAGTTCTAGCATCCTTCATTTCCTGAACATCCCTTTCAAGGTTTTCCATCTTTTGTTTGATTTCTTGATAGTAGCTCTGAAGCTTTGTGGACATTGTTTTTAATCCTCTTTCTAATGAGTTAGAAAGAGTTTCTACCTTTTCATCAATTTTCTGGAGAAGACTGTTTTGAGCCAGAGAATTTTCAGTTTGTCAGTTTAGTACTTCTTCAGCTTGTGTAACTGATTTGAGGGTACCATCAGGTTGGACTTCATTATTGTGAATGAAAGGTTTGGTTTGTAACATTTTGGTTTGGTCGACTTTTCTGTCTAGAGAAGGAAATTCTCTTTCATAAGAGGATGCGGAGGCAGAGAACATCATGCATGGTTGTGGTTGTGGATAATATCTGTGTGGACTGTAGGGAATAGATGGTTTACATGGTTCAGATGGGAAGGGTGTAGGAACAGGTGGGTAGCCTTCTTTTCTATGAATTTTCAAGGCATCTTTATATATGGGCAGAGGAGTTTTTGGTTTTTTAATATTTTTCTTTGGGAAATGAGGAGGCTTACAAGGAGTTTTGTTTTTGTTTTTCTTCCTTCTAGAGTAGTCATCATCACTGTCATCGTCAGAGTCAAATTGGCAGTCACTATTATCGTCAGAATCAAATCGACAGTCACAGTCTGGATCACACATGTTAGGATCTATGTCCCATAAGAAATGACCGTTGATCTTATCTGAATAGATAGAAGTTCCATCACTCCTGAAGGAGTAAACTGGAATATTTGTCTCTGCTTCACCAAGGGTAATCATCATTGTTGAGAAGACCGGCTTGTCAGGAGATGAGGATGAAGAGGTTTCTTCTTTCTTCTTGAAAATTGTTTTTACAGAGCCGTCTGGAAGTCTTCTGAAAATGGACTCAGTAGCCACCACTGGTTGCTGATTGGTTTTAAATTTTTCATAATTACTGACCCATTCTAGGGGGATCAGCTTATGAAGTTCAGACCGAGGAATTTGTCTTGGGACTTGAATGATTGAGGGGACCTGCTCATCAGAGTTTGCTATCACCATCAGAGCATTTTCTGATATTTGTGAGTCTGTAGGGAGATCAAAGAAATGATCTTGGAGCCTATAGATGAGTTGATGATTGAGAGTAGCAGCTAAGGCTGTTGGGTCTTGTGGGGCTCCAACAAGTTGGACTTGAATTTTGAATCTTTTGGAAAGAGTTGGATCTGATAATTGAACATTAAAATTTGGAAACATAGTTAAGACTACACTTCCAGCATTTAATGTTGTCAGGACAGTTCCTATGACAGCATGCTCATAAGTGTGGAAAGGAGAATCTATGAGTGAGACTCTGGCTGTAACTGGGAGTCCTTTTCTTCCATGAAGGGTTAAGACTAATCTAACTGCTCCAAAATGGAGAGCTACATAGCCTTCTCTCCTCCACATTTTTATCAGTGTTGGATTTATTTCTAAATCCACATATTGTTCTGCAGATGTAGCTTTTATTGGACATTGATCAAGTTTAGTGGTCTGGATGTACTCTTTTACTTCAGGCCTTGGGGTGGATATCAGTTTTTTAACTGACCAGGTAAAGCTAGATTTATGCCTTCTAAATACATTGTATGGACTTAGAAGGGGAGGAAGGGTACTTTCTATTTTTGCATCTTCAGGTACGAAGGTGTATTCTACAAGGTTTTCTATTTTGGATGAGAGGGTTCTTTTACAAGAGTCGGGTATGGAGAGTTTTGAGGTTAAAGCTAGAGGATCTGGGTTTTCCATGGTATTGAGGTATCTTCCTTACTTCCTCTTGACCATCAATATAATACACTCTTCTACTAAAGGATATGGAAATAATAAAAATTAGTACCAGTTTGGCTCTGATACTAAAGGATCTTGGCCCTTTTGCTCATGCGGGTCCGGATCATTCACGTCATTATTTCGATGACATGCAATACTTGTGTGTATGCTGACGTGGCGTTTCGTTAATTACATCATCAATTAACGAATTTTTCTTAACGGCGGGGGACTAAAACCAAAATTTCAAAACAATTATGGATGAGTCAAAGTCAAAAAATCTTTCAGGAACCAAAATCAAAACACTCTCAACTTTCAGAGACTAAAACCATAAATAAGCCATAAAATAATACTAATAATCATAATATAAAAATTATCAGCTCTAAATTAATTTACTAGCTATAAAATATATAATACTAATAATCATAATTAAAAAAAATAAAACGCCTACCATATTAATAGAATTTGTCTTTTCACTCCACTGCACATATTTTATTGGTTTAATGATCTTGCTGTAATATGTTTACGGAAATGTCTTTCAAACTAAACAAGGATATATATATATATATATATATATATATATATATATATATATATATATATATATATATATATATATATATATATATATATATATATGGGAAATGCTAACATCCTCCAATGTGGGGAGGATTTTAGCAATGTCCACCTAAATATTTGGATAAAATTATCCTCAATCTTTTAACTTGGATAGGTTAATTTTTAAGGGTATTTCTGTAATTTGGGTTTAGGGTTTAGGGAGGGTTTAGGGTTTAGGGTCTTAGGGTTTAGTGGCGGCGGCGGCGGCGGTCAACGTCGGTCAACGGCGGCGGTCAACGCCGGTCAACGTCGGTCAACGGTGGCCAATGGTGGTCAACGGATGGTAGGGGATGATTTTCTTTTTTTTTTTAAATTAATTAATAATCTAATTACATAAACACCCTTAAAAAAATAAGTTACTCAAGTTATAAAAGGAAGGGTAATTTTGTCCAAATATTTTGGTGGACATTGCTAAAATCCTCCTACATAGGTGGATGTTAGCAGCCCCATATATATATATATATATATATATATATATATATATTCATATTTATGTGTGTGTATATCATTGGTGAATTTGGCTATCCATTGACCCTACTTCCAGTCTAATCTTAGGAAGATACATACAAATTTGAATACCTAATTGCCTAATATTGTTCATTACTACTACGTTTGATGAGTTGGGGAATGGAATAAAGTAGCGGAGTGGCCATGTCATGCCAAGAATATAATTGAAGATGTGCATTGTAACATGGGGATGGGAATGGGAGGGTATGATGTCCCAATCCCATTAACATAGAAGATACCAAAACCTGAAAGCTCATCATCAAATCCAGTAATTGTCATCATGATGTTAGTTTGAAGCATGATCATATGTGAAGAGGACCCAGTGGATCACCACCCCTCAACTACCGTTTTGATCAATGTTCCTTCCATTATTCCATTTATCCCATGTGCACGCCTTCAAAGTTTTAACGTTACCTCGCCTTAATTTCTTGCTGCAAAAGTTCCCACTTTTTTATATGTTGTTTTTTTAGGAAAACTTTTATATATATCATGTGCACAACGTTGAAAGTAATTAATTAGGGCATTGAATTAAGGATGCAAAAACCCAGCGAATTACTAATATTTTTCTTAAAATGTGTGTATACTAACAAATCATTTTAAAAAAGATTAATGTAAAATATGATCATTAGTTAGTTATTCTACTAGTATTTAACTATTACGTAGTAAGTAGTTTAAAACCTCAACATGTGGAGTTTGCCAAAGTACTAGTAGGAGTATTAGTTTAACGTGAGATAAATGTCTATTTTACCTTACTTTAATGAACGAGTACTCACTAAAGTATGAGATCCGTACTACTAATAATTAAACGATTAAGATAGTTAATAGTCAATTTATTACACCCACAATATAAGCAAATCTAACTACTTAATTTTCTCAAATTTATAAAAAAAAAAATAGAGGTATATTAGGAAAATAGTATTGGGAATGAAACAAAAATTAAATGAGAAAATCATTTTTTAGGTATATTTTAAGAAAGTAGCATTGAGAATGAAATAAAATTTAAGAAGTTTAGTTACTTTTGCTTATAGTATTTTAAACCAAATGAAATATGTTTTTTCTTGCTTATATTTTAAGCAGGAGGGAGTATCACAGATACTCCTATGATATTACTCTCTCATTTTCTTAATTTTTTTTTAGAATTTTTTTCCTCTTTATCTATCTTTTTGAGCATTTCAAGAGTATAATAAATATTATTTTTCATGTTTGCCTTTATTTAATAGGTCTTGATTTATGTAAGCAGTAGAGAAAAATTAATGGTATATAATAGAGACATAAAGTGTATAGTGAGGAAAAAACATAATTAATATATTAAAAATCTAAGTAATGATTGCATTTTTTAAATAATATGTTTTATTCGAAATAGGACAGATAAACATGAATGATATAAATAAACAACATGCAAGCAATTACTGTATCTTATAAACTTCTAGGAGCAAACTCCGTTAAAAAGTGTGGCTAATGATCCTCTTAAATAACTATTCACACTTCTCATTCACTTAATAATCATATATTAGCTTTACTACTTTACAAAATCATGTGTGATTTTTTATGTTTTTTTTTTAAGACAAAATCATGAGTGATTAATGCGGAGTGTGAATAAAAGTGAAAATAAGTGAGCTAGCTTGTCCCTGAAGTAAAAAAGTGATGGTGTATCCAGACTTAATTTACTGTGGTGATCGAAGATCTCAACTCCCTTAATAATTTAAAGATGGATGTGGAATTGCATCACTTACTTCACTCTTTGTCTCAGTGTCTATCCCAAAGTGTAGTGATTGTTCAAAGAAATAAAATCAAAATTCAATAAATTTTAATTTTCCAACTAATAATCACAATTTGATTCAGGATCGGCTCAAAATGTGATACGTATAAATATTTATAAGCAAAATGTGTATTTGATTAATTGTTAAATATAAATTAAATAATTTTGTCACATTTCATTGATTAGTTATGTAATTAATAAAAAACAAAAACAAACAGATTAAAATAATATAATACTGCATATCTTCTTAGTTATTTAATAACTTTAAGCTACTTCCATAACTTGTTTTATATAACAACTCTATTTTAAACAGTAGCTAAACAATTGTAAGATCGTGATTATAAACTCACAATTATAAGCTAACTAGCTCTCACCCCGTGCAATGCACGGGTTATTGATAATTTAATTTTTATATTAAATATTTTAAAGTAAAGATTGTTTTTATTTTAAAGTAAAAATTATTATTACACAACAATAAAAAAAATTACACAAAAAGGTAGAGACTTAAATCAAACACTACACTTAAAAAAATTAATTTAAATGAGTTTGTTGAGGAATATTGTACTTTCTTGTATAAATAAAAAGTAACACTTTTTATATGATATCTTCTTTATTTATTTAATAGATAAATTAACATTTTTATATGATTATCAACTTTATTTTAAAGAATTAAAAGTAAATCATATTTAAATATTTTCATTTTTTTGTTCGGTGGTATTATAAGTAAATTTAAGGATAAATTAGAATATTCCCTATTTCATAGGACATGAAGACGACATTGAACTTGTTATTCTTGACTGTCTTGATTAATTAACACATTAAATTTTATGAGGAATATAATGACTGCTCTTTTTTTAATATATTTTTAATATTATATTTGTTTATGTATAGATGAGTATTACATTAATGTATTTCTTATTTAGTTGATCGATGAAGTAACACTTTTTATATATAATTATTACGTTTATTTATGATATTATGATTGATTGGAGTGAAATCAAAGTTAAACTTTTTTTTAATATTTTTTGTTTGATGGGTATTATGAGTATATTTAAGGTTAAATCAAAATATTTCCTATTTCATGGGACATGATAATTTAGTATTTTTTGAATATAAATTATCATCTTTTTAATATGATTATCACATTTATTATTATTATTATTCATATTTAAATATTTTGATATTTTTCGTCGTTTATCTTATCTCAAATTAATCATAAAATTTGATCCTAAAAAATCTTTATCCAAATTGTTCTAATCATCTTGAATTTTTTTTCCAATTTTTGAAATGTATGTACCTTTGTTTTTAATCTGTTACATTTTTTTTGTAGAGATTATTACAACTAAAGTATTTACCCATTGCAATTTTTTTACAAAATGATAATCATTATATTTAATCATATATCCATATTATTTGTAATGTTTGAAAAAATCTATACTTTATTAGTATTTAATTTGTTTTAATTTAAAAAAAATATTGGAATATTCTCAATTTCGATATTGCAATACTGATAAAATATTGTTTGGTTTAAAAATTTTCTCAGGTAAAATTAAAAAATGAGCTCATAATAATAAATAATATAAAATTCTGTAAAAAAAAAAAATTTGTCATTTTTATAAGATAATCTACCTTTATTATATTTTTTATTATAATTATCATTTAAATTTTAAATATATATATATATATATATATATATATATATTTCTAGTTTAGCTTTAGAGTTGACGTACAGTGCCAAATATTAAGGGAAGTTTGTGAGCTATGATTCCAAACCCATCAACCTATACAGATTTATGATCTTTCCATGGATTACGTGAAAATTTATAGATGAGACATGCAAATTCTTTTTCTTATATGTTTTATAAGTATTGAATCTATCTCCCTTTTGTAATTTGTGGATAGCATCAAAATTTTTTATTCCCGAATATCCTAACCAAATAATCCCTAAGTTTTTTTATTATATTAATTATTA
Source organism: Crotalaria pallida (assembly GCA_037953625.1). Taxonomy (NCBI): domain Eukaryota; kingdom Viridiplantae; phylum Streptophyta; class Magnoliopsida; order Fabales; family Fabaceae; genus Crotalaria; species Crotalaria pallida. The sequence goes on along the minus strand of CM075652.1, from coordinate 145,016,564 downwards.
TTTTTTCATAATCATTGTGATAAAAAAACAAATAAATTTATCTCAATAATACATTTAGATAAAGTTGTTACAGAAAAAGTAGGAAGAGATTTAGATTGAACTTAGCTGTTTTTATTTTTGGGTCTGTAGTTTGTATCTTGTTTTTTTTTTAAATGTTGTTGTTATATTTTAATATACATTTAAATATTTTTTTTTAATGTTCTTAAAATTCAGCTCTTTTGGGGTCTTCAATTGACACAGACAATTTAACAAACAGATACTGTGCATTTTCTAATTATTACTGCATGAATATATAACTTATTATCAGAATTTACATGGCCAAATTGAACAGTGCTATCATAAATGAATTGACTATAAGCTCAAGAGCAGTCCAGAATTATATTGATCGAGGAACGCAGAAAACCAATGGAAAAAGGAAAATAAAAATGAAAAATAGCATCTAGAATTTATAGAATGAATATCAAAGCTGTAGTAGATTCGGAATGAAAAATCCAAACCTCAAATGGGTTTATGTTTTGGTCACCAAAATGGGTTTGAAAATTCGGGTCACAGAGAGATAGCTACGATATGATCTTGGTTGGGTCCGTCGAGACTAAGCATGAAAATAGGAAGAGTTGGATGCGAGTGAGTGTGACAGTGTTAAAGTGAGAAACATTATTTACACATTATTATTATTATTATTATTATTATTATTATCATCATCAGTGCTCTCTTATGCTATAAACACACAACAAAAATCAAATATAAAATAAGAAATAAATAATTAGGAACATAAAATACGAAATAATAAAATTAGAGAATTCTTAGAAGTAGAGAGATTTGAAGGTGAAACAAAGATAAAGAATGAGAGATCATGTTATATATAGTGATTTTTTTAAAATATTTTTTTTAGTATGATGATTACTACTTTTTTTTCCAACAAACTGAGTATAATGATTTCACATGCAGATAATGCTCAAACATCATATTTGTGTTTATCGATCTTTTTGAGAATAATGATTTTTTTTAAACAAAACATATTCCATATATAGATAATTTATTTAATTTTAAATATTAATTTTGAACAGATAATTTATTTATTTTAAATTATAATTTTGATTAAAGACGATATTATCTATCTACAAATGCTCTGGTGCGAGTATTCCTTAACGAACAAACGTGGTGTCTCGAAAATTTCTCCGACAAATGTGGTGTCTCGAAAAGGAATGTTTTTATATAAGTATAATAGATATTGCCTATCAAACCCTGTATTCAATTCAACTAGCGACTGAGTTGAGTGTTTTTTTTTTTTTTTTTTTTTTTTTTAAGGGTTACGAGAAGGTTAATTAGCCAACTTTATCCAATTCCACCTTGCGATCGATGGAACTTGTATTAATATGTGCTTATATTATGTTATCTATATTTAAATAATGATCATCTTGATATTTTGATAAATGAATTTACAAGGTTTTCATTTTCATATTTTCAATTGACACTCCAAAATCATGTATTTTTAAAAAATCTTTTTAAGAGTTTGCTTAATATCAATTTTAAGATTTGAGGACAAGAGATTCAAATAAAGTACTTCATCCGTCCAATTATCTTGATAAAAGTCAACCAAGTCAATGAAAATAAGAAAATATATGTTTGATATAATGCATGATTCACTAATTAATTACAAATTGATATTATACAAATTTCATATCATTACAATCAATGGTTCAATACATATTGTCATATTGCCTTAAAAAAATCTTTAAATATTATTTCCTTACTTACTTATCAATCATAGATACAATGTACAATTTTTAAGATTTTTATTTATTTTTTTACTTTAATATGAGACAAATTCTTTTGCATTTTTTACCAAGATAATAAGACAGAAGGAGTAAATATTTATGAAAAAACTAAGTCCACAATTCTCAAAGTATTAAATTTTTAATTTTTCAATATAATGTTACTTTTTTAAAATCCTTATCCTCAACATTTATGATTGAAGTTAAGAAAATCATTTTTCTAATGATGAAGTCAGTTTTCTTTTTAATGAGCACAAATCAGTTGTTTCATATAGGGTTTTGATTTTTTTTTTTTTTTAAAAAAAAAATTGACTTTATGATTTTTGACCTCTTGATATTTTTTCTTTCAAAATACCATTCGTATACCACAAAGTAAGCATATGAGGTTTAAATTTTTAACTTACGTCAAGACTTTTTACTCAATTCGCTGATCCTTAGTTGTATAATACAACTTGTATTAATTAATTTATTTAAGCATTCCTTTAATTTTGATGTGTTAACAATTGAGTCATGTATAACTCCTCTAGAAACTCAAAAAGTCCGAATCTTACATGCACATATGCTCAGAAGCAAATATATCGATACTCCAAAGTTTTCTGTTGTATGCTGGTTTCGAACCAGTATCTTGCAGGTTGAAAGTCATGCTTCAAACCAACAAAACACTAGGGGAAAGCAGCTGATACTCAAAAGTTTTGACGTATAATAAGAATTTAATTCTCATATGCTAATCTTTTGGCATACAATACAATGGGTCCCATGGTTATTTCAAGAAAAAAAAATTATGAAAGGGAATTGATTTTCTAACCTCCCGTTGTTTTTGACCCCCCTTTAAATTTTTTTTCCAAAAATATCCTTCTTCATCTTCTTCTTCACTCCTCCATCATCTTCTTCTTCTTCTTTTTTCTTTCCTCTTCAAACCCCCCTCCCCCCAATCTTCTTCTTCTTCTTCTTCTTCTCCTCCTCCTCCTCCTCCTCCTCCTCTCACACACACTCACACTCATTCCATTTCCCTCACACACACAAACACACTCACTAACTCACCCCCACACTCATCCCCAAACTCACCCACAATCACCACCACTCACATACTACACTATTCTGTTTTTTTTCGTGTAAAAAGTGTCCTACGCCAATGTCGAAGCGTACGAAACACGTCGTGTCGAGGCGTAGGGCTTTTTTTTTTAATTTTTTTCCCAGTACGTCAAGGCCTAGGCGTACGTGTATGTACGTGTATTTTACACGTACGCCTCGACATTGGCGTACTGGGCTTTTTTAGCCAAAAAAACCAGTACGCTAGCCCCCTGGAGTATGTGTAAAGTTGTAAAGTATGTGTAAAAAAAAAATAAAAAAGCCCAGTACGCCAATGTCCTCGACAGAGGCGTAGGACATGTTTCGTACGCTTCGACATTGACGTAGGGCACTTTTTACACGAAAAAAAAGAATAGTGTAGTATGTGAGTGGTGGTGATTGTGGGTGTGTTTGGGTTGAGTGTGGGGGTGAGTTAGTGAGTGTGTTTTTGTGTATGTGAGGAAAATGGAATGAGTGTGAGTGTGTGAGAGAGAAGAAGAAGAAGATTGGGGGGGTTTGAAGAGGAAAGAAAAAAGAAGAAGAAGAAGATGATGATAGAGGGGGTGAAAAAGAAAGAAAGAAGAAGAAGATGAAAAAGGATATTTTTGAAAAAAAAAATTAAAGGGGGGTCAAAAACCCAAAAGGGGAGGTTAGAAAATCAACTCCCTTATGAAAATAGTCAAAAGCCCAAATATTTCAGAGCAAGCCCAAATATTTATGGCCCGTTTCAAAAGGGCATAGGCTCAGCTTCTTCATATGATTAAATAAAGAAAAATAGTTAAACTATATTTACAAGGTTTTGCAATGGTTTGTGAGTTAACAAGTGATATATTTTCTCTTGTTATATTCATATGTCATATTTAATCATGTTACACGAATTAAAAGAGAGTAATTACATTTCTTAGAAATTTAAAAATATATTTTAAAACTGCATTTTAACCTCTTAAATTGCATTAGAAATTTCACAAATATAGTGTTTCACATTAATGAATAAGGGATAAATAAAAGAAAAGAGCAATAAATACATTTTAAAAAATAAAAAATAACTCATAAATAAAATTGAGAATTTTTCTAAAGAGATTAATGGATATGTACTAACGATGTAATTTTTTTTTTGCACCATCAGTCTATCCTCCACCATTCATTTGGATTACTTTAATTTAAAAGTCAACAACTATAAACGAATGAATAGTGGATGATACATTGATGGTGTAAAAAACTTCACACTATCCTACATTACCCATTTTCTCTTTTCTAAAATGCAGCTTATTTAATCGAAATAAGTATATTGAAATAGACCGATTTATAAATTAATTGCATGGACTTAGTCATACTAATTCTTAAATAAACAAAAGGTGTATGGTAACAAAATCTAACACAGTTTATAGATAGCTGAGCTCATCAAACATGATGTCAGGGGATTTGATCTTTATCGTGAATATATAAAGTTTTGCTGACAGAGACAAAATTTATTTGGTTTAATTAAGTTTTTGGTCCCTGAACTTAGGGGGTGTTTTGGAATTAATCCCTATCCTTTTTTTCGTTGGATTTGGTCCCTAAACTTTAACTCCGTTTGGATAAGATCCTTCCGTCCAACACCGTTAGTTACTTACTGACGTATCAAAGACGGACTTGCCAGCTCAACACACACCACCGAATGCCACGTGGCTCCACTAGAAATTAATTTTTTTTTATAAAAAAAAAAAGAAATCTGAAAATAAAAACTGGAGGTGCCTAGTTTTTGCATTAAAAAAAAAGAAATCCCAACCCAACCCCTGACCACCACCGTCCACCTCTACCTTCCCTAATCTGATCATCGCCGTTCACCGCTACCTCCCCTTCCTCCGGCCACCGCCATCGTCTTACATAAATGTCTGCGATCTCTACCCCTCTCTCCACCAAACTTCATCGCAAAAGAGTGCAATCAAAACAGCAGAAAGAGAAGCAAGAGCAACTTGTTTCTCTATACTCCATTAATGGAGTCACACACAAAAAAGATCAAGGCCAACGGGGACCAACGTGTTGGCAAGTGACGGGGAAGGTGAGATCCTACCGTTGTGGTTTGTGCGAAGGTAATATCGAGGGTTTCCAGAGGGCGAGAGAGATTGTGAACGTGATGTGAGGGTGAGGTGGTGCCAGTGTGTCGGGTTCCGATGAAGCATCGATATGGGTGCGTAAAGGACCCAGACTCATTCGGCGCGGTAGATCTGGATTTTCAGCCCACACACATTCTTTGACAGTGGGGACATGAGGAGATGATAATATATGGTTTCAGTTTGTACATGGTGATTGGTGAAGAGGGAGAAGGGGTCATGGTGGTGTAGGTCGATGTGGTCTTGGCTGTTGGGGTGCGGTTGGATAGGAAGGTTTGAGGTTATCGGAGTTGGTGAGAATAGATGGAGGTTAGGGATGATGGTATAATGGGTAATGGCTTTTTTTATTTTTATTTTCGGATTTCTTTTGTTTTTTATTTTTATAAAAAAAAATTTAATTTCCAGTGGAGCCACGTGGCAACGAATGAGTGGTGGTGTGTGTTGAGCTGGCAAGTCCGTCTTTGACACGTTAGCAAGTAACTAACGGTGTTGGACGGAAAGACCTGATCCAAACGGAGTTAAAGTTCAGGCACCAAATCCAACAAAAAAAAAAGATAAGGACTAATTCCAAAACATCTCCTAAATTCAGGACAAAAGCTTAATTAAACCAATTTATTTTTATAATCTCTGCACCTAAGATTATTCTTAGACTTGGTTGAAGAATACCTTGACAGAAAGGGAAAAAAAAGCATGCCTTTTTGCTCACCAAGCATTAGTATTAACTAAGCAAGATCAGAACAACACTGCAAAATTTTAATTTATCCATATCCATGATCATGACCAGACAATTACAGCACGGCAGACTTATCAGTTGTGGTATGGATGAGGACGATAATTTTTGGGATGTACAAAAATACCCTCCTTATCATTAGTAGCAAATAACTAACTAAATCAATGGGTTCTATCATTCTTAGAAGAATATTTCTATCATGCAACCAAATTTTGGATGGTTGCACAACAATCTCTTAAATAAAATCAATGATTGTTTGACACGTCAACTAATGAAGTTATAAGTTATTGTCATGTCAGCTCAGATTAGCTGATTCGTCAAACAAATATTGGTGCACTAAAAGATTATTTTGGAACTATCCAAAATTTGGTTACTTCTTGTAATCATTCATAATCTCCTTACACGGAATCATTCACCAACCCACTTAGTAGTTAGAGTGGTCTTACGATTCCAATTCCAATTCAACAGCAATGGCTTCTTCTTTGATGTTACTCCGAAGAAGACTCAGGCTCAGCAGTAGCAGACCCTCCTTCCACCACCACCATGTGTTGGCGCGTGCCTTCTCCGAGGGTCCCACTCAGCAACAGCGCATAGAGAAGATTCTGATAGCAAACAGAGGAGAAATAGCTTGCAGGATCATGAGAACCGCGAGGAGACTCGGAATTCAAACCGTGGCTATTTACAGCGACGCAGATAAGGAGTCTCTTCACGTTCACTCCGCTGACGAGGCTATTCGGATCGGGCCACCCCCGCCCCGCCTCAGCTACTTGAACGCCCCTTCCATCGTTGATGCTGCCTTACGTTCCGGTGCGCAGGTCAACACCTCCTCCCTCCGTCAACTTCCACTTCCATTCACTTTTTGCTAATTACTACTCGTTCTTGTCCTTGTCGAATTTGTACGCGCCGATCAATTTCGTTTCGTACATGAGATTTTTGAAATTTCAAATTGACATTTGGTGTTAGTGATTTTTAAGATAGACTAACGAAAAACAAAAACAAAGATCATTAATTATCGTTCAAATTAATCATTAGGATTGTTGATATCAATCAAATTAGTTTCTGGCTTTGTTGACCACTAGAAGTAGGATTAATGTGACTCACGTCACTCGTTTGAAATTTCAATAATTTCAGGGACTAATTTGACCGATATTCACAAAATCATAGACTAATATAATATATTACCCTTTTATAAAGACATCTCTGACTGAAAAAAAAAATAGTACTCGCTCTGTTTTTATTTACAAGATATTTCTAATAAATTCACACAAATTAAAAAAATAGTTAGATTAGTTCGGATATAGTTATTACTCTCAAAGTTATTAAAAAATATATCAAAGATCCAAAAGTATCTACCTCTATATAAAATTAAATACAATAGATTGATGTGGTCATTATGATGAGAAATGTAAAAAAATGTTTATCGTAATATAAAATACTGAGTAGAATCATTAGAGATATATTTGGTATAGGTTATCTAATGCAGCCTAGATATTGTAAAGTGACTTATATTTAGGGGAGGCTTATAAATAAGGATGGATGGGTATAGCATTACAATTTTAACCTCTTAATTCTTTTTGTAAAATTAACAAATAATAAATGAATAATAAAATAATTAAGTGCTTATTAGGTGAGTTTTTTTCTTTTTTTTAAATAATTTAAAACGAACTTAGTTTCACAAACTTATCTTATTGAAAACAAAAAAGAACTTATAGGAATGTTATAAACTATCTTTATTAGTCATTCTCGTAACTCAGATAAGCTTTCTATTCTCTTGAAGCTCTAACCAACTAGGTCCAACATAGTTGGTAGATTGTTGGGTTGCTTAAGCATGATTTTAGGTTCGACCCCTGCTGTGTGTATGGTAAAAGCTTTGTTGAAAGAGACAAAATTCACTTCGATGATTTTTACGCCTCGAAAGAGAATAGTTTTTGGCAATCAACCGGCGAAACCCTTGATTCACACAAAAAGCCTCTGGAAGCTCTTAACTTCTCTTATAAACTTATTTAAATAAGCTATAAAGAGATTGTAGTAAGGTCATAAGTTATTTCTATATGCTTATTTTCGTTAACTTTTCTCATAAGTTCTATATAAGCTCTTCTAAACGGCCTCTAAAAAGAACTTATTTCGATAAGCTTCTCTAATAAACTTATTCAAACGGGCTAAAAAATCTTACAGTAAGATCATAAGTTATTTCTAGAAGCTTATATTTGTAATTTATCAACAACAAAAAGTTGTTTTCATAATCTCAAATAAGCTCTTACAAACTTCTCCTAAGATGCTTGCATCACATGTGCACTAATTCTGCCAACTCAGATATATATGAAGTGAAGTGCTTGGTAGTGTTATATACCAAACATTATTAGTGAATCGTGGTATTATTATCTAAATTTTTGTATTTTTGTTGATATAAATTAATATAATGTCTAAAATCCATATTTTCTGCACTCTGCTCTATAAAGGATGTGTTGTTTTGGTAATTAGGCTATACACCCTGGATATGGATTCCTGTCCGAAAGTGCTGACTTTGCCCAGCTTTGTGAAGATAAGGGTCTTATGTTTATAGGTCCTCCTGCATCTGCCATCCGTGATATGGGTGACAAAAGGTATCATTATAATAGATTACAGCCTGCCTTTCTTTCATTCTTGCTTTGTTTTGCATACCAACTACATTTACTATTTTGACTTTTGTTCATTAACTTGGAAATGCAAGGGGTGCCCGTTTAGAGGTTAGGGTTTGGAACTTGGAACTTGGAAATAAGTTTTTATGTTGGAATTCGTTGCATTGTACTATTAGCATTAGGGGTAATGCATTCATGTTAGCTAAGGATCATTGTTGGTTACTAATCCTGTTTGTACAGCCATCATGACATCGTCTAGGTACTTAGCCAATGGATAAGAATTTGAAACCCCTCCCAGCCTAGCAATGTTCTTCAGTGTAATAGAAATCCAGGTTGGTTTAGACATAAAGAGGGAAGGATATCTTTAGAAATTTCAATGGTCTGCCTTCTTCCTCTGTCATATATCCAATCCTACGAAATCTTGACTTGACCGAGTATACTGAGTCATATTTTGGCTTTCTTACTTTTTTATCTGGGTAAGATATGTTATAAAGCATCTTCAGCTGATCAATGATTTATACATATATCAGTGCTTCAAAGAGAATAATGGGGGCCGCAGGGGTACCACTTGTGCCTGGATATCATGGAAATGACCAAGATATTGACAAAATGAAGTTGGAGGCTGATAAAATCGGGTATCCAGTCCTAATAAAGCCAACCCATGGAGGTGGAGGAAAGGTGCATGGTACCTTGATATTTATTCTCATACAAGTTATTGCATTTCGTGATCCTTAATGTCGTCGTGTTGTTTTTCTTTCTTTTCCAGTCAATCTACTTTCTGAGTAGTAAGTAATGGACGTGTTCGCCCATTCTGTAAAATGTGTTGCCTTAAGCATTCTGTCCAATCCAATGTAGGCTTTAACCATGTTCCATGGTTCTCAATCTCAATTGATTGTACTGGTCTTAAATTACTCATTTTATGTTGTAATTATGATATCATGAGCCTAAGTCATATTATTTTCAATGATAGGTGATGACATAATGCACATCACTATTGTAATGTCTGATCACTTTTTGAGGTTTTTACATGTTTAAGAGTTCAAAATTTATTCTTTGTACTGTATTAGATATTTCTTGAATGGTGAAACACAGATGAGAAAAACAGATTATTATGGAGAATCATTGTCACTCACGAACTTACAATTTCATTCTTACAAAATATTCTAGGGTATGAGGATTGTTCACAGTCCGGATGAATTTGTTGAATCATTCTTAGCAGCACAACGTGAGGCAGCTGCTTCTTTTGGTGTCAACACTATTTTGCTGGAGAAGTATATTACACGGCCACGGCACATAGAAGTCCAGGTATTTATATTGCTTTTATTACCCTCACAGTCATATTTCTATTAGTTTCTTCATTGTTTGCTACTTTGCTTACTTCTGAAAAATTAAAAAGTTCCTTCTAGTGGATGTTCTTTAATCCTGAAATTATGTTTCTGGTTCTACACCATTTTACTGGATTAATAGCTTTAAAATTATCATTATCAGTGAAAATTGTCCATGTCTCTTTGAACTGAGATTTTAGTGCTTATTCTTTTCTGTTGACATCAAAGATATTTGGGGACAAGCATGGGAATGTTCTGCATTTGAATGAAAGAGACTGCAGTGTGCAGAGAAGACACCAAAAAATAATTGAAGAGGCACCAGCTGTAAGGCTTCCATTCCATTTTCTTAATATTATTTATTATTTGTAACTTTTTTGGAGTTATGAACTTGTAATAATACAAATGCAGCCAAATGTTTCAACTGATTTTCGTGCACACTTGGGCCAAGCCGCTGTTTCTGCTGCTAAGGTAAGACGCTTTCGTCCCATATCTTTATGTGGTTTTAATATCTTCATCCCATTCAATATCATCAACTAATTTCAAGTTTCTTTTTAATGCCTAAAGGCTGTTAATTATCACAATGCTGGGACCGTAGAGTTTATAGTTGATACAGTCTCTGGTCAGTTTTACTTTATGGAGATGAATACCCGTCTTCAGGTACTAGGATTATTTTTTAATATTAGTTTGCTTTAAAATAAATAAAATAAAGGTTTCTAATAAAAATTATAACACATGTTAATATAGGTTGAGCATCCTGTCACAGAGATGATTGTCGGTCAAGATCTAGTTGAATGGCAAATCCATGTTGCAAATGGAGAAGCTCTTCCGTTGAGTCAATCACAAGTACCCATATTAGGTGATTCTGCTTTTCCTTATATTTCATGGGTTTATGTCTTATCACCCCCCTTGCATTTTCTTTTTTATGTTCAAGTGGGTGGGTGGGTGGGGGTGAGTTGTGGGGTTGGCTTTGCTTAATTCCATTAAAATTAAAGCTTTCTAAATGGACTGAAGTTGAAACTTGGATGTATCTGTACTTGTATATAAATTTACTACTTCATTTGGTTGGTTTCTCCTGAGCTGCTGAGCCACAAAAAGGAAAAAGACAGTGTAAAAGCAAAGTTTTGTGATTGACTTTAATATATGAAAGTTACCTCAGGTTTAAGATATATTTTTGTGTAGTGAACCGATTGATTTTAAGTCAGGTAGTAGTTTAGGCCAACATTCTATTATATATGCCGGTTGGAGAAAACTCTTGCTACCATTATGATTAATGTTGCTGGAAAAGGTCATCATAGTGAAATCCCCTAAATTGTTCTCAATAATCAGGCAAAACAAACTGGTTTTGTGAAAATGAAGAACATACATAAAAGTATTAAAAGCAAATGAGTAATGATTTTTAGCTTGTCAATTATCTACTATAGTCATGTGAGAATATATGCGAAGTTCAATTCATTTCTCAGACTTTAAAGTTTCCGAATACTTGTTGTGATGGCAGGTCATGCTTTTGAAGCTCGGATCTATGCTGAAAATGTTCCAAAAGGATTTCTTCCAGCAACTGGTGTTCTTCATCATTATCGTGTTCCCATCTCATCTGCAGGTCAGTCGCACTAAAATAGCCAATTAATTCGTTAATGGTGGATCTTGAAATCTAACCCTCACTTTCTCCTGTTGGAGAAGCATGAAACTTCAAGATAGATTTGTGGTCCTTTCTTATTTACTTGATAAAAGTCTTCTATTTTGATGCTTGGTAGTCCGGGTGGAGACTGGAGTTAAAGAAGGGGACACTGTTAGCATGCACTATGATCCAATGATAGCTAAGCTTGTGGTGCATGGAGAAAATCGTGCTGCAGCCTTGATCAAACTGAAAGATTGTTTGTCACAGTTTCAGGTATACCTAAATTTATGTAGTGGTCATGGTTGTGGCATTTGCAGATTCGTTTAGGTCTAAATCAAAAATTATTTCTAGCCTTGTTCCATCTCTTGGAAATTTTACTTCATGGTGTTGAATTACTAATATCAAGTATCAACCATTATCTTCTTCGTAGGTTGCAGGTCTACCAACCAATATTAACTTCCTGTCGAAGCTTGCTAATCACTGGGCATTTGAAAATGGCAATGTGGAAACTCATTTTATTGATAACTACAAGGAAGACCTGTTTGTTGATACTACCAATTCAGTCTCTGCAAAAGAAGCATATGATGCTGCTAGACTTAATGCTTCCCTTGTGGTTGCGTGTCTCATTGAGAAAGAGCATTTCACATTGGCAAGAAATCCCCCTGGTAAGCTGTCCCATTTCGCTGTTAATGTTCTGAATTGTTTCTATAAATTTCCTTAACATTTACATCCGCCTTTGCATCTAGGGGGCAGCAGCTTACTCCCTGTATGGTATGCTTCTCCACCTTTCAGAGTCCATCATCAAGCCAAGCGTACAATAGAACTTGAGTGGGATAATGAATATGGTATTGGTAGCTCGAATATCTTGAAGCTTACCATTACTTATCAGCCTAATGGGAAATACCTGATTGAGGTAAGATCCCAGTATCCCTTTTCTGTTTATTGTGCTTCAAGTTCTCTAGTTCTTAACTTTTTGCTCAAGATGATATTTGTACTTCCAGACAGAAGAAAACGGATCTCCTGCTTTAGAAGTTCAAGCAACATATTTAAAAGATGACCATTTTAGAGTTGAAGCTGCCGGTGTAATCAACAATGTTAATCTAGCTTGTTACACGAAGGTATTAATTATTCTTCTAAATTGGAGTGCATATGGATATAAAATTCCTAATATCCTAACATGGTTTTCCACTTTTCCCTGGGATTTTCAGGAGCAAATAAGACATATTCATATATGGCAAGGGTCCTCTCATCATTATTTTAGAGAGAAACTAGGCCTCGAGTTGTCCGAGGATGAAGAATCCCAATATAAACCCAAATTTGAAACATCAGCCAACCCTCCTGGGACTGTTGTGGCACCCATGGCTGGCTTGGTGGTTAAGGTTCTAGTGAAGAACAAGGCCAAAGTAGAGGAGGGACACCCTGTATTAGTATTAGAAGCAATGAAGATGGAGGTTTGGATAGCTGCTCCTTAAATGTTTGAAACTTTTCTGTCTTATTTGTTTATCTATATATTGATGAAGTTATAACTAACACTGTTCTGTTCTTTTTCTAGCATGTTGTAAAGGCGCCATCTTCTGGCTATGTGCATGGGCTTCAAGTTAACGTGGGTGAACAGGTTTCTGATGGCAGTATTCTTTTCAGTGTAAAGGTTAGTTAACTTCACATTGGCCATGGCCTGGTTATACTAGCATAGCATTCTAGAAATATTATTATCACATATATAATCCAGAACATCATTGCATAAAATTGTATCGATATCCTTTAGAATAGTTTTTCTATGTTTTTATTTTCGTTATTTTTATTTTTAATGTTTTCTTTGTGTGGGTATGACTTGTAGTTGGGGACTGCTTGTTTGATTAGGTAAAACGTGAGAAAGGTGGAAAATTTGAAAAGCATCTGGACATTGTGTTCTAATACATTATCTTTTCCCTCATTCTCATTTTCCTCCTACTCAAACAAGCTGACCCATGTATGTAAAGCGTGTTCCTCTTTATCTGCTAAACTACAATTTTCTCATTTTTCTATTCTCCAACATTACTGAATCTGTAAATAAAGTAAGTTTCTTTTAGCTGACACTGGACAGCTCAGGTTAGTATGTTGAATTTTGTTACTAATTTTATCTAGAAAAATATGCAGAAGGCATAATCACATCAGTTTCTTTGTGATAAATTTTGGTTTTGGCTATCATAAACTTAAATTCCTCATTTCTTGGGTTACCTAATCTGAGAAATACAACGGTGGTTGGATGAACACTTAAAGGAATCACGTTCATGTCATTCATGAACTGGACGATATGACACAACATTTCAAATTCTTACAAGAGGCCTAACTTTGCTGTGTGTCTTTGTGTCTCTCTTGTTAGTGTTCATGCTTCTTATGTCATCAGTAATTTTGGCATTTTTCTATTTTGCAGGATCAGTAACAACAGGCATGAATAGCAGCTTTCCCCCAAGATTTTGATAATGGGGTCCTCATTCTAGATGGATAGTTATTCAAAACTGAAGCAACCATGTGAGCTTCTTATACGCAGATGGACAACCAGCACCAAATTTAAAAGCCCTTACCTTTTCAAGTCTTGGAAGTTGGTTACTTGTTAGAAGAATCTTAGAAACTCGCCGTGAGTTACAAATGATATAATAATGTACTTCACAATAATCTCAAGCCATTAATAACAAAGCTAGCAATTGCTTCATTTTTAGACATTCTTCCATCAGAATTCTACACCTGCTCCAATAGAACACTCTAGGGTGTGTTTGGAAAAGCGGTGCCAATTTGCTTTTCACGGTTGAAAAACGTGGCACCGTGAAAGCTCCAACTGAGGAGCTTATGAGGAACGACAAACAGGTACTAAATCTTTCTTTTATGATGGGTTCCCTTCTAAAGATGAGATGACCTCGCGCTCAAAATTATGTAGTAGTAGTAAGTGGGAACCATATGTCAACTACAAATCCAAGATGCTGTCTTGGGGGAAAAGCGTAACCAACAATTCTGAAATAATAGTGTGACGCACATAAAAGGTATGGAATATGGCCCCACAAACCTAACAAATTAATCCAAGATGCTCATGTCAATTTTCCCAACGTATAAAAATGATCTAGCTTCCCACTCCAGCACCAATTGAGCTGCAAGTTTATTAGCCAGGTTCAACTTAAGTTCGGTAAAGTAATTTGACACCCATCAAATTCTAAAAGTGCAGCTTACGAATTAAAATAAATCTAATAACCAAAAGAGAAGCGTCATAAATATTTTTTATTTTTTTTTTTGGTTTATGACCGGAGTGTCCGCTGCCGACCGCAATGACTAATCTCTTTGCTGGCTTGTAGGCACCTCTAATGGGTGGGACAGCTGGCCTCGAGATTTAACGCTGCTGCATGCACAAGGCAGGACTCGAACACCTGACTTTGTTTAAGCGTGGATCAATCCTACCACTGAACCACGAAGCGTCATAAATTTTGAATCAATTTGTTCTTCACATAAATTATCTTAATTTTGTTATTCTTGGTCATTTATTACCCAAATAAGTTCCAAATGGACTTGAGACTATAGTAGATTATCCCCAACTCATATCTTTCAAGGTTTAAGACACCAGAAACCATGTTTACAATCAAATATCGGTTCAATCAAACTACAAGAAAATTGTACTTTTCTACAAGATGGAGGTGTTTTCTAGCCTTGCATATCAAGCATCAAAACCAGAATAGACTCCACTGTCCCTCAACAACCTCTTCTCTTCTTCAACATAATTTTTCCCTCTGCTTGCCTGACCAAGGTCTCTTTTCCTCTTTTCCTTCTGTGAGAAGGAAGCATTCTTCTTCTCATTCCTAGTCTGAACAGTTGGCAGCTGCTCTCCAAGGGAAAGAGCTTCTCTTGTTTTCTGTCGCTGCTCATATGATTCTTCAGTTTCCTTGTCTACACGCTTATCCTTTCCATTGGACCAGGACCAATCCTTCATGTCATCCCTTTCCTTTGGCGGGGGTACCTTTAAGACCGAAGGTCCACCTTTATATCCATGTCGCTTCAGAGCGTCAAAGTCAATTACAGCACTTTTCTGCTTTCCAGATTTACCTGTGTCAAAAAGTTTATAAAACTACTACACAAAAACCATACATAAATAAAAATAGAGTTTGCGCTTATAGATGTCAAACTTCAAAGGCAACATATTACGAAGTTATCATGATCTGGAATTCAGAAAGCAGGAACTTTCATGCATTAACACTAAGTCACCACACTAAATACAATTAAGTAAAGTTAGGATAATATCTTGGTAGTGGAGGTTTAAAAATCCTGAAATTTGTGAAATATCTTATTCTATATGGCTACGGAAACTATCACTAGAATTTCTGAAAAGATGGAAGTACTATAGTGGATAATTAATTGTGGGCTCAAAAAAGTCAATCCTTTTATGCAAGTAAAGAAATCAGAATTAACTCCACCGATTTTGTAAGCAACTGTGTGGCGACCGTGAACTAAACTATCTCAACTAACTAAATCTGGGGATAGGTTTTATCCTCAACAATTGCATCTACATCAGTAATCATCATCCACCATAAAAAGGAGAATCAAATGATTTGTTCTCCAATTGGGCTTCATCAAACTGAAGAGTGTGCTTTGTAAATGTGATTTTACCGAGGGATGTTCATCAAACTAAAAGTGCTGGACATAATAACAATAAGCACCGACGAACATTCGTTGCAATGTTCATATTGAATTGATAGATACTAGGTATGGAAACAAGGGATAATATAAACCCAAAAGTTGATAATTGCGCTCGAGTTATTTGCATTATCCATAGTCAATGCTGATATTTAATATGTGATGCTCCTAGACTCTTAGTCAGTAAATCAGTCAGGATACTATTTGCATCACACCTATCATTTATTCACGAATTCAATGTTATAGTATTATTGTTGTTGCTAATTCTACTAATACAATAAAAAAAATGGTTCAAACATAATCAAACTACTATAAATTGCTCAATTTCACAAATGTGTTTGTGCATCAAATACCTTTTGATTTTTTCTGACCAGTTTCAGCAGCATGTTCAGAGTCCGAATGTGATGATGAGGACTCGCTGGACGAGTCATCATCACTCCATGGCATGGTCCTCTTCATGGTACGAAGAAAATCCTGTTAACAGATAAACGATCGATCAGAATGTAGACCGAATCGCCAAAAGCGAGAGAAAACAGGTCAATCACAAAGAATTGCATGATAAATGCATATAAGTACCAAAAATTTCTACTCTGTAAGCAAACAAACAGCAAGTAATACACAGAAATATTCCATACTCAAATAGTATCACTCATCAACATTAATTCATACTTGGATTCAAGTTGTGCATAAAACCATAACTTGGCTCATAAATCATATGTATAAGAATCAAATTAAAAAAATAAAGTTGGCAGTTGAGAGTGAACTGTTTAACCTGAGCATATAAAACTGATAAATAAAATTTAAAAAAAAAAAAAAAAAAAAAAAAAGTGGGGTGTGAAGGTGTGGGAACAAATCTAGGGAGTAAGTAGTATGGGGAACAAAAACAAAGTTGAAGAACCTCAATCAAAATCAAAATCAAAATCAAAATCAAAGAGGAGAGACTGAGTACTACTAACTGCTACTGCTACCTCCGGTGCTTTTCAGAGAGAAGTCTCGATTTTTATTTATTTATTTATTTTTTTTGGCGAAATAATATTTTCTTTCTTTAATGCAAACTGTGGATGTTCGTTCAACATTCAACTCGTTCCAGTCTCTTTTGGCCCAAAATTAAATGGGCCAGTTTTGGGTTGGGCTCGGGGTCATTGTTCAGTTACCCTAACCCGGCTAGTTATCTCACATTATATTACTAAGAGTGGGGATTTTGCCACCCCACTCTAGACTTTAAATATCCACTTATTAATTTATTTTTAAAATTATCCATGATAAAAAAAAAAATTATATTCTTTTATTTCTCTATTATTCCTTTTACTTCACTTTCTTCTTTCTTATATTCGCACACCCCACTCTCATTCAGAGGGGATTAATCAGTGTCTCCACCTCACTTACTTTTTTTTTTTTGAACTCCCTCACTTACTCTTTGGCTTCCATTTCGTTTTTATTATACTGTTATGACCTTGAGTGTTTTTCAACTTCTGACTCTTAATAGTAGGAATATTTATTCCGATTTTTACAAGTCGAAAACAAACTTATAAATATTTCTGATTTGCACATGTCAAAAATATATTTTTATTTAATTTCCGATTTGAGTCGGAAACTACAAAAACTAAGTCCTAAGGATATGTTTGGATATCCAATAATAAATGGAGCGGAATGGAATCAAATGGAGTGGGGTGGAATGGAATAGTATAAAATTACCATTCCATTGTTTGGTTATTTTTTGATGGAATGGAACAAAAATAGATTCCATTAGATACACCCCAATTTTGGGGGAACAAAAAAATGAGGTTTTTGGTGGTATTGGATTGAACATGTACCATTATCATCCATTTCACTCAATTATCTTTAATATAATCTAAACAATAGAATGAGCTTAGTTTCTGTCAGCAGCTCATGCTATTCTATTATGATTGAAGAATTATACACATTAAAGCAAGGTACAATGACGATTGCTGAATACTTTACACATTTAAAGACATTGTGGTTAGAATTGGATAATTTCAGACCAATTCCTCGGTGTAAATGTGAGTTTAGATGTGTATATGATTTGATTCCAGTCATAAGATCGTATAGAGAAGATGATCATGTGATACGATTTCTAAAAGGACTTAATGAACAATATAGCCATGTGAGATCTCAAATCATGTTAATGGATCCACTTCCAAATGAGAACAAAGTATTCTCACGGTTAATACAACAAGAGAGGCAGATGAATTCTGGTTTAAACAATGATTCAAGGATTATAGCTAATATAACAAATAACAATGCTAGAGGAAGAGGCAGAGGCAGATCCACGTTTAATTCTGGAAACTATAATGCAAACAATTCAGGAAGAGGTTCAGGTTCAGGAAGAGGCAGATTTCAGAATCAAAGAATTTGCACTTATTGTGAGAAATCTGGTCATACTGAAAATACATGCTTCAAGAAATATGGTTTTCCACCAAATTTCAAAGGTCCAAATGCTGCTAGTGTGAATAGTTGTTTCACCAATGAGTATGAGAATTATGATGATGATGCTAATGATGAAGTCATATCTCTGAAAGAAAACAATGAAGCTACTGGCTCTATGTCTACTGGATCTATGTTCACTCCAGAACAACACAAGGCTATCTTAGCTTTGTTACAACAAACTCAATCTGTGAAGGTTTCACAAAGTAATACTGCTGCTGCTGGCAATCATTGTGTTAATCATTTGACTACACAATCTACTATCAAAGAATCAGGTATAACTTGCAATTTAACAAGTAAAATGAGTAGCTCAGATTGGATTATTGATACTGGTGCCACTGACCATGTATGTTTCTCCATGAATCAGTTTCAATGCTATAAGAAAATTAAGCCAATCTCTGTTAAAATGCCTGATGGAAATCATGTAGTGGCTACTATTGCTTGAACTATCATGTTCTCTGAAAATTTCTATTTGGTTGATGTTCTGTACATACCTAGTTTCACATTCAATCTTATTTCAGTGTCAAAACTAGTTTCTACCATAGCTTGTAAGCTAATTTTCTCTAATTCATTGTGTCACATTCAGGATCTCCATTCCCTGAGGATGATTGGTGTAGCTAATCTGAAAGCAGGCCTATACACATTGCAAAACCATGTTGTCAATTCTGATTTCTATTCTACTGTCCTTTCCATTTCCAGTGATGCTATGCATAAATTTGCATCAAATAAATGTAACATTTGGCATTTGAGGTTAGGACATCCCTCTCATGTTAAAATGCTAGTCATGAAAAGTCAATTTCCTTTTATTGATGTAAATAGAGTCAGTGAACCATGTGATGCTTGTCATCTAGGAAAGCAAAAGAAATTACCATTCCAAAACAGTTCTAATCATGCTGATTGTTGTTTTGATTTAGTGCATATGGATATATGGGGTCCAATTTCTGTCCCAACTGTTCATGGTCATAGATATTTCCTTACTATTGTTGATGATCATTCTGGCTTTATTTTATGAAACTGAAATATGAGTGCTCTAATCTTGTTAAATTGTTTGTTAACCTGGTTGATACACAATTTGGCTTGAAAGTTAAGTGCATTCGAACAGACAATGGACCTGAGTTTAAATTGACAGAGTTCTACAATCTCAAAGGCATAGTTCATCACACTTCATGTGTAGAGACTCCTCAACAGAATGGTATTGTAGAAAGAAAACATCAACACATCCTTGGAACAGCACGATCTCTTTTGTTTCAGTCTAGCTTACCCAAGGTTTTGTGGAACTATGCAGTAGCTCAAGCTGTCTATCTAATCAATAGGCAAAGTTCTCCCTTTCTTTCCAACAGTTCTCCATTTGAACAACTTTATCATTCTCTTCCTTGCTTAACTGATTTGAAAGTGTTTGGTTGCCTAGCATATGCTTCAACACTGACTTCACATAGGAAGAAATTGGATCCTAGAAGTAGAAAATGTGCCTTTCTAGGATACCAACATGGAACAAAGGGTTATGTTTTGTATGATTTGCAAAACAGAGAAATATTTTTATCCAGGAATGTATGTTTTTATGAGCATATCTTCCCATTCTCCTCAATTGAATCCAAGTTAGGAAATTCATCAACAATATCCAAGTCAGACAGTTCCTTACAACAACCAATTCATGATCCATTCCTAGACTATAGTGATGAGTCTTTAGTGCATATCCCTTCACCTTCTACTCCTTATTCATTACCTTCATCTGCACCAATATCCTCACCTCATCGTATCAATCAGGAGCCAATTAGGCAATCCACCAGAATTAGAAAACCTCCTCAATATCTTAAAGACTATCACACTGCCCTTCTATTATCCACAAAAATGACTTCCTCCACTGTACCATATCCATTATCTTCACATTTATCCTATGACACCTTATCTCACAAACACAAACACTATACCCTCAACTTGTCCACTATATCTGATCCTAAAACATATGCTGAGGCCATCAAACATCCTGATTGGGTTGATTCTATTCAATCTGAACTGTCTGCATTGCATAAGAACAAGACTTGGATTCTCACTCCATTACCTAAAGGCAAAAGTGCTATTGGCTATAAATGGGTTTTCAAGACTAAACTGAAAGCAGATGGTTCTATAGAGAGGAGAAAATCTCGATTAGTAGCAAAGGGATTCAATCAAAAAGAAGGAATCAATTATACTCAAATTTTTAGTCCAGTTGTAAAGATGTCTACAATCAAAGTTTTGTTGGCTTTGGCTGCAAGCAATCAATGGCATTTGAAACAACTGGATGTAAACACAGCTTTCCTTCATGGTGATCTTCATGAAGAAGTTTATATGAAGGTTCCTTCTGGTCTAGAGGTTAATGACCCTAAGCTAGTTTGCAAACTTCAGAAATCTCCCTATGGCTTGAAACAAGCAAGTAGACAGTGGCATGAGAAGCTTACTCAAGCATTGCTTACTCAGAAATTCATTCAATCCAAAGCTGATGCTTGCTTATTCACTAAGTCTCATGCATCCAATTTTACTGTTGTCTTGGTTTTTGTTGATGATTTAGCGTTAGCTGGCAATGATATATCTGAAATTAATCAACTTAAACAGTTACTGGATGATCAATTCAGCATCAAAGACTTAGGTGATCTCAAGTTCTTTCTTGGTATGGAAATTGCTAGATCCTCTTCTGGTTTGATTATTTACCAACGAAAGTACACTCTTGAGTTACTTGAGGATGCTGGCCTTCTTGCAACTAAACCAACATCTACTCCAATGGATTATACTATGAAAATTCACAAGTCTTCTGGTGTTGTTTTATCCGATCCTTCTCAGTATCGAAGATTATTAGGCAGATTGATTTACTTGACAAACACTAGGCCCGATATATGCTTTAGTGTTTATCATTTAAGTCAATACATGGATAAGCCTACTCACAGCAGCCTATCACATTCTTCGTTATTTGAAAGGTTCACCTGCTCAAGGTATATTTTTCTCATCATCATCTGATAACAAACTCAAAGGCTTTGCTGATTCCGATTGGGGTGGATGTTTGGACAGTCGAAGGTCAATTTCAGGCTATTGTTTCTACTTAGGAAATTCTCTCATTTCCTGGAAAAGTAAGAAGCAGCAAGTTGTTTCTCACTCTTCTGCTGAAGCTGAATATAGAGCAATGGCCAAAGCTGGTTGTGAGGCTCAGTGGTTGCTCAAATTGCTCCACGATTTTCTTGTTCCACATCCTCAGTCAGTTGTGCTATATTGTGATAATCGCTCTGCCATTTATATTGCTCAAAATCCAGTGTTTCACGAAAGGACTAAGCACATAGAACTTGTCTGCCATTCCATTCGTGAGAAGCTTCAAAGTGGTTTACTTCATTTACTCCCTATCTCCACTACTTCTCAGCTGGCAGACATCATGACTAAGCCATTGGCTCCTGGACCCTTTCCAACACTGCATTCCAAGCTTGGTATGTTAGATATACACATACCAGCTTGAGGGGGGGGGGGGGTGTTAGCAGCTCATGCTATTCTATTATGATTGAAGAATTGATTGTGCAGAGGGCTGCAGATACTATTGTAATGTGTTGTACACAAGTCTTAACTTAATTAGTTAGTTGACAATGTATAATGAACTGATAATCGATTGTTAATCGATTAAGTCAGTTAGTTAGATAGTTAGTTGAGAAGTTAGTTATAGTTAGTTGGGTAGTTAGTTGGCAACTAATCATTGAGTTGCTAGCTGGTAGTTCCAGTTGTGTATATAAATTCTTTTTTGCCATGTGGGCTAATAATATAACAATCATTTCCTTTATTCATTCAATTTCTCTTACAATTCTCTAGATTTTTTCTCTCTCATTCTACAAGTTCTTCTAGTTCATTCATGGCAACCACCATGTTTAACACTTTCCATTACACCTCGTCCCACTCCATTCAATACCATCAATCCAAATAAACCTCAAGTGTTTTGTCACCCTTTTGTAAAATCTATGGTGTTCTCTATGGTGTTGTTTTGTGAACATCATAGACAAACAAACAAACTAAGGTGGCAGAAAATTACACGCTTACTTTTCGCTTCATTATTGTTTTGCTGCATTCATCCACCAACGATCTGTTTCCATACACATTCATTAAATATCACCAACTAGACATACATAGATTCATTCAGTGTAACAATTCCCATTCTTTCATATTTTTAATTTACTTTCTAATTTAAAAAATAAGTAAAACATAGATATATGGATCTTTATGAATTCCGGCACTGCTCTTGTTGCAAAAACTGCAGCTGATTCCGACTCATAGAAGTGGGAAATTAAATAATAATATATTTTTGACATGTGCAAGTCGGAAATATTTATAATTTTTTTTTTGACTTGTGAAAATCAGAATAAATATTCCGTCTATTAAAAGTCGGAAGTTGAAAACACTCAGGGTCATAATAGTCTAATAAAAACGAAAGGGGGGCCAAAGAGTAAGTAAGGGGGTTCAAAAAGAAAAAGTCTTTTTTTTTTTTTTACACTAAGAGTATCCTCAGGCCGACAGCCGAAAACTAATCCCCTCCGAGGCATAGAGATCACTGAAGTGGGTTTTGCCTCTACCAATAAAACATTTTTCATATCCACAGCAGGGATCGAACCCCTGAGTAAGGAATCGAGTCATCCACTAAAACATGTTTTTCATATTGAGTTAAAAATTTCTAAAAAAAAATTATTTAGTTATAAACAAATTCTTGGTGGTGTAAGGTCCCGAGTTCCTGAGCGATACTTTGCTGGTGAAGAGATATCTTTGGTTAACAAAAAATGTAAAATAAAAATTGGTCTAAATCACATGTGATTTCCACCAACTAGATTTATTTTTCACTCCGAAACGAAGGAGTCAAATTTAATAGAATCGACCGTTGGATTGCAAATTCATATCTTATATATTGCCTATATCAAATTTCATAAAAAAATCCAAAATTATTTAGCACTTCATTTATGTACGTCAAGATTAACAATATATATATATATATATATATATATATATATATATATATATATATCAAAATGGAGCTAGTTGAATGTATATTTGATGATGTTTAAATTTTCTTAATTTTGACACAAATGATCTAAATGACAAATAATTATTAATTAATTGATGGATTAGTGAAATTCACATATTATATATATATATATATATATATATATATATATATAAAGTTATGAGCGATATAAGAGTCGATGTAATTTAACTTGATTTATATATCGGGAGGGTCAGGCTCTGATACCATATTAGAATTGTATAGGCTAGGCCTAACTCAACCCCAAAGCTAGCTCATAGGGTGAGGGATGCCTTAGCCTTTATAAGCATTGGTCAGACCGTATTCCCATCCGATGTGGAACTTATCTTAACAAACCAATATTGTTCCTCCCTATGATTTAGAGAAGTGATCGATGCATTTTTGCTCCAAAATATATATTTTTTTTTTGTTACACTGCTCCAAAATATTTAGTTTGAACTTACTTCCTATTATATTTGGTTGTTGTATGTTAAGATTGTTTACAATATTTAGTTGGAAATTGGAATACCCTGCTGCAGTTAAGTTGTGCACCATCCATGAAAGATATGTCTAATAGCAAATAACATGGCATTATGAAACCCCTTTAATTCACAGCCTGCCTCATTACTTCGACTGAGACAGGCAATATATGTTAAATCATATAAAAATTATTGACCATACTGAAAACCAAACATAATTGCACATGATTTCTCATTTTTATGTTATGGATTTTACTCAAAATATTATACTATATCGTTTACGAATTTAATGTTTTCATAAGAATGTTCTAAGTTGTAGGGGACCAGTGAGTGCTGCTGGGTCCTAAACAATGACAACTGAGGATGAAAAGAAAAGGACTTCATGAAGCTAGCAGTTTTTCAACTAATAAGGCCTTGTGAGGAATAAAATTAATATAATAATTTGTATACAAATAAAAAGGAAAAGAAAATAATATAAACTTTTTTGATAAGCAAATATTTTTTTCTTATTTTTTTGTTTTTCTGGGAAAGGGAAAAAAGTATCGTCATCAGGGTTCGAACTTAGGTTCCAACACTCTATGTCTTGTAGCTCAAGATCTAAGAAAGCTCATCAAGTGCTATTTATTTGAAATTATGAGCCTTCCGGTGTTTGTAATTTATGCTGATCAAAGGAGAAGATTGCCAACTACCAATTATTAAGTGCTGTATGTGAAAAATAGGAGTGGCTAAGTTAGATATCCAAAAGCACATATAAAACTCGTTAAGAAATTAAAGGATAAGAAAATATTGCTAGTTATTATTATTATATATTAACACTGACAAGTTGAATAAATACCACCTGCAGTTTGAGAGAATTGAGTACCACTGTCTGCTGGATGAACTATGCCTCTGTTGTAATATAGTCCAAGGCGGGTAAATAATTTTACCCAGGGTCAGTTGCCAAATCAAGCTGCTGCCATCAATTGCTATCCAAGCCAGTAGTCCTTTTACCAATTCTCCTAGCTGTGTTTTCTGCACAATATATATAACTAAAGCTTGTTGAAGTGTAAAGCCAATTAATAATATATGTGAAATTTTTTTGATAAGGGAATTTTCAATTGTGTGGTGTATGCATGTATGTACACAATTGCCAAATTTGAATCTCGAGTTAGTTTGGAAAGTGGCAAGAAGATACACAATGGTCAATTGGTTCATGATTAAATGAAAATATAAAAAGTGATTAATGCTCAGAAAATGATGTATATATGAAAGACATTGACAAGATGTTTTGCCTGGTTGCTATGCTATGCTAGCTTAATAAAATGAGAAAAAGGACTCACAACAAAAGCATAGAAATTTAATTTGGTGAAAACTGTCTCATTATTATTATTATCATTATTCTACCATGGCGTGAAAAGTTTCACATCAGTATCAGACTTTGGCTTTAGTAGTTCTCCATCAATAATTAGAGAGAAAGGTCAACTGAATTGTTTCCTTATTCTTTGGCATTGTTTTCACACATCGTGCATTCCATTTTTGTAGCTTAAATTGGCAATATATATAGCTCCAATGCTCCACTTGTCTTTAATATTATCATCTACAGCCCTCCCTCATGCAGAGCAGAGGTTTTCGTCCTGTCTTGCCTGCCTTGTTTCTCTTCTGCATGCTCTGTTCTGTCACTTGACCTCATTCTTTCTCTTTTAATTTTTCTTTTTTCCCTTCGGCTACAATACCAACAATTGTCCTCTTTAACCTCTTCCCTTAAATAATACAGTACTACTTCCATCCAAAAAAATTGGTAAAAATTTGCAAAAATTTAGTATTCTAAATTAAGAATATGATAGTGAAAAACCATTAAATTATTGGCTTGTTGTTTCCTTTTTTTTTTCACTTCAAAATTTAATCAATTTTGATGGATGGAGGTAATCTACCTATATATAAATGGGAGATGTTATTAACGCCTGCTTCATTATTATTCATACTCAAGTTTTATAATTTTTTGCACTTAGTTACCAATATTATCCTTATATTGCTATTTACACCCATATATTTAATATTCACACTTTAATCCTGTTATTTGCACCCATAATCATATTCCCAAAATTTAAACCTTTTTTTCATCCTACATTCTACTTTTACTCACACCCAACACTCACACTCACATAGTCATCTTCAACCTCTCATTTTTCTTATCTAACGCTATGAAAATTAATTAAAAGTCCAGTGACGATTCATAAATCAATATAAGTAGACTTTTGTTTGTGAAGATTATGAATAGCATCGCGTATGGACGAACCCAATAGTTTTATGATAACCGTACAGGAAGGGCATCAAAAGAATCTAATAATATTGAATGTTGAAGATCAATTTTACTCTTTTTTTTTTATATGAACAGTAATAGAGGAGAAGGCATTGAGTATACAAGAAAATGCATTCTTAGGACTTTTCAAAAACACATGGGTCTGCCTCACTGGAATCGGTTTTTAAAAGGAGAAGGCATTGCCTTTGAAACAATGGGCTTGGTGGCACAGATCTTGCCCCGGCGATTTCAATAATAACTGTGAAAAGTTGAGAAATGTGAATAGTTAAAAAGAACCGTGGGTATGAACATACATGAATGTTGGGTGAGAGAAAGAATAGAAGAGATAATGGAGAAAAGAGTTTAAATTTAGAGATAGGGTTATTTTTGTAAGCACAAGACAAATATTTTTAAAAGTTGGGTGCGAGTAATAATGAAATAGGTGTTAATAACAACTCCCTATATAAATTAGCAAAGATTCCCCCACCTTATCAAAATCCCGCTCATTCCATCTTTTTTTTTAATCCCTCCCATTCCCTCACCCATTTTTTTTTTAAAAAAAAAAAAACTACTCCCTCTTAT
The DNA here is from genome assembly GCA_037953625.1 of Crotalaria pallida. NCBI lineage: Eukaryota > Viridiplantae > Streptophyta > Magnoliopsida > Fabales > Fabaceae > Crotalaria > Crotalaria pallida. Next base: position 144,989,889 of record CM075652.1, on the reverse strand, counting down.
TTTGACAATTCTGCCCAAACATTACAAGAGTGTTTCTATCATACACCGGTTTTTGGTGCTACGACTTATTTTATTTTAATAAATCTAATATATTAAAAAAAATATGTTTTTGATTTTCTGTGTTATTTTTATGTGCATGTTTTTATTATTTGGATTTGAATTTTTTTTATTATATGCTTCCTGACACAGGTAATGGTCCAAACCAGTAAAATATAAAATAAGGGTGCTTCTACTATGCACCGGTTTTTGGTGTTCCGGCATTTTTTTATTTTAATAAATCTAATATATTAAAAAAAATATGCTTTAGGGTTTTCTGTGTTCTTTTTATGTACATGTTTTTGTTATTTGGATTTGAATTTTTTTTATTATATACTTAATGACACAGGTAATGGTCTAAACAAGTAAAATATAAAACAAGAGTGCTTCAACCATGCACCGGTTTTTGATGCTCCAGCTTTTTTTTATTTTTATTTAATAATTTTAATATATTTAAAAAATATGCTTTGGGTTTTCTGTGTTCTTTTTTTTTTTGGGTTGACAAAACTGTGGAATGGAACTTCACAGTCCCGACACCTGAAGCAACATGGGTGAGGTGCCTCCCTAAGGGATGTTCAGCACAAGGATTCGAGTCTCTGACATTATGGTCTTATGGGCCGGGTTCTCAATATCTTTATGGTCCTAGCATGCATGCTTCCACTAGGCCAAATCCATTTGGGTTGTGTTCTTTTTATGTACATGTTTCTGTTATTTAGATTTGAATTTTTTTATTATATGCTTCCTGACACAAGTAATGGTCCAAACAAGTAAAATATAAAACAAGAGTGCTTCTACCATGCACTGGTTTTTGGTGCTCCGGCTCTTTTTTTTTTTTTAATAAATCTAATATATTAAAAAAAAATATGTTTGGGTTTTCTGTATTCTTTTTTATGTACATATTTTTGTTATTTGGTTTTGAATTTATAATGTCATTAATTACTTCTTTTTCAAAAACACTTTTATTCACTTTTTTTTTAAAGTGAATTTTTTAGTTTAAAAATATTACATACAAGAATGTTAATCGACTCCAATTTATCGACTCTTTCGTAAATAATAATACTAATCGACTCATTCCTAAATAATTTTTAAACAAGAATGTTTACATTATTATACCTTATTTACACTTAAACATTATTCATATTAAAATTCCTCATAACTATTCAATAATAAATTAAAATTAATATTAATTGTAACTTTGTGAAATGTTTTATCAATACATTAAAACTAATATATTAATTGCAACTTTATCGATTTCGCATTTTTCCTGTGCATCGCACGGGTCGGGGGCTAGTAAATAATAATTTGACCATGTGTTTGATTCAAATGGGAGGAGGGAAAGATGAGAGATTTTAATGGAAGGAGGAGGAGGATTAATGGTTAGAGTATACTGATCAAAATTTTCTGTTTGATCTCGAGTTGATAAAAAATTTCAATTAATAAAAATGGGAAGTTATATTTTTCCAAATGTTTAAGTTAATTATATTCCGTACTTGATATCTCTCTAATTTCAGAAATTATATGATCTTCTTTGATATTTATGTTGTACTATGTGATGTGAGTGTAAAGATAACATAAATTTTATTGTGGTACATATAAAACTCACTTGAAAGCTGGTGTGATCTATTTCACAAAGTGAGCTGGTGTAATATTTTGGTATAAAATTGAAAAGTAAAAAAGGAAAAATTTAATGCAATTCCTTAATTGCAAATGAAAATTATATAAATTTTTATTATTATTCTCTTTCACTATTAATAAAACATAAATTTTCTTTCATAGTAATTTAGTGAGTCTTCTCTTAATTACTCAATCATAGATATATATCATTTTTAAAATATTTAATTTATTATTTTAACTTTAATTTATAACAAATTTTCTTGTATTTAAAATAATAAAACAAACGGGATAGTACTTTTTTAAAGTGTGATTTGAAAAACTAAATGGCAAAATCATGACAATTTGGTAATCTAAAATTTGAAAGTATCCATTTCCATTTTGTCTTTGATTTTCTATATACTAGATTTGTAATGTGATATTTAATTTGAGATCATGAGAGTGTGATTTATAACGTAACTATCTTCTTTAATTTTTCTATTGGAATATGTATTGGCTTAATTATGTCACAAGTCCCTGAAATTTGGGGTAATTTTGCCACATACCTTATTCTTATTTTTCAATGTCTGACTCCCCAAAGTTATTTATGAGTTTGTCGTATATCCCTACTACCATTTCTGGTCAATTTTGCTGACATGTAGCATCAGAATCCTAGTCAGACGCAGGAGGTTGGTGATGTGGTGTTGCGTGATGTCACACAGACGAAGACGACCTCTCTGTTCAATCATTTTTTTATTTAACTAAAAATATAAAAATATTAAGGTTTTTAGTTTTTTTATTTTATTTTTTTTTTAAAAAAAAGATCTTCGCCCACGGGGCACCATGTGCCTAACCTTCTGCGTCTGATCAAGATTTCGATGTTATATGTCAGCAAAATTAGCCATAATTGGTAGTTGGGGTATATGACAAATCCAAAAGTAACTTCGAGAAGTCAAACATTAAAAAAAATAAGGGTATCTGACAAAAGTACCCCAAACTTCAGGAACTTGTGACATAATTAAGCCATATGGATTTAACGAGTTTTGTTAAGGACGGAATGTGAAAACAAAAACTGAAAATGATTGATAGACTTACAACATTAATCTATAAATAAAGCCTACACCACAAAGCAAATGATACGTGTACGTGTCACTTACTTATTATTGATTGGTTAACAAATGACACATCACTTTTTTATTATATACGTTTGTAGGTTGATTTTGTAAATTTATTTATCATGCATAACTCATATGAAAAACAATATATCAAGAATTCTGACACATAATATTTTAATTTAATGAGCTATATCTATTTTAATATAAAATTCATATGTTAAATTCCTTAATCAATAGGCCTGTGACGACACTTTGTTTACCATTATAATGTTCTCAGGATACTAATTAAATATTTAAGAAAAGTAAAACATATATTGAAAAGCAAAAATAAACACTTCTACACATAATAGTTTCTTCACTTTAATAGTTTAAAACTTTTCTTTTTTTATTCTTTCACTAATATTTTCAAGACAATGGTTAACATTCTTCCTAGTTTTATTAAGATTTGAACATCAAAACATACAAACTAATTGATTGCTAAGTAAAGATCGGTCATTTAAAAATGAGAATATTAAGTTAAGAGAGGTGAGTAGACACGATCACCAATATGCGCCATGTTACTAAGATTATACCATTAACAGGGTACTTGATTCCTACCATTAAAGTATGATTATATTTCATAACTGGCTAGTTTAACAAACCCGAGGATATCGTTTGAGCTAAGAAGGGAAGTGACGCTGGGTTTAGGAAGATCCCTAATGGCCTAACAAGAGCTTCCACTTTCACGTGAAATGTGAACAACTTGTTTGAACGACGCACGTGTGGCTTATATCAATGTTTGTTGAGACTTGAGACTTGAGAGACAATTACTAATTTCTTCGATATTAATTTTGTTAAAAGTATTTGAATTGTAAATATTCGATATATTATTTTAAAATTATTTTTATACTAATGATTGAAAGTTATGATAAGTTAATTATATGTATAAGAGAATTTTAAAAATAATTAATTAGTGTAATTGATTACTTAAAATGAGACAATATGAATAGGACACAAAAGTAATAAAAAGATCTTTACAATATTAAGTATAGGAAGAAATAAATCTAAGTAGATTAATTTAGTGAGAAACGGATAGATGCTAAAGTAATTCAAGATCACTTACAACCAACAATGTCAAATAAATTCTTCTAAAAAAAAACATTGTCAAATAAATTAATCTAAGTCATACAAAATAAACTCAAGATACGACTCAATATCATGATAAAAAAATTAAAAAAAATGGTTGATGCATCGACGGTGTAAAGCTTTTTTACACCGTCAGTGTATCATCCACCATTTACATGTTTATGGTTGTTAATTTTTATTTAAAAATAATACAAATAAATGGTGGATGATGGACTAACAATGTAAAAAAGTTTACACCTGCAGTGCACAACCATTAATCTCATTCATATCATATTTAACGTGGCCAAAAAAAAATCTGCACTCTATATTTACTTGTACTAATAACCTAATTTACCCCCTCGATTCCAACACTTCTTATGTTTTGGTTTTTTTATTTTTTTTAACAATATTCAAAACTCAATTGGAATAAAAAAAAATTGAACGTCAATTAGAATAATTTCAAACTCAATTGTTAAAAGTATTTGAATTTCATCGCACGTGTGGAAAAGAGACAATTACTAATTTTCTTTTAACAATATTTTTATTCCTTGCATCTTTTTCTTTTCTTATTTCTATCTCTCTCAACTCTTTTCTACAAACCAGTTACTATATAATATGGAAAAAAAAAAAAAAACCTTCAAGAAAAAAATAACTGACATATGACGCAAGTGGATTGCCCTAGTAGCCTGAAATTGGCTGGATGCTTAGAGACTTGAAGGTCAAATGCTCGAGTCTCAGTGAGACAACAATTTTTAGGGAGGTTCCATACCGTTGAGTCAAAGACTCGCACAGTTCGCGAATCCGAGGTAGATTAGTTGGACCGCAAAAAATGTGAAGCCCAAACACCACCTGGTTTCGAAAAAAAAAACTGACATATGATGCTTCTACAAAATTTTACCTATTTCAAAACAATTAAAATGGATAGAATAATTAAAAATGAGTACCATAATTTCAATTTATTTTAGGATAATCAATTATAAATTATAAAAAGGGTACCTTCAAGACAATAATAGCTTACGGCACCTATAAAAAAAATTTACTAATTTTTTTTAAAAAAAATATTAAAATAGATAGGATAATTAAAAAACGAGTAATATAATTTTAAATTGATTTTTCAAAAAATTTTAATGTCTAAGATGATACTTCAGTTACGTTGAGCTTTCTTAGAAATCAATTATTCAAATATATTGATATAAAAATGAAATAAAGGTTAAAAAATACAATTTAATATAAAAAGGTAAAAAAATAAAACTGATAGGATAAATTTAAATTTAAATGCCTTTTCTATCAAAAAAAAAATTAAATGCCTTTTACTGAATTTTCCAAATTAAATTTTACAAAAGTCAATATATCAATTTCAATTTTTTTCCATCAATCCATTATGTGCGCGCGCGCGTGTGTGTGTATATATATATATTATAAAAAGATGATACCATCAAGATAAGAATTGTTAAGGCGACACTTCCACAAATTTTTACCCATATTTTTTTAAAAAGAAAATGATAAAGAGTGCACTTAAAATATTGGTTAAGGAAGCAAAATAAATTGATAATTTTATCTTATAAAATGTTAAATTTAAAATATCGAGGATTGATGGATTTAGGTTTTCAATGCAATTTTTTTTTTAATGAATTCTTTAACCAATGGCTTCAACATTTGTTAGCAATTATTAAATATTAAAATTTTTAGGAAAATTATAAATGAGTAGTATAATCTCAATTTTAAGATAATAACAAACTGATTTTGGAAATATTTCAATACCTAAAATCATGTTTCAATTGAGTTTTTTTTAAGAAATTACTTATCCTGATATGTTAATATAAACATGAAAGAATAAAGGTAAAATTTCAATTTAATATAAAAAATTAAAAAATAAAACTGATAATATAAATTTAAATTTAAATGCCTTCAACCAATTTTTTAAATTAATGTTTACAAAAGTCAGTATGTGGATTTCAAATCCTTTTCAAATAATAACGTAGGTTGTCTCAAGTGGTACGGTTCTGCCAACTTGAGAACTTGAGAATGAGGTTTGAGATTAAGAAGTCTCGGGTTTGATTCCCGGTTAACACATTCCGCTGGGAGAGACATAGGAACGCGATCTCGTACATGATTAGTCTCAAGGGTTCTTTGGTATTAAATGTGTTCTTGAGGACATCTACGGTACTGGCCAAATAGTACAAACAAAAAAAATCCTTTCCAAATTCATTCGTATCATTTTTTTAATGAATTGATTTTAAATTTTTTTTAAACGTTATTTACATGTTTCTATATCATACAACTTATATATAAATATATAACAAGTTTGTTTGATTATCAGATTATGTGTATAGTATAGTTTATTACCATTAAATGAGGTATTTTAGTCGAGATGTATTTTTTTCTTAACTTTAAACATAAAAAATTTTGAAACCGAGGAAAGAGTATTAAAATTTTATATTATTTAATAATTTGTATAGATAATAAAATATTAGATTAGATTATAAAAAAAATAAAAAGCACGCCCTCTAGATTCTTACTCCATTTTATTTTTGTCAAAATAAAATAATAAAAAAGAGCGTATGCAAAATTTATCCAAAGCATTGAAGGCTGAAGCGTTGCCTCACTTTTCAGATAAAGCCCAGATTACAAATTGCAGCCTCGAAATCTTAAGTAGTTTCCACTTTTCTCCCATGCACGACCAAACCATACTATTCAACTTTGCAAACAGGGATCACAATTGGACCCGGATCTGCGGGTAACCTTTAGATAATATTAGCAACAAGTTCAGGTTTGGGTCCCAAAAAAAGACTTGTAGGTCTAAAGAATGGATCCGTCTGGGTAACCGCTTTGAACGGATCTGGGTTCGGGTCTGAGATATCCAGACCCTCTAGACCTATGGGTATCAGGACTTGTCCATATTTACATATATGCATTATATATATATGTATATATATATATATATATAAAATTTTAGTATGTTTGTGTTTAACGAGAGTATTTCTTTGATGTCTACGAGTGTTTAATGATGGTAATGATTAAATTAATATTAAGTAGAGTGTGTAATGATGTACTAAGAATCCCTCGGTCTATCAAAAAACATAGAAATTAATTTGAAAAATAATTTTTTATTTTAAAAGAATTGCTAATGGATACCTACAAAACCCATCTGAATACCCGAAAATCCGCCTATCCATTATGCAGCGGGTATCCATGCGGGTCCGGGTGGATCCGCGTCCAGTAATTTATGAACGGATCTGGTCCCTATTTGCAAAACTACATGCTATTAACTGTTTATATTTATTTGTCCTATTAAAAAATACATATTTTCTAAAAAAAATAATGTTCATTTTGATTTTTATAAATTAATTATATATTTTTAATATATCGTTTCTCTTTCTATAATTTTTATTATTTTATTATTTATACCGATGAAAACCCTATCGAATAGAAAAAATAAATTTGGAGTTTTAAATAATAAAAATAAATAGGAACAAAACTTTTTTACCAAAAGAACATATAAATAAAAATAGTGAGAGTAATTAAGATATTTGTCCGACAAGATCAGCTATCTAAGTATCTGAAAGTTATTAAATGATCGAAAAAAACATGCAACATTATTTTATTTTTATTTATTTTTTTGTTCTTTATCTATTAATAATATAAGAAATTATTAAATTATGATTAATTAAATTATTTTTTATTTATTTATTAAATACTTTTTAGATAATTAATGAATTAACTAAGTATTCCTCCGTTTCACTCGACAAATTCGAGGATGTATTAGTTGATTTTCTCCAACTTTAATCTTACACTCAATGTCTTGAAATATGTGAAATGAGTGATAATTAATATACTATGAGGTTATTATAGTAAAATTATTTATCAATAAGTAATTCTCTTAAAAATTGAAGCAATGACTTTCTTAATACATATGAAATTTTTAAAAAGACATTTAAATCGGAATTGAGGGAGTATTACAAAACTATTAAATTGTAATTAATAACTATTTAAATGCAAAACTCATGTTTTGGGTTCTCCAAGCTATTTTTTGTTTTTCAGTTTCGTCCTTTAACTTTTTTATTTCCATTTCGTTCTAAAAGTAGTTTTTTGTTTCAAATGTATCCTAAAATCCATTTTTTCATGGTAATTTTTTTTTAAAAAAAAGTAGTAAATGCATTTTGTAGATTTTTTATTCTGAACTTAGTGTTACCCAAATCATGAATTTTGGTTAAAAATTGTAAGAGTTAAGAAGGGAAAAAACTTATAAGATGAAATTAAAAAAAAAAGTTAAAAGACAACATTGAAAAACAAAAATAAATTTTTTTTATAGAAAAAACAAAAATAATTTAGAGAACAAAAATACGAATTTTGCCATTAAAATTAAATTTGGCATAAATTAAATTAGGGTAATTAATGTAATTTTAAAAAGTATTGAAAGGTATAATTAATACATAAATTATTAAAGAATAGTTTAATTTATTGAAAAACAATGCAAGTAATTTTAGGAAAACTAGCTTTATTGTAACAGGTGAGATTTGTGAAAGTTACCACTAGAGATTGAAGAAGAAGCCCAACTTCCACTTCACCGTGTACGAGTGAGTAGTAAGTAACTCACAAGGAGAAGGAGTTAGTTCGTTGAAGGGGGAAGAAGACTGAAGAGAGAAAGAAAGTGCACAGTTTTAGTGTGCTTTTTAGAGAGAGAAAGAAACAAAGAATGTGACAGAGACAGCGTTTGTAAGTGGGTGACCAATATAAAAACTATTGCCTCTCTCTCTCTCTCTGTGTGTGTGTTTCTCTCACTGTCTCCAACAAGTCCCTAAGCTTGAGTTCCAGTTCGAGTTCGAGTTTGAGTTTCCCTTGGATTTGAGGTTTATAAACAAACCGAGAGAGAGAGAGAGAGAGAGAGCTCTAAGCTTTCCTCCTTCAAATTTCCTTACTTTCCTCCTCTCTATATCTTAAACACGTTCAAACCCAAACCATTACACCCCACCCCACTTTAAAAAAAAAAACTCTCTTTTATAATTTGTACATTATACCCCCCACAGTGTGAAAGAGGGAACACTAACCATGTGAGTTTGTTTGTGTTTGTGTTTCGATTTGTACTGCATTAGCGTTAAACTGGGATTTACTCTGTTCTGTTCTGTTGTGTTCTGTTATGTTCTGTAACCTTAATTGTTTGTTTGTTTGTTTGTTTTCTTTCCCCCACTTAGCTAGCTTGCTTAACAAGAGAGTATTGCTGCTCTGTCTATTGCATTTGTTTGCCCCACCTTAATTGGTCAATGCAAGGTTTCAGTGCATTCCACTCTCATCATCAAAGCGGTCATGTCTTTTTCCCCCTCCCCCTCCCCTCGTTTATTCTCCACTATTATATAATATGAAAACCTTCAACACAATAACAAAAACCATATACCGTACACAAAAGCCAAACCCATGTCCTCAGGGCCCTTAGATTTTTATATATTATCTTATCTTATTTATACCTGTCCCTCACCATTTCCCTCTTCATCCAGAACCAAAAAAAAAAAAAAAAAAACCAACAACATTTATATATAATAATATTTCATCATCACCATTGTTTGTGTTGTTGATGCAGAAAGCTATATGAAGTTGTATCAACAATGAGAGATGATAACTGCAAGAAAAGCAAGGTTTCAACTACCTCTCATTCAACTTTCCCTTTTGCATTTGTGTTCTGTTCTGCCATTGTTTAATTTTTTTTCTTTCTCTTTTCCTTGAAGCTTTCATGGACCAGAACTTTGGTCAAAAAGTGGTTCAATATCAAGACCAAAGCTGAGGACTTTCAAGCTGATGATGTTATTTGCTCAGGTGATTTCATTTTTTTTTTTTTTTTCAAATGTGTAATTAAGGCATCTGAGATTTCATGTTAAAAACTATATTTTTTTTTTAAAAAAAAAAAAAATGAGAGATTTCTCTTGATGTTAATTTTCAAAATTTTATATGTATTTTTATGAACCTTGGACACTTGCATTGTTCTTTTTCTGCTTCTGCGGCTTGGTTTGTCTTTGTATAGCAATTTTTGTTTTCTTTCATTGGGTCTGCAACCTGTAATCCAAGATCTGCAGTTTGTTGTTTTCCTCCTTCTATGGTTTCTACATTAGCTACCAAATTTATTTTTTTTTTTGGTGGGGGTGATGTTTGAACTTTGATTGTGTGAGATGAGAAATTCAACAGTAGAAGCACAGCTTCATTAACTTTATGGATTTCTTTATCAGGTGTTGATGAAGAGTGGAGGAGCAACTATTCAAAGAGGGAGGAATGCAATATCAAGAAGAGCAAAATAGGTTCAGTACACATACACCCTTGTTATTTAATTTCTTAGGAGTTAGGACCACACCATTCCTAAACCCCACCTTATAGATAAAGATAAAAAGAAACTTAGTTGTAGGCAATAGTGCTACAGTTTCATAATTTTTTTGTTGTCAGTTGTTACCTTTTTCTTTTGTTTTCCCTATTCTTTTGTCTCCTACTAATCTCTCATACATATAATCTCCATTTTAATTTTAATGCTCAGAGAGAGCAAGCAGAAGGGATTCAGATATAACCCAGCGAGACAAGATTGAACTTGATGCTGGTCAGGCTACAAATGTGTGTAACTATAGGTATGCTGAATGTGGCTGTATATCGTGCTTAATTATCGCAGTCTTTATAATTGTAATAAAGTTTAGAAGAATTGTTATTCAATTTGATTCTTTTTCCCTTCGGCGTATAGTATCGTTGTCGCCACTTGGAATGTAGGTGGTAAATCTCCTCCAAGTTATTTGAGTTTGGAAGATTGGCTTCACACCTCTCCGCCTGCTGATATCTATGTTCTCGGGTAAAATACTGATTATGTTATGTGGTCCTCTAATTTAGCTATGTGAAATTTCAGTCTTAAATGTTTTGCCTTTTATTGCACTCAGGTTTCAAGAAATTGTACCTCTCAATGCTGGTAACGTTTTGGGTTCAGAAGACAATGGCCCTGCCAGAAAATGGTTGGCTCTTATTCGGAAGACCCTTAACAGTCTTCCTGGAACAAATGATGAATGCCAGAATACTTCACCAGTCCTTAATCCTATTATAGAGATGGTTGGTGATGTTGAGGGATCAATGAGGCAGAAGGAATCTTCTTTCTTCCATAGGAGGTCCTTCCAATCCTTATTGAGCCGTAGTATGAGAATGGACGACAATGATATGTCAATGCAACAAGGATGCCTTGATCGCCGGCTCAGTGTTTGTGATAGAATGATATTTGGTCACAGACCAAGTGACTATGATCCCAATTATAGATGCACTTCCTCTGATGATGAAAACGGACTTGGCAACTCCCCACTCACACCACAATATTCGCCAATGTCATATGGAGGTTGTTTTTCTGTGGAGGATAAAGATAGACAGACAAGGCAATCAAGATACTCTTTGGTTGCTAGTAAGCAAATGGTTGGGATATTTCTAACAGTTTGGGTGAAAAGTGATATGAAAGATGATGTTCACAACTTGAAAGTGTCTTGTGTTGGCAGAGGATTGATGGGATATCTTGGAAACAAGGTAAATTTGATAGATTTCTGTTAAGAGTAGAGATTATCATGAATGAAGGAGGAGACGATAACATTCTTTTCTGTTTTCCAGGGTTCAATATCAGTTAGTATGTCTTTGCACCAAACAAGCTTTTGCTTCATATGTAGTCATTTGACTTCTGGACAAAAGGAGGGTGATGAGCTAAGGAGGAACTCGGACGTAATGGAAATTCTCAGAAAGACAAGGTTTCCCCGGGTTCATGACACGGGTGATGAGATTTCACCCCAGACAATCTTGGAACATGAGTATGTCCTCTTTTCCTTGAATTCTTGTTGTGCATCTGATTCTTGGTGGTTGTTAATAATTTTCACTCTGAAGTCTTAATTTGTCAAAGCCTAAACTTTTGGTTTAATTGGTGTAGTCGAATAATTTGGCTGGGGGATTTAAATTACCGGATAGCCCTTTCTTACCGTGCTGCTAAAGCTCTTGTTGAGATGCATAATTGGAAGGTTTTATTGCAGAATGACCAGGCATGATACTTTGTCCCCTTACAATAAAACCTTTTCTCATATATTTTATATAATATCAACTTGACAATTTGATATCTTTTTCTTTCAGCTGCATATAGAGCAGAGAGAGGGTCGCGTCTTCGAAGGATGGAATGAAGGGAGAATATATTTCCCTCCCACATACAAGTATTCAAACAATTCAGACAGATATACAGGTGACGAAAGACTCTCAAAACTAAAGAGAAGAACCCCAGCGTGGTAATTTTTTCTTTCCTGTAAATAACCACACATCACACATGTAGTAGCAGATGACTAAGTGTGAATGACAACAAATGAAAGATGTTAATTATCAAAAGAATTGTCCAGGCTCATTATTATGAGTATATATCATTGTTTATGTAAATCTAATTGAAATCTTTGTTCATGAAGGTGTGATCGTATATTGTGGTATGGAAGCGGCCTCCGCCAATTATCTTATCTTCGCGGGGAGTCAAGATTTTCTGATCATAGACCAGTTTGTAGCGTATTCCTAGCTGAAGTTGAGTCTATAAGCCATGGCCGAATCAAAAACTGCTTTAGTTCCAGAATTGAAGTCGAAGAACTGTTGCTGGATTCATCAAAAACTGCTTTTGATGAACTTTATAATGCTTATTCTGCCTGACCAACATAGCAATCAGACCAACATAGCAATCAGACCAACATGACTAATTTAGGCAGCCGAATTAGCAAAGTGTACTATACAAGGTGATTCACCTCACAAAGGAAATTACATCATTATTTTCTGTCCTACTCAGATGTCATGTAGATTTTACAAAAAAAAAAAAAAAAAAAGAAATTATATAATAATAATAATGAATAAAACTCTGCTTTGCTATTGTGTTTCCTACAATTTATAATTTCAATGAAGAAGACAAGATACACTTTCCTCATTTACTCCTCTTGATCACTAAACATATTCCCAAAACTAAGTTTTATCTAAATGATAATATTGAATAAAGCATTGGATTTATATCCATTTCATGGAATAAGTACTAAGATTCTCTATCTTGCCTATACTCATTTCAGAATTTTAGGTGCTAGTTGATTCAGTCTGTATAAGCTCTTAAAATATGAAAATGTTTAGTACATAGAATTCTTGACAGTACAGTAATGCAATTGACTGTGTCTGCCTACTACCTTCCTAATAAAGTTATTAGTTGGAATCTCTTGTAAGTCTTATTCTTATCCTTGGCTTGGTCCCCCCCCCAATATTGTAGGTGGGGACTACTGCTATGAGGAATGCAATGCTAGCCAGCCCCATTGGTGATGGAGACATTTTATTACTCTCAACACTCCCAAAGAAGTTTGTCCTTTGCCTTCTCTCCTTTTCCTGCTTTGTAATTTTTCCTTCAGAACCTCTTACATACCTCTTTGTTGCAGCTATAGTTTTTTTTTTTGCAACTACTCTTTGTTGCAACTACTGACACTGGTCGTTTTGCGGCTCACAGTTATTTTTTGACAGACTGATGCATATAGCTTCTCAATTCTTATCAATAAGGTAATGTAATTGTTAGTATTTTATCATGTTACAACTTAGTGGAGAATAACAAAAAGTAACTGTGACACAAAGTTAATAAAATAAACCAAGGAAATATTTGCACTACAACTACAAGGCTTAACTATCTTATTCATTTTTATTCTTTTTGGTCTTTTGCAGAAACATAAAAGGAATTAATTACAGATGTGACAGGCACTCATTGCTGGTGTTTAGAAAAGAGATGTGAAAATTCTGACTGATTTGGAGCTTCTTTTCTTCAAGCAGCTAATGATTTCACTGAGAGCCATTAAAGCTGATGAATAAAATTTCAATATTTAGTTCATTGTTTTTCTGATTTAGATGAAAGTTGCAACCAAAAGGAAAGAAGGAAATGCAACTTACATTGCTTTATGCTTTATTAGCTTTTACCTGTAAGACATTATTTTTAACCAATTCCAAATTTTGTCCCTTTTTTTATACCCTTTCATCACTTTCATTCTGATTCTGGTATGATTCTTTGGGCAACATCAGTACCTTTTCAGTCAATTTTTACTGTTTAAATCTGGTGAATTCAGCCATGCTTAACAAATTTCAATTGGCACTCCTTTTTGGCATTGATAGGTTTTAGAATATTTGATGTTAGAATTTGGAAAAGTTAACCTATTAAAGAATGATATAAGGCAATGCAAAAGAAAGAAAGGTATGTGCCAAAGTGCTCTCTGCTCATACATCTAAGTTGATCCGTTGAGGGAATAATTTTTCAGACCTATAATAATGGTTCATTTAAATTGTCAAATCTAAAAATGTGGACCAAAATAAAGTGTGGACCATCAAGGATGTTATTGACCAACAACCTGCCCAATTCTATCCTAAAATTTGTTCAAATCAGTACTATATTGGCAAAGCATTTATGGAGCAAAATGGCCCCGAATTTTATTAACCATGTACTTGTTTTTATAGATAACTCAGTTGCCATAGTTACAGATATGAAGTGAGAGTATTTTGATTTTTGATTTAATTATTGATAATTGCATAATTTTCTCATTCTCCCTCTTTAATAAAAAAAACTTTACCTATATATAAAAATTAAAAAAACAGAATCCTATATATGATGTATGATGGTGTAATTTATTGTATTTTTTACGTTACGTTTTTTATTTTCCTATATAACCTTTATATGAAATAATTACACCAATAATATATATATATATATATATATATATAGACACACACTATCAAATATAATGTAGCCTACACATTTTAAGCAAACCATTTGTCCATTTCTAAAAAAGATTTTCTCTTTAAGAAGCAATGTGCCATCTGGCACTTTAAATATTATTATATTATGAAGAAAAGGAGATTGACTAATGAGGTTATCTACTTATCTTGCACAACAAAACATAAATTCTTCGTGGGGATTTCTTGTCATGTTCCCACCTTTTTAGTCATAACAGCATTAGGCAGACTCCATATAAGACGTGTTTCGATCATACAGAGTATTCCAAAAAAATAATAAAAAATCATCATATATGCAAAAAAAAATAAAAATAAAAATTGTCAGAACAATTTTAATTGTATTAGAAGGAAGAAGAAATGGATTTGAAAAAGAGATAAAATATCATCTACATAAATTAATTTTGTTCCAGTCGAGTATAATTTAGGACAATTGCATTGCCACAAGCTCAAATTCGAGATCTAGAATTCAATTAATGGTGTAATAATGTTACGCACCATAGTACATGCTATAATTTACTATTCTAATGGAAATAATTTGCCTCTGCATGTTAATTTTCAAAATCATGTCACACCTCACGTATGTATACAGTACACTCCTTCTAGTCCGTCCATTTTCATTGGTTTAGCTACACGATTTCCATCCAGTAGTGTCACTAGTCTATTTCACATTAGTTATTTTGGGACAAAAGTGGATGGCACGTTTATAGGACCCAAAAGGAGTAAGCAATATTCAACCCTTTGCTTTTAAAAAAATATATATAAAAAAGAAAAAAACAAGAAAAAAAATTTCCCTTGCTTAATAATATACAATTTGACGGGAAAAAAATAAATTAGTGATAAGGGTCTGGGTTCCACATAATGGAGCAATATGGTTAGACTTCTTTAAAAGATAGAACTAGGGTACTAATATGAAAGTCAATGAGCTATATATGTTAATTGTTTGTTTTACTAGTGTCAAATCTTATCCGTCGTTTATCATTGTCAAATCAGAGTATCAAGGGTAAATGAGTTGCCAAGGGCCCGACCTTAAATAAACCAAAAAAAGATGGTTTGTCTTCGAACCTAACCTATATTATTATTAGTTTACGGTAAATCAGTTATGTGGTAATTAAAAAATAGTAATTTCTATTAATCTCAATTTTAAGATTAAATAAAATAGCATTTAATTGAAATTTTAAATAGTTAAGATTTTGGAGGTATGAGTAGATTAATATTTTCAAAATCCTTCTCTTATTCGTTGACATCTTATCCTCAACTTTTAAAAATAAATTAAAGTTAATGTATATATAATTTTTATTAAAAAACTTAAATACAGCATTTTCACTAGATCGGATATAATAGGTGGAATAATTAAAGTTTCAGTTGAGATGCGGTGTTAAGGACAATGTTTTTTTTTTTTTTTTTTAAAGTTTTGGTAACAAGTGTTTTAAGAACACTTTTAAGGGATTATTAAAAGTTTTTTTTATATATATAAGAAACACTTATTAATTTATATAATATAACACTTATCAATCATAACTTGTTTTTGTTTCTTAAAGGTATCCTTAAAATATTCGTTATTTTTTTTATAGGCAAAGAGAGTGTTCTTAAATGTAGATTCACACCTGTTAGGAAAAAATCAAAATGTAAATGAACCTGTGGATGAATATCATTCTTGTCATTGTTTAAGGGTGACTTTGTTATGAGACCAAAGTAAATACGGGGAGATGTTAATTTCATTGACGTGAGGAATTAAGTATTAAATTTTTTATGAATATAGTAAGTATTTAAAAAGATAGGTTTCGATCAGTTTGGTGATCGATTCGTACAAATTAAAGCTGGGAATCACGTGAATGGTGTGTCCTACAGTTCTCCAAGCAAATTAAGGTTATTTCCAAATTAATGATAATGGTTTGTATAAAAACAAAGATAACAAATGATAACCGAATATCGGAGGATGGGGTAGCACTTTTCATGCAAGTATTTAAATTGTTCACCTACTTGATCACCCTCCTTCATCCCCTTCCATCAGTCTAGGGCCTACCAATGTTTGGCCACGAGAACTTCTACAACCCCACATGGCCAAATTAAATGGGCGATGGTCCCTTAATCTGGCTCATGTTTGCGTAGCTTTTTTTTTTCATGCATGATTTTAGATCACACATTCAAGCACACACCAAATTTTCATTTGCTAAAAGTGTCCGTGGGAGAGTATGGGCTTTGCACACGGGAGGTAGAGAGAGGATTGGAAGGGAGGAAGGAAATTAAAATGAGTTAAGAGCGAAAAATTTATTGCCTGACATCTTTTTAATTAAACATACAATTTTCTTAATTATCAATATGTGTGAGTTTTCTTTTTCTTTTTCTATGTAAATGTACGAAAGTTTATTAATATTAGGTGATGTTGGTGTAAGGCCCCAACTGAAATTTTGGGAATGAGACAAGGATGCTAGTAGCCCCGGGTTCGATTCCCACTAAAAACATTCCACTGGGAGAGTCAGCCACGCAGCTCGCTCCGGATTAGTCTCAAGGGCTCCCTGGTATTAAGGGTGTCCTTGGGGATACCGGTGGTTCCGCAAGAAATTCGGAAAAAAAAAAATATTAGGTGATGTGAAGCTGAGATCAATTTTTTTTCATCTTTGCACTGCGACTCACAAATCATATATCTTTTGTACAAATTATACTCATTAATTTATTAAAATTTGAACAATTAAAATATCTAATTATTAAAATTATTCCATAGATATGTTGCTTGGTTGGAAGATTCAGATCAAATTATCTTTCGCGACAGCCGCGTGATGATTACTTAGTTGAACAAGCCAAAACATTTGATATATAAGGTGTACATACGCTAAAATTGTTTGGTTATTAAACATTCATTTCTTATAATTTTTATGGCCCCATTAATTAATGTTTGGTCAATTTAAATAAAAAATGTTCCTCAAAAAATAAAATTTAAATAAAAAATGAGTAAATGTGATATAATATAAGGCTTATTTGATTACTCCTTCCGTCCTATTATCTTGGTAAAAAATGCAAAAAAATTTGTCCCATATTAAAGTAAAAAATAAATGAAAAATCTTAAAGATTGTATATTGTATCAATGATTGATAAGTAAGTAATGAAAACACATTTAAAGATTTTTTTGAGGCAATATTGTATTATGTATTAATTGTAATGATATAAAAATTTGTGTAATATCAATTTGTAATTAATGAATGAATCATGCATTATATTAAATAAATACTCTCTTATTTTCATTGATTTGTTTGACTTTTATCAAGATAATGGGATGAAGGGAGTACTTTTTAAGTGTCGTATAAGCTGTAATCGGCCAATGCAATTCACTAAACAGAAGGTAAGTATATATCATTAGGGTTTTACTTCGGTACCATTTCAAAATAAAGGGTTTTAGTACTCTCTCATATTTTTTAAATCAAATCATGACAAGTACAATATACTACCATGTCAAAAAAACACCGAGATATTCTTGACACTCAATAAATACTGAAAATTATATGTTAAGATGTTCTCCACTTTTTATATATTTTTGGTGCTAAAAAATCTACGCTAAATTTAGACGAAAACATATGTTCTTGTGTGCTGAACTCAACTACAGCAATACAATTTTTTAAGCTGATCAGAAAAATAAAAATACAGTGACGTGTTCTTTTTTCATCGTTATCTAGCAAGAAAATTGATATAAGTGACATGATGTTGAGGTTGCTGGCCCAAGATGAATAAAAACTTGATATTAAGGTTCATGATTTGGGAGTGGTTGTGAATTAATTTGATTGCAATATAAGATCACACAGATTTGATTGCAAAATTTAATTAAACTTATACATTTTTTTTTTCACATGGTAGTATATTTTGCAATTGTTATAATTTAATTGAATAAATATGAGAGGATACCAAAACTCTTTATTTTGAAAGGGGAAGGAAGTAAAACCCATATCATTACTCAAACTTCTTAAAGCATATCTAATAACAAAAACTAGTATGTACTCCGGGAATACTATACTACCGTAACCACAGTAATTGGTTGGTTGGACGAAAATCAATTCACGCACGTCAGCTCCACGGGGACGACTCTGACCATCCCATGCTCATTCTCATCCCGACTTGTTTGATAAAAGAATTTTAGAATCTGAGTCTTTAATTCATAGATGAAACAGTGATTGCATGCAGTTATATTCGAAAGTGTTACCAGCAATTGATTCGTGAACAAATTGACATAACGGAACTCAATAATAAAAATTATAGAGTAATTAAAAAGTTTGGAAAAATAAAATTCAAAGGAAAGACTTGCATTGGACAGTACATTGCTAAAGCATCGATACATGCATGCCCTTTATGCTTTTTAATTTCAATGATTGTAAATGTTTATAAATAGACCTATGCATTGTTACATCTCTTACTTTTAATTTATTGGTTATACGTAATGCATGCGAGGGTCGTATGTGGACTTCAACATGCATCGGTTAGAAGTTGAACTTTTTTGGAGTGGACCACTCCTTATTAATCATAAACAAATTGACAAGTGCTTACTACATAAGATAGGTTCATCTGCAAAGAAAGATAATTTTGGGTGACATGCTCATCTGACATTTTGAATTACATTTGCATTGGAGTTGACACTCGATACCTATCTATACATATAGGACAGTACAGTGGGGCATTGGTAAAATGGGCCAAAGCAAGCTTCAAGATTATGATCAAGGTTACTGTTTATTTAGAAAATTAATTATAAATACACGTTATTTGATTAATTAGAAATATAAAAATTAAATTTTTTAAATAATATTTTGTTATATTTGATTTATTAACAAATGTCATAAGTACACTTGTATGTCAGCATTTATCTTATGTTAATTATGTGCCAAATTAAACATTGGCTTCCAAGATCATGATTACCATCATCATAATATTGTTTCTTTTGGCGGAGTTTAAAGGACTTAAAAAAGTTTGCTAATAATGTTATTGACATTGGAAATATTGGCCAGCGATTAATACATTTTTTAAAATTAATCACATAATTAGTATTGAAACTTTAAAATTATTGAATAAATAATTAAAAGTGTCTATGAAAAAAATAATTAATGAAAATTGAAAAAATGACTTTTAAATTAAATAATACAAAAAAAAAGTTCAAACAAAAGACTTGTATCAAAAGACCGAGAAAAGTACTATTTTAACCATTATGCCACAATATCTCACTAATAATGACATCAATGAAGGAGATCACCTCCGGAAGAAATTTTCAACACCATTTTTTGCATTCCTACATAATTAAAAAAAATTCTTAAACTCTAACATTAATGCATAAATATTATTTTTTAAAAATGTAATTTTTTATTGGGAAATTAAGTATTTTGTATATAAAAAAAGTAGTGTAAAAAAAATAGAGTACTTAGATTTCCGGTGTATACTTACCATTTTCTAACTACTCCATCCATCTTATTATTTTAGTAAAAAAATTTGTCTCTAAGATAAAAATAATAAATAAATTTTTTTTAAAAATTGTAGTATATTATTATATTTATGATTGAGTAAATAAGGAGATACATGTTCAATTACCAAAAAAAGAAGTTATAAATGATTCGTTAATTTTTAAAGTCTTATTTTTACTTTCAATTTTTTTAAATGTTCATGAAAGATTAGTGCAAAACGTATTAATTGTAATGACATAAAAATTTGTGTAATAATAATTTGCAATTAATGAATGAATCATGCATTATGTTATAAAGATACTCTTTTATTTTCATTAATTAGTTTGATTTTTATCAAGATAATAGAACATAGATTTTTTTTTAAAAGATTGAGGTTAAAAAAATAAATTTTTTACAAGGAAATAGAAGATTTCTTTACTTTATTTTCATTAATTAACTAGTGTTTATTGGATTTTTTTTGTCTAGATCACAAATATTGTTTTATGGAATCAATTAGTCATGTTTGAATGAATATAATTACCATGAGTTGGATCATTCTTCATGATAAATATTAAAAGGAATATTCAAGGGAGCTAGATTTTCAAAAACTTTAGCTTAAAATATCTAATTACGTAATTTAAATAATCTCTGGCGCACGAGTTGTATAGTGACATAGATAATTGAATTTGATTGGTTTGAGACTGGTCCCAGCTCCCAAGTTCTTACCTTACGTCATAGTAGTAACTAGTATTAGTTGGTAATGATGATCACCATGATGCTTAAATTCTCATATCATATACTCCTTCCTACTATGAATAGGAGTATATTTTTTCTTAAAATTCAAAAAAATAAGAATAGTTATAACATAATTTTTTTATAAGAATACAAGTATTTGAGAAAACAAACAATTAATATTATTGAAATTCAAAAAATAAATTTATAATTATAAATAAAAATGTCATAAAATAAATTTATATTAAAGATATGAAGAAATATCATATAAGATTGTTTAAAACAAATAAAAAAAAGATTTTTTTTTGTGTAAATCAAGGATATTACTTTTCAGTCGACAACCGAATACTTATACACCATGTTTAAAAAACTCAGTCATCTATCAACTATGTTGAGCTTTGTTGCTAATGATAAAAAAAAAAAAGAAAGATTTTGTGTTATGAAACGATGAGTTTAATATTTAGAAAACTCTTGAACTTGGCTTATTGCGCCCCATTGTATTCTTTAAGATATTCATTGTCAAAAGATAAAAATTAAAAGTGTGATATGCATGGCATTTTGCAGAGAGGAATTCTGAATTTCTGACAATATTGACGCACGCTTGGAAGTTGCAGATACAGAGGAGATTAAAGTGCTATGATAAAAGTTCACTGCCTTTGGAAGGCTTCAATTCAAATTAATAAATAAAGCTACTCTGACCAAACCCTCCACTCCTTCCTCACGCCAATGCCATCATCCTTTGCTCAAATAACATAATCATATCATCATATATACTACTATTAATCTACTACTATGTAGTAGTAAAAGTTACTACAAAGCTTCTTTTTTCGTCATCTCATTCTCTGTTGCAGATTCTTTTAGTACGTTTACATGGGCAACGTGCAAGGGAATTTTGTTTTTGATACGTGAAATTGAAATGGTTAATTTTCTGGGATTGGCACATCATGTTCAACTGGAGCTTAGTAAAAGTGTTTGTATATGTGTCCTGTACAAGTAGTAGCATCAAAATAGAGAATGGGTATGTATGAATGACAAATTAACGAGATACTCCCTCCGGTCTCGAATATAAGCAAATAAAAACATCTTATTTATGGTATTAAATATAAGCAAAATTTAATTAACTTTCTATTTTCAATACAATTATTCCTAAAATATCTTAACAAAGTGGTTGTATCATTTAATTTTTGTTTCATTCCCAATACATCTTTTCTAAAATGATCTACTTCTTTTGTGAACTCAAAAAAATTAAATACACTCAATTAACTTTCTTAATACTTGCAAAATTAGTTATTTTGGCTTATATAGGAGATCGTTGAGAATATATGTATAGTGTGTGTGTATATATAGGATCTAGCATACGCAAGCTACCTAGGCATTCAACATTATGGGATCATGATGTATACAGGACACGTGTGCGAAGAGAATAAATGTTATGGTCTTAATTTTGCATTCACCATAAAAGGGTCATGTCACAATTAGACCAGAATTCTGAAGTTTTCTGATTGTTTTTTCTTGTTAAACAAGGTGTCAGTGGGCAGAAATCAGAATAAATACTACGAAGTTAATGACATTCAATATTCACAATACAATTGGCAATTCTTGCGTTGGTTAATAATATAAGATCTTTTTGGGATCTTCACTCCATCAAGGAAAGTGAGGAAAGTGGATAAATTTGTTAATGACATTGGAAATGTGAAAATTTGATATATTTTTTCAAAACTATCTCTATAATTATTATTGGAACTCTAAAATGTGTTGACTTTATAGGGGTGTTTGTGGAAAAAAATAATTAAATGCTATTGAAAATTGAAAAAAGGTTTTATAAACAAAATCAAAACAAAAACCATAAAAAGGTCTTATAAATAGGATAGAAGGGAAACAGTAATTTGGACCCCATATATATATACGGGGCTTTGGGCATAATTCACTTTCCCTTGCAACTTAATTAGTGTTGCAGTGCAGAGTGCAGACTACGTGGTGCATGTGATGCTGGATACGATTGTGGCATTGGTGTCATGTCTATGGTAATTTACCAAGTAATAATTTCTTCTATGGTAATTTGTGTTTCACGGCACCCACCCCAGCGCTTAAAAAACGCCTGCAATTGTTTCTTCATGACATCATCTAGATGGCTGGATATGGAAACATGATATTAGGGTTGGAAATGAGTTGTGTAACTCGTAACTTGCATGTTTGAATCTCGACTCGTTAATCAATAAACTTGATTTATGAATTAAACGAAGAATTGAATTTGAGTTAAAAAATGAGTTTAATAAATAAATAAGCTGAACTCGATCAAATATAATTTGACTCATTTATTAAGTTCATGAACTAGCTCGATTATATATATCATACGTAAAATATTATAATTATTTTATATAAGTATATACTTATTGTTATAACAATAAAAGAATGTAATGTATATTGAAACCAAATTTTATAAAAATCAAGTTAAGTGTCTTATTTATCTTTATTTATTCACACTTATGTAAATGTATATGACTATATATACATGTATGTTATTAACGATCATCATTTGATTTAACGAGTTGAATACATTTAAATTCGTTAATTCACTTAATTGAGTCGAGTTTAAGCTAAAAAAATAATTTAAATTGAACTCAACTCAAACTTTCCTTTAACGAGTAGAGTCCAGCTGACCTACGTTCGACTTAACTTGACTTATTTTCAGCCCTACATGATATTAATAAATTGAAGGTACAGTAACAGTTTGATATGTAGTCTTAAAAGAAATCCCTTGTAAAATAAATAACTGCTACAATATTCTTACCAACTGCCAACGCTCTAAGGATCTTTGCCCCTGAATCTTCACAATCCTTTCATCACAACAAACCGGAGAAAAAAAAAATCCAAAAAGCGCAAAAGTGCTTGGGGTTAATTATCTCTGGGTACTTAGGAGGTGCAGACAGTTTAAGATATGACTTATGATAGGCCTATATGACGTCGTTTGATCCATGTAGCCGACCCCATCTAGTGGGACAAAGGCTTAGTTGTTGTTGTTGAACTGTTTAATTTGTACTGTTTGCTAGCTAGAAGTATTTTTTATACTTCTTTGCTGAATGAAATTTTTTCTAATTAAAAAAACAAAAAATCACAGAAGTGCACATTAAAGATGATAAACAAAGTAGGTTAAATTACCGATTAATTTTCAGGAAATTGAGATAATCACTAGAAATAAGAACTATGTAAAAGAAAAGAAAGGACAAAAAAACAAGAGATGATTTAGTCCCTTAAAATCTCAATTCCAGTGATAATCGAGTATTGACCAACATCAGATATGGTGTGGAAATTAAGAGTTTTGAATTACGGCCCCCATTGTCGAAATTTTGGCCCCCATTTCGTATTTTCATGGACAAAATTGCCCTCAGTGCATTTTAAATTTCCGTCTTACAAGAGACGGAAAATTTCCGTTTACAATGAGACGGAAAAATTCCGTCTTCCATAGATGGAAAAATTCCGTCAGGCATGAGACGGAAATGGCTATCTACATTCGTTTGATGCTGAAATGGCTACCCCTTTGGCTAGTTGACAAGCTTCTTTTGATGTTGGCATGGTTCATTCTTGGTAACATAGAGAAGTATGGAATCAAAAGGCCTTCAACGGGTCCATTGGAGTTGAAGAACACAAAGGGAAAGACACCAGTTTTGGACATTGGAACCTTGGAAAAGATTTAGATCTGGTGGCATAAATGTTGTGCCAGGAATCAAGAGGTTTAATAACAGAGATGTTGAGCTTGTTAATGGTGAAAAGCTTGATGTTGATGCAGTTGTTCTTGCAACTGGTTACAGTAGCAATGTCCCTTCTTGCTTCACGTGAGAAAATGTTTCTATTTCTACTCAATCTCTAGTTTAGTACTGATAATTCATTTCCGTCTCATGCCGGACGGAATTTTTCCGTCTCATGAAAATGGAAATTTTCCATCTCATTGTGAACGGAATTTTTTCGTCTCTTGAAAGACGGAAATTTAAAACGCATTGAGAATAATTTTGTCCATGAAAATATGAAATGGGGGCCAAAATTTCGACAATGGGGGCCGAAAATCAAAACTCGAAATTAAAGTGGGTCATGATAGGTCAGACCCAAACTCGGAATTTGGGCTATAAGCCTTTAGCCCATTATACAGAAAAATAAAATTGCCACCTCAAAAAAAAATTTCACCATCGTGAGTAAAAAATTACAACATTTTCTCTGCAATCATGACTTTATTCATGGCTGTATATTTTTTTTATTTTAATATTTCTGACATAACTTACAACTTGAAAATCGTGAACCAGATCACAATCGAAACAAAAATGGGATGGCAAGTTTTTTTCTCCTTGCTACTATGTCAAACTTTCAATCTCCAAAAGCAAAGAGAAAGGCCTGGCCTTCTTTCCTTTATTCATTTGTTTATTTGAAAGATGGGTAGTACTGTACATATCATACCTTTGATTGAACGCTGAACAAAATAAAAGTACCTTTGATTAGGGCACTAGGGAAGTGTAAGAAAATACCAACAATTTTGAGCTCCTTTATATTTCGCTTGTCCAAAAAAAATGAATTGTAGTCACCTAACCTCCATTCAACTGTTCATTTTTCATAAGACTTGACTTAAAGTCAAACAGAAAAATCATACCCACTTTTTGTGCTAAATTCACCCTGCTTCAATAAGTAATTAAATTAACCATGGTATACCTCTATAACTAAAACAATTAACCAAAATGATGAAAAAAAGACGACTGCGGTTATAATTCACTTTTACAGTTTCACACTTTCACCTATATTGCAATGAAAGTTGCCAGAGGTAACTGGTTGCATCATTTGATAAGTATTAAATCTTAATGTGATACACTTTTATCAACTTGTAGTAGCTCAGGTTTATCGAAACTGTTTGAAAGAGTGTCAGCGAATAGACAATATATTTTTTTTATATGATAAAATTTTATTCCAAATAAAACTAGAAGTACAAGTGATACTTCTAGATATACAAATACACATAGAGCTAGAAACAAAACAAAATGAAACGACGATCTCATCCAAACCAAACTGAACGCCTATGCCCAAGCTCCCCTATACCCGTCTGATGACAATAGTATGTTAAAATCTAATTAGATGCTAATACCAACCAGATAGAAACCATGAGAAAAAACAATTTTAACATTTTAACATCCTTTTGCAGTAAGGATCATAGAACGTCATATATGGAATGAACAAACCCAAATGATTAAATCACTACAGGTATAAAAAGTTGTTAGCATGATCAAAAGGGATTTATTTTTTCACTCTAAGAGATTTAAACGTTTATGGAGTAAAATGATAGTCACTAACAAGAAGCTAAACATCAATTGAATAAAACAAATATTAAACCCGAGCAGCTCAAGAGCCATTTATATTTTACTTCTACAAGTGAATGGTAACTCCCACATTCGATCACATTAAACTGTGAAGTCTGACTGACAAATCGAAACATATGACATACTCATGCCATATCCTGTTCATTGCAATAACAACTACCTAATTGGAACAAGCTACCTAATATCTTCAAAGTTCAGGCATTCCCCTTCCTGTTTTAGCATCATAGGTCCTCTCTAAAACAAGATCCATTGGAGTGTCTTTGGGACCAGCTGCAAAAAAAAAAAAAAAAGAAAGAAAAGAAAAAACAAGGGGCATCAGAGAAAAAACAAGGAGATTCGAATACTCGTATGTTTCTAAAAAATGCTTAAATGTATGAAACAAAGGGCTCAGGCTTAATTCCATGCATCGCTATAAAGCACATCACACCATTTTGGTGTTATGAACATGTCAAACACTGATGCTTCAACAACACATGACAAGGCACAGGCCCCATTTGGAAATTATTTTGTTTAAGTCCAACACAGTACGATATTATGATTTAGGGATCTCTTTTCGTAATTTTTCAATTTTTGTATACATATATATGTTGTGTCTGTCAAGTTGTTGTTCGGGCTTGATACGTATATCCAGTTTTGGCACACCAACAAGTAATTTTTTTTATTAATGGACACGAAGCTAGAGAGAACCACACCACAAAAGCTAGTCATTGTGGTTCCATATAACCTTACCAAAATCCAATGGGATCCTAACATCCCAGCATGCTCTGCAACCTTGGCACACACATGGGTTGGCTATGCAGAAGCCCTTACACTAGTCCCCACTCCCCAGAGAACACTGAAATACTGGCATCAACACCCATACCACGTATGTAGTTTTATTGTTAGAAAACAATCTCTAAATTATACAGAATTTCAGGGTATTGAAGGGACCTGGGTTCTCCCTCTCTTCTCCACTCCTTTGCCCAAAAAAATTTATCCTCCCTTCACTCTATGCAACTGTTTCATACAATAACAGCTGCCAAGTAACGACTCCGGCTGTTCTCTTATTTCTGTTATTGACTGTTTTAGCTAAATCCCCTACTCTCGTTCTTACTCTCTTAATATAGACCCAATATAGGTCTCAAGAATCCAACAGCAAGTCAGTAAGTTGCTACATAAAAAACTAGGTTGAAAAATAGCTGCCTTGAACCTAGCTTCTGACTGAAGACTGAGTATTACAGAAAGCTTAAATGCATCAGTCTAAATTACAGCATCCTACTAAACAAATCTAGTTTTCAGTTGACTTTCTGCATATAGAGTGCAATAGTGCTTATTCCTTTTATTATCATCAGTGTTAACAAAAAAATCATCTAGCTGATATGCATCCTAGAAGTAACATGTTTAAGACAATAGAAGGTATAAATAGGATGCTTATGACACGCCAACAAAGAATTGAACTGATAATCTACTCCTTGTCCCTTCCCATACACTATGTCTTCTTTTTTTTTTAAAAAAAAAAAACTATGTATTTGTTGTGCAAATTGTAATTGTGTATTTCAACTGAAGGAGCAGTGAATGCTAAGTATGATAACTTGCTTATGGTTAACCATATATGCTAATGGAGATGCCAGTAAAGAAGAGCAGATGTAAATCATCAAACTTAAATAAATAAATAAAAACTAAAACAAAGAAAAAGAGAGAGCAAGCTTTGTAGATACATACGGACTGTAGGTCTTGGGGTAGTTCTTATCTTTAAGATCTCGGGACGAGGGATTATGGACCCAGATGCACCTATTCCTCTGGATACTCTGACTTTAGTACCATCTTCAAGATATTTAATTCCAACCTTGACAGGCTTCCTGCATAAGTTAAAAGGTTAATTAGTTTGGTATATATATGTTTTTTCCAAACTCTGGAGGATGCCGTGAGATAGTTAAATTTTTCAAACATACCCTGTGACAGGGTCAACAACTTGCACATTGGATGCATGGAGTGGGGCTTCCACAGTAAAGATCCCTCCTTCATGACCTTGGCCTTGTTTAATATGTTTCTTTACCAGATTTTTACCCTCAACAATAACACGATTCTGGGAGCGAATGACACGCTTAATAACCCCAGTCTCACCCTTATCTTTGCCTCTAATTATCATAACCTGTCATAAATGAATGAATAGCATGAAGGGGGAATGATAAGTGAAAAAGAAGGGAAAAAATATGGGAGGGTAGGGAGGGTTACATTGTCCCCTCTGAGAACTTTCCAGTGCCTGATGAGTTTCTCAGCTGCTTTCCAACCCATTTTGGGATTACCCCCTTCTAAAAATAAAAAATCAATAAACTTGAGTTCAGTGAAATTAATTAATTAATTAATCCTTATGACCACTCATAAATATGGATGAACAGCATAAACTAAAATAACGGAACAGAGTCAACACTTATAATATTACTAACTACTAATAAATCACAGTAGAATAATAGAATGAATGAATGAATCTAAATTGTAAATTTAATAAAGAAATTTCAGAAGCAGGCAGAGAGAGGGAGAGAGAGAGAAAGTAAAAGGGAGAACACTGGAATACTGACGAGAAACACACCGGAGAACGGAGAGAGAGTTGAATGAAGCTGCCTGTGGTATGGGGGAATGAAGGAATGAATTTGAGGAGAAG
Organism: Crotalaria pallida; assembly: GCA_037953625.1. Classification (NCBI taxonomy): domain Eukaryota; kingdom Viridiplantae; phylum Streptophyta; class Magnoliopsida; order Fabales; family Fabaceae; genus Crotalaria; species Crotalaria pallida. The sequence goes on along the minus strand of CM075652.1, from coordinate 144,961,148 downwards.
CAAAGCAAAACGATCATGATGCTACATATTGGGCCAGGCGGGTTGGGCTTAAGCCTTTCAAGATGGGTTGGAATTCGAACCCCGTTTTTTATTCTTGAACCCCATTTTTATTATTAAGAAATACTCACTTCGGTCTTATTTACAAGATCCTTTTGTGTTTTTCCACTCCCATCAAAGAAAGTGAATAAATTTTTTAGTTGCATTGAAAATGTGAAAATTTGATAGACTTTTTCAAAACTATCCCTATAATTATTATTTGAACTCTAAAAAGTGTTAACTTTATAATGGTATTTGTAGAAAGAAATAATTGAATGGTATTGAAAATTGAGGAGAGATCTCATTCAACAAAATAAAAAACCCAATAGAGTACAGTACTAATAATGCCCTTTTCCTATATTTTGTTCCAAAAATGTTATTCCTACAAGTGCATTTGATGTCATCTCAAATACAAACACCTACCATTTTTTGGTAAAAAATAATAGGTCATATAAGAAAGAGAAATTGCGGGATTCACCAGTTTTTGCCTAAAAAAGCGTGTCCCGTATAGATGTCAAATACAGATGTTCGAATAATATTTTGATTTTGTTCAGTGTTTTTATTTTTTCCGATCATCTTACTCTCCCTCTCTCTCTCTGAACCCTGATTTCTCTCTCCACCGCCATAACCACTGTCTCCAATCCTAGCCACCACCGCTGAGTCTTGTTCATCTTCCATGTCTGGGCAAAGCCACAGCCAACCACAACCGCATAGAACCACCGCCATTCATTTCTCAGTTCTCTCTGTTGCTCGCGGAATCGAGAGTTCGAGACCCAAAAACCCTTAACCGCCATCATCTCTGTCTCTCTGTTTTCTTTCTCCGCTTCCTTTGGGGGTTTTCACCGTCACAAATCGCGACCACCTTCGTCTCCTCCTTGTGCCATCTACTTCAGCCTTTGTTACGGGCTCGAATCGTCGCCGCTGACGCCCATATTTCACGCCGCCATGGATGGAATCTCGAACCACCACCATGGTGGTGGCACGATTTGCAGTGAGATTTGTTCGATTTTTGTGAAAACAAATTTTACCAAAAAAGAGAAAAAAATTCGGGCCCAACATCCACTTGACCTGAACATATTCATATTAATAACGTAAAATAAAAAAAATTTAAAAAAAAAAACTCAAATCCAAGCTACCTGACCTTGGATGCTTGTTAAGGACGAAGAAGAAGGCACGTGAGAATAGTGAATGCGAAAAAGATGAGAGCAAACACACCAAGGAGAAAGCAAAACGAACGTGAAGAGAAGAACTAGAGATTTAGATATTTTATCTAACTTTTGCGTTTTTTCACTTTTACTCTGTGTTTTGTTATGAAGCAGCCATAAGCATTTAGTTTTGGGTGAGTATCACCATTTTTTTTTGCAGCTATAACCATTAAATTATTTTATATTATGGAAAAAATGTATAGAAGGAAGAGATTAATGGGATGCATTGGAATTTGTATTACTTCTATCAAAAAGTGAAGAACAATAAACACATGGTGTGAATAACGTATTAATGGTGTAAAAAAATTTACATTATCAATGCAACACTTATTTTCTCTAAAAGAAAATGAGAAATTTTATTGAGATTGATGAATATGCTCTGACGGTGTAAAGCTTTTTACATCACTAGTTTATCATCTATCATTTATTTGTAGTATTATTTTAATCTAAAAGTCAATAACCATATACAGATAAATGATAGATGATACATTGATAATGAAAAAACCTTTACAATATCATAGTATTCTCTATTTTCTCAAATTTAAATATTCAAGCACTTATATTTTATAATGTTTGGTACTTTTACCAACTACATTGATTTTTGAATGTATTATGCTCCCAATTAAAGTTTGCAAACTATAATTTTGTAAATACCAATGATAAAATTTTGTATGAAGAAGCAAAATGTTATGTTTTCTAACCTTGGAGGATAAATAATTAAACATAAATCAATAAGGCTCAGTAACAAGTGGTAAATGGTTGAGTTTTTTTTATGTTAGAAGTTCGATTCTTATCGTAAATATAAAAAATGTTTTGTTATAAAACCAAAATTCACTTCGATAATCACTATGCATCTAAAAGGATTTGCCTTTCCTTGACTATTGGAAGGAGGATAGCTAATTACACACCAAAATAATTAAACATGGAATTGAGTCCATAAAAAAATGGCATGTCGAAGTGTATCATAATTCATAGATGTTACATTAAAAAAATGATTACTTTCATGTAACCTAATTTTTGGTTGTTATTATGCAATCTTATGTTAGATCAATGATATTTTGTCATCTAACATACAATTGCTAAGTCATTGTTTAAAAAGTCAAAATTGCATATTACGTGACAAAATAACATTGATTCAATATAGGATTGCATAACAACAATCCAAAATTAGATTGCATACTAGAAATATTCTTTTAAAAAAAAATCTTGTAATTTCTATCTTGTATACCTTTGTGAAGAAGATAGATATAGATACAGGTGAACAATATCAAAATGTGTAAAAATAAAAGATTACTTCAATTTTGTTTTATAATTTTCATTTTAATACTGGATAGTTGGATGGCAGAAGATTTTTTATTTTTGATTTTTTATATAATTGGGATGGTAGAAGATTAGTTGAACCTTATGGGAAATTTTTGCATCCTTTAAAATCAATACTGCATTATCAAAATGTGTAACAATACTGCAACAATATTGCATTATACGGAGGATATGCAATGTAATATGAGTATACTATTCCCAAATCCCAATCTCCCATCCCATTCCCAGGAGGATAGTGAAGGAGTACGTGTACGTTTCTGTCGCTGGGCTGGACCAGAGTATATGAAAGTGGCGCCTGTTACTTTCAGATTGGACCCCACCATTTCTCAGGCCCTATAACTTTTTTCTTCTATTTCCCTTTATCGCCCCACATGTTCTGATTGAGTAGATGGACCACCCTACTACGTACCACAAACACTTAAACCCACTACGTTATGTTTTGTAGAAGTGGAATACTGATAAGCTATGGTTAATTAAGAAGGAAATCATGACCCAGAAGGAAAGAACAATTGAGTGGGGTTTATGTATCAAAAATTTGATTTGATAAGACTTGCAATGGATAAATTCCTTTAACCTTATCATATAATATGTAATAATAAAGACCAAGTGTAATGCTAATAAAGACGAGAACATATCCATTGTTTCATAATGTATGTTATTTTTTTGTCAATTATTATAATTGGTTGAGAGAATATTAAATTAAATAATTATAAATGTATTTTCTTGATTAACCAAAGAAAATGACAACGGTCCACGTAAGACAGCCCAGTTGGTGGCTGCAGGGACACTTAGGATTTCCCCCTCCCCAGGTCACGGGTTCTAGTTTGTAAAAAAAAAAAAAGAAAATGACAAGGAAATGAGTGACATATGATTATGGAAGAATAGATGATATGAGTAGAAGAAATATGACCGTGGGTGGGTTATGTTCATTACGCAGGAAAAAAGATAACAATTTTCATTAAAAAAAATAACATAAACATTGCATTAAAAAAATGGTGATGCATACATTTAGATTATAGATTATTACAATATGTTCTAATGTATTAACTACAAAGTTCGATTTTATGATGCATATGCATGTACCAAGCATTATAGCTAATCTATTATGGTATATTATATAGATATTTTGTTTCATTGTAAAATGCTCAAGTGTTGTTATGAACATAGCAGAAATGGTTAAAGATGCTCTCATTAAATGAACCCTTAAACTAAAATTCTCTAACGCCTGTAGACAGGTAGAAAACCATAATTTTAACCATGCCGAAAAATTTGGTAAAATCTGATTTATGAATTTTAATTTTTTGTTTGATGTAATTTATTTATGTTTTTAATCCTTGAAAGTGAGGAGTGTTTCGATTTTGATTTTTGGAAATTTTTTTACTTGACTCATCCTTAATTTTCTCTTTTAACGGTATGGATTAAAATCAAATTTTGAAAACAATTAAGGATAAGTCAAAGTAAAAAAATTTATTGGGATCAAAACCAAAACACACATAATGCTCAAGGATAAAAAACATAAATAAGCCTAAACTTTTTAAATATAATACACTCGATGGAGAATATATTCAATTAAACATGAAGAAAGACTACTGTCCAACAAATTTTTAAAAATGACAAATTGGGATTATATTTTTTATTCTAGAATATTTCACCTGGGGTTGTTTTTCTTTATTTTATAGTATATACTAGTATTAGAAACAAGAGGAAATAAATATGTAAATCTTACTCAAGTGTACTGCTTTGTAGATTTTTTTTTTTATATATAAAAAGGAAAAACTAATTCATGCTAACACCTTTTCTTTTCAAAAAAATTACAAAAATTCCAATCTGTTATTTATTTATAACTAATGAGTCCCTTTGGATGAGCTTTTAAAATAAGATTTTTGTATGTGAATAATTAAAAGATATTTGATGTTTGGATATACTCAAAATAGTCTTCCAGAAAAATACCCTCTCTTTAGTACGGTCAAAATTAGCAAAATTTTTTTGTCTAAAACTAAAGTCGAAACAATTAATGAAAATTTAGATATTGTAAATTTTGAATTGTGATTGGTTAATGGATGTAAAATGCATTAAATTATATATTTAATAATTAGTTGACGTATTAAACAAATCATTAAATACATGTTTTTTAATTTTTAAACCTTTTCAATTTGTTAATATTCATGTGAGACGAAAAGAGTACTCAAAATAGTACTCTATACCAACTAGCTGTTGGTGCAGTGGTGTCAGGGGCTGAACTTGATAGGGCGAACCACGGTTCGATCCCCCGCAACAACATTGGGAGAAGAATAAAACCTTAACTTCAGGACTCCCCTCGAACTGGATTAGTCGACCCAGTGAGCCGGATACCCGGATGAAAAAAAAATAGTACTCTATACTTTTTAAATTTATTACTGTTTGATGTAAAATCTCATTGGACTTATTTAATGATAAAATGATCAATGTTATTTGCACTCATCCACTAATTTTTCCGATAAACTTTCCACAACCCAAATTTTGTACATTTGGACAACCTGTCACGAAGGTTCTGGTGGGATAAAATTGCACAAAACAGTTTATCCATTCGCTTTTTTTTTTTAAAAAAAAAAAATCAAATTCTATCTTCATGAAAAAAAAATCAATTTACACCTTTTCTATTTTATTTTTTTTGGTAAAAATACATTTTTTTAGTCTCGAAAACAAGTCCAATTGAGCTCAATACCTTCCGGATAGAGTTTAGATTGAGAAATGCATTTAAAAAAAAAAGAAGGGTTTGTTTAATTTCAATCTAACTTTTGAAGATAACGAATTAAAAAATAAAATTTTTAAGTTTAAGATCTTTAATTTTTCTTATTTTTTTTTGGTAATAAGATCTTTAATTTTTCAATTAAATGATACATTTTCATCTTCAAGAAAATGTTAAAAAATAAACAAAAATGAGTGTATGATTGAAAACGAAAGCAAAACTTGGAAGTATTGTTTAACGTTTGATTTTCATGCACACAACTTCTTTCGCTCCTCCTTCCTTTAAAAGCCACATCTCTCCCTCTTCTTCTTCTAAGTCTAAATCTTCCCTCTTTCCCTTCTCTTTCATTTTGCCGTCCATAAAGTTTCAGAATCAAAGCTGTAATATAAACATCTGATATTGCAGTTCCTGGTGCACTAACAAAGGTTGGGACTTGTTGGGATTATTATGATGGGAAACATACCTTTTTTCTTTCTTTTCTTAGTGTCCTAAAAGGGCCTTGAAAGTTGTAACTGAAGTAGTAGTGAAAGGTTTTCATTGGAAACATTGCTAGCTGCATCAATCACTTTTTTCCTTCATTGGTTTTAGGCTTATGCTGTTAAGAAACAGATCAAGATCAAGAGCAGTAGTAACAAAGCCAACTTTGATGGCTGATCACACTTCTTCTAACCCATCTAAAAGTAAAACTATCCCTTTTCCATGTCTCTTTGGCTCACCAAAATTCACAGATTTCACCCTAAAGAGTCTCTCAGGTGTAGTAGCTGAGGCTTTAAGAAGCCCAACATCAGTTCTTGACACTAGAGCATTAGGGAATCCAATCTCATATGAAAGTACTATTGTGTCCCCAAGACAACGAAGAAGTTCATGGGACAGGATGGATTCTAAAGGCATAGGCCTTGCTCTTGTTAAAGATGAGCTAGTTGATGTTAATTCTGTTGCTGGCAGCAAAACCAATAGAAAGGTTCTGTTTGGAAAGCAGCTTAGAGTTAAAATCCCTCCCCTGCCACCATTTTCCACATTTGAGTCTCAAACATATGCTGCTGAATTTGGAACCAAAACCAAGGATTCAAAAAACTCAGGTATCTATACAAAGGATAAGGATTCTTCTCCGCATGCAGATGCAGTTGTTTTGAGTTTGAGTGAGATGGAGCTCTCTGAGGAGTACACACGTGTTATTAGCCATGGTCCTAGTCCAAGAACAACACATATATTTGATAATTGCATTTTGGAAAGCCACTTTTCTCTCGCTAATAGTAATAAGCCTCACTATACTTTGGCGAATTTCCTTAGCTTTTGTTACACTTGCAAGAAGCATCTTGAGCAGACAAAAGACATCTTTATTTACCGGTAAGGATCATTTACTTGTTTTCAATACTACCTTTAATATTTTTGAATCAAAAGTGATAGATTAATTCACCTTTGCTTATTCTTTTTTGATCTGATTTAATTTTTAAGTCGAGTAAAACATTAATTTAGTCAATAATAATACTGGTACCATCGATCTATATAATCTTTAACATTATGAAATAATCAATTTATTTCCTGACTTTGCATAATGCAATGTCAATTTGGTGTAACAATATATAAAGTTAGGAACCAAATTGACTAATAATTGACTAATAATGATAATCACTCATTCACAAGTGATCAAATAGACATATTACTATTTTTAACTAATTTAAACAAACTTAAGGAGTTTGAACTGGCTTGTGTTTTGCAGAGGAGAAAAAGCTTTCTGCAGTCAAGAGTGTCGCTATCAAGAGATGGTGTTAGATGTTGGAGCAGAAAATTAATTCATAATTTGATAGTATTAGTCATTCTTGACTACTATCACTTCCGTCCTTTACTTGCATTGAGGCCTTAAAGTCTTGCATTTGGATGAGGATAACTATCAAGTCTCAATTTTTCATTCATGATGATTAGGATCCTACACAGTAGTATTTCATTGTGACCAATATGGTCTTTTTACCATTTTCATGTTTAATGTTTTTTTTCTTTTTTTTCCCTCTCCCCTGTATTATACAGATAAGAGAGGATGTAGAGTTAAATTCAAGAAATGATTAATTAAGATTGCTTATAGGTTTTCCCCCCATTGTTTTCGGCTGAAGTAGATGATGGTGATGTGTGACAGAAAATATTGTTTTCTTTTGTTCTTATCTGAGTTGATGATGCAAATTATTGTAGATAGGGACCAATTAATTACTTTTTTCTCAAGATTCCTTATTATTATCGTCCTTGCTTGTTCAGTGATCACACCCTTCGATGGCGAAAAATATCCACCAAACCATTATAATAGTACGTTAAATCTGACATTGACAGAGAAATATTCATTTGTTAAATGTCCTTTTCCTTACCTCTTACTTCATTATCAAAACTATTGAATATGTATTAAGTTACGATTAGAAAATTTGATGCGTGTATAATACTATAATACTAACAGGCTGAATCCCAAAATTTCAAACTTTGGATTGAAAGCTAATCTGGGTATAAAATAACCAATATTATTATCCCTGAATCCAACACCTGACATGATCTATTATAACAATGCCAACTATTAATTTCTCCTCTTTAGGCATAGGCAACAAAAAAGATTTTCACAAATGGGTTGTCATCATTGAAGAGACATTATGTACAAAAAAAGATAACTCCCAAGTCCCATCCCCCATAGGCCCACACCCTAAAACAAAATCAACTTGCATCATTGATAATTTGTCCTTTTAGATTGATCAATTTTATATGAAATTGGTCAATTCATATTACCATTATGCATAGGATTGGTCAATATAGAGATAGGTTGATCAATTGGCATTAAGACAAACCAAAACAGTAATCAATATATGAAATGGTTACACGATTGGGTCAATTGACCATAAAATTAGACTGTCATGGAAAATTGGTCCAGATTTTGAAGAGGATCCCCATCCGACTTACACTATGATTAATCTGGTAATATTAAACGATTAACTGACTCGATTTTTTTAAAGGATTAACCGATTAGCTTTAAAGTTTAAACAACATTGGTAACTAACTAACTATAGTTTTGCGGCCAGATTAGATTAAAAAATCACAGATTATAATTTTGAAAAGAAAAACCATCTTTTCCATCATTATGCAATGCAACTTGTTGAGTTTGGACTACGGATTGGTAAGGGAACAAAGCTCTGCATTCCTACAGCTGAGGCTGTGTTAAGACACAGCTTCTTCATCAAGACTTAGTGAGCATGAATATCACAAGTATCCTTAACTTGGCGTGTCTTGTGCTTAGATAATCATTAATAAGAAAATTGGCATGCAGTCATTCGCGTTTAAACAAGAACGCAACAAAAGATGGTGACTCCAATGATTCGTTGAAATTGACATCATGGGAATATTTCTGATTACAATTCACGAAATCACGTATTACCAAGAAATGCTTTCTATCAATAGCTCCATGTACCGAGTTTATTCGCAACTATATTTTCAACATGAATTTTCTTAACCTAACATTTTCAATATGAATTTTCTTAACCTTAGCTCAAGCTGAGGATAAGAGGCTTAAAAAAAATGTACCTTGTCACTGTAAAACAATACTATTTAATACTTACGAGGCAGTGAACTTAATGACATTTTTCTATTTTTTTTTTAAATCCGTATCTATGTCAAAATTAAGTAAATCCTTTCAATATAAATGACACGACTTTTATTTTTCCCAATTACTTTCAAACACTGTCTAACAAGTGAGTGGAATGAGTACCGTTGGAAGAGAAACATACATGATACATGCATGTTCCTACAAGTGTGAACAGTTACATCCTTCGAAAGGGGGAAAGAACATTTAAATGTAATTCAATCGATATCAAGAGACAACCCGGAGAGGAAGAAAGAATGCAATACAAGTAAATTATGGAAATTGAAAATAACATAAGACTCGTGAAAAGAAGGCAACCTCATTGACACGTGGGATATGTTTAGAACTTTAGAGTGGACAATTTGAATCATTCAAAAATATGTTAAATGGAATTGCAATGATATTCAAGACATAGAAAGAGTGAGACACATTGATATACAATAACACTACTCAAGGAAACATGGCAACCCAACAAAAGTAGCAGGTTCCAAGTTGCAACCATATCTATCTACAGCTGAAAGAATAGAGGCGACACACACCCCAGAGGGTAACCACATGTTTTCATATAGGTCAGTAGGTCACAGAACAGATAAACATTAACCAACATGAGGAAAATTGAACAGAGGAATCGTTTAGCTCACGGCATCTGACTTGGACAAAGAACTAAGAGAAGATCGCTAAAATATGAGCTATACTATATGAAGTTATGAACTTTCACTTATCAAGCCACTTATTTGTATAAAAATTGAATCCATTCTCAATTGGAATGGTTTAAACATGACACCAAATCAAAGATGTAGTTGCCATCTCAGGAAAAGCGTGACACCAAATTTTTGATGCGTGAGAATCATTACTCAATATTTCATAATCCACGTACCTTAAATACTAGGACAACCAAAATAATACTATGAATTTAAGATTAAATAACATCTGCATCAACATCAGCATCAAATACAGAAGTTCATCAAAATCAGATAATTGTACCATAGCTTATGAAGAAACACTACATATCATAATAAAGCTAGAGATAACAAGTACTTAATCCAAATAAAACACAACTAACATTTTATTTCAGCAGACCAAACAAGTTCCACTTGTTACTGAAGCAGAACGAAAGAAACACAGACAACTTAATGACACGAGACTTCGGAGAAAAGCAAAGTTGCAACTGACCACAGCTTATGACTGAATAGCCTCAGAAAAGTTTTGCCTCCCTGATTCACACATTCAAAAAAATCTCAGTAAATACAATGTAATGGCATGAAAAAAATATAGCAGAAGCATTTAAGTAACCATGAAGCACAGAAGCAGGATCTTACCTTGAAATTTGGCAGAGCACGATCAACATTCCATTGGAAGGTAAGCCAGGTGAAGATTAGGACTAAGGAAAGAAGCATTACCAGCACAAGAAATGGAAACTAACAGGGGCTTACTAGCAGGTAGTGTGACATGGAATGGATTAATCCTATAAAACTGAAGCAAATGCTGCAAAAGACTGTACCAAATCCCTTCCAACTTTTCTTTCAAAAAAACAGAAAAGAGGGAAGGACAAACTACACCCTTGTTGAGGGTAGCTAAGAAAGAACAAACTAAAAGAGAGAAGATAGACACTGGTAAGCAAGGTAATAACTAGTAAGTTTAGGATATAATCTAGAAGACTGAAATTAACAGTGATGAACACTGTTCAATGTTAAGACAAAGAAAGAAATAAAAGAAAAGAAATTAGGATAGAATGATTGAAGATGATGGTATGAAGAGAGGAGAAGATAATCTAAGGGTTTTTGCCAGTGCAAGATTCTACAGTTTGTACATAGTATTATAATCTACAGCAAGAGGCCTATATCCTATGTCACATTAAGAGAAATAACTAAATATATCATAAAGTCAGGATTCAACTTGAATGTAGAGTTCTCCAGGTCCAATAGATTAAAGCACGGTTAACCAAGTCTGTCCCATGCCACTTCTACCCGTTAGCACTAACTACCAGCATTCTGCTTCCCAACCATTTTCATGGAAGCTCCCATCCAGTCACACAACCTTTATAGCAAACTCTGATCACAATAGATTTCTCTAGAAAAACACACCCAGTAACCATCTCCAAAATATGAGGATTGTCGACCCACCACAGCCACAATTGTCAAGGGCACCACCACTACTGAAAGCTACACAACCTCAAACCAACTCAGACTACAAATTTTATTTGGTCTCTATACACCTAACACTAAACACCAGTTTAATTAAAAGGACTTTATTTACAAGAGCCCGACGCTCCTCGAGTTTCATGCGTCATTGATGTTAAGATTGAGAATGCGACACAGGGTCTTGGTAGCAGAATCAGCATCGACAAACAGATCTCTAGCGGATGAACAATTCTCCCTGCCCGGGGATGGGGGTGCAGACTTAGCCACAGGGCGCAGTTCAATCTCAGGGGAGGAGGAACCAGGTAACTCAAGAGACACGGTCCTCCTTGGTCCAACAGAAAACTTAGGGATAGGCAAGGAACTAGGTGGTGGCGAATTTGAGTAGGTAGGTCCAGCCCATAACTCAGAGAACAAAACATCTTCAGTGAAAGTAGTCTCTTTTCTAAAAGCTTTAGCATTGATAGGAATGGGAGCAGTCAAAGGAGTTGTTTTCCCATGAGTTTTGTTATCAAGTTTTGATTTTGCAGGAGTGGTAGGTGAGGGTGTCTTAGGGGAAGTAGGTGGATTCAAAGGGAATGGTAAAATACCAGTCCTAGACTGAAAAGTCCTACAGTTGATACCCCTAAAGTGTTTGGAAGGTGAAGAATCAAATCTAGCATGACCCTGTGGCTTAGATCTGCTGTTATAGTACTGGTTCTTATGCTGCTCAACAAGAACAAGAGTCTCCATAGTTAACCAAGTGTCAGTGAGATTTCAAGGTGTAATAAACTAGATCCACTGCTACAAACAACTCAGTAGTGTGCGAGGTTTCAGTTTCAGTTTCAGATTCAGATTCAGAAACAAACCACAAACCATTAAAAACTAAAACTTTCACAATCTCCCTTCCTCGGTAGATCCTTACTGACCATGTAACTGAAAAAAATCCAAACCAAACAACTCAGATATCAAATTATCAATCTCGTTGAACTAGAATTTCAGATCAACCACACAAACATTCTCAGACACTGGAAAGGGGAAAAACATAAAAAGGTTAAAAAAAAAATTAAAATAAAATTAAAATATAGAAAAAAAAATACAACACCACAAACAGAATAAAAAAAAAAAACAACAAAAAAGAAAACTTGCAGTCATGGGTATGAACAAATTGTCAAAAAATGAAGAGGGGGGGTTAAATTTACCTATGGATTGAAAGATGAAAGTGTGTGAGAGTAGAACTGCTGCTGCTTCTCCTTCAGGTATTTTATTTTATTTTTTAATTTATTATATTTTATTTAGGAAGAAGTGAAAGTGGGTTATGGAGAAAGAAGAAAAATCTTAGGTCTGGATCTGAAAGAGGGTCAACAGAACAACAGTGGTTTAAGTATGATGGGAGAGAGAGGAAGGGTTTGGTTGGTGAGTGGGTGAGGTTGGGTTAAGGGCTCTCGGAAAAGGAAATGCTGAACTGGACAATCAACACTAAAAAAATTTAAATAAAAACAAATAATTAAAAAATAAAAAGTTTCATACCTAACCAGACTAGTAAATCCTTTTCCTTTTAATAAAGTATACTCGGTTGCAAAGATATCAATAATAAGCAAGTAACACATGTGATTATCTCTATAGTGTAAGTTGATTTATAGATTTTTTTTAGGTTTCTAAATCATTTTTGAATAATAAGATAGTAGTAAGTATCACTTTATGATATTTCCTCCGATGCAACATGTTGATCCTATAAAAGATTAGAAATTTTAATATATCATTAAATTATGTAAGAATTCAGGATATCAATAATATTTTTTATAATAATTAATTATTGTAAAAAAAGTAGAGATAAAAAGATTGGGAATGAAAAAGATATAAAAATAAAATAATTATGTATTATATATTTATAATTGGTCAAGATATTGAAACAAGAGAAAAAAGTAACATTATCAGAACTTTTAGATTAGAGAAAGTATATATTATTTATGTGTGATTAAATTAAAATAATTTTCAAACTAATTCATTAAAATGATACAAAGTGCATATGTCATTAAACAATCATCCTCTTTATTTATATTTATTTATTCCATTATAAAAAGACATACTTCTCCCGATTTGAGATATAAGAATAATATTTTCTTAATATAAAAAAATTAATTAATTTTCTTAAATTTTACTTCATTATCAATGTTATATTTTTAAAACATTCATAAAAAAAGTACTGGTTATTTCGTTTAATTTTTATTTTATTCTTAATACTATTTTTTTAAAATTGAAGGGTGTATCCTTCAAAAGTGTAATAATTGTGTTATTTTCATAAATTAATTATCTCTAATATTTTTTTATAATTATTATTTTTTTCTATAATGATTAAACATAAAATAATTAAAGTACTCTTATATTTTTAAACAGGATGAAGTGGTAAAAATATATTCTTTTCAAATAGGAGTGGGACAAACAAATCTTATGATTTCCTTGTAGGCGTAAAAGGTTTAGTTTACCTACTGGTGCCGGTTTTGGTCTAATTCACTGCACGACCCATCTGAGAAGTGACGTTACAACAAAAATGGTGATGGAATGGTTCCTTGCTTTACTGCTTGGTGATGCTCATGCATGAAGGTTTTTTTATTTTTTATTTTTTTTCAATATATCTATTCGCATAATTAAGTGACTAATTCTTTCGACATTGTCAAACCCTTTCGGTAGCTAGTCTTTCAGAAAGGTCTCTTACATTAACAAGAGTTGGGGATTGAACCTTCAACTACTTGCTTAAGTAGTAACAGATCTTTTACCATTTGTACTAACCTAAACCGATGAAAAAGATAAAGTTGCAAAAGCTGTCCGCAAAATGCGCGTTCTTATATGCTTTATTGTGCACACCGAAAGGAAGGTATGCCACACGCTTACATTTCCCGATGCAAAGGTAAATCGTGGGTACCATGGCATCAAAAAATATACACCTTCCAATCTTATATATAAGTCAAAATAACTAATTTTGCAAATATTAAGAAAGTTAATTGGGTGCATTTAACTTTTTTGAGTTCACAAAAGAAATAGATCATTTTAGAAAAAATGTATTGGGAATGAAACAAAAATGAAATGATACAACCACTTTGTTGAGATATTTTAGGAATAATTATATTGAAGATAGAAAGTTAGTTAAATTTTGCTTATATTTAAGACCATAAATAAGATGTTTTTATTTGCTTATATTCGAGATCGGAGGAAATAAGTATCATGGAAAACAAACAATCCCACGGATACTCCTTCCGTAAAAAAAAAAATATTAAAATAGGTTTATTTATGGTTTTAGTTCTTAGGAGTGTTTTATTTTGGTCTTTGAAAGTGTTTTTGACTTTGTCTCATTCTTAATTGTTTTGAAAATTTGGTTTTAATATCTTTAGAAAAAAATCGTTAATTGCCTGATGTAGTTAACGAAATGACATACCAGCATACACGTGTGCAAGTATTGTATGTCAACGATGAGATTACATGAATGATTCCCACCTGTATGAGCAAAAGAGTCAAACCAAAACCAAAATGTGTTTGTGGATTGGGTTATGACCCTTTTGCTCCTGCGAGCCTGGATTATCCACGTTATCTTATCATGACATTTCATACTTGCACACGTATATGTTGATGTCACGTTCCGTTAGCTAAATCAATAGTTAACTGACTTTTTTTAACAACAAGGACTAAAACCAAATTTTCAAAACAATTAAGGATGAGTCAAAGTCCAAAAAAAACTTCCAAGGACCAAAATCAAAACACTCTCAACTTTCAGGAACTAAATATATAAATAAGCCGGTTAAAATGCTTTCATTCAGGTTTGAAATAAAAAGAAAAAAATATATATACTTCCTCCCATTTTTGTTATAGTTCTCTTTGATCAATTTTCACATTTTTTTATAAAAAGTTAATTAATATCATGGCTTATTTAAACATTTTAATCTCTGAATTTAGGTACTATTTTTGATTTGATCCTTAAACTTTTTTTTCGATGCTTTGGGTCCCTAAATTTTGTTTAATTTTTTGGAAATTGTCATTTCATCACTTAAGTGATAATATAGTCGACGATATGTCACGTCACTTTCACAATATCGATGAGTGACGTGTTATATAGAACCACGGGACATTACATGATTTTTTTATTAAAAAAGTGATTTCTTTTAAAATTTATTAAAAGAATCAATTTTATTTAAAAAAATGCAATTTTTAAATAATTTTAATAAATTTGAATTTTTTAAAATTTAAAAAATCCATGTGTCATCATCTGATACGTTACCTATCGATGTGACGAAGGTGACGTGACATATTCTCGGTTATATCACCACTTAAATGATGAAATAACTATTTTCAA
This sequence comes from Crotalaria pallida, assembly GCA_037953625.1. Classification (NCBI taxonomy): domain Eukaryota; kingdom Viridiplantae; phylum Streptophyta; class Magnoliopsida; order Fabales; family Fabaceae; genus Crotalaria; species Crotalaria pallida. The sequence continues at coordinate 144,945,790 of CM075652.1, read as the reverse complement.
AATTTGAGCAAAGTTTAGGAACTCAAAACATCTTAAAAAAATTTAAGGATCAATTCCAAAAGAGCACCTAAGTTCAGGGGTTAAAGACTTAAATAAGCCTAATATTATTAGTGGTATTAGAAATTAAAATATTTGGTTTACTTTTTATGAAGTACTCCTTCCGGTCTCATTTATAAGAAAAAACATCTCGTTAACAGTCTTAAATATAAGCAAAATTTAATCAACTTTTTATTTTCAATACAATCATTCTTAAAATATTCATTCAAAGTGGTTGTAACATTTAATTTTTGTGTCATTTCTAATGAAAGTTTCCTAAAGTAGTCAATTTTCATATGAATTTGAGAAAAATAAATGCACTTAACTAACTTTCTTAATATTTGGAAATTAGTTTTTTTTTTCTTAAAAATAAAAACGGAGGGAGTACCTCTATAATTATTATTAGAAATATAAAAAGTGTTGAGTAAATATGATTGTTTGTGAAAGAGAAGTAATTAATGTTATTGGAAATCGAAAATAAAACTTATATCAAGGACCAGAAATAGTCTTCAAAAGAAGGCTTATATATTGAACCGGAGGGAGTACTTCTCTTGGTTTAACAAAAGTAACTAATCTTCTTAAATTTTCTAGGCTTATTTAAATTTTTAGTCCCTCAACTTAGGTACTCTTTTGGAATTGGTCCTTAAACTTTTTTTTCGATGCTTTGAGTCCTTGAACTTCGCTCAAATTGTGGAAATGGTTCTTTCATCACTTAAGTGGTGATATGGCCGATGATATGTCACGTCACCTTCGCCACATCGATAGGTAACGTGTCAGATGATGCCACGTGAATTTTTTAAATAAAAAAAATTCAAATTTATTAAAAGTAATTAAAAATTGTGTTTAAAAAATTCAAATCTTTTAATAAATTTTAAAAGAAATTATTTTTTAATAAAAAAAATCATGTAGTGTCCCGTGGGTCTACATAACACGTCACTCGTCGATATTGTGAAAGTGACGTGACATGTCGTCGACTATATCGTCACTTAAATGACGAAATGTCAATTTCTAAAAATTAAACAAAGTTCAGGGACCCAAAACATCAAAAAAAAGTTTAAGGATTAATTCCAAAAGAGCACATAAGTTCAGGGACTAAAATATTAACTAAACCAATTTTCTTTCATTCTCAATGCTCAATGCTACTTTCCAATAAGACTATAACATACCTAGATCTCATTTAATTTTTTTCATTGTCAATACTATTTTCTTAAAACACCTCTATTTTTTATAAATTTGAAAATATTAAATATAGTCTACTAATTTTCTCAATAAATATCATTTTAATTTTTTTTAGTGTCCAAAAAGGAAGAATCGTCGAAAAAGGTCAACCAATGATAAAAATATTCGTCACCTTATTCATGCGGATGAATACTTAAAAAAATATATATCACTCCACGTATATCTTACATTCTTGGAAGATTTTATGATATAATTTTTTTTAAGTAGTACATACGTACGTACTTTTTTCATCAATATTTTATGTGAATATTTAGATTTGACATCTGGATCTAACATCTGATTTGTCTTATATTACTTATAAAACAAATTAAATGCTAGATCCAGATGTAAATATTGATATTCATATAACATTACTCTTTTTTTTAATACTCATTGTGTAGTTAATATTCTATTCATCCCAAAATACTATTGTAAAGGTGTTATAACTCAACAAAAATAATGGAACATGTTTTTAATGCATTGTCTTTCAAGTCAATCAATTTTGAAAATAAATATTTAAAGTATATAATATACAATTTCAATTTTTTTATTCACTGCTTTGACTTTGATTTTGAACAAATTTTCTAAAAGTTTTTCACTAAAATTTTGGAACAGAGCGAGTATAAACTCTTTTAGTACTCCATCTGTTTCACAATGTTTGACCTTTTAGGTCTCGGCAAAAAGATTAAGAAAGTGTTAATTATTGTAAGTATTATGTATAGTTTGTCTAAAATGCCCATATTTAATCCTTATTGAAAATTGTAATAGTATTTAATTTTTATTAGTAAGTGTGTCCATTAATTAATGTATAGTGGTTTAGAGATGAGAAAGATGATAAAAGCAGAATTAATGAGGAGTAAGAGAAATAATTGAATGAAAGGTTAATATTGAAAAAAAAACTATGTTTGTGTATTGAAAAAGTAAAAGGCCAAACATTGTGAAACAAGAAAAAAAAGGCTAAAAGACAAAACATTGTAAAACGGAGGGAGTATAAGATATTTTTGAAATAATTCACATTCATTAATGAAGTTAGTTAGAAGTATTATTAACTGAATTGAAAAGATAAACATTTAACATAGTTTCTCAAAGCTATCCCTATAATTATTTTTGGGATTATAAAAAATATTATGTGTTTATGAAAATGAATAATTAAATGTCATTTAAAATTAAAATGAAATCTTATAAATATGAAGAAAAAAAATTCACAAATGCATATTATTATATCAAAAGACAAAAAGAGTCATTTATACTATGCTCACTTTTGTTTTCAATATAATTAAGACCCCTTTTAGAATTTTGCTTTTCTATTTATAAAATTCGACTTCAATTTTAAATATGATTTAATTACTCAATTCCAGGTATACTCTTAATTAGCCAATATTTTTAGAAACTAAATAATAATTATAAAGATGAATTTTAAAAAGTATATCAAATGTGTAATTTTTAATACTACTATAAAATTAATATTTTTATGCACATGAATTTGTAAAAATAAAATCTTATATTGAAATGTCTGCAATATTATACAAGTTACCACTACAAACAAAAGCTACTTTCAAGTTTTTTATTATTTAATTCTACCCCTTTTTTTTAATTTCAAAAATTTGGCGGTGTTGATTAATGATTGACTGAGTCGTGGTATAAAGGTCATTATCTTGAAAGCAATTTCCGACAATCATAAGATGCAATATGATGTTTCAATTTCTTTCTAAGGTTAACACAACCTACCCTCGAACTTTAACACCTCTTCAATTCTGCCAATGCTCAATTCGATTTGCCAATTTTCGATGTCATCATTTTCGCCGCTCTATAACGGTGTCTACAACACAATCATGGTACCACCACCATCACCACCACCTCAGCCTCTCACAACTTCTTTGTATAACCCTGATCAAGCCATCGCTAATAGGTAGTCTCGAATCTTCACAAAACAGTTCATGAACCTTCAACTTTAATTTGAGATCGCGATTTTATATGTGCACTCGCCTTGTTGTTGCTGTCAACTATGACCATCGTTGTCGCCTTTGTTTAATCTATCGTAAGACATCATGAGCATTAACCACTAACCACCATTATGACACTACCATCACTGCTCGAAGTCATCACCACCGTGGTTTATCTCAAGAGTCGTAACCGCAAGACATTATCGTGTATTTATGTTATTGTGATTGAACCCTTGTCGATATTCACGATGGTCATGGGGGTTGACAATGATGATACACAGGTGAGTGTGGTTGGAGCTTGGTAAGGGTGATGGCGAGGGATTATCACGGGCTGCCGACTGTTGTATGGGATTTGGGTTTGGGGTTTGAAGAAGCTAGGGCAATTTTGAGAAGAAAAAAACTAAAATGGGGTTAAAACTAAAAATATGGGGTCAACAAATAATTCTCCCTTTGCAATGATTTGGGCCCAAAAGAAAAAACAACAGGTTTGGCCAAAAATCAGCAGGGCCATTTCACATAAATTGCATCACTGGTCCAAGAAATTAAATTTCTCTCAAAATCTTCAGACTTCATGGTTCTTCCTACGGACAATCTGTGGATGGGCCATTCATTAAACCAAGGAAAGGAATCCTATTTATTTTTAGAGTTTTAAATTTTGGTCCCATTACTGAAATTTTGGTCCCCATTTTATATTTTCATGAACAAAAATATCTTTTTATGTGTTATTTTTTCCATCCCTAACGAGACGAAAAATTTCCATCTATCCCGTGATGGAAAATTTCTATCTACCGAGAGACGGAAAAATTCCATTTCTCGAAAGACGGAAGAACATATTTTTCTATAAAGAAAGGATCGATTTTTCAGCGAAAGAGACCTGTTTTACACTACCCTTTTAATCAGAGTGTAAAAGGGTGTTGTGAATTGCATGCCCATTGGAGTTTCAAGTTTCATAAAGTATTGTTGTTGTTCAAGTTGAGGATTTTGAGCATGGAGAAGTATGAGGTTGTTAAAGATTTGGGAGCTGGGAATTTTGGGGTGGCTAGGCTCATGAGGAACAAGGAGACTAAGGAGCTCGTTGCCATGAAATACATCGAGCGTGGCCACAAGGTTTCTTTTCTTTCTTTCTTCCATTTTATATTATCAAAGTTTCCTTTTCACCTTGTTTTATTTTTATTTTTATTTTCGTTCTTCCTTCAATATTTAGATTTATCACAATCAAGTATTGCTTTTAGGATAATGATTAATGCTTGATGAATGAAGGACCTGTTGTGTACTAACTGATTGTGAGTTAAGGATCCAGTGAGGGTGAGCTTCTGATTTTCTGAAAACTGGAAAGTGAAAAACCAAGGAAAGGTATTACACATTCATTTCACACAATCTTATTGCATGTCATTTAAAACACAGGAAAAGAAGAAAAAATATGTAGGAGGGAATAGAAAAATATGTTCTTTTCGAAAAATATAAGCATATACTTTATATTTTTGTATCTAACTAATAAAAAATTGTATAGCTTAGTTTTTTTAACGAGATTTGCTCTATGTTATTATGTAACTTATTGAGTTTTTAAAAATTTTGATTGAATCAGGTTAGTCATTTTCCAGTTTTCAAAGCAATGCTTGATAATGTTATGGAGGAAAGTCGAAGTGACACTATCAAAGAAAGCCATTACAAAATATGAAGGTACTAATTATATCCACGCTCAATCTTTGCATTTTTTTCGTCATTAAATCTCTCTAATTCTTATAATTCTCGTTCATTTTAATTTATATTATTTAATTATTAATTTCCTCTTTCTCTGTATAATTTCTTACACGAATTCAATTCAATATGTTATTCGATATGTTTATTCACATAAACATACAAGCAACAACCTTCCAATTATGTTTCAATTCACTATGCAATTCTTTCAATAAAATATTTTGTTTTTTGGAATAGATAAAAATCATTATATATAATAATAGATTTGATTTTATACTTGATATAAATATTTAAAAAAAAAACTTCTGTACAAGAGAATTAAAACTACAATTTGAGATCATTGTCCACAACCAAAATACTACAATCTGAAACAAGATAGATTATTCATGTTTTTCAAATCATTAAGGCTTATTAAAGTTTTTAATCTCTGAACTTAGATGCTCTTTTGAAATTGGTCCTTAAACTTTTTTTTCGATTCTTTGAGTTCCTAAACTTTACTCAAATTTTGAAAATGATCTTTTCATTCACTTAAGTGGTGATATGACCGAGTATATGTCACGTCACATTCGCTACATTTATAGGTAACATGCCATATGATGCCAAGTGAATTTTTAAATTAAAAAAAATTCAAAGTTATTAAAAATAATTAAAAATTGTATTTTTTTTAAATCGAATCTTTTAATAAATTAAAAAAAATTAATTTTTTAATAAAAAATCATGTAGTGTCCTATGGGTCTACATAACACGTCACTTGTCGATATTGTAAAAGTGGCGTGACATGTCGTCGGCTATATTATCACTTAAGTGACATAAGGACCATTTTCAAAAATTAAACAAAGTTCAGGGACTCAAAGCATCGAAAAAAAAGTTTAAGAACCATTTTCAAAAGAGCACTTAAGTTCAGGGACTAAAATGTTAAATAAGCCAATCATTAATTTATTTTAGATAAACACATAATAAATAAGTTGAATTTGTTATTCATTTTGAATAAATCTTTGTAGGTAATTAATCATTATCTCTACCCAAACTATTACAATTTGAAATTAAATAAATCATTCAAATTTTCTAAATCATTATCCCCAATGAAGATATTACAATTTGAAATTAAATAGATAATAAATAAATAGATTATTTATTTTGGATAAATGTAACTTAAATCTATAAAATTTATTAAGGAAAGTAATCAAACATGTAGCAAAAAATAAACTGCATACAAATTCCATAATTTAAGGAAATATAGAAAAATTGGTAAGATAAAGTTGAAAAAAATAAATAATTTTTTATTGTAACACCAAGGTTCAACTTTCCTTATCAAAATAAACAAGAAACATTCTGGTTTATCACAATAAAGTATATAATCATATAAAAATATTAATTTATTCATCAAATAAATAGAGAATATCTCTTAGATAAAAAGTGTTATTTTTGATTTATATGTGAAAGTACAAAATTTATCAACAAAATCATTTAGATTAATTTTTTTAGGTGTACGGTTTGGTTTCAACCCTGCCTTTTTATATAATTACTAGCTCTTACCCCGTGCAATGCACGGGTTTTTGATATTAAATTTTTTATATTAAATATTTTAAATTAAATTTTATTATTATTTTGATTATAAAGTAAAGATTACTATTAAACAATAAAAAAATAATTATAAAGAAAGGATTATTCAATATACTTTATTATGATAAATAAAAAATTATTATTATTATTTTAATTTTTTTGTTTGATGGTATTATGAGAATAATTAATGATAAATCATAATATCCCTTATTTCATTGGAAGGTAATGACAGTTCGTTTTTTAATATTATATTTATTTATGTATAGATCAATATTAAATTAATGTATTCCTTATTTAGTTGATCGATAATTAGCATGTTTTCATTAATTAGAGTGAAATCAAAATTAAACTTTTTTATTTTTATCCTGTGCAATGCACTAATTATTAATATTTAAATATTTTAAAGTAAAGATTATTATTAAACAACAATAAAAAATGAGCTTGTTGAAAAATTTTGTACTTCCTTATGTAAATAGAAAATAACATTTTTTATCTGAGATTTTCCTTATTTATTCAACAGATAAATTAACTTTTTTTTACATGATTATTAACTTTATTATGATGAATCAAAAGTAAATCAGAATTAGATATTCCTTATTTATTTAATAGATAAATTAATATTTTTATATGATTATTAACTTTATTATTATAATTAAAAACAAATCAGAATTAAATATTTTGATCTCTTTTGTTTAATGGTATTATGAGAAAATTTAAGGATAAATTGGAATATCCACTATTTCATAGAACATGACGATGACATTGAAATTGTTATTTTTGACTATCTTGGTTAACACATTGCACTTTATTATGAATATAATTAATGTTGGCTCTTTTTCTTATATATTTAATATTATATTTGTCTATGTATAAATGAGTATTAAATTAATGTATTCCTTATTTAATTGATCGATGAATTAACACTTTTTATCATGATATTATGATTAATTATTAGAATGATATGAAAATTAAGCTTTTTTATATTTTTTTGTTTGATGGTATTATGAGTAGATTTAAAGATAAATCAAAATATTTTCTATTGCATAAGACATGATAATTTAGCATATTTTAAATATAATTATTACATCTAATATGAAAAATTATATATAATTAAACCAAAATTATACATTCTGATTTTTTTATAGGATAATATTATAAGATATTTCTTATATTTATTTGACGGATAAATTAATATTTTTTTACCATTATTATTTTTTTAATATAATTATCACATTTATTATTATTATTATTATTATTATTATTGTTGTTATTCATATTTAATCTTTTTCATCGTTTATCTTATCTCATGACAAAAACGGAAAAAAAAATCATAAATAAATCAAAAAACATTGTTTCTTCAAATAGGCAAAAGACTCACAAAAATTATTTCTCACCGGAATACGATCAGGGTATTTCTTCTTAATCCTAGAAGCTTTAGCCCTTCTCTTCTTTGAAAAGAGAAAAGGATCAATTATTTGCATATTATTTCAACAAAGAATAATCAAAGTAAGTATGTATAACAACTTACCAAAATTTTAAAAAAAAAATAACTTACCAAGGTCATGCTCTTGTTTGAAGTAACTCATTGATGTTATTCTTCCTGAAATTAGCATTAAGCAAAAGTCAATTAAAAGTATAACAAAATATGCATCATCTAATAAGTAATTCATCAAACACTCAAAAATCAAAATTAAGAGCTCTAAGTAGAGGAATAAACAAAAGTCAATTAAAAATACAACAAAATATACATCATCTAATAAGTAATTCATCAAACACTCGAAATCAAAATTAAGAGCTTTAAGTAGAGGAATGAGGGAAAAAATAAAAATAAAAGAAAGAATTTGGAGAAGAGAATTCTTAGAATTAGATCGAACTTTAAAAATTGAATGGGAGAGCCTATATATATATATATATATTGATTTTTTTAATATTTTTTAAATATTTTTTTTGAGGATAATGATTTGTTCAACAAATTGAGGATAATGATTTCACATACAGATAATGATTATATAAATTTAAATAATTAATTTAATTTCAAATTGTAATTTTGGTTAAAGATAATGTTATTTACCTAAAAACATATAATGATTAAATAAATTTATTTAATTTTAAATTGTTATTTTGATTAGAAATAATGATTATCTACCTACAAATTCTCTGGTGTGAGGAAAGCTTCACGGAACAAACGTGGTGCCTCGAAAATTTCTCCGGCAAGCGTAGTGTCTCGAAAAGTGATCCTTTTATATATAGATAGTAGATGTTTGGTTGTTGTTAATAATAATAATATTTAATTAAAAATATTTAATATTAAAAATAAAAATATCAACAATCCGTATAATGCACGAGATAAAAGCTAGTAATTAATATGTTTTGTTTTACATTTATTACTTATTTCATCTCATAGAAATGATACATATTTGAAAACTCAAAAGATTTAGGAGGTCATGGTTATAATATTTTATATAACTCATCAATCAATTATCAAATTTGTAACGCAATGTATCTTGAATACTAAATCTTTAATATTTTTTTTGGTCCATGACCGGAGCGTCCATTGTCGACCGCAGTGACTAATCTCCTCGCTGGCTTGTAGGCACCTCTAATGGGTGGGATAGCTGGCCCCGAGATTTAACGTTGCTGCATGCACAAGACAGGATTCGAACACCTGACCTTCCTTAAGCGTGGATCAATTCTAAGAACTAAAGTTAAAAAAATATTATTATTATTATTATTATT